>JAEIFZ010000011.1:2645511-3248522 GCA_018904035.1 Zaprionus ornatus
ATCAAGCAGTCTCGGCCAATCCACAAAAGTTGTGCCACTTCCAGATTGGCTCCCTGATCACTCCCAGGTTACAGCTAGAAACTGCAGCCTTTGTTCTTTCTCAATTGGCAGGTAACCTTCCATCCTACCCAATTTCCAAAGATCTTTTAAAGGATCTGCCAAACCTACAACTCGCTGATCCTCATTTCCACCAGAGCTCTCAAATAGACGTGCTCTTAGGAGCCTTCTCCTATCTATTATAAAGAGTGGCTCTGTGTCCAAAATCTGTGGAACTTTTTTCGGTCAAGAGACCATATTTCGACCGTTTCATCCTTCACCACGAGGATCAAGATCAGCGAAGAACAAAGACTTGATGATCTTCTCACCAAGTTTTGGGTTGTGGAAGATCTACCAGCCAAGCTGGTAAAAGTTTCTGACGCAGCGTGTGAAAACAATTTCCTTCGCACCACTTCCAGAACCAAAGAAGGCAGATATGTCGTTACTCTTCCATTTAAAATCCCTGAAACCTTCGATATGGACATTCAGGGTCCATCGCACTTGCTCAGTTTCTCAGGAATGAATGTCGTTTAAAGAGGAACTTTCCTTGAAAAGAGCAGTACGACTCCATTATTCAGGAGTATTTAGATTTAGGCCATATGAGGCCAGTCTCTGCAAGTAACGACTGCAACAATTTTAATCTTCCTTATTATGCTGTTTTTAAACCTGTTAAACGTTGTTTTCAACGCCTCCAGTCCGTCCTCTAATGGGAAGAGCTTGAAAGATATCCTACATCTAGGACCCATTCACCTGACTATGCAGATCTTGAAATGGCGTTTTTTCCGTTTTGTCTTTAATGCCGACATCACAAAGATGTACCGGCAGATACTCGTCCGCAAAGTTACGCAAAGCTCTTGAGACAGCTGGCTTTCCCTTAAGAAAATGGACCTCCAACCACAAAGATGTGCTAGCTAAGATCCCCAAGGACCATCTACTGAACGCCGATTTCCTCGAACTAGAGGAAGCGAGCTTAGCAAAGACTTTAGGAATACACTGGTAAGCGCGTACGGATGAGTTTCTCTTTGCCCCCTCCGAGGCAGATGTGGGACAGTCTTACACTAAACGTGTAGTTCTATCTCCCATCGCTAAACTATTCGATCCCGAAGGTTGGCTGGCACCATTTGTCGTCAGTGCCAAAATTTTCATGCAGGAGATATGGCTGCAAAATCTTGGATGGGATCTTCAACAACGTTTCCTCTGGATCTTCAACAACGCTGGCAGGATTTCCTATCCAGTTATTTATCCCTCCAGAAGATTCGGATCCCCAGATGGGTCCAATATACCCCGTCAGCAAAGCTCCAAATCCATGGCTTCTTCGATGCATCTCAGAGCGCCTACGAAGCAACATCCGTGTTGAAAACCAACACAATATTTCAAGCCATTTCCTTTTAGCCAAACCAGAGTAGCTCCTGTGAAGCCCATCTCCTTGCCTCGATTGGAACTGCTAGCCGAGTTATCATCAACACTCCTCCCTCAGCTCCCAGTCCACAATTGTGTTGGCCTGGCTTAGTAAGCCTCCATGTAAATGGACGACCTTCGTGGCTAACAGAGTAGCTAAGATAACTCAGCTCACTAGTTCAAGCAAATGTTCCCACGTCAGATCTGAGCAGAATTCTGCTGATCTTGCCAGTAGAGGTGTCTCGTCAGAGGACCTCATTGGTAATAGTCTCTGGTGGCATGGACCCGATTGGCTGATTCTTCCAGCAGAACAGTGGCCTGTTGCGATTGATATTGCTCACGAAACAGACGAAGAGCTTCGTCCTGTTAAATGCAACTTAACTTAGCTGCCTCCTTCATCCGATTGTATCTTGGAGAGATTTTCCGAGGTCGACAGAGCACTGCGGGTGATGGCTTACGTATACCGCTTTATCCAGAGATGTCGCAAGCCTGATCTTATGCTCTCTTCAGATGCCAGCAACTCTGAACTCTCCAACGTCCAAGATTTGCTCATCCGGAACACCCAACGTACTCAATTCCTAAAAGAGTACAACTGTCTGTTGAACAAGGAACAGATTGCAAGGAGTAGTGACATCATTAGTTTGAATCCATTTATTGACGCCAGCGGAGTTATGAGATCATGCGGTCGTGTGAGAACATCCGCTTCTTTAAGCTATGATGGGGGCACCCGATCGGAAAGACGTTCGTCGGAGCCTCCAAAGTCCTTTCAACAGAGTTTATGAAGGCAGTGAAGGCTGATGTATCCACCAAATACAGCCATCAAAACCTCGCATGTCACTTCATGGCTTATGGGAAGCTGGAGTAAAGAGCTTCAAAACGCTCTTCTACAAATCCACTTCCTCACTGAAATATACGTTTGAAGAATTATCCACACTCCTTTGCAAGGTCGAAGCGTGCCTCAATTCCAGACCAATTTCTCCAATGTCTGAGAACCCCAAAGATCTTTTAGCTCTGACTCCCGGCCATTTTCTGATCGGCGGTCCACTCACGTCCATCGCAGAGCCTGAAATCCAAGAAGACGCTGTATCCATCATCAATCGATGGCAACGACTCAAGGCTCTGTATCAACAGTTTTGTTTCCGTTGGAAAGAGGAATATCTCAAAGAGTTGCACAAACGCTCCAAATGGCAACTCCAAATGGCAACTCCAAACGCGAAACCTCCAAGTCGGCGATATGGTGGTTGTCAAAGAATACAACCTACCAGTTAACAAATGGCGTCTGGGCCGCATCCAAGCCGTTTATCCTGGCGCTGATGACATTGTCCGCGTGGTGGATATCCTCACCACCCGTGGCGTCATCAAAAGGCCCCCTATAAAGGTAGTCCTCCGGACCGAAAGGAGTGAACTCCTTCCGGTGTCGCATCTGCCGAGGAGTCCATGCGCTGAAGAAGTGCCAAACGTTTCTTGTAGCAGGCTCATGTCGCAGTGGTGCTACCTGTCGCACATGCGGCCAGGACCACCATACGATCCTCCATCTCCCAGGCAGCCAGTCCGAGATGCAAGCCCCCTGCCATCCCCTTCTCCACTTCCACCGGCAGAGTCCCTGGCGACTACCCAAGCGGCGACAGTCAGCATGCTGCCGACGACTGTGTGGACTCCGGCACAGAAGGTTGGCAGGGATCCCAGCCAATGCTATCCAGGCATCATGCTCGCGGACGACCGGTGCCACACCCCAAAACGAGTATCTATTGTTATGGGGGCCAACGTCTATGGTGACGTTCTTCTACCCGGGCTTGTTCCATCCCACGGTGGACTGCCATTGGCCCAGAACACTCGATTTGGTTGGGTACTATCCGGTGTCTTCAAAACGTAGTTCGCTAACGCCCCCTAACGCCCATCCCAGCTCCATCCGAATACTTGCAATAGTATTGCAAGGGGGGCGGGAAGTTTACGTCGAAACGTAACCGCCAAGAAGTAGGCAACGTTGCGGCGTAAACAGTGCGAGAGTCACCAAGGGATCTCGCGCTCTTTTATCCATAATGTTAAGTTAGGCTTAAGCAGTAGTTCGCTAACGCCCCCTAACGCCCATCCCAGCTCCATCCGAATACTTGCAATAGTATTGCAAGGGGGCGGGATGTTTACGTCGAAACGTAACCGCCAAGAAGTAGGCAACGTTGCGGCGTAAACAGTGCGAGAGTCACCAAGGGATCTCGCGCTCTTTTATCCATAATGTTAAGTTAGGCTTAAGCTCCCCCATTGTAATAACATGAAGTTAGTGAAAAATACATAATTGAAGTGAATAGACGCGCCCCGAATTGTTCTTTTTTTCGAATTGTTTTTCTACCGCGTCGGTTCCACAAGTTACAGCCTAAAGAAGCCATTGCCGCCACCACAAACATAATGAATTTAAAGGAAAGCACAGTGGTTCCCCCCATAGGCCAAAAATAAAAAAATCAAAGTCCAAATTTTGACTTTAAATGTATCATTACTTTCTCATAATTGGTCTGGCTATTCAAATTTATTCATGTTTTTGTTTTGCTCTAACTGTCCGCTTCAAGAATAGCATCGAAAGAGACAGCATGATATCAAACGATTATTGCAGCGTGAGCAACTTGCAAGTGAAACTATCCGTACTCTGCAATGGAAAGCATTCGCATAATAAATAATGGTATTTAGTATATTTTAAAAACAAAAATTATATGTACGACGTTTTGTGTTTTGCGTAAATTAGTGTTGTGTTTAGTATATAGTTGCAGATGTTCTTTGTTTATGTTTGCTATCTTTCGTTGAAGTTTTCGTTATGTCCATTTCCACTTAACTTAAAAAATCTTTTTGTGCATTGTTTATTAACATTTTAAAATTTAGAAAACGTTTAATTCAAGTGCCGACAGGTGCCCAATCAGGTGAGTAATCTTTTTAAATTATATATTGTCTCACCTTGTAAATATGCACATATAAATGTATTATATATTTTTTTGAATTTTGAATAATTAAAATATAAGTATATGAATATATATAACCTAAAAAATTATTTTGTGGTTGTTGTTATTAAATGAATGAACAAAATTTCATCCAATAATGTTTTCAACAAAATGATTTTTCAAACAAAATCACGATTTTCGACTGATTGTTCCTATAGCAGCTATATGATATAGCATATAATTTTCGCTAAGCTCGCTAATTTCATATGTATAATTCCATGTTTTCGTTGAAAATAATTGAAAACAAAAAAGTTTTTAATACTAACACTTAATTTCAAACTGATCGTTCATATGAGAGCTATATGATATAGTGGTCCGATCCGGCTGATTTTTTCATAAATTTTGCTACAAACTCAAAAAATGTATTTACTTTTTTGAAAAATCACCGGTTTCTTTTCGGTTTACCCAATACATAGGAAAAGTGATTTAAAACAAAGCAATGTACACAAACCTATGCACATGTCGAGGTCTGATGGCCAGACTCAACCATTTCAAACCTTCTGTGACTCTCGAATCGCGGCCTTGCGTTTCCTCGACGACATTTCGAACTGTCTTCTTACAACTTCAGTTTCTGACTGACTCGAATTTCACAATTATGGTAGCAGAATACATATGGTAGACACAGTAAAGGGTGAACGTCTTCCGGAGGACACTTAGTAACTATACAGTAATTGCAATTATTGCATTACCCATTCTGTTTAAAACCGAGGCTACGCAGAATAGTCAATTTGTTGGGCTTGTGAACCGTGTGTGAAAGCAGAACCATGGGCCATAGGCACATGGATTTAAAAAAATTTGTGGACTATTGTGTTTGTCAGAATGAAAATGTGCGTAACAGGGAGAAGGAGGCATCTTCGACCCTATAAACTATATATTTATATTCTAAATCAGAATCAACAGACAAGTCGATTGAGCTATCAGAAACTACGTGTATGTAAGCTAAAGCCACCAAATTTTCTAACAACGTTCGTGTATATTGCAGTGTTCCAAAATTTTTTTTGAAATTGCGACTTGCCTCTTTCCACCTTTGTAAATCAGTAATTACTGTTTAGAAGCAACAATATTAACTCAACATGCAAAGTTGAATATCACACATGACAAATACCTTGTCACGAGCGTTTTGTGAAAATTTCATTTAAATCGGACTATAAATAAGTAAGATATATTAAGAATTAAATTCGTTTTGAACGTATATACACTGTATATTATACAGTACTCAGACACAGAGCAAAAAAACTTTGCATTTGCTATCGGCCGGTGGTAACAGAAATGGTTTATCCTGCAACCTTGATGACTAAGCAAGAGAAGAGCCAATAGTGGGTGGTTAGAGTGGCCGATGAATTTTTATGGTCTTGTGTGTGTTTTCTGCCCGGGTTTCCTTTTCTTATTTTTAAACCTTTTCCTCCTTTTTTTTTTTTTTTTTTTTTTTTTTTTTTTTTTTTTTTTTTTTTTTTTATAAAAAACAAAAAAAAAAAAACGCGGCGCGGTGGTGTATTTTTTTTAAAAAAAAACTCCTCTTATTTTTATTTTATTAATTTATTTTCAAAAACAAACCAAATGAATTGGTTTTGTTTTTTTTTTTTTTCTTCCAAACCAGGGGGGAGCGGAAAGCCTTTTCTTCCTTCTTTTTTTTTTTCTACTTTTATTTAATAAAAAAAAAATAAATTTAAAAAATGGGACTTGGGTTAAGTTTAGTCCCAGTTGTTGTGTAAAATACACGTTGGTTTTTAAGTATTAAATTTCATGGTTTTATTTGTAATACTTCAATGTATGTTTCTTATAATTAGTTAGTTATAGTAATTATAGTTAATCGTATTATTCTTTAATATCGTCGTTATTTAATAATTGATTGAGCGTCAGCCTTGCTCTTTTTCGTCTCTACTCGTCACGTCTTTACTCTTCGCGTCTTCCTCAAGAACTCCTCGCTCTTCTTCTACATCTACGTCGTTGCCAGTCCGTCGACTGTTGCTTAGGCCATCTGACTCGGCGTTGCCAGATCATTCCCACAACTCGGCCATCCTACACTGCATTCGCCTCGAATGCGTCGTCGGTCATGCTCATCCAGGGCTTCATATATTCAGCACACGTCGTCGTCTTCTTTGGTCCATCGCAAAATGCTGCATCTTTAATTACGTCACAGGTGTTGTTCGTCTTTACATTGATGATTTTATACGGGCCTAGGTATTTGGGCTTCAGCTTAAGTCCACCACCTAGTTGTGTACGCTTGATCGCAACTAGCTCTCCTAGCTTGTATGTGTTGGCCGTCTTGCGTCGTAAATTATATGAATGTTTATTTTCGTTCTGCATTTTGATTATTTGCTGTTTTGCTTGTCGTCGGATTTCTTCTCGGTTGTCATCAAATATCTGGATCATCTCGGCGTGTATTATTTTTTGCATATCCACATCAGCTTTTGTCTGCATTTTGGTACCAATAAGGAGTTCGAACGGCGTCTTTTGGGTACTTCGACAAAATGTTGAATTTATATTTTGCTGAACCTTATCAACAAACTTGTACCATTTACAGGGGTCGTCTATAGCAAGCTTAGCTAAAACAGGTACAATGATCGCATTGAGTCTCTCCACTTGTCCGTTAGCACGTGGTAATCCTGTTGTAACTACGTGATGTTTAATTCCTTCATCTTCGCAGTATTGCTTAAACTCTTCTGAAGTGAAAGCAGCTCCTCGGTCGGAAATTATAAGCGTTGGATTCCCAAAGGTCATACTCTGCGTTTTAAGAATCGTCGTAACTTCAATCGCTGTCGTCGTCTTTGTAGGATACAACCAACAGAACTTGGTAAATCCATCTATTATCGCAAGTATGTGCTTATACTGCTTGTGCGTAGATTCCAAAGGTCCAAGAAAGTCTATATGATACGTCTGAAGTGGCTGCTCGTCTTTCGGAATTGGATTAAGTTCACCTTCCTTCTTGCCTTGTTTCCTATTAGACACAATACAGGGTATACAGTGACTAATATGCTTTTGGATTTTTTCGTCAAGTCTGGGAATATAAAAGTCTTTAGTTAACAGCTCTTTTGTTTTTTTAACGGAAAAGTGTCCTCTTTCATGCGCTTGCTTTATGATTTCGTTTTGCATCCCAAAAGGCACTACAATTAGCTCGTCGTCGTTGACCACCTTGTGCAAAATACCAAATTTCATTAAATATCCATTGTGTGATGTCTTCTCTGTAAGGATGTCCATAATCGCACGTAATTCGTCATCTTGATTTTGCACATATTTTATTTTGCTATGTACAGTGTCGTCCTTTATAATCATAATCGGGTGACGGCTTAAAGCATCGACGTGTCGTATTCGTGTTCCACTCCTGTGTTCAATGTCGTAATTAAATTCCTGTAGCAAAAGAACCCATCGAGCAACTCGTGTAGATAAAAGATTCTTTTTGTCCAACGTTTTGGCAAAGGCGTTACAGTCTGTTATAAGTTTGAAACGAATACCTAGAAGATAAACACGAAACCTGTTTAGTGCTTCTACAACTGCAAGAATCTCCAAATGATAACTAGACAGCTTTTTATCAGCTTCGGACGTTTTTTTGCTCATATAATATACAGGGTGCATTAGGTCATCGTCAGGTGATTTTTGTAAAAGGACCGCTCCATATCCTTCCATCGAAGCATCTGTGTGCAATTCCGTCTCGTGTTGTTGGTGATAAATCTTTAATACCGGCTTCTTTGTTATAATATCTTTTAAGTTGTTGATTGCAAATAAAGCTTTTTCATCCATCTGAAACTTTGCATCTTGCTTTGTAAGATCGGTAAGAGGTTTCGCAATACTTGCAAATCCTGGTATGAATCTTCGAAAATAACCAACAAGTCCTAGAAAACTCAACAATTCTTTATTATTTCGTGGTTCAATGAAATTAGTAACAGCTTTCGTTTTTTCGTCGGAAAGACTTATTTTTTGGTTTTCGATTATATAGCCAAGAAATTCTATTTTACTCTTTAGGAAATGACTCTTTTTTATGTTTAGCATCAGACCATATTCTGCGCATCTTTGAATAACTATTTCCAGGTTTTTAATAGCTTCGTCTTCGTCTTTCGCTGGTATAATGACATCATCAATATAAGGTAAAGCTATACCTTGACTTGTCAGATCTCTAATTACTGCATTAACGTGTCGTTGAAAAACACTCGGAGTGTTGGATAAACCAATCGGAACTCTCTTGGACTCAAACTGACCATTGTGAGTTACAAATGAAGTAAACTTACGACTGTTCTTTTCTACGTCAACATGAAAAAATCCGTTTTTGAGATCAATTGTGCTAAAAATTTTAGCGTCTTGTAGTCGATCCAGCTGATCTTCGATAAGCGGCAAAGGGAAATGGTCTCGTATAATCACTTTATTGATGCGTCTGTAATCTATGCAGAGTCGTGGTGATCCATCGCGTTTTCGCACCAATACTACTGGGCTACTGTATTCTGATTCCGATGTCTGAATAATATCGTCTTTGAGCCATTCTTCAATCTGGTTGTCCACAATGCGTCTCTCGGAGTAGGGCAATCGATGAGGTCGTGAAAATATCGGCGTGTCTTCGTTTAATGTTATGCGCATTTGGATTTGAGTTGTTTTAGTTTTAATCGGTTTATAATTGTTTATTAGGTTAACGACTTTACTTTTTATTTGTGGACTTGCCCTTTCGTCGATATTAAGTTCAATCTCTTCACTACTATCTATTTTCATTAGAAAGTTTTCTTCTTCTTTTTCGTCTTTAATCTTTTTAATCGTTATTCTATTACGCGTTATTTTGATTTCTGCTTGTTTGCAAAACTGTTCACCGAGAATTATATCAATGTGTAGAAGCTCTGTGCTTACTACCAAAAAATTACTGATAAATTCTTCATTGTCTATTATAAAAGATTGTTCAAATTCACCAAAAGGTTTCACTCTGTCTTTATTATTCTTATTCCCAAATCCAATAAGATATACGTTAGTTTTAGCAAGTTTAACATTTAAGTTTTTATAAGTTTCCACCGTCATTATATTATGTTTACTTCCCGTATCAATAAGCGCTTTAAATTCATTTTCTTTAATTTTCACAGTCTTACACATCATTGAATCATCAGCTATCTTGTTCATATTTGCAACGTTAGAATTGTTTTTGAACTTTGACATTCTTTGGAAATGTGCCCGAAATTGTTGCACTTGAAACACTTTTTTCCTTTTAGTTTATCGGCGCAGTTATTAGATGTGTGTCCTTTCTCACCACAATTAAAACATTTTATTTCATGATCATTTTTATTTACTGTATTTTCTTTTTCATTGTCAATTTTATTTTTATCGTAACGGCGGTTCGACTGATATTTCTTACGCATTGTTTCGTAGCACTTGAGTTTTTGTTTAAATTCTTTTAGATTATTTGCATCATATAAAATTGATTTATTAACACTTAAATCGTTTATGCCATCAATCACATATTCCATTAATGAATTATTGTCAATATCACCGCGAGATGATAGTTCTTTCATTATCAAAAAATATTCTTGAAGGCTTTCACCTTTCTTTATTTTACGATCACTCATTAGTTTATGTAGTTGAGCACTGTTTGTTGTTGTTTTAAATTCGTTTAACAAGGCTTTTCTTAAATTTTGCCAGCTTGATATACCGCGTTCACTAGCTACAAACATTCGTGCCAGTCGTTTCAACGATCGTTTGGCAAAAATATATTTTTGTAAATCATCCCATTGCATTACTTGTGCAGTGTCTTCAAAATCTTCTAACCACACTTCAATCGAAAGTGTGTCATCACCACAGAATTTGCGAATCGAGTCTTCAATGTCACGAAAGTTTTAAGCGAACTTCGGAGTCGCTAAACTATTTTGTATACCAGCATCACTATTTTGTGCCATCGCTGTAGAGTTCACTCGTTCTCCTTTGTTTCTGACATTCGCGTGTTCCAATTCCACCGTTTCGCACTGATTGTCACAGCATACCAGCCTACTTTATGCGTGCTCGTAGTCTTCGCTTTGATCGTCTTTGTTATCATCGTATTCATTTTCGTCTTCATCTTCATCGTCGTTGGCATTGAAATTGGCGTCCCTCAGTAAATGTCCTTTTTCAAATTGCAAAAAATATGCAAGGCAACGTTACTTTTATTATGTGGAATGTTTAATAAATGACATATTAACACCAGATCTGCTTCTGTTAAATTATCGTTTATGTAATCAATTTTTTTAATAAATTTTTCATTTATTTCGTCATATTCAAATCCTTCAAACTCTCGTAGCCGATTTCGATTTTGTCTGTCACCATTTTTTTCGAATACAAATTTATGAAGAAGTTCAACATTCTCTTTTCTTTCTTTCCTTAGCATCTGCTTTATTACATCGTATTCTGCAAGTCGCGACATTTTTCACTTTTCTCGTTTCTTGTTTTTTAGTTCTTATTTTTATTTCTTATTTCGCGCGCGACGCCTAATGTACATGCGTTTTTCGTTTCTCTTTAAACCGTTATTCTTGACGTCGTTGCAAACGCAATATGATGAAATTATTCTTGAAACTTGCGCTTGTTATACAATTTATATTTTTATACCACCGATTTTGAATTATTGTTTTTCTTAACGTTGAGTCTTTAAATTATTGTGTTTTTTAGGTTGAGCCCCCAAATTTGTGGGACTTGGGTTAAGTTTAGTCCCAGTTGTTGTGTAAAATACACGTTGGTTTTTAAGTATTAAAATTTATGGTTTTATTTGTAATACTTCAATGTATGTTTCTTATAATTAGTTAGTTATAGTAATTGTAGTTAATCGTTTTATTCTTTAGTGTCGTCGTTATTTAATAATTTTTTGAGCGTCAGCCTTGCTCTTTTTCGTCTGTACTCGTCACGTCTTTTCTCTTCGCGTCTTCCTCAAGAACTCCTCGCTCTTCTTCTTCTACATCTACGTCGTTGCCAGTCCGTCGACTGTTGCTTAGGCCATCTGACTCGGCGTTGCCAGATCATTCCCACATACATACATCCACACATATATATTTATTTATTTTTATTAATCAAAACAAATAAAAAAAAAAAAACAAAAAAATTGTATTAAAGGATAAAAATAAATAATTAAAAAAATTAAAAATATATATAAATTAAAAAATTATTATTTAATAATTAATTAATTAATAAAAAATAAAAAAAAAAAAAAAAAAAATTAAATTAAATTTATCATATCGATAGCTTTTAATATATATATAACATATCGATATATATATTTTATATGTTTTGCATATTAATAAAATTAATATGTGTAAATTATATTATCTCCCCACGTCTATTGAGTTTATGTTTGAAAAAAATTTACTAACATTTTATCTACTTTGTTTTTTTTTTAATTAATGTATACTTTTTAATATATATTAGATTCTTTAGACCATTATTATAATTTAAGGTTTCGCGCACTTTTTTATTGCGGCGATAAATTATTGGCATCGTATCAAAATTGTTGCAAGGTCGCAGCGCGCTTCAGTGTTATGTTAATTTGTAGTTTGCGATTGGAGTGTTCGGTGTCGTCGTCGATTGTCGATTAACATTTGTATTTTCGATATTAAATACAAATTAATATATAATTAATTCGCGTGTTCGTGGTGCATTTAACATTTAATGCAAATTAATATAAGTCGAGTATAGAATAAGTAAATCCTCGTGCATGAGTGTTATGCCTTAACGGAACATTTTTTATGTGTATGAATGATTGCGCTCTGCCCGGAACGTGGCGCGCAATTTTCGAAAAGTGCGGTACACAGCGTAACGTATTTTTGCGCTTGCATACATATACATGAAGTGTATGTGATTGTGCGTGAATATCGGTATCAGTTCGTTTCCGCGATTCAAATTCGAATTTTCGCTGGAATTGCTCGCAGGTTTAATTTATTATTTCTTTGATTTATATTTATCTTTTTTCCACACTTTGTTTATTTTTATTTTGTTTATTAAATTTCATTATTTTTTGTTCTCTTATTAGATATTTATTTTCATTTATAATATAATTTCAATATATAATATTTAAATATAATAATATAATTATAATATATAATATACACATATCTATTTAAATATATGAATATATTTATATCTATAAATAAATATACTAACTTTATATTATATATATAACTATATATTAATTTTTGATAAATATATATTCAAATTAAATTAATTAATAAGAATTTTTGTTTTTTAACATATATATTATTTAAAAAAGATGCCTAGTAGTGTTGGGTAATCCTAGTTCAATTTGAGGAATAAGTTCGTTCGTTCGCTTAAAATCAATGAACTAGGTCGTTCATTTAGTTCAATCGTTCATTTTTTAAACTTGCTTAAAGGTGCTTCAAAAAAAAAAAAAAAAAATGTTATGAATTTATTTTATACAATGCTGTCATTGAAAATTAATATTATTTATTCAATTTATGTCAAAAACACTTATACATAATAATAATAAGAAATAATAAAGAGTTTACAAACAGATAATATAGTAATTTTAATGCATTAATTTGATTTCTGAAAAGAGAATAGAGAAGTTTATTAGGGAACATTTTCAATAACATATGATAAAATTATGTTTATACCTGTTATCCATCTACATGTTGCTATGAAGGAACATTAGATTTTTCACTTTATTAGGTTTTACGAGTACAAATGGCCTAAATTTTCCGGAGCTTCCGGAATGCCTGAAAGGCTGACGCCTTTAAAAGAAAGGCTGATTTCTCTCCGACTTCCTTTTATGATCCTAAAGTCTCTAGGATATGAACGTCAAAATGCCATTAAAGGAGCAGTGATCAATGTGCCAATTCCAATTGCAAATGTTGTAACTTCCCGTCCTAGGGCATTTAATGAAGCCAAAGTAGTTCAGATTCATCTTAACCGTAGGATGGAGTTTCATGGCAGAAACCATAAGGCCCTCAAAGACAGTTGATGCAATTCGGTATTAAGTGAACACAGAACTTTATAATAAGAACTAGGTTACTATCAATGAACAGTGGCTGTCTTCTTACTCTGCTGAGACTGTACCATTAGTTGCGTCAGCAGACGACAGGGACATTGTGTGCCAAATGTTAGAAAAGGCAGCACAACCTTATGAGCATAGAGTAGTAGAAAAAGAGGTGGAGCTGAATCCAGGAAGTCAAGAAACCTTCATGGAAAATGTCCCTGTTGAAAACATAGATATTCCTCGAATTGCTATAGCACCAGGAGAGATTCAGCGACCTCTTGACATGATAACCGATTTTGATTCAGAGGAATTGGCTTTTTCCACAATATTTGCACGCATTAAAAGGAAATGTCAGGAAAGTTTTACAACTATAGTTAGATCAGAGCTTAGGAATTTTGATAGAAGAGGTCGTAGAACTGATAAATTATTTCATAACTTCAAAAAGTTAGAAATGATTAGCATTAGGAATAGCACATCAATTTGCTTACGTAAGCACTCTGCCACTCAAGGCATTTCGGCTGATGATGTGAGTAATGATGAAACTTTAAATAGGTTAATACTTCATGATGATGGCTCCTGCTCATTGGGAGGACGAGAAAAAGAAAGTGATGGCTATGATTAGGCAGGTAAGGCTTCCAACTTTTTTTATACCATTTTCCACAGTGGAAACTAGGTGGCCGGAGCTTTTAGTCTTGCTATGTAAAAATGTAGACAAGCTAGAAGTATCCGAAGAAGAAGCATTAAATTTGGGGCTTAATGAGAAAGCTCCTCTCATTAGAGCAAACCCAGTGACCTGTGCCAGATATTTCGATTTTCGATATAGACAGGTTTTAAAACTGACGAAAAGGGAAGGCGGTGACTTTGGTTCTCTTGGCGAATGGAGTTTCAGCAGAGAGGCTCTCCACATATTCATGGCATGTTCTGGCTGAAAGACGCCTCCAAGCTCGAACTAACGAATGAGTTCACATTTAAGCCTGTGAAGTCCTTTATTAATCAGTTTATTACTGCTGATTCTAATTGCCCGGACGTTGCTCCATATTTGGAGTATCAACTCCATAGTCACGGGCACTCTTGCAGGCGAGAAATTAGGTCAGGAAGCCGTCTACTGCTGTTTAGGTATACATTTGTCCGCCAGCAGTAGTGCCAGTGTGTATACTAATACACACTCGTTCCAGAAAAACGGGTCAGAATGCTGAAATCTAGATAGCAACTTCAAAATCTGCCCTAAGACTCTACTGAAATTTTTTACTTAGGACTTCTAGATCATTATATTCAGCGCCCAGACGCTTTAGAGAGCTTATGCCTAGCCGATTTTGCAAATTTTTATAGCTACAGCAAATCAGAACGAGGAGCTCGCCAAGAAAATGCAGATGACTTTGACGATGATGTGCCTAAGGATTCTGAATCAATTGTTTACGCTCTTTGCGATAATATTGGCTTCATCAGAAAGAGGACCACTGCGTGCATAATTAGGTATTGGAGATTTAATGTCAATACAGAAACAAATGAATATTTCAGAGAGCTAAAAATGCTTTATGCCCCATGGTGAGATGAGCATTTGGATTTAGTCACACATGACTGTGAATTGTTCTGTACGGAAAATCAGGAGTTAGTAGAGAACAATCGAAGAAAATATAATTCACTTGATTATAGGGAACTAGAAGATGCACTGAGCCCCTTCAGAGAGGAAGCAGAAAATGAGAATAATCAAGTAGGAGAACACGAAGTAGTAGATGATGGCTTCACAGTTTTAGGATTGCCTGAAATAGATCCACATATAAATGTTTTAAATGTGGATGGAAATATTGATATGAATGATGAAGATAGTAATGTCCATTTTATCAAGCTTCCAGCCTTAGTTTCTCAGGAAAGCTTAGCTCATATAGTTAGATCTCTTAATTTAGAGTAGAAGCTATATTTCACACATGCTTTGCATAATGCCAAAATCAATACAGTCTTTTATGAATTTGTTGGAGGCGGTGCCGGAGTCGGAAAGAGTCGACTTATATCAGCAATTTTTCAGTCAATTTTCGTAATGTATAACAGTATACCAGGAGCTGATCCGACATCTGTTAAAATCCTCTTATGTGCACCAACAGGAAAAGCAGCATTCGGAATTAGTGGTTCGACACTGCATTCCATGTTTTCACTTCCTGTTAATCAATCTCGCTTAGCATCTCCAAGGGCCTTAAGCCATAATTTAGTTAATAGCCTTCATTCAAGGTTAATCGATCTTAAATTAATTATTATTGATGAAATATCAATGGTTAGCTCTCTAATGTTTTCTTATCTAGATTCTCGTTTGAAGCAAATTTTCAAAAATACTTCTCCTTTTGGTAGTGTTTCTATCATCGTATTCGGTGATCTTAGACAGTTACAGCCGGTAGGAGGAAGTTGGATTTTCGATCCAAATACCACTGACCCTTACCATGAAATATTTGGTACGTATCTCTGGGACCTTTTTTGTATTTTGAGCTCACAGAAATAATGCTTCAACGTGACGATCAGCTTTTCGCTTCTGCCTTAAATAATATGGCATCGGGTTGTATGACAGCCGATGATATTGTCCTTTTCCAATCTAGAATATGCGAACCATCGGCAGTGCCCGATGATGCAATTCATCTGTTTAGTAATAATAATGAGGTAGTTTTCTTCAATGTAACGAAACTTAACTCAATTGCTACTGAGCAATTTTTCTCTACTGCTGGAAATTTTATTAAAGCGGGCCATTTGGAACCAGCTAGGAAACAAAGAATATTAGAAGAAGTGAAGGGTTTTAAAACTTCCGCTATACGTCTCTTCTCCTAAAAAATACGGCCAAGTACATGATGACGGTTAATGTAGACATAGGGGATGGATTAGTAGACGGGGCATCAGGTGTGTTTATGCAAATAGTTTTAAATACATCCAATACTCCCAACATTTTATGGATGAATTTTACAGAGGAAACTGTAGGAGAATCTGCGCGTTCGAAGTGTACACATCGTACAGATCCTTCATGGACTCCTATTCAGAAAATTGTTCGCAGCTTTCAATATTCAAATAACGCACAAATTAACATTAACCGTAGGCAGTTTCCAATTGTGCCTGCTGAAGGCATCACAATTCATAAGAGTCAGGGAGCTACGTATGGCAAAGTGGTAGTCCATGCTAATTCCAGAATGCAGCGTGCTGCATTATACGTACCTTGCAGTAGAGCACCTACTGCTTTAGGATTATTCATTATTGGGAACTTTGTTCCTCCTAATTCTCCCCAAAATAATGATAAAGTGAAAGCCCAATTGAAGAAATTTCGGACTGAAAAACAACTGGGTACTCATTACGATTATTTAATTAACAGTTCTGCCCTTAACATTTTTTCCATAATACTCAGAGCTTTAATTCCCATCTTGAAGATATTCGATCGGACAAGCTGATGCTTCAGTCATCAATATTATGTTTCATGGAAAGTTCCATAAGCAATGAAATTGGGTTCACTATTGTGGTTCAACTTGAATCAATTAGGCCTTTAACAGGTATCATAATTTATGTAAAGAACGAGCTAGTAGATAGAGTTTCCCATACCTTTAGGAGTAGAAAATTTTTAGCTCAGTAGTTTTTGAGATCGACATATTTAGGTTTGATGCCAAAGGTTTTCTTATATTATATAAAAGTCCAGGCTTTTCTCTGTGCCCATTGCAAATAGAATTTGAGGAGATAATTCAGGAATTTTCTCGTTTAGGTGATTTAGGGAATAGCTTGCTAGTTTTAGGAGACTTTAATTTGTGCCTCAAAACCTTTAACAGGTGTAGGTGTATTTATAATTTTTTGATTAGCAAAGGATTAAGGAGTTTGTTAGATTTGAAAACGTCTACTACCAATATGGATACACATATTGATTAGGCTTTTTCAAATATATTAGATAATGAAAAGATTAGTGCTAGGACTTTTGAGGTTTTGCATAGCCATCACAATGGGATATTTGTTAGTATTCAGAATAGCATGAGTTTGTCATGTTTGGAATAGGGTAGAAATTAAGAAATCTAAATGACAGGATAAATGTAAATATGTATGTAGGCATATTTTAAAAATACTTTAAATTAATTATCTAATAGTTAAGTATAACCATTGAATGGAAAATTAGTTTGATAATTATTATTATTTTTATTATTTTTAAACCCTTGGACCTTGTTAGCGATATTGGCCAATTTAAAATCTATAAAGAAATACCGATATCTACTGCTCAATTGCGGCGATAAAGTATTGGAAAAATATCGAAATTGATGCAAGGTGGCAGCGCACTGCAGTGTTATGATTAATTTGTAGCTTGCGATTAGTATTATACAATTAGATACTTTTTATGGCAACATACGTCCAAGGGTATCCCACTGTCGCGTGCCGCTCGACTGTTGCTCTCGTTATCAGCCTCAATCTGTGCAGCCTGTCTGCCCGGACCAAAAATTGAAATGCCCGCCTTTTGCAGTACATCACCGTGACCAAGACCCAGTGGCTCCTTCGATCCGCAGCCACCAGTGAGATCTAATTCTGCTTAAACCATTTGGCCTGTGCCTGAAAGTGAACAAAATTGCATCTTGGTAAATGCCCAAATCTCTTAATAACCCACTATACCCAGCATTGTATTTTGACTTGGTTGTATCTATTTTGGTCGATGCACAGTAGAGTCTGACGATAAATAATGTGTAGCTAATAATTGCGTAGATAAAACTAATTCGTAATTATGGCTAAAACAAATTAATGATGCTCTTGTGTTTGTTTTAGCTGAAATTCAAATTCAATTCATGTTCTTTAAGTTGTATTTCCTATATGACAGGGTTTAAATAGTTGAAGTGCATTATAGTTGGTTTTTTATATATGCTTAAACTGAGTCTTTAGCATCAAAAACCTCAATATAATATGAAAATCAAAAATCAAGGAATTCTCGTTCATTAACTTTTCTAAACTTTAGTGTATACCATAGTCAGTGATCACTCTCTATTCTATGCCAATTTTAATGGCTTTTAGCGCAAAACATAAATGAAGTTCTTTCGATATTAACGAAAGTTAAACTTCATTATTAATCGCATCAAATACTTTTCCCCCCGGGTAACGACGATCACAGAATTCTTCCTAATTGTTTTGTCATTATGCTGGGTGCATTGTTTCATTGCCGATACAAACTGCTCAAAATTCCCAAAAATCCAACAACAATACAGGACAGGCACAACTGACTAATTTGCATAGCTATACCAGGTGAACTGTAACACCAAAAGAAGATTATGCTGTCAGTTTGGTGGGATTGGAAGGGTATGGTATATTTTGAGCTGCTTAAAAGAAACCAAACAATTAATTCGGATGTCTACTGTGAGCAACTGAACAAATTGAATACAGTCATCAAGGAGAAAAGACCAGAACTGGTCAATCGTAAAGGTGTCATATTCCACCAGGACAACGCACACATCTTTGGTCATTCTCCAAAAACTGAGTGAACTTGGGTGGGAACTTTTGATGCATCCACCATATAGCCTTGACCTTGCACCCTCAGACTACCATTTGTTTCGGTCTTTGCAAAACTCTTTGAATGGTAAAACTTTTGATAAGGAAGAGGACATCAAATCCCACTTGCATCAGTTTTTTGCAGCTAAAGGCCAAAATTTCTATGAGCGTGGAATAATGAATTTAAAGGAAAGGTGGCGAAAGGTCATCCAACAAAATGGAAAATATATTCTAAAAGTCAAAAAATGTATTTACTTTTTTTGAAAAAACCACCGGTTTCTTTTCGGTTTACCCAATACATAGGAAAAAGTGATTTAAAACAAAGCAATGTACACAAACCTATGCACATGTCGGGGTCTGATTTCCAGACTCAACCATTTCAAACCTTCTGTGCCTCTCGAATCGCGGCCTTGCGTTTCCTCGACGACATTTCGAACTGTCTTCTTACAACTTCAGTTTCTTACTGACTCGAATTTCACAATTATGCTAGCAGAATACATATGGCAGACACAGTAGAGGGTAAACGTCTTCCGGAGGACACTTAGTAACTATGCAGTAATTGCAATTATTGCATTACCCATTCTGTTTAAAACCGAGGCTACGCAGAATAGTCAATTTGTTGGGCTTGTGAATCGTGTGTGAAAGGAGGCACAAGTAGGAAGAGGATGGATGAGAATGACGGTTAACCTAATCTTCCTATTCTTTGTTTCTTATTCTTTATTAGTGATGATATTACAGAACAAGGATTCAATAACGACTAACAAAATCAATGATAGTAGCGATGCGACAGTGCCTTTCTGGTTATCACACGTCCTCGTGTGTTACAATAATGTTCAAAATAAAAAGGAAGTCCATTTTTAGCCCATAGATTTAAAAAAATTTATGGACTATTGTGTTTGTCAGAATAAAAATTTGCGTAACAGGGAGAAGGAGGCATCTTCGACTCTATAAACTATATATGTATATTCTGAATCAGAATCAACAGACAAGTCGATTGAGCTATGTCTGTCTGTCCGTCTGTATGAACGCGTATATCTCAGAAACTACTTGTATGTAAGTTAAAGCCACCAAATTTTCTATCAACGTTCATGTATATTGCAGTGTTTCAAAATTTTTTTTAAATTGCGACATGCTTCTTCCCACCTTTGTAAATCAGTAATAACTGTTTAGAAGCAACAATATTAACTCAACATGCAAAGTTGAATATCACACATGACAAATACCTTGTCACGAGCGTTTTGTGAAAATTTCATTTAAATCGGACTATAAAGAAGTAAGATAAATTAAGAATTAAATTCGTTTTGAACGTATATACAGTACTCAGACACACAGCAATAAAACTGTGTATTAGCTATCGGCCGGTGGTAACAGAAATGGTTTATCCTACAACCTTGATGACTAAGCAAGAGAAGAGCCAATAGTGGGTGGTTAGAGTGGCCGATGGAATTTTATAGGCTTGTGTGTGTGTTGTCGCGCGAGTTCTCGGTTCTCATGTGCGAAAGCTTTGCATTCTTGCTGTTTTATTTATTATATTAATCTTATTTATTTCTTTTATTTATTCTCATAAACCGAAACAAAAGTAGCAGCCGCGGGGGCTATGATTTATGTACATACACATACAAATCCACTACTTCTCATGTTAAATTAAATTTCAATTAAAAATAGTTTTTCCTCAATTTGATTTTGATTTATATATTATGCAATATTAAAGACAAACAAATTATATTAATTATTTTACATTTAATATAAATAATTATTATTTTTATACCCTTGGACCATTGAAAATAGTCAAAAAAGGGTATACTAACTTTGTGCAAATGTATGTAACGGGCAGAAGGAGGCGTCGGAGACCCCATAAAGTAAAATATTCTTGCTCAGGATCAATAGCCGAGTCGATTGAGCCATGTCCGTCTATCTGTCCGTGTGTCTGTCTGTGTGGATGAACCCGGCGATCTCAGCTATTACAAAAGCTAGGGACACCAAATTTATGATGAAGATTCCTGTATACCATACGCAGATCAAGTTTATTTTCAATTTTGATTAACACGTTTACCGACCCCGCAAACCGCCAATTTGTATTTACATTACGATTTACTCATTTCTTAACGTTCTGCTTTGGTATATATATACTATATGAACTAATGCTCCAAATTGCAATCCGATCGGACAATAAACACTGAAGTTATTAGATTAACCCTTCGAAAAGCAAGGAAGTTGTCGATAACATCAGAACTAAATTAATCGTGTATGAAAGAAAAGGACAAATAATGCAAGCGCGAAGCGCGAGCTGTTTATCGACTCTTCTTTTCCATGCACATGTCAATTACCGAAAATACATGTGCATACCTGTGGGATATTTATTGTTTAGCACAATTGTTTATCTTAGTAATATTTTGATATTATAATAGTTTGCTGTTTATATTTGGTATTTAATAAAAAGATGACTCGTGCCAACACTTCTTGATCTCCGGACATACGACGACTACACAACTTTGCCTTACTCCGAACACGACAACTTTCGGATTGACGATCTTTTTTCTGCACAACTTTCAACTCGCTTTGTTCTTCTTCGACTGACTCTATGCTTGTCCTTTTTTTTATATCTCCTTCTTCCTCTTCTGCCTGCGCTCACGACGCTACCCTTTGCGATGATTATCGACCATCCCATATCGATAACTATCGTTGCATTCGGCCATCCTGATCACTGTCGTCTGACCCAGACGACCATAGATCTTTATTTGTAGACGCGTACTTCCATAGCTTCATATTTTCTGCACATGTTGCAGTTATTGTAGGGCCTTCCACCTGAGCTGCTCTCCGTACATCGTATCGGCCGTTTCTTTTTACCTTAGTTACTTCATATGGCCCGAGAAAACTGCTAGCTAGTTTTTTGCCAGTCACAAACTGAGTTCGTTTAATAGCCACCAGATCTCCTTCGTTATATGTACGCTCGCCCTTGCGTTTGCGATCATAGCCGTCTTTATACTTTTGCTGCGCCTGCTGAATATGTGTTTTTACCTCCTTGCGTAATTCAGCTCTCTCGGCGTCGAAGTCTGTCACCAGCTCTTGTTCCAGAGTAGTTAGTATATTGTCACTAACCTTATTACTCATGTTTACTCCAAACATTACTTGAAATGGCGTCTTCTTTGTGGAGCAATGAATATGGGCATTGATCGCTTTCTGCACCTTGGATACATGCTTGTACCACTTTGAAGTGTCATCAATTGATAACTTGCTGATTATTGATAGAATGCATCTGTTGACTCGCTCTATCTGACCGTTGCCGCGAGCAACTCCTGTTGTTGTCCAAACGTGTTCAATACCATTTGACTTGGTATATTCTTCAAAGCTGTTTGAGGTAAATGCCACGCCCCTGTCACTGATAATGCGTAGCGGCTGACCAAAAATATTAGACCATTCCTCCAACTTTTTTACAACTTCATCGGTGCCTGTGCTCTTAGTAGTGAAAAGCCATACGAATTTGGAAAATCCATCTACGATTGCAAATATGTATTTGTAGCCCTTTGACGTTGAATCCATGGGCCCCAAGTGATCGATGTGGAGGGTATGAAGTGGCTTATCTCCCATTTCAATGCAGTTCAAAAATCCTTCTGGCTTTCCCAACTTCTTGTTAACAATAATGCACTTGACGCAAGTGTTAATCAGCTGGGCTACTTTTCGTTCCATATGTGGTATCCAGAACTGCTGCTGTAGTGTGTGAATTGTTTTTTGCAATGCAAAATGGCCAACACTGTGTGCATCCGCTATAACTTCATGCTCCATTGTTTTGGGTACGAGCAACAAGTCACTGCCGTTCATGGTTTTGTATACAATTCCACCTTTCAGCTTAAAATTTTCATACGGCTGCAATTTTAATATTTCTGCTATAGCTTTAATGTAGTTATCCTTTTCCTGGGCAACTTTTAATCTAGCTGCAACTTCTGAAGTTATGGCAAAAACATTTTGTGGATATCGGCTGAGACTGTCAACGTGCTTCATCCTGCTGCCGGAGCGATGCTCGATTTCGAGTTCTGAAATAAGCGCAGTACTAACGCACCATTGAAAAAGTGACAAGTCACAATTCATTTGGTACCAATTTGAATACATACTGCCGGATATGCATTCCCCCTTGGTGAGGAGCGAGGTGTACCCATCACCTCTGCCGCTCTCTGGGTTGCGGCACCCGGTTGAGAACGCAAATCCACGTCGAGCCTTTATGACTCTACCCGCGATACGGGTCACCAACAGCCACCACGAACTCCCACTAGGGGGCCGACCTCAATGAGAAGTCTTGGAGAACATCTCAACCCGTGGTACTGATCTGCAGGGCTCGGTTAGCCCCCCCCTTTGGTTCCGTCAAACCCGGGTATTAGGGAAACCCATTTTCTTCCCTTTAGTCGGCTCGTACGACAAGCGGGAAATACTGTGGTTATATTCTAAGCCCCGTCAACCACACGGGGAAAGGTTCTGATGACAATGAATTTTTTAGACAGCTTATAGCGTTTAGTTCTTCTGCCTCCATCTTGAATATCACGTCTTTTTTTAACAAGTTAGTTAACGGGCGAGCGATCTGAGCGTAATATCGAATGAATTTTCGGAAAAATCCGGTCAACCCCAAAAAGGATTCGACGCCTTTTATGTTCTTTGGACATTTGAACCTCTGCACAGCTTGCGTCTTCTCTTGTCCTGGTCGAATCTTGCCCATTTCCACGGTGTGGCCCAGAAAGTCAATTTTGTTCTTAAGAAAGTGGCACTTACTCCATTTGATTTTTTGATTAAACTTGGCTGCTTGATTTAGAACTGCTCTCAACTTTGACATGCATTCTTCGTTTGTGTTTGCGTATATGACAATGTCGTCAATGTACAACTAGAGTACGTCCTGCATAATCAAGTCTTCAAATACGCAACTGACAAAACGATTGAAAACGGCCGGCGAGTTGCAAAAACCATACGGCGCTTGATTGAATTCAAAAAGCCCTTCCTTGGTTATGAACGCTGTAAACTTGCGGCTGGACTCCTCAATTGGTCCATAACTACGAATACATTTGCGGACTGAAGCTGTTCCAGCACATCATCCATGCGTGGCACTGGGAAGCAGTCCTTAAGTACCATACCATTTAATTGACGAAAGTCAACGCAGATTCTGTCCATGCCATCCTTCTTCTTGACCACGACGACTCGACTGGCAAAGTTCGATGAAGATTTGCGCACAATGTCATCCTGCAACCAGGCGTCAACTTGTTTTCTGATCGACTCGGATTTCACAGCTGAGTGACGGCTTGGTTGATGACGAAATGGTTTTGTACGCTCCTCTAGAACGATCTTCATCGACACCGGGCATTCAGCGTTGTTTTTGGCTGGCTTGTACTCTGCTATCATTGACTCGATCATCGGCTTGTACTGTGGAGAAGCATCTATGTTACTACCAGTCTCAACAATATTGTACATACTTAGCTCTCTTGATTCAGCGCATTCCGGCCGCGCTGACGCCTTTGTAAAAATGAATTCTCCGTCATTCAAAGTCACGCAGAACTGCGATGCAAAGTCAAAGCCAATTATTACGTCGTTCTCGATGTGATTGTTAGGTATCACAACAAACTTTTGTATGGCTTCGATCCCGTCAACGTGTACTCTGCCCATAAATGAACCTAGCGGCTGCGTCTTAGCGTTTCCAAGGCCTCGTAGAACGGAATAACACTTCTGCATCACAGTACTTTGAAGTTTATTGTACAAAGACTGACATACGATTGACACATCGGATCCTGTGTCCACAAGGCAGGCGACCTCTGTACCGTTCAGCAAAACTACTTTCAAGCGCTTAGTATCTTTTACGACTTGAACACTTTTTACAGCTTGTGGACAATTTGAAGATATATGACCGCTGCCTGCACATTTAAAACATTTTGTTTCTGCCTTGCAGTCTTTTCTCATGTGTTCATTAGAGCTGCAGTTGTAGCAACGAATACTTTTTCCATCGGTTATATTTTTTCTGCCACCACTGTATTGCTTTTGCGGTTTTTCGATAACACACTTGCTTTCGCACAACTCATATTTTTCCAACAGGTCGCTGTATGATTTGCTGCCGTACAATGCAAATTTGAACTCGCTTTTAATATCCAGCCCGTCAACTATATAAGCGATAATACCCTCAGCATCGATTTGTCCAAGGGCTGCAATATTTTTCATTGTTAGCATGGATTCGTGCATGCTTTCGTCGCTCTTCTTCTTCCTGTGCGTCAACTTCGCATATAAATCGGCACTTTTCGACGCGCGCTTAAATTCGCCAATTAGGGCATTTTTAAGTTGCTCATATGTGCTCACCAACTCTGACTCCAGAAACAACTTGGCCATTTTAACCATTTTTCCTCGCATCTGGATTCTGCTCAAAATTTTCAAGCCAAATCTCCACTGGGATGCTGACGCCATCGAAGTCGGGTACACTTTTTGAAAAATTGTCTGCAGTTACTTTCGGCTCTTTCTGGGTAATTTCATCAGCCTGAATCTTAAGAGTAAGCAACTGAATTAATTGTTGTAGACTTTTATTACTCTCAGCTTGCATCTCTTTTATTTGGTCTGCACACACTTCTGATAGACGCTGCTCTTCTGCATTTTCATTTTCGTCTCCTCTCTTTACCGACGACCGTGCGACAGCACCATATCGCTGTCCCTTTCTCTCCTCTCTACTCATGCTTTCGTATTCGCTGCTTGATGCCAACTCAATTTTATTCACCACACTTCTAGAAATTTCCAACCGACACCAACCAACTTGCGAAACTCACCACGCTTCTAGGGATTTCCGACCCACGCCAACCTACTTGCGAAATTTCACAACTTTTTATTTGGCACTTTTGACGTAATTGCACAACAGTACAACTTTCTGCACTTTACAAATGGGTCAACTTTTGTTTTATTGGTTGAGCCCCCAAATGTAGGATATTTATTGTTTAGCACAATTGTTTATTATATTTGGTATTTAATAAAAAGATGACTCGTGCCAACACTTCTTGATCTCCGGACATACGACGACTACACAACTTTGCCTTACTCCGGACACGACAACTTTCGGCTTGACGATCTTTTTTCTGCACAACTTTCAACTCGCTTTGTTCTTCTTCGACTGACTCTATGCTTGTCCTTTTTCTTATATCTCCTTCTTCCTCTTCTGCCTGCGCTCACGACGCTACCCTTTGCGACCATCGCATATCGATAACTATCGTTACATCCATGCAAACATTTATACATACTTAATTTGTGTTCACACATATGTAAAATTATATACAACCAATAGCGTAGTTGATCGGTATGCATGAATGCAGTTATTTACTAGCTTTATAATATAGACATATTATTATTTATATTTAATATTTTATATTTTGATTTGCTGCAAAGGATTGGGGAAAACCCAGTAAAACCCAATCAGATCGGTAGATTAATATTAGTTGTTAGCATGTAGAGTTAATTGATTAAGGATAGAAAGTTTAAGAGAGCAAAGGGAGGACTCGGAATTGAAAACTCTAGACAGTCTGTTGTAGTCAGCAGAGAACTCGGAAAGGGTCATGCAAGCTGTATTATAGTTAGTATTACAAAAGGCAAGGATAGTGGCATAAAGTTACGTGTAACTCTAGAAGGAATACAGAAATTAATTTGAGTAAGCAGAGTAGGGGAATCTATATTGTACTTTATTAGCTTTACAATAAACATAACGCCTAACATAATACGACGGTTAGTTAAAGAAAGTAGGTTAATTAGAAGTAGTCTACTAGAGTATGGTGGTAAGTCTACACCCGGAATCCAATTAAAACTGCGCACGGCAAAGAGTAGAAACTGCTTTTGAACAGACTCAATTCTATCTTGGTGAATATGGTATTGCGGCGACCACACGCAAGACCATATTCAAGAGTTGGACGAACAAGAAAAGTGTAAAGCAGCTTTGTCGTGTAAGGATCCTCGAAATCTTTGGCCCATCTTTTGATGAACCCGAGTAGTCGAAATGCCTTATTGACAATTTGTGTAATGTGACGATCAAATTTCAATTTATGATCAAAGAGGATACTTAAATCAGCTACTTCAGATATTCTTAAGAGTGGGGTTAAGTTAAGATTGTAATTGATGACATGATAGTTACATCTGTAAAATGACATAACCTTGCACTTTAAACAGTTAAGATGCAGCCAATTATGACTGCACCATTCAAAAAACAAATCAAGATCTGTTTGAAGAAGGTTATTATTATTATTAGCATACATAGGAATGTTAGAGTGAAGGAGTATTGAAGGAAGATCGTTAATAAAAAGGTTAAATGGCAATGGTCCAAGGTGGCTGCCCTGAGGAACACCACAAGTAACTAAGATCGGCTCAGAAAAACAGTCTTTAAAAAGAACTCGTTGAGACCTGTTAGTTAAATAATCGGATATCCACAGAAGGAGCTTTTGAGGAAAACCAATGAAATTTAACTTATGAATTAAGAGATTTTGAGTTACGGAGTCAAATGCTTTACTGAAATCAGTATAGACCACATCAGTTTGCATTTTGTTCGGAAATCCTAGATTAATGTGAGATGAAAATTCTAAAAGATAAGTAGCTGTTGATCTTGCCTTTATAAATTCATGTTGATGGGGTGAAATTATAGATTTACACATAAAAGTTAACAGAGCCGTAAAATTTTTCAAAAATCTAAGGAATTGCGGACAATTTGGAAATACATCTATAGTTCTTCACATCATGGTTAGAACCACTTTTGTGAAGAGAAATGGAAAAAGAGTTTTCCAAGTAGGTGGGAAATAACTATTGGATAGTGATAAATCAAGAAGCTTATGAATTGGCTTCAAAATCGAATCAGCACAGAATCTAAGTACGCATGGTTTTGTCAATAGAAGGACAGAAAACAGTGTTAAAATTTCCTATACTATAAGGGTATGGATATAAAGAGGAACTAAAAGGTTCAGTTGAATAAGTTGATTGAAAAAAGTCTGCAAACAAATCGGCGGCTGCCTGATCATCAGTTGCTTCCTTATTTTCGTATGATAGAGAGGAAGGAAATCTACTTGATTTACGTTTTAAGTTAACAAAGTTATAAAACTGCTTTGGGTTCAGAGCAAACTGCAGACGGCAGCGACGCAAATAACATTTTTGTAACATTTTGCATTCAGAGCAATAAAGTTTGTTCTTGCAGCAACATACCGTGTAAAATCAGAAGGATTACGAGTTAATTTAAACTTTTTAAAATACCGCGATTTCAAATTTTTCAGCCTTACTAACTGACGTGAAAACCAAGGAGGCCTATTGGACTTTACGGGAAAAGTAACAGGAACACATTGATCAAAAAATGAGTTCATACTTGAACAAAAAAAAGGAAATGCATGTATTAAGATCAGAACAGGAGTAAATAAATGACCAATCATGTTCCAAAATTAAACAATTCAATTTTTGAAAATCTGTCCTACGAAAACAACGTGATTTTATTATAGGGGAAACAGTTGCAGTTTGCATAGAAGTTGGCAGAGCTAGAACCTGGTCCAATGTAGGATGATAGGGATCTTCAGGAAGAACTAAGAGATTCATTCTAGAGATAGTATAATATTTAGTAAAATGTCAGAAGAGAAAATTAAATCAAGCATTCTACCACTACAATTAGGAACAGTGTTTATTTGATAAAGAGATAGCTCCGAGAGGCTATTTAAAAAAGAGTTAAATACAGAGGGCACCAATATATCTGATTGAGATGACCAAGTAACTTCTGGTAAGTTGAAATCACCAAAAACTAGCAGATAATCTCTATCAGATAGTTTAGAGGCAACGGATTGGATAGATGAAAGATGGTCTAGGTAGACAGATATATCAGAAGAGGGAGGAATATACGAACAGGTAATGTAAATTGAAATCTGACACATTGACACATCGTAAAAATTCTAAGGAAGAACAATGGTCTATTGGAACAAGTTCGGAAGGAAGATCTGACTTTACTGCTATAAGAACACCACCTCCAATACGTGATAAACAGTCACATCTGAAGGAGGTGTACATATTAGGAAAAATTGAGCAGTTTTCTACATCAGGCTTTAACAAGGTTTCGGTAAATATTAGAATTTGATGATCGAACGATACACTATTCAAAAACAAATTAGAGAGCTTAGAATTTAGGCCTCTAAAGTTTTGATAAGCGAAGTAAAGATGGGATATCTCTTCTGGTTTTTGGATGTTCCACTAGAAGAAGAAGAGGCGCGAGAAGTTGAAGAAAGTGGTACCGAAGTTCGATTTTTTTTGTTTTGAAGAATACTCCTTTACAATTAAGTCAGGCGGCCAGAAGGTTCCGCTGCAAACAGATTGAAAATTGTCTCATCCCAATGGATGAGATATCTCGCGAGCAGTTAAATTTAAACTTTTCTACAACAATGTTCGGTACAGAGATTTTTGATTGAATAAATGATTGTACATCTTCAATCGAAGTATCGGGTGCAAGGCATGAAACGAAAATCTGTTTCTTGGGCTTAACCGCGACAAGCGATTTAACGTTTGAAACAACAGTTTGAGTATTGACGGCAGTGTTATCGAAAGAATTTTTAATATAAAAATTGGTGGATCGCAAATAACAGCTTGGTCGGCTGGACGAATGTTAGGAGACGTAGAAGGGGTTAAGTAAGCAATAACTGGAGATGTTATACCTGAAGGAGTTGCCGGTGGAAGTGTGGAAGGCTTATCAGAACATTCGAAACTAGTAAATTGAATTTCCATATCCGAAAATTCAGATTGGAGATTTGAAAATGCTGCATGCAGCTTTTCAAATTTCAATTTTGTCTCCCTAAGCATTTTACTCAATGTTAGTTCTTTCACTCGACAAACTTTGCAAGTCCATTTCAGGCCAGATTCATTGTTATTGAGGGAATCTTTAATTCGTGCTGTTAAGCCGATGCATTTTATGTGATAGAATTTATCACACAACCAGCAGCAAAGAAAGTCCGGCTTTGAATCGGCCTTGCATTTGCACGAAGTTGCGGAGCACACCAGAATTTTTATTGCAACTAATATGCTTTGAAAATAGGGTAGGGAACACCAAAAAACAAACAAAATGTTAAAGCTAATTACGAAAGATAAGTTGAAATAGGAAAAAGTTTAAAAAGAGCAAGAAAGCTAATGTTACACAGATGGTTACCACTAACACAAGCACAAGCGTAGTTTACAAAAGAGCGTAAGAAATTATGAGAGTGAGAGCCCGAGACAGTGTAGAAACGAAAACAAGAAAAAGCAACAACACAGCTATAAAAAGAGAGCTCAGCGCGGCACAAAAAAATCTACTTTAAACACAATATTAGTGGTTATAACAGACACCCGTGAATCTCACTTGTTAGCACAGACACTGTACACTGCTAAATCACAAATTCAAAACACAATAAATACAGCAAATCACGATAATTTGGAGTTTAAAAAAAAGAATAAGAGGAGCGAAATCAAAGCACAGCCGATCACAACTACGAGAAAGTATATTATGAGCTATCATATTTATAGCTTTTAATATATATATAACATATCGATATGTATTTTATTTTTTTTTTTTTTTGCATGTAAATTATATTATATTCCCACGTCTATTGAGTCTATGTTTGAAAAAAATTTTACTAACATTATATCTACTTTGTTTTTTTTAATATATGTATATTTTGTAATAGATATTAGATACTTTAGATCATTATTTTAAATTTAAGGTTTCGCGCACTTTTTAATTGCGGCGAGAAATTATTGGCAACGTATCAAAAATGTTGCAAGGTGACAGCGTGCTTCAATGTTATGTTAATTTGTAGTTTGCGATTGGCGTGTTCGGTATCGTCGGCGTTTGTCGATTAACATTTGTATTTTCGATATTAAATATAAAATAATATATAATTAATTCGCGTGTTCGTGGTGCATTTAACATTTAATGCAAATTAATATAAGTCGAGTATAGAATAAGTAATCCTCGTGCGTGAGTGTTATGCGTTAACGGAACATTTTTTATGTGTATGAATGATTGCGCTCTGCCCGGAACATGGCGCACATTTTTAGAAAAGTGCGGTAAACAGCGTAACGTATTTTTGCGCTTGCATACATATACATATGTGTGTATAGACTCTTCTGAAGTGTATGTGATGGTGCGTGAATATCGGTATCGGTTCGCTTCCGCGATTCAAATTGGAATTTTCGGTGGAATTGCTTGCAGGTTTAATTTATTATTTCTTTGATTTATATTTATCTTTTTTCCACAATTTGTTTATTTTTATTTTGTTTATTAAATTTCATTATTTTTTGTTCTATCATTAAATATTTATTTTCATTTATAATATAATTATAATATATAATATACATATATTTTTTTTAAATATATGAATATATTTATATATATTTGTTTATATATATGAATATATTTATATATATAAATAAATATACTAACTTTATATTACGAGGGTCGTTTGATAAGTCCGTCGTATATTAAAAGAGGGAGTCTCCCAGCGGAGAAGGCGCGAGGCACTGCGACCATGAAGATCTTTTTTACATTGAATGCTCTCCCTATAATGACAAAAGCTGTTCTGCTTCCCTAATGAAGCATAACAGATCTTTCGTCGTGGAACGGACAATGTGCTCGGGACTTGCGAATTCCACGTGCAGATGTTTCCTCCTAGTCCATACCAAGGCCGGACAGTCATATAGAATGTGTTTAGCAGATTCGTCGTCCTCTTTGCAGAGCCTGCACTCCGCATCCGAGGACAAGCGCATTTTTGTAAGATGATAGTTCACCAAGTAGTGGCCACTAAGGTAGCCAACAAGGAGGTAAAGGTAGAGAGTAGCTTGGTCCTTCGATCAACTGTGGGATTGGTGAGCTCTTTAGCCTGCCACATCCCTGGTTGGAAGAACCTGTAGCGTTCGTTCAATCTTCCAGCCCAGTTTTTCACCAGGGAGGAGATAGTTGACCACCCCACGCCACAGAAGGGTTCGGGGCCAAGCAGGGGGACTGATGACCCAGCCCTCGCTAGTTCGTTTGCCAGCTCGTTGCCATGGAAGCCAGAATGTCCAGGTACCCAAATTAGGGTAACTTTATTCTTATTCGACAACCTCTGGAGACAGTTCCAGCAGTCAGCCACTATACGCGAGCCTACTCTTTTTGTGGAGAGGGCTAGTATGGCCGCCTAGCTGTCCGAGAAGATGTATATGTTCGCTCCTCTAATCCCCTTCTCAAGGATAAGACGGCAGCTGAACTCGATGGCGTGAACCTCTGATTGGAAAAGTGTGGGCCAGTTGCCCATAGCAATCGAGGTTTTGGAGTTGGGACCATATATCCCAGCTCTTACCCCCTGATCAGTCTTTGACCCGTCCGGTCTCTGGGGTCTCTGATGGGGTTGCCAGAATCCCAGTCCCTACGGTCCGGGATGAGGGTTCTAAATTTTGCACCAAAGAAGAGTTCCTTGGTCATAGAATCTGATCTGGTGCAAATCTCTAAGCCAGGATTATATTCGATTAAGCTCGCATACCCTGATTCGGTAGCTAGAAGCCCAGATTGAAGCTTTATTCTAAGAAGACTCATAGCAGCAACTTCTTTAATGCGGATGTGCAGCCAGATTCAAAAAGATTCAATTGCTGCGGTGGGACAGGAGTGAAGTGCACCCGTCAAGGAGAGGCAGATCAGCCTATGCAGTTTCGTGCATTTGTTTATGGCAGTGACCTGCGTAACCTTAGGCCACCAAACAATAGCAGCGTAGGTTACGATCGGTCTTACCATCATCTCAAATACTCACCGGATGGTGCAGGATTTGAGACCCCAGATTCTACCGAAGAGTTTTCTGCATGCCCACATGACATGAGTAGCCTTTGATAGAGTGTTATGTAGGTGGGAGTTCCAATTTAGTCGTTTATCAAGGGTTACCCCAAGATTTTTGACTTCATTGGAAAGGTCCACGGGAGAGCCGCCAATGTATAATTGACCAATGTAAACAGAGTAACGCTTAGTGAAGGGAAAAATGATTGCCTTTTGTGGGTTGATGCTAAGACCTACATCTTCATACCACCTACTGACCGTGTTCAGAGCTGATTGCATCAACTCTGTCACGGTGTTGGCATAGTTCCCGTTCACTACGAGAGCCAGGTCGTCGGCATAGCCAATCGCTTCCACGCCCTGTTCTGCAAGCATAATTAGTAGTTCGTCGACTACTAGGGACCAGAGCAAAGGGGATAGGACCCCTCCGTTGGGACACCCTTTTACAGCACTAATATGGGCGGTCGTCGTGTCCAGGGTAGAGGAGATAGTCCGGTGTTTGAGCATGGCGTCAATCTAGCGGATTATAGGACGGGCAATGTTTCTGCGCTCAAGCGCAGCAGAGATAGACCCGTAGCCGGTGTTATCAAAAGCACCCTCTATATCAAGAAGAGAGCACAAATCAATGTTCTTTGATTTCAATTTCACCCACTAATTTGTGGAGAACGACCTCTGTCGATCTACCTGCTATATACGCGAACTGCGTGGGGTGCAGAGGGTTATTTTTCTGCAGAGAGCACCGAATGTGCATGCCTAAGAGCTTTTTCACAGTTTTGAGCAGAACGGAGGTAAGGCTGATCGGCCGATATGACTTAGGCTGGTCAAGAGGACGGTTTCCCTGCTTGGGAATGAATACCACATTGACTCTCCTCCAAGAGTTGGGTATAAAAGTTCAAGTGCTTCCCTGCTATCTTGAGTGAAAGAGCCATCTGCTCTTTTGAGAAGCCCTATTCTATTAGACGACCCTTTGGCTAATAACTTGTGGAGTCTCGCTGCCTCTGGCAGCGATTCTATGCTACCACAGTAGCTGCGCCACGTATCGCGTTTGGAGCGTCTAATGTTCTTATTATAGTGTAGTGTAATAGTAGTAGTGTAGTACGTCCCAACTTATGCAGTTAGATCTGGCCTTGTTGAAAAGGCTTGCAACCTTCCTTCTTTGTGCTGCGAACTCTTTTTTCCACCAAGGAACTTTACGGTTGACCATTAAAGTTTTCCGAATTGAGCTGACTTCGAAGGACGTAATAGGCATATCTTGGAGCAGGTTGGCAGCAAATTCTATCTCCCTGATACAGTTTGAATTGCTGATCAGCAGGTCTGCTTTCAAGGCCACAGAGCCTTTGAAGAGTCCCCAGTTTGTCTTTTTGGGACAGAAGGAGTTCTGGCGGATATCGACTTGGCCAGGAAGGTCGAACCTGATGTGCTGATGGTCCGACAAGGTGGCTTCGTTTGTGACCCGCCAGTTAACAAGCGAACTCGCAATTGAGTTGCTGACTAGGGTGAGATCTAAAACCTCTTTCCTAATAGAGTTTATAAACGTGGGTTCACACCCTACGTTAGCTATATCTAGATGACAACACATTAGATAATCTAAGAGAGACTCACCACGTTTATTGACGTCGTTGCTCCCCCAGATTGTGTGGTGGGCGTTGGCATCACAGCCGATCACAAGCGGCTTGTTGTGAAGGCGGCAGAAATACACAAGGCGCTGAACCTCTGCGGGGGGTGCATCATCCACATCGCCCGGGAAGTAAGCAGAGGCGATCACCACTTCCCGGACGCCATCAGCATTGGCTACCTCCATAGCCGTTGCCACCAGGTCTCTGTGAATGAAGTTGGTTAAAGGAAAGTGTCTCACACTGTTATTGATCAGTATAGCAGTGCGAGGGGCACTTCCCATACGGTCATATAATAACTTACATGATCCGCATGATAGTCCACGGACGAGGCCACCTATTAACCATGGCTCTTGGACGAGAGCCAGGTCAATCTCCTCTTTACAGACGACCCTGTACAGGGTGGCTGACGCTCCTCTGGCGTGGTAATGGCGCTCCGCATCCTCTCTTGGCGCCTTAGTGATAAGGCCACATGCCTTGCCTCCCCGAGAGTCATTGCCACGCATGCCCTTCGGCAATCTGGCGGAGCTGCTCGGGGGAGGTCGCCTAGCGATTCCAGTCGCGGGAGGTACCCTTGCGGGAAGCTTGCGCCCAGCGTTTATTGTGGGTCGCCCGCTGCCAACCACAGGTCTGGTGCTGCCCGTTGAGGGGTTGGGGGCGAAGACCCGGATGGTCGGTGGTTCGGGGAGGGGGGCTTTCCGCGCCACTGCGGCTGCAGCGCTGGTGGACGCCACCGGGGCGGCAGCTACTGCCGTCGCGTAGGTGGGGGCAACCTTCGTCGCGTAGGTGTGGGCAACCTTCGTCGCTTCCGGCGGGGGGCAGGTTGGTGGGGGGAGGGGGTATGGTTTGAGAAGGGGACGCGGGATGGGCAGGAGAGGAGGACGGAGTTCTTCAGGAGAAGCTTAACTTGTCCAAAGACGAATTTCACCTTCCCGTTGCACTCCGTCAGACCCTTATACGACTCCTCGTCGACTATGCTGGACCACCCGCCACTGCTTCGTTGAAAAGCAGTCTGCATTTTGGATACCAAGGTAACCCAAAATGGCGGCGGGAGTTAGTTTAGCACTACTGGGGAAGTATCCTCTAATGAGGTGAGCTTTAGGGAACTCAGACTCCTCCAGTAGTTTAATGTCGAGGGAGCTGATGGACCTGATATGTCCAACGGCTCCCCTGACCCAGTCAGCAGTGCGGCTGTCCTCGCACACCAGGAGCAGCCATTCATTTCGGGGTATACAACCCTCGAAACCTGTACTGACGCCCGGTGTGGGATGAAGCAGCAAAGCCTTGGCAATGCTAGCTTTCACCGTAGCCACCTGCTCCGGTGAAAGCGGGGTTTTAGAATCAGGCGACGTGAAGCCCAGTTTCACGCTGCTTGTCACCTGGCTGTGACGTGACTTTGTGGACTCCACATGAGTCTTTTTGGGCTTCATTGAAGCGTCGTCAGCGCGCATCCGTTTGGCCTTGGTTTGCACGGAGGACGCCTGTGTCACTGGCTGCAGTGCTGTTGTTGGGGTCGTGTTAAGGCTTCGCCCTGGGTGGATGCTGTTGAAGTCGCATCCGACTTATCTTGTTTGAGAAAATTATCCATAATTTTGGACCCACGAGTAGGCGGGAAGGGGAGGTCGCCCACGGCATAGCCCGCGTACCGTGGGATGTCTAGATGAAACTGGAGGGCGACAGGTATCCAGAGTCCGCATACTAACGACCGGGCTACCCCCGGCCATGCATCTCTTGGCGTATGCCTTGGATTGGGGTGATTTATAGAATCACAATCTTCGCCCGACTACAATAAGTCAGCACCCCTAGCAGAGACATGACCGTGCTAGGGGCCTGCTTCCAGCCGTCCTCACGTGGAGAGTATAGCCGCACTTCCGGCAGTAGGAGCAAGGACGGCACGTACCACAGCCAAAGCTAGGGTTACATGTAGTTCCCCTTGCTGCCTCTGACGGCTGACGGCTAAAGGCTTCTACAAATGGCCTAAATTTTCCGGAGCTTCCGGAATGCCTGAAAGGCTTGACGCCTCTAGAAGAAAGACTGATTTCTCCCCGTCTTCCTTTTAGGATCATAAAGTCTCTTGGATATGGACGTCAAAGTGTCATTAAAGGAGCAGTGATCAATGTGCCAATTCCAGTTTCCAATGTTGTAACTTCCCTTCCCAGAGCATTTCATGAAGCCGAAGTAGTTCAGATTCATCTTAAGCGTAGGATGGTGTATAACCATGATTTCATGGCTGAAACCATAAGGCCCTCAAAGATAGTTGATGGAATTTGGTACTACATTTAGTGAACACAGAACTTTATAAGAAGCACCAGGTTAATATCAATGTACATTGGTTGTCTTCTTACTCTGCTGAGACTGTACCATTTATTGCGTCAGCAGACGACAGGGACCTAATGAGCATTGAGTTGTAGAAGAAGAGGTAGAGTTGACAGGAGGTCAAGAAACCTTCATGGAAAATGTCCCTGTTGAAAACATAGATATTCCTCGAATTGCTATAGCACCAGGAGAGGGTCAGCGACCTCTTGACATGATAACCGATTGTGATTCAGAGGAGCTGGCTTTTCCCACAATATTTTTATTTTATTTATCTTTGGTTTTAAGCTTAGGAATTTTGATAGAAGAAGTTGTAGAACTGAAAAATTATTTCATAACTTCAAAAAGTTAGAAATGTTTAGCATTAGGAATAGCACATCAATTTGCTCACTCTGCCATGGCTGCTGATGTGCGTAATGATGAAACTTTAAATAAGTTAATAGTTCATTATGATGGCTATAGGCTTTTAAAAGGTATTCGCACGTCTCCTGCTCATTGGGAGGACGAGAAAAAGAAAGTGATGGCTATGATTAGGCAGGTAGGGCTTCCAACTTTTTTTTAAAACATTTTCCGCAGCGGAAACTAGGTGGCCGGAGCTAGTCTTGCTATGTAAAAATGTAGACAAGCTAGAAGTATCCGAAGAAGAAGCGTTAAATTTGGGGTTTACTGAGAAAGCTCATCTCATTAGAGCAGACCCAGTGACCTGTGCCAGATATTTCGATTTTCGATATACAATAGACAGGTTTTAAAACTGATGAAAAAGGAAGGCGGTGTCTTGCTATGCTTGCTGCAGCTACGTCGTTAATTATACAATATAAACAAGTCTTAGAGAGGTATCTCAATGTTGATGCGTGAGACAATCAATGAGATTAAAGACAATAACAATGTTACTATTAAGCAAAAGTTACAACATATTGGTAACAAATTTTTATTTGATACTGAGATATCCGGATATCAGGAAGTTGTCTACTGCTGTTTAGTTATGCAATTGCCCGCCAGCAGTAGTGCCAGTGTCTATATTAATACACACGTTCCAGAAAAACGGGACAGAATGCTGAAATAAAGACAGCAACTTCAAAATCTGCCCGAAGACTCTAGGGAAATTTTTTACTTAGGACTTCTAGATCATTATATTCAGCGCCCAGCCGCTTTAGAGAGCTTATGACTAGCCGATTTTGCAGCTTTTTATAGCTACAGCAAATCAAAACGAGGAGCTCGCCAAGAAAATGCAGATGACTTCGACGATGATGTGCCTAGGGCATCTGAATCAATAGTTTACGCTCTTCCCGATAATAGTGGCTTCATCAGAAAGAGGCTCACTTCGTGTATAATTGGGCATAGGAGATTTAATGTCAGTACAGAAAAAAGTGACTACGCCCCATGGCGCGATGAGGATTTGGATTTAGTCACACATGACTGTGAATTGTTCTGTAGGGAAGATCCGGAGCTGGTAGAGAAGAATCGCAGAAAATATAATTTACTAGATGATAGGGAACTAGAAGATGCTCCGAGCCACTTAAGAGAGGAAGCAGAAAATGAGAAAAATCAATTAGAACAGGAAGTAGCAGATGATTGCTTCACAGTTTTAGGATTGACTGAAATAGATCCACATCTGAATGTTTTAAATGTGGATGGAAATATTGCTATGAATGATGTAGATAGAATGGTCCGTTTTATCCAGCCCCAGTTTCTCAGGAAAGCTTGGCTAATATAGTAAAATCTCTTAATTTAAAGCAGAAGCTATATTTCACATATGCTTTGCATAATGCCAAAATCAATACAGTATTTATGAATTTGTTGGAGGCGGTACCGGAGTCGGAAAAAGTCGACTTATATCAGCAATTTTTCAGTCATTATCCGTAATGTACAACAGTATACCAGGAGCTGATCCGACATCTGTTAAAATCCTCTATAGTGGTTCGACACTGCATTCCATGTTTTCACTTCCTGTTAATCAATCTCACTCAGCACCTTTAAGGTCCTTAAGCTATGATTTAGTTAATTCCCTTCATTAAAGCTTAATCGATCTTAAATTAATTATTATTGGTGAAATATCAATGGTTAGCTCTCTAATGTTTTCTTATTTAGATTCTCGTTTGAAGCAAATTTTCAAAAATACTTCTCTTTTTGGTGGTGTTTCTATCATCGTATTCGGTGATCTTAGACAGTTACAGCCGATAGGAGGAAGTTGGATTTTCGATCCAAATACCACTGACCCTTACCATGAAATATTTGGTATGTATCTCTGGGACCTTTTTTTGTATTTTGAGCTCACAGAGATAATGCGTCAATGTGACGATCAGCTCTTCGCTTCTGCCTTAAATAATATTACATCGGGTTGTATGACAGCCGATGATATTGTCCTTTTCCGAACCATCGGCAGTGCCCGATAATAATGAGGTAGATTTATTCAATGTAACGAAACTTAACTCAATTGCTATTGAGCAAATTTTCTCTACTGCTGAAGATTTTATTAAGGCGGGCCATTTGGAACCAGCTAGGAAACAAAATATATTAGAAGAAGTGAAGGGTTTTAAAACTTCCGCTACACAGGGACTCTGTACGTCTCTTCTCCTAAAAAATACTGCCAAGTACATGATGACGGTCAATGTAGACACAGGGGATGGATTAGTAAACGGGGCATCAGGTGTGTTGATGCAAATAGATTTCAATACATCCAACACTCCCAACATTTTATAGATTAAATTTACAGAGGAAACTGTAGGAGAATCTGCGCGTTCGAAGTGTACACATCGTACAGATCCTGCATGGACTCCTATTCAGAAAATTGTTCGCAGTTTTCAATATTCAAATATCGCACAAATTAACGTTGACCGTAGGCAGTTTCCAATTGTGCCTGCTGAAGGCATCACAATTCATAAGAGTCAGGAAGCTACGTATGGCAAAGTGGTAATCCATGCTAATTCCAGAATGCAGCGTGCTGCATTATACGTACCTTGCAGTGGAGCACCTACTGCTTTAGGATTATTCATTATTGGGAACTTTGTTCCTCCTAATTCTCCCCAAAATAATGATAAAGTGAAAGCCCAATTGAAGAAATTACGGACTGAAAAACTACTGTGTACTCATTACGATTATTTAATTAACAGTTCTGCCCTTAAAATTTTCTTCCATAATACTTAGAGCTTGAATTCTCATATTGAAGATATTCAATCGGACAAGCTGATGCTTCAGTCATCAATATTATGCTTCGTAGAAACTTCCATAAGTAATGAAACTGTAGAAATACCTGGGTTCACTATTGTGGTTCAACTTGAATCAATTAGGCCTTTAACAGGCATCATAATTTATATAAGGAACGAGCTAGTAGATAGAGTTTCCCATACCTTTAGCAGTAGAAAAACTTTTAGCTCAGTAGTTTTTGAGTTCGACATATTTAGGTTTGATGCCATAAGTTTTCTTATATTATATAAAAGTCCAGACTTTCCTCTGTCCGCATTTATAATAAAATTTGAGGAGATAATTCAGGAATTTTCTCGTTTAGGTGATTTAGGGGATAGCTTGCTAGTTTTAGAAGACTTTAATTTGTGTCTCAAAACCTTTAACAGGTGTAGGAGTATTTATAATTTTTTGATTAGCAAAGGATTAAGGAGTTTGTTAGATTTGAAAACGTCCACTACCAATATGGATACACATATTGATTGGGGGTTTTCAAATATATTAGATAATGAAAAGATTAGTGCTAGGACTTTTGAGGTTTTGCATAGCCATCACAATGGGATATCTGTTAGTATTCAGGATAGCATGAGTTTGTAATGTTTGGAATAGGTTAGAAATTAAGAAATCTAAATGACAGGATAAATGTAAATATGTATGTAGGCATATTTTAAAAATACTTTAATTTAAGTATTGAATAGAAAATTGGTTATTTTTATTATTTTTATACCCTTGGACCTTGTTATCGATATTGGCCAATTTAAAATTATAAAGAAATACTGATATCTACTGCTCATACCTCTTTAGGAAATTGCGGCGATAAATTATTGGCAAAATATCGAAATTGAAGCAAGGTGGCAGCGCACTCCAGTATAATTATTAATTTATAGCTTGCGATTAGTATTATAGTATAATAATTATACAATTAAATAATTTTTATGGCAATATACTTCCAAGGGTATTCCCCTGTCGCGTGCTGTTCGACTGTTGCTCTCGTTTTTAATTAAATTTTATTAAATTTGTATTGACCGTTGGCTGGCACAAATACTCTGACTGAACCCTCCACGAGGGTGCCGGCTGGGCAATGGGCTGTGTATTGACTCAAACTTAGATTCAGACACTGTCCTGTTGCTTGGAGCTTGGGCCAATACACGGCCCAGCTGAGGCAAGGACGCAACAACAGTCGGACTATCAAAGTCTGGTGCTGTGGTGTCCGAAGCCATGGTTAGAGGTACCTGGCAGATAGGCCTAAAATGCTATGGGGTGGTTCCCAAGAATAAAATTAACCACTATAACTACTAAAAATGCCAAGATGCGGCGCGGTACCAGAGTCCACGCAGACTCGGACAGCGTCCCTCAAGGCAACGACATACCATAAGTGCTGAGATGGAAGAAAGCCTCCTGCGCTCCCCAGTCAAGGGTTCCAACTCCCCCAGTAGGGAAGGGCCCAAAAAAACAAAGGAGGGCTTGAGAGCTAAAGCCCAGTACAAGGCAGCCTTAAAAATCAAATCCCGGCTCGCTGGCAGCAAAGAGCTCACCCCTGAGGAGAGGAAAAAGCTGGAGTGAGCCGAGGAGAGGATCGAGGAAGGCCGGAGGCATTTTGAGGGAAAGATGGCAACGAAGGCCACTTAAAGCCAATATACCAACAAAGTCGAAGAGTTGCTGCTGACTAAAAGGCAGCGGTCTGAAGACCAAGACAAGGAGGATGTGCCCGTGAGCAAGCGGCCGCGCCAAGAACCAGAAAGAACCCCCAAAAAGCCACAGCCGAAAAGGGAGATGGTGAGCGATGTGGCGCGTCGGCATTTAGTCGTCGCGCTCATCGACCGCAGCAACCCCCACGGCAAAATATCTGCGGAAAAGTGGAAGATGGTAGCACTGAGGCTGTTGGACGCCCTGTTCAAACGAATGGAGGAGCCAGGGTCTCAGCCTACCACCTTCGATTGAGCAGGGTGGCTTAATGGGGTGAAGATCCTAAGCTGCAAGGATGACCTTACCCTGAAGTGGGTCACCGAGACTGTGGCCAAGATGGACGCCCCTTGGAAAGGTGCTCAGCTGGAGGTAGTCGATAGAACATGTATTCCAACGGTACCAAAAACGAAGGTACTCTTTCCAAGGGTCGTACCTAAGGAGCAGGCGCTCAGATTACTACAATGGCAGAATCCTGACGTGCCCACCGCGGACTGGACGGTACTATACGTTGGCAAGCCGGAAGGCAAAGGCCAACAAATGGTTCTCCAGATAAACAAGGAGGCCGAGGATATTCTATACCCGAGGTTCGGAAAGATGGCGTAGGGAGTAGGTAATGTACACCTAAGACTCAAAAAACGCCACCCGAATGACACCAACGCCAACACGCTGGAGGCCGGCGAGGTAGAAAAAGACCTTGAGGCCTTGACCGACGCGGCAAGCAGCCTCGATATAGAAAACGATATGGAGAAGGATGGTGACCTGACGATTATGGCCAACCCATCCAAGCAGAAGGAATCCAAGAATAGCCATGAAGCTACGGATCCTTCAGCTGTATCTCCATAAGAGCAAGTTGGCGTCGGCGGAACTCACCGACCTACAAGAAATCTTTAAACTAGCTAAACAAGCTGACGAAGATATTGTATGGAACGAGTACAAGACGAGGCTCCGTGACTTTAAGAAAAAGGTCCAGGCAGCTAAAAGAAACTCATGGAGATCCTTCTGCTCTGGCATAGAGAAGGTCACGGAAACCGCCAGGCTTAGAAAGCTTCTGTCGAGCCAACCAGCAATTCAGAGCCAACTAAGAACCAGCGATGGCCAATGGACGAGTAGCAGCAAGGAAGCAACTAATGCCCTTCTAAGCGAGCACTTCCCCGGATGCACACATGTACTCGATCCACAGCAATTAGCACATACGAACTCAGCGTCTGACGTACCTGAGAACATAATCACTCCACACAAAATCCCTCCTGGGCTTGATGGTATAATACCAGCCATGCTGCAGAAGACCAAAGAAAAGGTCACTCCATGGCTGGAATCGATATTCATAGCATGTCTGAGGCTGGGACATGTACCTGTACCCTGGAGAACAGCACGTGTTGTGTTCCTGCCAATAGCAGGAAAATGCAGTCACATGCAGCCGAAAGATTACAGGCCGATCAGTCTCACCTCTTTCCTGCTAAAAACCTTCGAAAAACTCCTGGATCTACACATAAGAGGAGGCATGAACCGACTCGTAGAATCCAACCAACATGCCTACATAAAAGGGAAATCGGTGGAAACAGCGTTACACTCACTAGTAGCCACCATCGAAAAAAGCCCTACGCCACAAGGATTTTGCCTTAGGAGCGTTCCCGGACATCTCAGGTGCATTCAACAATGTATCTACGGAAGCGATCATGCGGAGCCTGAGAGCCGCAGAAACCCATGAGGCTGTAAACTCTTGGATAGTCAATCTATTGAGCTGCAGAAGAGTTAGAGCCGAATGGGGAACCACAACCATAACCAAAGCAGCGCACAGAGGCACGCCACAAGGCGGAGTGCTGTCACCGCTGTTGTGGAATCTAGTGGTAAACGATGTCCTAAGAAAATTTAAACGGAAAGCCCCCAAGATAACCGCCTATGCAGACGACATAGCCATAATTATCGTGGGCAAATGTCCAATGACAATCAGCTCGAAATACTGGAGTGGGCGATGGAGGTCGGACTCAGTATCAATGCGGACAAGACGGATCTAATTCTCTTTACCAAGAGATACAAGATACCGCAATGGACTCTGCCATCCATACACGGTGCCATGCTTGAACCAAAAAAGAGCGTAAAGTATCTAGGAATAGTATTGGACAGCAAGCTGAGCTGGAAACCCAATGTTGAAGAAAGGGTTAAAAAAGCCACAAATGCACTTTATGCATCGCAAAAGATGCTAAGTAGCACGTGGGGCTTGTCTCCCAGACTAATGCACTGGATCTTCATCTCAGTTGTTCGTCCAATACTACTCTACGGTGTCCTAAAATGGTGGAAGGCCACTAAGAAATCCACATACCTCCTAACAATGGAAAGCGCACAAAGACGGGCACTGATGTGCATTACTGGGGCACTGAGATCCACTCCAACAAAGGCCTTGGAAGTGATGCTTGGAGTTCTCCCCATCGACATACAGGCCAAACTACTACCACAAAAGACCGCGCAACGTCTTTGTGCTACGGGAAATATGGCCCTCGCAAACTATGGGCACAGCGAAGTAGGAGGAGAGTCACTCAATAGCACGGACTATATGACTCCAATAAACAACTTCTCTAGAACGCCCACTCTAATGGGACATGAAGATTGGAAAATCGGCATGGACGAAAACGCATTAAAGTTATTTACAGACGGATCCAAAATAGAAACCGGCGTAGGCGCCGCGGTATACTGTGCAGATCCGCTAATCCAAGTGTCATACAAGTTGCCGGACTACTGCAGCATCTTCCAAGCGGAAGTTTTTGCTATAAAGAAGGCTGCAGAACTTGCGACAACATTCAACAAAAATCCGGTCAACATCTTTGTCGACAGTCAGGCGGCTATCAAATCTATGCAATCCTATGTCATCAGCTCCGAAAGTGTACTGGCAAGCAGAGAAGCATTAGATGCATTAAGCATCCACTCGAAGGTGCGCATCTTTTGGGTTCCCAGCCACCAGGGCATTGACGGAAACGAGATGGCAGACAGGCTAGCGAAAGAGGGTGCCGAATCTAGACGACTGACAATTGAAGACCTGAAGATACCGCTGCGATCGATAAGCCACAGCCTAGAACAAGACGCTGCGGCAATAGCAAGAAGAATGTGGCATAACACTAAAAACTGGAAGATAACCCGCACTATGTGCAACAAAGCTAACACGAAATTAGCCCAATATGTCATGCAGCTCCCGAGAAGAGACTGTAGAACAATGATGGGTATACTCACGGGTCACTGCCTGACCGCAACTCACGCTAAGAAGTTGGGCATTACCGACAATGACGAATGTAGGAAATGCAGGGTACCAGAAGTAACAGAAACTCTGGAGCACCTCATCTGCGACTGTCCCGCTCTCATGACCTCGAGAGTGAGGCGCCTTGGACACCCCCTGCTTGCATCACTGGAAGAAGCAGCGGGCCTGGCACCCCAAAAACCCCTGGCTTTTGCCAAACTAACGAGCCTACTAGATAATTAAACCGGAAATTAACAGCCTCCATTACTAATTCGGCCGCACTAAGGATCGTACTGATCTATGTGAGGCCCCCACCTGGGGACCTGCCGATACAACCTAACCTAACCTATTGACCGTTTAAATTTTATTTAATGAAAACCAACAAAAACATTTCTCATTTCGATCGCGGCAGCAAGCGAACCCCGAATACGATCGACATCAGACCGGGAAATAGCTCACTTAACCACTGATAAACTCCTGCGGCCATCGAATGGGGGTTTGATTGCGCGGGTGTGCAAATTCACATTTTTTGTTTTCATATTTATTTCATTTAATTTGATATACTTAATTTTATAATTTTTGTAATTTTTCCCCTTATTTTATTTAAGTAAATGTACATAAATATATATTTAGACAAATATACATACATGTGACATTAGGCATTTACCCATGCTTCGAGACATTAGACAGAGCAAGAAGACACAATATGCATTTTCAATTCGTGCCAAAAAATCAAGAAGAAGCATGTGTAACAAATTTTGGAAAGCGCTAATAATGCATACAAATACTTATTGTTCTCTCGCTTAGTCTAATGCTTACAACACTTGTCTATTCGCTTGCATTGTCTATGCGTTCTTCTTCTTCTGTTAGTCAATTAAATTTATGCTTGTCGTTCGAACATTAAATTTATATCCAAATAAAGCGAGATTTTCATGGCAACTTAATATCTTATAGCCAACTAATCGTTATAGTAGTTATTTAAATAAAATAATAATAATATTCAACTTAATTATATTGCTTACTTTAAATATAATAAATACAAATACAAACATGTATTTAGTTTATATATGGTACTATAATCCATATAGCAGAGGATATTTTTTAACACTCTAGATAGCCATAGACGGAGAATTCCATTCTTCAGCATCTTCGTTCGCTTTGGAATTCACCAATGAATCTCTAGCGTCTCTTTCAACATCGCCACTTTCATCATACATGTCTAGTTCTCTGGGAGTCTCTTCTTTTGCGAGTACTTATAAGATCGTTTGATTTCAAAACATATCGATCTCCTTCTAGTATCTGTGTTACTAGAAATGGATCCTTAAGCTTTTGAGCCAACTTTCTTTGATGTCCCTTCTCGTTTCTAAGCAAAACATAGTTTCCCACTTTAAATCGACAAAATTTAATTTTGTTATTGTCAAATCGTTTGTTTTCATATAATGCTTTCATATAATCCTTGTCATATTTCCTTTCGTTTTTTTTCTTACAAAACTAATATCAACTTTATTATTTTCTTCAACTAGAGGCTAGATTTGGTATAATTAATAACTATTTGTATTTCGCCTAAAGCGTCTTCTCAAAATTTTTGACTACTTTCAACAAAATGATATTTCGGACTTAACAGCGCATATATAACTTTTATATTTAATATGTAAAAGATAGAATAGGAGTGGAAAAGGTCACCTAACGCTTTGATTATCGAACGTTCGATTGAACTTGTATAGGAATCTGGTGGAAACCGCTAGCCATATCCATCCTAGAGACTTGGTGATGATTAGCGGTAAAAGATATTTTTCAGACACAGCATTGGCATTTTACTCACGATAATCTTTGCAAAATCTAACCGACCCATTTTTATACCCTTGGACCATTGAAAATGGTCAAAAAAGGGTATACTAACTTTGTGCAAATGTATGTAACGGTCAGAAGGAGGCGTCGGAGACCCCATAAAGTATATATACTTGCTCAGGATCACTAGACGAGTCGATTGAGCCATGTCTGTCTGTCCATCTGTCTGTCTGGATGAACGAACAAAAACTGGGAACACCAAATTTAGCATGAAGATTCTTATATACCATACGCAGATCAAGTTTATTTTTAATTTGGAATAACACGCCTACCGCTTACATGGCGATTTACTCATTTCTTAACGTTCTGGTTTAATATATATAGATAAATACAATATGAACTTATTCTCCGAATTGCAATCCGATCGGACAATAAACACTGAAGTTATTAGATCAACCATTTCGACCCCTCGACCAGCAAAGATGTTGTCGATGACGTCAGAAATAAATTACTTGCGTAGGAAAGAAAAGGACAAACGATGCGAGCGCGAAGCGCGACCTGTTTCTCGACTCTTCTTTTCCATGCACATGTCAATTACCGAAAATACATGTGCATAAATATATACTAATACTCAACCAATCGGTGGCGTGGTAAATGAATATGAATGTATGCAAGTATTTACATGCTTGTGTACATAATCATAATATTTATAATATGCTTACGTGCACATATGATTATTATTTAATAATTCATTTTTTAGGGTCAGTAAGAAATACAAAACTATAAAATGCAATTAAATAAATATTAATTTTGATTACTCTATATATTGCAAGTTATCGATATTGGCCAATTCAAAATTTATAAAGAAATATCGATATGTACTGCTCACACCGCTTTTTGCAGTCTTGCGCTAGGAAAATTGCGGCGATACATTATTGACAACATATCGAAATAGATGCAAGGTGGCAGCACACTGCAGTGTTATGATTAATTTGAAGCTTGCGATTAGTATTATACAATTAGATACTTTTTGTAGCAACATACGTCCAAAGGTATCCCACTGTCGCGTGTCGCTCGACTCTTGCTCTCGTTTGTGTTGTACTTTGGTGTCGTAATTTAAAATCAGATTTACGTTGTGTTAATCTTGTTTTCAATTTTAGTTTCGTCGTTCCCATGTATACATCATTGCATGTTTCCGTGCTGTTGCCATTGCAAGGAATTTTATAAATCACATTGTTTTTTCTTGTGGATCTATTTTGGACTTAGAATTATTATAATAATGTTTTAATGTGTGGAACGGTTTGTGTGCTATTTGTATATCTGTATTATTGTAACAATCGGATCTCATTAATCGTTCTGATAACGTTGGTACATAGATTAGAGATCTATATGATTTCACTTATCTATTTGTAGTTTCTCTTGATGTTTCCTGATAATTATACCCTTGGACCATTGAAAATGGTCAATAAAGGGTATACTAACTTTGTGCAAATGTATGTAACGGTCAGATGGAGGCGCCAGAGACCCCATTAAGTATATATATTCTTGGTCAGGATTTAGCCGAGTCGATTGAGCCATGTCCGCCTGTCTGTCCGACTGTCTGTCTGTCTGGATGAACGCGCCCATTTCAGCTAGGGACACCAAATTTAGCATGAAGATTCATGTATACCATACGCAGATCAAGTTTATTTTCAATTTGGAATACCACGCCTACCGCCCCCGCAAACCGTCAAATTTGATTTACATGGCGATTTACTCATTTCTTAACATTCTGCTTTAGTATATATTATATATAGATAAATACTATATGAACTTATCCTGCGAATTGCAATCCGATCGGACAATAAACACTGAAGTTATTTGATAAACCATTTCGACCCCTCGACCAGCAAAGATGTTGTCGATGACGTCAGAACTAAATTAATTGCGTAGGAAAGAAAAGGACGAACGATGCGAGCGCGAAGCGCGACCTGTTTCTCGACTTTTTTTTTCCATGCACATGGCAATTACCGAAAATACATGTGCCTAAATATATACTAATACTCAACCAATAGGTGGCGTGGTAAATGAATATGAATGTTTGCAAGTATTTACATGGATGTGTACAAATTCATAATATTCATAATATGCTTACGTGCACATATGATTATTATTTAATAATTCATATTTTAGGGTCAGTAAAAAATACAAAACTATAAAATGCAATTAAATAAATATTAATTTTGATTACTCTATATATTGCAAGTTATCGATATTGGCCAATTCAAAATTTATAAAGAAATATCGATATATACTGCTTACACCCCTTTTTGCAGTCTTGCGCTAGGAAAATTGCGGCGATAAATTATTGACAACGTATCGAAATTGATGCAAAGTGGCAGCGCACTGCAGTGCTATGATTAATTTGAAGCTTGCGATTAGTATTATACAATTAGATATTTTTTGTAGCAACATTCGTCCAAGGGTATCCCACTGTCGCGTGCCGCTCGACTGTGGCTCTCGTTTTTAATTAGTTTTATGATTAGCGTTTTTTAAAAGTCATTGTCTGTTAGTATTTCTGTTATATCCTTTTTAATCTCCTTATGATATATTTTGTCAGATATGTCAAACATGCGTTTTATACAGCGTCTTGCTGTTTTATTATCATCGTTCTTGGGTGTTTTGAGTTGTACTTTATAAGTCTTCCAGAAGTCGACGATTTTTTATAACATTTAAGTTTTAATTTTCACCCTATTCTATTAATTATGGAATCCAGATATGGTAGTTTATCGTTTTGTTCTTTATCTATCGTGAATTTTATATTTTTATGGTAGGAATTTAGTTGGAGTAGTATGTTTTCTGTTTCGTTGGAGTTTGTAATCGCAAAAAGGTCATCAACATATTTTTATTAGTATTCGTGGTTTTGTTTTTAATTTTTCCAACGTGTTTGTCAACAATTCCTCCATGACAATGTCTGCAATTACGGGTGAAGATGGGCAACCTATTGGCATACCTTTAAACTGTGAGAAAAATGTGTCTTCATATTTAAAATATCTGTTTTCCATAATGGAGAACTTAACTATTTCTAGGAAAGTTTGTTCAGGTATTTTAGTGTGTTGTTGTATTTTTGTCCATAAGGAAGGGACACCACTCAGACCGATTTGCTCATCAATAGGATCCCCCTCTTACGCCTCATGCAAATACATTGTGACAATACTAATCAATTTGACAACGGAATCGAAATTCAACATAAAAAACGACATGGAATTCAAACACAAGAGACCAAAACATAAACAAAGACCAAATACTAGTTTTTTTCGACGTAGTATCACTGTTCCCTAGCATACCATTAGACTTAGCTTTGACAACAAACATATCAATCGATACACATATTGATTGGGTGTTTTCAAATATATTAGATAATGAAAAGATTATTGCTAGGACTTTTGAGGTTTTGCATAGCAATCACAATGGGATATCTGTTAGTATTCAGGTTAGGAAGAGTTTGTAATGTTTGGAATAGAATTTGAGGAGATAATTCAGCAATTTTCTCCTTTATTATAGGTGATTTAGGGGATAGATTTCTAGGTTTAGAAGACTTTAATTTGTACCTCAAAACCTTTAACAGGTGTAGGAGTATTTATAATTCTTTGATTAGCAAAGGATTTAGGAGTTTGTTAGATTTGAAAACGTCCACTGCAAATATGGATACACATATTGACTGGGCGTTTTCAAATATATTAGATAATGAAAAGATTAGTGCTAGGACTTTTGAGGTTTTGCTTAGCCATCACAATGGGATATCTATTAGTATTCAGGATAGCATGAGTTTGTAATGTTTGGAATAGGTTAGCAATTAAGAAATCTAAATGACAGGATATATGTAAATATGTATGTAGGCATATTTTAAAAATACTTTAATTTAATTATCTAATAGTTAAGTATAACCATTGAATAGAAAATTGGTTTGATAATTATAATTATTTTTATTATTTTTATACCCTTGGACCTTGTTATCGATATTGGCCAATTTAAAATTATAAAGAAATATCGATATATGTATACTGTTCACACCGCTTTAGGAAATTTCGGCGATAAATTATTTGCAAGATATCGAAATTGAAGCAAGGTGGCAGCGCACTGCAGTATTATTATTAATTTAAAGCTTGCGATTAGTATTATACTATAAAATTCTTTTTATGGCAACATACGTCCAAGGGAATCCCACTGTTGCGTGCCGCTCGACTGTTGCTTCAAACGGGAATCTAAATATGAAAACATTAAAGAGCTAACCATTGATATTTCATCAATAATAATTAATCTAAGATCGATTAACCTAGAATGAAGGGTATTAACTAAATCATGGCTTAAAGCCCTTAGAGGTGCTGAGCGAGATTGATTAACAGGAAGTGAAAATATGGAATGCAGTGTCGAACCACTAATTCCGAATGCTGCTTTTCCTGTTGGTGCGCATAAGAGGATTTTAACAGATGTCGGATAAGGTCCTGGTATACTGTTATACATTACGGATAATGACTGAAAAATTGCTGATATAAGTCGACCCTTTCTGACTCAAGCACCGCCTCCAACAAATTCATAAAAGACTGTATTGATTTTGGCATTATGCAAAGCATAAGTGAAATATAGCTTCTGCTTTAAATTAAGAGATCTTGTTAATAATAAAGTGGATTTCTTTATTATTAACATGGTAGCAGAGCAAGGTTGAAAATCCAAAGTCTCTTAACTAAATCCAAGTTCGAGAAAAATAAATGGTGTTCAAGTGAAGCGACAAAAGGAACAAGTGTATAAGACATAGAAAAGAGAAAAACAATATTAAAAGTGCGAACTATTAAAAAATACGAATACGCAAACAAGACTATTGGCAAATATTAAACAAATAAACGGAAAAACATTAAAAACATAAATTAAATGGATTTGATGGCAGCAGATTAAAATTCAAAATCCACGTGCACGCTTTGAGAAAATTACATGGAAGTAGAAAAGTGTGACCCTATATAAAAATGAGCAAAAAATGAACGAAACAGAAAGAGACATAAAAGAAGTGTACAAACAGATTAATAGTGAAGCGGGAAAAATGAGTGCAAACGCAAAAATTGAAGACATTGTTATGCCCATATTCGATGGGGTAAATTTTGGAAGCTGGAAGTTCAGATTAATGACAATACTAGAATACAAAGAGTGCAAAGAACCAGCAGTGCGAACAAGAACAACGGAAGATAATGTAACAACATGGATGAAAACAGACTTGAAAGCAAAAACAATTTTAATCAGTACAATATCAGACAAACAGTTAGAATATGTTAGTGAGTGCCAAACGACATTACAAATTATGAACAAGCTAAACGAAATGTATTCGGTAAAATCAACAGCCCTGCAAATACTGTGCAGAGGAAAAATCGACGAAATCAAACTAAAAGACTATGAAACAGTGGAAGAATTTTTTATTGAATTCGAGAAAGCAGTGAATAAATTTAAATACGCTGGAGGCACCATAGACGAAAACGAAAAAATGCGGTATCTGTTAAAAGCGCTACCAACAAGCTACAGTTACATTGGAGACTTCTTAGACGTGATTCCGGAAGCTCAACGAACGATAGAGTACGTAAAATCAAAAGTGAAAGAAAAAAGCTATAACAGAGGTCCAGGGGACAGACAAAATAACGTAAGCACATTTAACACCAAAACTAAAAAAGAATGCTATGTGTGTGGCAAAACAGGTCATATCCAGAGGGACTGCTGGCATGCTGAGCAAAATGCGAGAGGCGAAAACAGACAACAACAACAAGACAACAGGCGGCGATATCAGAATACGAATCAAAGAGGCGGTCGAGGCAGAGGTCAACGTCATGGAAGTGGTCGAGGACGTGGAATTGGACGTGGACATTACTCAGGAGACGGGAACCAAGGAAGACAACAAGAAAACAGCGACGGCGTACAGTCATGGACAATTAGAATGATAAGAAACGAAAAAATAATAAAATGTAATAACAGCGAAAGTAGTAACGAAACTACAGTAAACTGGTTATTAGATAGTGGATGCACTGATCACATCAATCGGATTTTTTAAATTTACAAAGTTCTTAAAAAGTCTACAATCGTTTATGATGTGATCAACCTTGCTCTGCTACCATGTTAATAATAAAGTGGATTTCTTTATTTTAGTTTTAATGTTTATTTATTTAATTTAGTTTGTGCTTCGTGCACTTCCATTCCGTTGTACATATTTTGAGCAAGTGAAGTAATTATGTTAATTTAACATTACGTTAAGTATTTGATAACAGCCGATTTAATCTTATGCTAATTAACATTACATATCGAGGCATACACATTTATTCCAACACGCCTCTTAAATTTGTTGTCTTCGTTTTATCTTACATTACTTTAACTTTACAGCATTTCTATTTCTTATAAATTTTTGTTTGTCTAACGCTTTGGTTAACCTTGCTCTGCTACCATGTTAATAATAAAGTGGATTTCTTTATTTTAGTTTTAATGTTTATTTATTTAATTTAGTTTGTGCTTCGTGCACTTCCATTCCGTTGTACATATTTTGAGCAAGTGAAGTAATTATGTTAATTTAACATTACGTTAAGTATTTGATAACAGCCGATTTAATCTTATGCTAATTAACATTACATATCGAGGCATACACATTTATTCCAACAGATCTAACTATATTAGCTAAGCTTTACTGAGAAAGGATGGAAGCTTGATAAAACGGACATTACTATCTTCATCATTCATATCAATATTTCCATCCACATTTAAAACATTCAGATGTGGATCTATTTCAGGCAGTCCTAAAACTGTGAAGCCATCATCTACTACATCCTGTTCTACTTGATTATTCTCATTTTCTGCTTCCTCTCTTAAGTGGCTCAGAGTATCTTCTTGTTCCCTACAATCTAGTAAATTATATTTTCTTCGATTGTTCTCTACTAACTTCTGATTTTCCCTACAGAACAATTCACAGTCATGTGTGACTAAATCCAAATCCTCATCTCGCCCTGGGGCGTAAAGCATTTTTAGCTTTCTGAAATAGTCACTTTTTTCTGTATTGATATTAAGTCTCCTATACCTAATTATGCACGTAATGAGCCTCTTTCTGATGAAGTCACTATTATCGCGAGGTACGTTAACTATTGATTCAGAAGCCCTAGGCACATCATCGTCAAAGTCATCTGCATTTTCTTGGCGAGCTCCTCGTTTTGATTTGCTGTAGCTATAAAAAGCTGCAAAATCGGCTAGGCATAAGCTCTCTAAAGCGTCTGGGCGCTGAATATAATGATCTAGAAGTCCTAAGTAAAATATAGAGTCTTCAGGCAGATTTTGAAGTTGCTGTCTAGATCATCAGTTTTAAAACTTGTCTATATCGAAAATCGAAATATCTGGCACAGGTCACTGGGTCTGCTCCAATGAGACGAGCTTTCTCATTAAACCCCAAATTTAAAGCTTCTTCTTCGGATACTTCTAGCTGGTCTACATTTTTACATAGCAAGACTAAAAGCTCCGGCCATCTACATAGTTTCCGTTGCGGAAAATGTTATAAAAAAAGTTGGAAGCCATACCTGCCGAATCATGAAGTATTAACCTATTTAAAGTTTCATCATTACGCACATCAGCAGCCGAAATGCCTTGAGTGGCAGAGTGCTTACATAAGCAAATTGCTGTGCTATTCCTAATGCTAAACATTTCTAACTTTTTGAAGTTATGAAATAATTTATCAGTTCTAGAATCTCATCTATCAAAATTCCTAAGTTCTGATCTATAGTTGTAAAACTTTCCTGACATTTCCTTTTAATGCCTGCAAAAAATAACAATCGGTTATCATGTCAAGAGGTCGCTGACCCTCTCCTGGTGCTATAGCAATTCGAGGAATATCTATGTTTTCAACAGGGACATTTTCCATGAAGGTTTCTTGACCTCCTGGATTCAACTCTACCTCTTCTTCTACAACTCTATGCTCATTAGGTTGTGCTGCCTTTTCTAACATTTGACACACAATGTCCCTGTCGTCTGCTGACGCAACAAATGGTACAGTCTCAGCAGAGTAAGAAGACAACCACTGTTCATTGATAGTACCCTGGTGCTTCTTATAAAGTTCTGTGTTTATTAAATACCGAATTGCATCAACTATCTTTGAGGGCCTTATGGTTTCAGCCATGAAATCATGGTTATACTCCATCCTACGCTTAAGATGAATCTGAACTACTTCGGCTTCATTAAATGCCTTGGGAAGAGAAGTTACAACACTTGCAATTGGAATTGGCACATTGATCACTGCTCTTTTAATGGCACTTTGACGTCCATTTCCAAGAGACTTTATGATCCTAAAAGGAAGTCGGGGAGAAATCAGCCTTTCTTCTAGAGGCGCCAAGTCTTTCAGGCATTTCGGAAGCTCCGGAAAATTTATGCCATTTGTAATAGAAGCCTTTAGTTTTTCACTGACTTAATACTGCGGCTGCAGGTTTTGCAAAAACTAAACCTATTATTATTGGATGGAAACATAGAGGAAAGATACAAAATATCTACACTATCTGCCTCACTACACTCATTGGTGTAAAATAAATAGCACTACGCGACCTGTATTTAATTTTACAGGCTGTATTCTGTAACTTTTCATCTTTGGCCTGAGCAATTATTAAATTGGTTTCAAAACTATTTGCCTCAGTGATCATTATCGCATCATTACATCTGCTAAGTGCATCTACATGTTGCATTTGTTTACCCGCTCTATGCTTCAGTTCATAATAAAATTCTTGCAATTCCAAAGCCCACCTGGCAATTCTCTGATTAAGCTCAATCTTATTTAACGTTAACGTTAAAGAATTACAATCTGTCACTATCTTAAAGTGTCTGCCTTGCAAATATATCCTAAATCTCCGTAAAGCATATATAATTGCTAAGGTTTCTAATTCAAAACTATGATATTTGACTTCTGTTTCTGTTGTCCTTTTCGAAAAATAAAATACCGGATGCCATTTTCCATCATGCTCTTTTTGCATCAACACCGCCCCAAATCCTAATGCACTGGCATCACAATGAAGTTCAGTTTCCTTCTTATGATCAAACATGGCCAAAGCCGGTGCCTCAACTAATTTGTCCTTTAACTGTTGAAAACAATCTAACTCTTTTTCCTCAAATTTAAACTTTTTATCTTTTCTTAATAAATCATATAACGGTTTTGCTATCGTCGAAAAATTTTTTCTAAATCTTCTAAAATAAGAACACAACCCCAGGAAACTATGAACTGACTGCGTTTTCACCGGTATGGGAAAATTTCTAACTGCTTCTAATCCCTTTCCTTCTGCTCTAATCCCATCTTTAGATTTTTCAAATCCCAAATACTTCACCTTATCCTGTAAAAATTCACATTTGTCTTGCCTTAATTCTAATCGATTTTCCACTAAACGTTTAAAGACTTCTTTCAAAATTAGTAAATATTCCGTCACACTCGCACTCGCAATCATAATGTCATCCATATATATTATAACCTTATTTTCTTTTATCATGTCCATAAATATATTATTAATAAATCTTTGAAAAGCTTGAGGAGCTGTCTTCAACCCCATCGGCATTCTTAAAAATTCGTATTGGCCTAAAGGAGTGACAAACGAAGTATATTTTATCGGTTCCTTACCCATCAACACATGGAAATACCCATTTTTTAAATCCAGCTTCGTAAATATTGTTTTATTCACTAACCTGTCAAGCAAATCATCTATTAACGGTAAAGGATAGTTGTCTTTTATCACCACCTTATTAAGTCTCCTAAAATCAATACACATTCTTGACTCCCCTGATTTCTTTTTAACTAACACTATTGGCGATGCATACTCTGAACTACTCTCTCGTATTATACCATCCCGCATATACTCATCTAACATCACCTGTAATTTTTCTCTCTCTACATATGATAGTCTTCTTGGTGAACAACTAAAAGGTTTTGCATTATCTACCGTAATATTCATTTCGTATTTAACCTTTTGTATCATAGGCTTTTCCGCATTAATATACATTGTTCTTAAAATTTTTTCTAATTCACATCGCATTTGCCATTCTACCTGTTCCCCAATATTGTATGAATGTTCCTTTATTTCATTGTCCAAAATGCAAATCTGTAATAAAGCTTCTTCAAAATTATCATTTACCTGTGCATGCCCTTTTGTATTATCTTCTAATTCACGTAATCTCTCACTAAGTTATCCATTGTCTAATAACTTACTCTTACTTTTCATTTCTAACAATTCTTCATCTAACACATTCTCTTCTAACTGTCTACTATCTAACAATTCCTCATTTAACAATTTCTCTTCTAACTGTCTGCTATCTAACAATTTAACTAATTTTATTTCCTGCATTGGGACTTCATTTACTAAATCTTTATTTTCCAATACACTAATTTCTTCCTTCGTGTTTTCGTCTTGATTTTCAATACGCTCTACCGTCATAATTTTTAATGCCGAAAAATCAATTTTCAGATCAAATTTTTTTCATAAAGTCTCTACCCAGAACTACTCCGCACCTCATAGATTCGTCGGAAACAATTATCAAATCAAAATATATTTTAACTTCTTGCTTCTTTACATAACATTGTGTTTTTCCAATAACAATTAACTGGCTTTCATTTAGCCCAAAATATGTGTTATAACTTTCTTGCAGACCCACTCCATCAGGGACTAAACTTATCTTAATAAATGATACTGGACTTCCCGAATCTATGAGCGCTTCTGTAATAATTGACTTATTAATACTTTTGCTAAAATAAATTTCAACTGGTCTTACATAATTATTTTCGGCCTCCGATTTCCTCTTAGGGCATTGAGCTACCAGGTGCTCTGCAGATCCACATCCATAGCATGTTCCCCTCTCTCGAAATGGTAGCTTGCAATCTTTTTTCCAGTGCCCTTTCATATTGCAATTATAGCAACGCAACTCCTTTACTGCAGCGCTGCGCGCTGCCTCCAACTTAGCATCACTTCGTTGTCGTATCGGTAGTACCATCCCAGCAAAGACCCGCAACACTTTCTCAGCACTCTCAAAACCCGGCAATTTTGCTTGCATGCGAAGATTGTCCACTGGAATCCCTTCGATAATTCCATCTACCAACTCCTCTTCATCCATGTTAACGTCTCGTGCCAAATCAAACTTACTACCATAGTAAGTTGCAAAAATCTCTCCAAACTTCCAGTTACGCAGTTCAAATTTTCGTCGTAATTCTCCTTTAGTTACTTTCCCATCGAATGCCAGTTTTAATTGCTGCAACAACTCCTCAAAAGGTTGAATAATGCGTGCTGGGTCAGCATGAAGCCATTGAAGTGCAACACCTTTAAGTTTTGCCATGCACAACAAGCGACATTGCATTTTGGTCAAATTATATGCGATAGCCACATTTCGCAACTGAATTATCCAATTAGGCACCGATGTTTGACCAGTAAATTCTAGCAATACTTCCTTTGCCAGTAGAAACATGCTCGAAGACCCTGCATCGTTGTCGTCAGATTTCGCGCCAATTTGAATTTCATCACTATTTGAAATACCAGCGTCATCTTGTCGGGCGTCTAACTTATTTTCAAGCGCTGCTTCTTCTTGCTGCTCATCGCAACTCGCTTTAATGCTGCTGCGCATTTGTAATTGTGTAACCATGTCTGTTGCCGCTCCTATCTCCGCCTGCAAATTCCTGAGAACTTCTCGATTCTTGGAAATCTCTTCCATTTTCACCACCAACATTGCATCATGCATCTCAGTTTCGTCCTCTATTTCAGTTTGATCTATCACCGGAACATTGCCACGCTGCACTGTCGGTACTGCGTTTAACAGCGCCAATAATTCCACTTTGCCGCCACGTGTTGGCAAGCCCAAAACTGCCAACCATTTCTTCAATTGTGTCACCGAGACTGCCGAAATATCAATATCCATGACGTGAATATTCGGACCACTTCTGATATTTTAGTAGGCAATAAAATGTTTATTGAGTCTTTTAGTTATTAAATAGATTAGGTTAGGTTATATCGGCAGGCCCCCTAATGGGGGCCTCACATAGATCAGTATGATCCTTAGTGCGGCCGATAAGTGATGGAGGCTGTTAATTTTTTAGTTTAATTATCCCAGTCTGGTATGCTGGTAAGTTTGGCGAAAGCCAGGAGTTTTTGGGGTGCCAGGCCCGCTGCTTCTTCTAGTGATGCAAGCAGGGGGCGTCCCAGGTACTTCGCTCTCGAGGTCATGAGAGCGGGGCAGTCGCAGATGAGGTGCTCCAGAGTTTCTCTTACATCTGGTTCCTTGCATTTCCTGCATTCGTCATTGTCGGTGATGCCCAGCTTTTTAGCATGAGTTGCGGTCAGGCAGTGGCCCGTGAGTATGCCCATCATTGTTCTACAATCTCTTCTCGGGAGCTGAATGACATAATGGGCTGATTTCGCGTTTGCGTTGTTGCACATAGTGCGGGTTATTTTGCAGTTTTTTGTATTGTGCCATCTTCTTCCTGCTATTACCGCCGCGCCTTGTTCTAGTCTGTGGCTTATTGATCGCAGAGGTGGCTTCAGGTCTTCCACTGTCAGCTGTCTAGATTCGGCACCCTCTTTCGCTAGCCTGTCTGCCATCTCGTTTCCGTCAATGCCCTGGTGGCTGGGAACCCAGAAGATGCGCACCTTCGATCGGATGCTTAATGCATCTAATGCTTCCCTGCTTGCCAGTACACTTTCGGAGCTGATGACATAGGACTGCAAGGATTTGATAGCCGCCTGACTGTCGACTAGGATGTTGACCCGATTTTTGTTGAGTGTTGTCGCAAGTTGTGCCGCCTTCCTTATAGCAAAGACCTCCGCCTGGAAGATGCTACAGTAATCCGGCAACTTGTACGACACTTGAATGAGCGGATCCTCACAGTAGACCGCGGAGCCCACGCCGGCTTCCATTTTAGATCCGTCCGTAAATAGCTTTGTTGCGTTTTCGTCCATGCCGATTTTCCAATCTTCATGACCCATTAGAGTGGGCGTTCTGGAGAAGTTGTTTATTGGGGTCATATAGTCCGTGCTATTGAATGACTCTCCTCCCACTTCGCTATGCCCATAGTTTGCGAAGGGAGAACAATTGGGAGAACTCCGAGTATCACTTCCAAGGCCTTTGTTGGAGTAGATCTCAGTGCCCCAGTAATGCACATCAATGCACGTCTTTGTACCCTTTCCATTGTTAGGAGGTATGTGGATTTCTTAGTGGCCCTCCACCATACTAGGATACCGTAGAGTAGTATTGGACGAACAATTGAGATGAAGATCCAGTGCATTAGTCTGGGAGACAAGCCCCACGTGCTACTTAGCATCTTTTGCGATGCATAAAGTGCATTTGTGGCTTTCTTAACCCTTTCCTCGACATTGGGTTTCCAGCTCAGTTTGCTGTCCAGTACTATTCCTAGATATTTTACGCTCTTTCTTGGCTCGAGCATGGCACCGTTTATAGATGGCGGAGTCCATTGCGGTATCTTGTATCTCTTGGTAAAGAGAATTAGATCCGTCTTGTCCGCATTGATACTGAGTCCGACCTCCATCGCCCACTTCAGTATTTCTTTTAGTGTATTGTCCATGACAGAGCTGATTGTCATTGGACATTTGCCCACGATAATTATGGCTATGTCGTCTGCATAGGCGGTTATCTTGGGGGCTTTCCGTTTGAATTTCCTTAAGACGTCGTTTACCACTAAATTCCACAACAGCGGCGACAGCACTCCGCCTTGTGGCGTGCCTCTGTGTGCTGCTTTAGTTATGGTCGTGGTTCCCCATTCGGCTCTTACTCTTCTGCAGCTCAATAGATTGCATATCCAAGAGTTAACAGCTTCGTGGGTTTCTGCGGCTCTCAGGCTCCGCATGATCGCTTCCGTAGATACATTATTGAATGCACCTGAGATATCCAGGAACGCTCCTAGGGCAAATTCCTTGTGGTGTAGGGCTTTTTCGATGGTGGCTACTAGGGAGTGTAGCGCTGTTTCCACCGATTTCCCTTTTGTGTATGCGTGTTGGTTGGATTCTACGAGTCGGTCCATGCCTCCTCTTATGTGTAGATCCAAAAGTTTCTCGAAGGTTTTTAGCAGGAAGGAGGTGAGACTTATCGGTCTGTAATCTTTCGGCTGCATGTGACTGCATTTTCCTGCTTTTGGCAGGAACACAACACGTGCTGTCCTCCAGGGTACCGGTACATATCCCTGCCTCAGACATGCTTTGAATATCGATTCCAGCCATGGAGTGACCTTTTCTTTGGTATTCTGTAGCATGGCTGGTATTACGCCATCCAAGCCAGGGGATTTATAACTTTCAAACGAGTCTATGGCCCACTGGATTTTATGTGGTGTGATTATGTTCCCAGGTACGTCGGACACTGGGTTCGTGTGCATTTGTTGTTGCGGATCGAGTACATCTGTGCATCCGGGGAAGTGCTCGCTTAGAAGGGCATTAGTCGCTTCCCTGCTGCTACTCGTCCATTGGCCATCACTGGTTCTTAGTTGGCTCTGGATTGCCGGTTGGCTCGACAGAAGCTTCCTAAGCCTAGCGGTTTCTGTGACCTTCTCTATGCCGGAGCAGAAGGATCTCCAGGAGTTCCTTTTGGCTGTCTGGACCTTTTTCTTAAAGTCACGGAGCCTTATTCTGTATTCGTCCCATACAAGATCTTCATCCGCTTGTTTGGCCAGTTTGAAGATTTCTTGAAGGTCTGTGCGTCGTGCCTTCAATTCTGGATTCCACCAGGGTGGCCTGTGCTTCCTTCTTACACTTGAGGTTTTGCACGCTGCGTTGAAGGCCGAGGTTAGGTGGTGACAGAGAGTCTTCACGGACTTCTCAGTGTCTGCCGTTGATATGATCGGTGATGGTGCTGGGAGTGTCCTTGTCACTTTGGTCTTATACATATCCCAGTTGGTATTCCGGGGATTCTTGTAAAGACTTTTTATCACTTTGCACTCGAGTTGAACTTTGAACTGGATATACCTGTGATCAGAGAAGGAGGGTTTGCTGAGAACCCTCCACTCAGTGACTTCGGTATTTGTTCCAGACGCGAGTGTTAAATCTATAACGCTTGATGAGGTGGGACCCACGTAGGTGGGTTCCTCCCCCCTGTTCGCGATCTTAAGATTATATTTAAGAATAAAGTCTAGAAGCGACTCACCCCTATTGTTTACGTCCTTGCAGCCCCAAAGGGTGTGATGGGCGTTGGCGTCGGCGCCTATCACCAGGGGTTGCCTCCTCTGGCTCACCTCCTGTATCAGACGCTCCGTCTCCTCCGTCGGTGATTCCCTGTCTTGCGCTAGATAGCAGGACGCCATTAGGAGTGGTTCGTCCCTGCAACCCTCTAGCGCTATCACCGTGATGTCGTCAGTGCTGTAATTGGACATAAGATAAGCGTAGATGCCTTTTCTTACAAAAATTGCAGTTCTAGCTCTACTTACGGTGGTCGGGTAGAAGATGGAATAGTTGCTAGACCCTAGTCCAGCGATCTTGTTGCCCGACGCGATCCAGGGCTCCTGGACTAGGGCCACGTCGACGGACTCCTCCTCCAGGGTTAAAAGGAGCTCCGCCGACGCCAACTTGCTCTTATGGAGGTTTAACTGAAGGATCTGTAGCTTCATGGCTATTTTCAGATTCCTTCTGCTTAGATGGGTTGGCTATGATAGTCAGGTCACCATCCTCCTCCGTTTCATCGTCAATATCGAGGCTGTTGGCCGCGTCGGTCAAGGCTTCAAGGTCCTTTTCCACCTCGCCGGCCTCCAGCGTGTTGGCGTTGGCATCGTTCGGGTGGCGCTTCTTGAGTCGTAGGTATACATTGCCTAATCCCCACGCCGTCTTCCCGAACCTTGGGTACAGCAGATCCTCGGCCTCCTTATTGATCTGGAGGACCATCTGTTGGCCGTTGCCTTCCGGCTTGCCAACGTGTAGTACCGTCCAGTCAGCGGTAGGCACGTCCGGATTCTGCCATCGGAGCAGTTTGAGCGCCTGTTCCTTAGGTACGACCCTTGGGAAGAGTACCTTCGCTTTTGGTACTGACGGAATACAGGTTCTGTCAACTACCTCCAGCTTAGCACCTTCCCAGGGGGCGTCCATCTTGGATACAGTCTCGGTGACCCACTTCAGGGTGAGTTCATCCTTGCAGCTCAGTATCTTTACCCCATTGAGCCACCCCGCTCCGTCAAAGGTGGTAGGCTGAGACTCTGGCTCCTCCATTCTTTTGAATAGGGCGTCTAACAGCCTCAGCTCTACCATCTTCCACTTCTCGGGTGTCATTTTGCCGTTGGGGTTACTGCGGTCGATGAGCGCGACGACTAGGTGCCGTCGCGCCACATCGCTAGCTGTCTCCCTTTTCGGCAGTGGCTTCCTGGGGGCTTTCTCCACCTTTTGGCGCGGCCGCTTGCTTGCGGGCACATCCGCCTTGTCTTGGTCTTCAGACCGCTGCCTTTTAGTGAGCAGCAACTCCTCGACCTTGTTGGCATATTGGCTTGAAGTTGCCTTCATCGCCGATTTTCCCTCGAAGTGTTTTCTTCCCTCTTCGATCTTCTCTTCGGCCCACTCCAGCTTTTTCCTCTCCTCAGGGGTGAGTTTGTTGCTGCTAGCGAGCCGAGATTTGATTTTTAGGGCCGCTTTATACTGAGCTTTGGCTCTCAAGCCCTCTTTTGTCTTTTTGGGCCCTTCCCTACTAGGGGAGTTGGAACCCTTGACAGGGGAGCGCAGGAGGCTTTCTTCCATCTCAGCGCTGATCTCGTTGCCTTGAGGGTCACTGTCCGAGTCTGCATGGACTCTGGTACTGCGCCGCATCTTGGCGTTCTTTGATGTTGTTGTTGTTGTGGCAGTCGTAGTGCAACTGTCCTGGCCTGCTCCCACCAGTACAGAGGTGTGACCTCTGGCGACACGTAGAGGGGTTTTCACCCCCCCGTGCCCGCCGGTGGTAGCAGTCACGCCTTCCACCGACGTTTGGGCTGACACCCCAGCCCGAGTTGACCCAGTTGTTGGCTCCATCTACTTATTCATATTTTTTGGTTAATTTTGTTCTTGGGAACCACCCCATAGCATTTTAGGCCTATCTGCCAGGCACCTCTGACCATGGCTCCGGACACAGCAGCACCAGACTTTGATTGTCCGCATGTTGTTGCGTCCTTGCCTTAGCTGGACCGTGTATTGGCCCAAGCAACAGGACAGTGCCTGACTCTGAGGTTTGATTCAATACACAGCCCATTGCCCAGCCGGCACCCTCGTGGAGGGTTCAGTTAGAGGATTTGTCATCAGCCTATTAAATAGATTATAAATTTATTTATTTTACAGCTTTTTTTAACTTCACTCTTATTCTCTTCTTTCACTGACGCTTCGAGATCAAACTTCTTCTTCTTCTCCCCGCCTTCATTCATTGTACATTTCATTGGATATATCGATATTATACACGGTTGCTTTTCTTTACAATAAATCGATATCAAAGTATTATTCTCTACGATAGTTATGTTGTTACAATATGTGTTTATCTTACATGCTATGTTATCTAAATCTATTACAATTCGACCATCCTGATTAAAAGATAACCCTCTATCTTCCTTTAATTGCTTGTAACATACATTAAATATTCTAGATTTTTATCCAAGGCTTCATATTATGCGCACCCCACACTCCATGATACGGGTTTCGAGCTAATTGAAAACCATCGACGTCCTTCAATATATATCTATCATTCTTTAACACTTTAAATATTTCATACGGACCTTTCATTTTAGGTATTAATTTTCTTGCTACCCCTGCTGTGCTATCGAAATTTTTTACCATCACATAATCCCCCACACTATATTTGATCGCTACTTTTTTCTTTTCATTAAATGTCTTTTCATTATTTGCTTGTGCTAACACTTGATTTTTTTCACCTATTTCTCTAATATGTTCTAAATTCCGTTCATTACTATTTTCTAACGTATTCATCGTTTCTAACATTGCTTCTAATTCATCACTGACCTTCCCTTTCTGAGCTAATCCAAACAGCATTTCACTTGGTAATTTCTTCGTACTACAATGCTGCGTGTTGTTTAACGTATACTCTACTTCCTCAATCACAGAGTCCCAATATTGTCCGTTCTCAGGTTCCCTTAATTTAGAAATCATAGGTCCTAAACTTCTATTAATTCTTTCTACCTGTCCATTTGCCTGTGGAGAACCCGTAGCAATTTTAATGTGTTTTACATTTAAATCATTTAGAAAATCTTCGAAATCCGCCGATGAAAACAACTACCACGATCAGATATAATACAAGTTGGTTTACTATATGCCCTAAAGTATCCTTTTAATGCACTTATAACCTCCTTAGTGTTTGTAGTCTTAGTTGTATATAATCTTACAAACTTCGTAAACCCATCTACTACTACCAAAATATGTTTTTTCAATCTGCTATTATCAACTGGACCATAATGATCTATATGAATTATCTCAAACGGTTTATTTCCTTTAGGTATACTGTGCAACAATCCTTCCCCTTTACCATATTTTGTTGAAAAAAATTATTTCCAATCATGTTACTTGTCTACCAAAATATTTGCAACGCATTTATATTCAAAAATATACTAACTACCTCCAAAAAATTGAATTAGACTAAAAGAAACAGTTTTGAAAGAACTCTAAGAACGAAAAGTACAAAGTGCGTGAAAAATTACAGTGCGGCTTTTTTAATGTCGCTGAGTGTATGTATGCATGCACAAAAATACATTACGCTGTGTACCGCACTTTTCTAAAATTGCGCGCCACGTTCCGGGCAGAGCGCAATCATTCATACACATAAAAAATGTTTCGTTAACGCATAACACTCACACACGAGGATTTACTTATTATATACTCGACTTATATTAATTTGCATTAAATGTTAAATGCACCACGAACACGCGAAATAATTATATATTATTTTATATTTAATATCGAAAATACAAATGATAATCGACAATCGACGACGACACCGAACACGCCAATCGCAAACTACAAATTAACATAACACTAAAGCGCGCTGCCACCTTGCAACAATTTTGATACGTTGCCAATAATTTATCGCCGCAAATAAAAAGTGCGCGAAACCTTAAATTTAAAATAATGATCTAAGGAATCTAATATATATAAACATATATATATATATACATATATTAACAAAAACAAAGTAGATAAAATGTTAGTAAATTTTTTTCAAACATAAACTCAATAGACGTGGGGATATAATATAATTTACACATATTAATATAATTTATATGCAAAACATATAAAATATATATCGATATGTTATATATATATATTAAAAGCTATCGATATGATAGCTCATAATATATCGTGAAATCTAAATTAATATTTATTTAGTAAATAGTCAATATATAAATTATTAAATAATAATAATAATATGTCTATATTATAAAGCTTGTAAATACCTGCATTCATTCATACCGATCAACAACGCTATTGGTTGTATATAATTTTACATATGTGTGTGTGAACAAAAATTAAGTATATTTAAGTGTTTGCATGTATGCACATGTATTTTCGGTAATTGACATGTGTATGGAAAAGAAGAGTCTTTTTCTTTCCTGCACAAGTAATTTAGTTCTGACGTCATCGACAACTTTTTTGCTGGTCGAAGGGTCGAAATGGTTTATCTAATAACTTCAGTGTTTATTGTCCGATCGGATTGCAATTTGGAGGATAAGTTCATATTGTATTTATCTATATATATACTAAAGCAGAACGTTAAAAAATGAGTAAATCGCAATGTAAATTAAAATTGGTGGTTTGCGGGGGCGTGTTATTCCAAATTGAAAATAAACTTGATCTGCGTATGGTATACAGGAATCTTCATGCTAAATTTGGTGTCCCTAGCTTTTGTAATAGCTGAGATCGGCGCGTTCATCCAGACAGGCAGACATGGCTTAATCGACTCGGATAGTGATCCTGAGCAAGAACATATACTTTATGGGGTCTCCGACGCCTCCTTCTGACCGTTACATACATTTGCACAAAGTAAGTATACCCTTTTTTGACCATTTTCAATGGTCCAAGGCTATAGTAAAGTAAATGAAATAATTAAAACAATAGAAAATATAGAAAATAAATATAGAAAATAAAACATATATTAAAGATACAAAAATAACTTACTTAAAGGAAAATATTGAATAGTTCATTAACTACGTTGAGACACTTGAGTTTGCATTGCAATTAACAAGACAAGCATATTCAACCCAAAACTTTTTCATAATGATCATTTAAAAAATATAAACGGTTAAGTACTACTAAATAATAGAACTTCAGCTTGGTTTTTTCATTAGCGAGAGTGGGCCACAATCCGAACACACTCCCTGAATTCACCGTCGGCATTTGCTTAAGAGAGCATTATAAAGAGAGCATACTCAACTACATTTAAAATCCACAATTTTCTCTTACTTTATGCTAGCCTATGACTTCAATGTCAATTTCAATTAATAAAATAATAATAATAATAATAATAATAATAAAACTAAATAAAACTATGCTGCTCTAACATTCCGGCCCCGTTGAAGAGCTCCGGTCTTTAACACATCGGGAGTCGGGCCAGCTTATGAATTGGTCGCTTAATTGCGCCTGCTGGTGTTTTTATCCGTCCTCCCCTCGAATTGTGCGCGTTACGCGCCCGGTTATCCACTGCTGAGGGGGTGTGTTGTCGTCGTGAACTAGCACGACCGCCCCTTCCTCGAGATTGTTCTCGCCTTTGGCCCATTGAGTTCGCTGCTGGAGGCTGAGCAGGTAGTCGTTGGACCACTTGCACCAAAAGTGCAGTTTGAGCGCCGACAACTGCTGCCACAGCCTCAAATATCCTCGCCCTGGTTTCTTGCTGCTCTCGTCTGGATCGGATCCTAAAGGCAGCGCCAACAAAGGCTGACCGATGAGTAGGTGGCCTGGCCTCAGCACCTCTCCATCGCTGGGATCGCTGCTGTCGACGAGCAACGGCCTGGAGTTGAGCAGCGCCTCGACGTCCACCAGATGTGTGCTCAACTCGTCCTGCGTCAGGTTGGCGTTGCTCGCTCCTCGCAGAAGCCTGTGCTTGGCAGACTTTACTGCGGCTTCCCACAGTCCTCCGAAGTGCGGGGCGCGGGGGGGAAAGAACCTCCACTGCACTCCTCTCTCCGCTGCGAAGTTCACCAGCCTCGCCTCGTTGTTGTGGAACGCCGTCTGCAGCTCCCTCACTACGTTGCTCGCTCCAACGAAATTCGTCGCGTTGTCGCTGAATATCGTCTGCGGTAATCCGCGTCTCCCGATGATCCTTTTAAAAACATTCAAAAAGGCATCAGTTTATATCGAAAACAGTGTACGCAATTCCGAACAACTGTAGTGCATAAACTTCGAATCTGCTGCCTCAGAAGTCCAACTAGAGCTTTTGGACCAGCATGGTAGTGCCTACGATGCAAATATCTGACAAATAGTTGAATAAATTCTGAACTCTTTGTCATTAGAAGCGGAAACTTAGCGTCATAAGAGAGAGGCCCGTGTAACAAACGTCCTCCTAGTCGAATGAGCTCAAATTGTATTCCATTTTTGTCAAATTTATCAATAAATGGATTCAGCGATTGCAACATTGGTGCTAGAACTACTGATTGTCTCAATAATTTCAATTCGCTTTTGAACGATGTGCTTTGTACTACGGCGATCAGTTTTAGAAATGAAATATTTCTTTCTGATGCCGACACCACGAGAGAGTCTGATTTGAGCCCTTTGTAACAGAATCGAAGCACATAAGCCATTATGCTAATCAATTTTGGAAAGTTGGAATGACGATTAATTAGCTCAACAAAACAATTTGGCTTAACTTTTTTTGTCCTCGGAAGATTTGATTTCCGATGCTATTTCAACCAGGTGAAGCTGAGGCCATTGGTCTTCTTCTAGTTTCAAGAAACTTGGCCCATCGAACCATAACGAGCTAACAATCTCGTCTATGTCGTTTCCTCTCGATACTAAATCTGCCGGATTAGCATCTGTTGGAACGTGACGCCACACAATACCTTTCGACAACTCCTGAATTTCTGCAACTCTATTTGCCACAAATGTGCCCAATGTGCCAGAATCGGGTAGTAACCAGTGCAGCACAATCTGTGAATCCGACCAGAAATTTAAACTTTCTATATTAAATTTTGATAAGATTGTCGCAATTTGGTGCCAGAGCTTGGCCAGCAAGAGCGCTGCACATAGCTCTAGTCGGAGTATTGTTTTCACATTTAGTGGAGCTACCCTAGACTTTGCAGTGAGCAATGTAATGCCAACGTCTTGGTTGTTGCAAGCTCGAACGTATATGCAACAACCATATGCATGACTGGATGCATCGGCAAAGCCATGTATCGGAACCCTTTGATACGTATTAAGACATACGTACCGAGGGATGCGGATTTTATGTAAATCGCGCAATGTCATGGTAAACTTGTTCCATGTTGTGTGAAGACTCATTGGAATAACTTCATCCCAGTCTATCTTCAGTCTCCACAACTCCTGAAAAAACATTTTGGCCTTGGTAACAATTGGTCACAGCAAACCAAGAGGGTCAAACAAACGAGAAGCTGCAGACAATATGTTGCGTTTCGTTGGCTTAGCCGAAGCAAAACTGTCCACATCGAGATGATATTTAAAAATATCCTCTTGAGGTGCCCAGCGCATCCCAAGAGTTTTTACGGAACTCTGGTCATCAATTTTGAGAGTCACTTCTTCGCTATCCTTTGTTTTAAACGACAGATCACTACAGTTGGTTGCCCACTTGGCAAGTGGAAAACATCCTGATTCCAATATCTTTTGAACTTCATTGCAAATAGTGTTAAGTTCTTGTATACTATCTGCTCCTGCCAACATATCATCAACATAAAAGCACCTCTTAATCACATCTGATCCAATAGGATGTGATTGTGCGTGCATGTTGGCCAGCTCAAACAAGCAGCGTATCGCCAGAAAAGGTGCAGAAGCTGTACCGTATGTGACAGTATTAAGTCGGTATGCCTGAATATTTTGTGAAGTATTTTCACTCCACAGAATAAGTTGGAAATTTCTGTCTTTTTCAGAGACATTTATCTGCCTATACATTTTTGAAATGTCAGCAGTTACGGCATACTTATTCAACCGAAAATTAATCAGGATTGAATATAGCTCCCTCTGAATTGTCGGCCCCACCATCATTGTTTCGTTAAGTGAAACAGCTGTTGACGTCTTACTAGAAGCGTCGAAAACTACACGAAGCTTGGTGGAGGAACTTTCAGGCTAAGAACGCATTGATGAGGAATATAATAATTCTGTTCTAGAGGAGTTGACTTCAACATGGACATGTGTCCCAAATCTAAATACTCTTTCATGAAGTCATGGTACATAGTTTTAAGAACTGCATCCTTTGATGATTTTACGTTCAAGTTGCAAAAAACGCCTTTCAGCAGTTTGAAAGGACAGGCAAAGAACTTTTGGATCGGTCTTGAAAGGGAGATCCACTTGGAAACGACCAGAAGATAACTGCTTTACAGTTTTCTCGAAGAATAGTTTACAAGCCTGTTGTTCAGCTGTTTGGCGAACAGCCTTCCATTCGAATGGAGATTGATCCAATTCCCAGAAACGGTTAACTAACGAATCGAGAGAACAATTAGTTTGGGCCATTAAACACCCACTGAACTGATGCCCAGCATTTGTCCAGTACATTTGCCTGCTACTATCCATCCTAGCAGCGTTTTTTGTATTATAGGAAGCTCAGAACCTAATTTTATTTTCCCAAAGCACAATAATTCGTAGAACAATTCTGCTCCCAAAAGAATGTCAACTTTAGCTGGCTTATAGATTTCTGGATCTGCAAGATTTATATTTTTGGGAATTTTCCAAGTTGAACTACCTATTGAATGTGCAGGCTGTGTTGTTGAAATGGATTTAAATACCCAACAGTCAGCAGAAAGGTTGTGAGAATTTATGCGCGACTCAATAGAAGCACATATCTTATTTTTGCTATCTATTATTGCACCACTAACCATTGTGATTGCTAGGGAAATTGGCTCCCGCTTGAGTCGTAGCATTTGAGCCATGCTTTCAGACATCAAATTTATTTGGGAACCACTATCGAGCAAGGCTCTGGCAGGATGCAACTGACCGAATCTATCCCGTACATTTACGACAGCTGTGGCAAGAACGACTTGCTCATTATTGTGCACATTCCCCAAATATGCCTCTGAAGCCATCGCGTGAAGAGAAGGCGTCTCACCTTGAACAGGTGTACTATATCTGTGAAGCAAGGAATGGTGAGGTTTCGAACAAATTCTATATTTTGATGCCTTACACTTTGACACCGTATGCCCCATCACTAAATAATTAAGGCAGAGCTTTTGTGTTTTGACAAATTCAAAACGCTGCATAACTGAGACTGCAGCAAACGATGGACACGAATAAATATTGTGAGTTTCTGCCTTGCAGAAAAAGCACACAGACGATGATGAATGTCCTCCATCAGCACAAGCAAAGGACGATTTAGACTGATGGGGCTTCTTAGCGTCAACTCGCGACTTTGTTTTGTCCCGCGTTGACTCTTCTGCATACAAATACTGATACCGTTTATTCAGTTGTCTAGCACAATCTTCCCAAGATGGCAGCGTATCATAGTCAAGCTGCTCTTCGAAACGAGATTTGGTAACATGGTCTACCTTTGCCATGACCATGTGAATTATCATTGCATTAGCAATGTCTTTGTCGTTTCCTAACGACGACAATGAAGAATAAATAGCAGACACCGTATCTATGATCGATCTCAAACTCGATGCAGATGGTTTTGTCATGCTAGGTATGTCAAACAATTGTGAAACTGTATCAAAGAATATAAGACATTTGTTGTCATACACTGCTTTGAGACTAGCGAGGGCCTTTGGGTAGTTACAATCCGTTAATTGATACGGCCTAACTACCCCCAATGCTTCATCTGATAAACACGAGACTAGATGATTGAACTTTTCGACATTTGACAAGGAATTGTCATCATCGACTAAACTTTCAAACAGGCACATAAAATTTTTGTACTCTGAATGTTTACCACTAAATTTTGGAAAACGCATTTTCGGCAACTGAGAACGCTGGCTTGAAACTATGGAGCAATTATGCTCAGGTCTAGGCTCTGACGTTGGCTTGGATGCATTTATGTAAAGTGCCCTTGTGACGACACACAAATCCTCTAATGGACCTCTAGAATCATTAAGAGGGCTTAAATTATCTATCTCAGCCTGTAAATCCATTGCCTTTCCTATGTATCCTTCTAAAAGCTCTAATCGGCACGCTATCTCTGTTCTATCAGTCGAGATGCTTTTTGCTTTAATTGCTGTTTGCATACGAGCAATATCAGCACTAACCCTGCATAGTGATAATTTTGCACTTGTCTTGCTGATTTGTGGATTTTCAATCATTTTTTCGGACTCAGACATGTTTAATAAACAGGCTTACTAAGTTAACAAAATAGAATGTGTCACAAACTTTGTGAGCTACCCTCGCAACGACGCTGACTATGTAAGTCTAACTTGCTTAATACACATACACACGCAACCAATGCGTTGTGTGAGCAAACAAACGAAAATGATCCAAGCGATCCAAGGTAAAGAAAGATAAACTTTTACTGTAACTACGTTTGTAGGCAGCAATGTAAAATGCGGGGTGCGGGGCCTGCAATGCAAATGAGAAAATATATACACACGCACTTTAAGTGGTATATATATCAAACAAACAAGAGAAAAAACAAGCGAAAAGAAAATCAAACAAACGTTGGCTGTAACTACGTTTGTAGACAGCAATAGAATATGCGGGTGACGATATGTACGTGGCGCTAAATTCAGGCGCAAGCGAAACAACGAGATTATGTGAGCGCAAAGAACGGTCCGAGGTGAACGGACGCAACGACAAATGTATGTATGTGTGTATATGCAAACGCCAATATGTACGTATGTAGTTATGTATTCACAGATGTTCCAAGTTATCGGTCAATATGTAAATATGTGTGCTAACCGAAGATCGAAAGGGGATAATTTGCATTTACACACACACACTTAATTATTAAAATAATTAATATGTAAGCCACCAATTTTATATTTCAATGTAAGATAAATATTGCCGCTTTTGTTTATTATTATTTATTATAATGTGAATAACAAATTGTTAGTAAAAACTAAACTTCATATGTATGTATGTATGTTCGCTTTTATATGTGTGTGTCTATACATATGGTATGTATATGTACCTCCTAACAGTTTTGTTCTGCTCAATATTTGGCGGTCATTTATTTAAATAGGTAGGCGCGAATTTATAATATATATACATACATATGACTATATATTTTTGAGCTATGTAATATCTTAAATAATTTAATGTCGATCAAAGCGACAGTACACAAAACACTATTTACGTGTATTACGTGAATGCCTGGAGATTGTCTAGCGAATCAATAGACATGGAACGACGATTATTATCCATATGGTCCAGCGGCGACGATCAAGACGGCTTTGCAGCTTTTGGTCCAGTTGATAGGATGATGACTCCCACGAGAACAAGTGTAAATGTTTTTCTTTATTATATTTTATTCACACCCGCACACGAAACGCGCGAAGTAATTGCCACAAACAGCACAAAATAAATTGTTACCGAAAACAAATTATTCACCACTACACCGAAGCCCCTGCTCGGGCGCCAATGCAAAATTCTTTAAAATTTTTTAGAGAGCGAAATACAAAAGAAATAAAAATGACGCGGTGGCTCGATTAATAATTTCCAAATTGACTATTTATTACTGCTGCTGGCTTCTACGATTGATTAACAACGAATGCTTTTTTCATTAGCGAGAGTGGGCCACAATCCGACCACACTCCCCGAATTCACCGTCGGCATTTGCCGATCGTCAAAGGGCTTAAGAGAGCATTATAAAGAGAGCATGCTCAACTACATTTAATATAAAGACTAAAATGCATGTGTGTACACAAGTTAAGTATGTACAGTGTTGGCATATACATATGTATTTTCGGTAATTGACATGATCACAATTCGTTTTCCTTTTCGTTCTGCACACTTTTTACTGCTCCCCGATTCTCCCATCTATAAGTGGCGCAGCCAGAAAACTTTGACAATAGTCATATTCTGTCTAGTAAGTTTACTTTAAAATAAAAAATAACTAAAACATATGTGAGTGTCGAAATGTGTACAAATTTAAATGCAAATAAACAAACGTATATACAGTGCCGCTCAACTGAATAGGTTTGAAAAATTAAAATTATTTTTTTTGTTTTGAACCTTCAATTGCACTATTTTTGGTTGATCTGAATAGGTTTTACACTTTTGAATTCACTTTTTGTTCGACCGTGTGATTGAAAACAGTTGAATTCTTTTGTATTCTAAAATTAAAATCATCTTTTATAATTTTTTTTTCTAAAATGGCCCGCGGAAAACCTTTAACTACTTTTGACGAAGGTCAAATAAAAGGCTATATTAAATCTAGCTTAAAACTCTGTGTAATAGCCAATAAAATCGGTCGAAGTCAAATCGTTGTAATTTTAATTTTCTCCGTAATGAAGCCGAAAATGGAAAAAAATGAAGGGAGGTAAAAATATGCAACAACACCATCAGAGAGGCAAGTTATCCTCCGAACTGCCTCAAATTCCCACCTTTCTGCTGGAAAAATTAAGGGAAAATGCGACGTAAATGCTAGTGTGGCACTTGAAGAGATTAAAAATAAAAACAAAATAACCTCTCAAGACTAAGACTGTGCTTCAAAAGCCTTTTCCTCAGTTTTCTGAGATTTAAGGTCATTACTAACATGATAACCCTCCCATACATATGATTCGAATTATAAAATTTTAATTGGGCAATATCGGTATCCCGCAATATATCGAGTAATCAAAATTAATATTTATTTAATTGCATTTTATGGTTTTGTATTTTTTACTGACCCGAAAATATGAATTATTAAATAATAATCATTTGTGCACATATGCATATTATGAATATTATAAATATGTACACATGTACACATGTAATTACTTGCATGCATTCATATTGATCTACCACGCCACCTATTGGTTGAGTGTTAGCATGTTCTACGAATCTGCTTGCTCTTCAACGCAATTACTAAAATTGGATATTTCCCTCAAAAGTGGAAGAAATCAGTTCCCCTAAGCCTGGGAAAGACAAAACACAGCCATCATCATACAGGCCAATAAGCTCAGATACTTGCCTCTTCAAGTTATTTGAAAAAGTGCTGCTGCTACGCATCAGTCCCCACCTCAAAACACACAACACACTCCCATCGCACCAATTTGGTTTTCGGGCAAAACATGGAACCATTGAATAGGTTAACCGCATCACAACAGAAATTTGCACTGCCTTTGAACATCGTGAATATTGCACAGCTCTATTCTTAGACGTTGCACAAGTATTCGATAGAGTATGGCTGGATGGACTTGTGTTTAAAATAATCAAACTGCTGCCTCAAAACATACATAAGCTTCTAAAGTCTTACCTATATAAAAGAGTGTTCGCGGTTAGATGCAGTTCAAGCACTTCAAGCGATTGTACTATAGAAGCTGGAGTGCCTCAAGGAATACACGGCGGACATCCCAACAAACTACCAGCTAACGATATCCACATTCGCTGATGACACTGCAATACTAAGTCGATCCAGATGCCCAGTAAAAGCTACCATGCAACTAGCACGCCATCTAACTTGTGTAGAACATTGGCTTGCAGATTGGCGAATACGAGTAAACGAAGAAAAGTGCAAACAGGTAACATTTACCCTAAACAAACAAAGCTGCCCGCCCTTGGTAATGAACCACACGCGCATCCCACAAGCCGATAATGTAACATACTTACATAAGTATTCATTTGGACAAGCGGCTCACCTGGCGGAAACACATAGAGGCCAAGACGACGCACCTCAGACTAAAAGCAAGGGATCTACACTGGCTTATAAACGTTCGCTCTCCCCTTAGCTTGGAGTACAAAGTCGTCTTATATAACTCCGTTTTAAAACCCATATGGACCTATAGCTCCGAGCTATTGGGTAACGCATGGAGAAGCAACATCGACATAGTACAGCGAGTACAGTCTAGGATTCTGAGAATCATTACTTGAGCTCCATGGTATCTTAGGAACGAGAATATACACAGAGACTTACAAATAAAACTTGTCATTGACACAATAGCAGAGAAAAAAGTAAAATACAATGAAAAACTAGCCTCACATCCAAATCCTCTTGCAAGAAAACTTATTCGAGAATGCAGCCAAAGCCGACTGCACCGGAACGACCAACCAGCCCAGCGTTAAATTTGTTAAGCCACATAGCACGAATCATTTCATAAAATGATATTTAGTTAGTTTAGAATAGGATTTGAAAACTTATTGTTAGTCTCTTAAGTAAAAGGGAAGATTCAATATATAAGCAAAACATGGAAAAAAAAAGAAAGTATTTACATGCATGTGTACATAAGTGTATTTATAATATTCATAATATGCGTATGTGCACATATGTTTATTATTTTAAAATTCATATTTTAGGGTCAGTAAAAAATTCAAAACCATAATATGCAATTAAAATTTTGGCCGTCAGCCGTCAGAGACAGTAAGGGGAATCACATGTAACCCCAGCTTTGGCTGGGGTACGTGCCGTCCTTGCTCCTACTGTCGGAAGTGCGGCTATACTCTCCACGTGTGGGCGGCTGGAAGCAGGCCCCTAGCACGGTCATGTCTCTGCTAGGGGTGCTGACTAATTGTAGTCGGGCGAAGATTGTGATTCTATAAATCACCCCAATCCAAGGCGGAACAGCATACGCCAAGGGATGCATGGCCGGGGGGTAGCCCGGTCGTTAGTATGCGGACTCTGGATACCTGTCGCCCTCCAGTTTCATCTAGACTTCCCACGGCACGCGGGCTATGCCGTGGGTGACCTTCCCTTCCCGCCTACTCGTGGGTCCGAAGTATGGATATAAATTTTACAAAAGATAAGTCCGATGCGACTTCGACAGCATCAACCCAGGGTGAGGCCTTAACGGCCGACCCCAACAACAGCACTGCAGCCAGTGGGCTGCTGGCTTCCACCCCCAATACCACGGGTCTTGGCCCTGGTACTTTAGGGGACCCGGACAGGCCACGAACTCCCTTGGACGATGAGTTCGCCAGTGCTGACTTCTCGTCCAATAGCTGCTCAGGCCGGCAGCAGCTCGTCGAGGTGATATCCTCTGACGCTGAAGCTGACGCTGACCTGATCAGCCTCGTTGACGACGCTTCCGTGGCCTCTCAGAGGTCAGGTCTCACGGAAGCAGGCTCTCAGATACAGCGGCTGCGACTGGACTCTGAGAACGCCTTTGTGAAGATGAAGACCCGTGAGAAGAGGCTTTTCAAAGCCGCACTCGCAAAGGGTTCGAGCAGAGCAGAAGCTCTGGCTATCGCCACCGCGCCCCCCGTGGAAACCAAGGCCAAACGGACGCGCGCTGACGATACCGTCCTCGAACCTCAAGGGTCTTCAAAGAAGCCCAAAAAGACTCATGTGGAGTCCACAAAGCCACCTCTCAGCCAGGTGTCGAGCAGCGTGAAACTGGGCTTCACTTCGGCTGACTCAAAAAACCCGCTTTCACCGGAGCAACTGGCCACGGTGAAAGCTAGCATTGCCAAGGCTCTGCTGCTTCATCCCACATCGGGTGCCAGTCCGGGTTTCGAGGGTTGCATACCTCGAAATGAGTGGCTGCTCCTGGTGTGCGAGGATAGCCGCACTGCCGACTGAGTCAGGGGAGCCGTTGGACACATCAGGTCCATCAGCTCCCTTGACATTAAACTACTGGAGGAGTCTGAGTTCCCCAAAGCTCACCTCATTAGCGGATACTTCCCCAGTAGTGCTGGACTCACACCCGCCGATATTTTGCGATACCTTGGTATCCAAAACGAGGAGTTGTTCTCGACTAAACTGTGGCGTGTGGTCCAGCATACCCTCAGCGGTACTACGACCCACCTCGCGATGTTGGTCGACGAGGAGTCGTATAAGGCTCTGACGGAGTGCAACGGGAAGGTGAAATTCGTCTTTGGACGAGTCAAACTTCTCCTGAAGAACTCCGTCCCCAGAGCCTCTCCCTCCCTGGCCCGTCCCCCATCCCCCTCTCCAACCATTCCCCCCCCTTCCAGCGCCCCTCCGGAAGCGTCAAAGGTGGCCCCTACCTATGCGACAGCAGTGGCTGCCGCACCGGTGGCGTCCACCAGTGCTGCGGGCGCAGTGGCGCTGATCTCCTTGATTATCTAATGTGTTGTCATTTAGACATAGCGAACGTCGGATGTAAACCGACGTTTATTAATTCCATTAGGGAAGAGGTATTAGATCTCACCCTAATAAGCAACTCAATTGCGAGTTCGCTTATAAACTGGCGGGTCACAGACGAAGCCACCTTGTCGGACCATCAGCACATCAGGTTCGACCTTCCTGGCCAAGTCGAGATCCGCCAGAACTCCTTTGGTCCTAAAAAGACTAATTGGGAACTCTTCAAAGCCTCTGTGGCTTTGAAAGCAGACATGTTGATCAGCAATCCTAACTCTGTCAGTGAGATAGAACTTGCTGCCAACCTGCTCCAAGATGTGCTTATTTCGTCCTTCGAAGCCAGCTCAGTTCGGAAGACACTAACGGTCAACCGTAAAGTTCCTTGGTGGAACGAAGAGCTGGCTGCTCAAAGAAGGAAGGTTAGAAGCCTTTTCAACAAGGCCAGATCTAACCGTATAAGTTGGGACGTCTATAGGGACGCTCTCACAAACTATAATAAGAACATTAGACGCTCCAAACGCGATACGTGGCGCAGCTACTGTGGTAGCATAGAATCTCTGCCAGAGGCAGCGAGGCTCCACAAGGTACTATCCAAAGGATCGTCTAATGGTATAGGGCTTCTTAAAAGAGCAGATGGCTCTTTCACTCAAGATCGTAGGGAAGCACTTGAACTTTTACTACAAGTTCACTTCCCAGGTTCCGTGGCCAACCCAGATCTATCCAGTCACGTTGACGCCACCTGGTCACCTGACTCACGTGGAACCAGTTTATCTGGTACCATCTTCGATCCTGAAAAGGTCAAATGGGCTGTAGATTCCTTCGCTCCCTTCAAAGCCCCGGGGGGTGATCAAATCTTTCCAGCCCTTCTCCAAAACAGTCTGGATCATATCCTTGATCCACTGGTCGGCCTTCTTAGAGCCAGTCTCACGTGGGGACACATACCCAACTCTTGGAGGAGAGTCAATGTGGTATTCATCCCCAAACAGGGGAATCGTCCTCTTGACCAGCCTAAGTCCTACCGACCGATCACCCTTACCATTGTTCCCTTCACTAAGCGTTATTATTATTATTATTATAGAAGAGGGAGTCTCCCAGCGGAGAAAGCGCGAGGCACTGCGACCAATATGATCTTTTGTACCCAGAATGCTCTCCCTGTCATGACAAAAGCTGTTCTGCTTCCCTAATGAAGCATAACAGATCTTTCGTCGAGGAACGGACAATCTGCTCTGGAGTTGCGATTTCCACGTGCAGATGTTTCCTCCTTGTCCATACCAAGGCCGGACAGTCACATAGAATGTGTTTAGTAGTTTCATCGTCCTCTTTGCAGAGCCTGCACTCCGCGTCCGAGGACAAACACATTTTTTTGAGGTGGTAGTTCACCAAGTGGTGGCCACTTAGGTAGCCAATAAGGAGATAGAGGTCTCTCCTGGAGAGTAGCTTGGTCCTTCGATCAACTTTGGGATTGGTAAGCTCTTTAGCCTGCCGCATCCCTGGTTGGAAGAACCAGTAGCGTTCAGTCAATCTTCCAGCCCAGGTTTTCACAAGGGAGGAGATAGTAGACCACCCCACGCCACAGAAGGGTTCGGGGCCGAGCAAGGTGGCTGATGACCCAGCCCTCGCTAGTTCGTCCGCCAGCTCATTGCCCTGGAAGCCAGAGTGCCCAGGTACCCAAATTAGGGTGACTTTATTCCTTATTGACAGCCTCTGGAGACAATTCCAGCAGTCAGCCACCATACGCGAGCCTACTCTTTTTGAGGAGAGGGCTAGTATGGCCGCTTGGCTGTCCGAGAAGATGTATATTTTCGCTCCTCTAGTCCCCTTCTCAAGGATAAGACGGCAGCAGAACTCAATGGCGTGAACCTCTGATTGGAAAACTGTGGGCCAGTTGCCCATAGCAATCGAGGTTCTGGAGTTGGGACCATGTATTCCAGCTCCAACCCCCTGTTCAGTCTTTGACCCGTCGGTGTACCAATGTATACCATTTGGGTCTCTGATGGGGTTGCCAGCATCCCAAACCCTGCGGTCCGGGATGAGGGTTCTAAATTTTGCACCAAAGAAGAGTTCCTTGGTCATAGAATCTGATCTAGTGCAGATCTCTAAGCCAGGAATGTCTTTGAGTAGGCTAGCATGCCCAGATTCGGTAGCTAGAAGCCCAGATTGGAGCTTGATTCTAAGAAGGCTCATAGCAGCAGCTTCTTTTATACGGATATGCAGCGGAGTCAGATTCAAAATCGATTCCATTGCTGCAGTGGGACAGGTGCGGAGTGCACCCGTCAAGGAAAGGCAAAGCAGTCTATGCAATTTCGTGCATTTATTGATGGCAGTGACCTGCGTAACCTTGGGCCACCACACAATAGCAGCGTAGGTTACGATCGGTCTTACCATCATCTCAAAAAGCCACCTAATGGTGCAGGATTTGAGACCCCATATTCTACCGAAAAGCCTTCTACATGCCCACATGGCATGAGTGGCCTTTGATAGAGTGTTATGCAAGTGGGAGTTCCAGTTTAGTCGCTTATCAAGGGTTACCCCTAGATACTTGACTTCGTTGGAAAGTTCCACAGGAGAGCCGCCAATATGTAATTGACCAATGTCAATAGAGTAACGCTTAGTGAAGGGAACAATGATTGCCTTTTGAGGATTGATGCTAAGACCTACATCATCGCACCATCTACTCACCGTGTTCAGAGCTGATTGCATCAGCTCTGTCACGGTGTTGGCATAGTTCCCGTTCACTACAAGAGCCAGGTCGTCGGCATAGCCAATCGCTTCCACGCCCTGTTCTGCGAGTATGATTAGTAGTTTGTCAACTACTAGGGACCAGAGCAAAGGGGATAGAACCCCTCCCTGGGGACACCCTTTTACCGCACTAATATGGGCGGTCGTTGTGTCCAGGGTAGAGGAGATAGTCCGGTGTTTGAGCATGGCGTCAATCCACCGGATTATGGGACGGGCAATGTTCCTGCGCTCAAGCGCAGTAGAGATAGACCCGTAGCCGGTATTATCGAAAGCACCCTCTATATCAAGAAAAGAGCACAGAGCAATGTTCTTTGATACGAAGGCCTTTTCGATCTTACTCACTAATTTGTGGAGAGCGACCTCTGTCGATCTACCGGCTATTCACTAAGCGTTACTCTATTGACATTGGTCAATTACATATTGGCGGCTCTCCTGTGGAACTTTCCAACGAAGTCAAGTATTTAGGGGTAACCCTTGATAAGCGACTAAACTGGAACTCCCACCTGCATAACACTCTATCAAAGGCCACTCATGCCATGTGGGCATGTAGAAGGCTTTTCGGTAGAATATGGGGTCTCAAATCCTGCACCATTAGGTGGCTTTTTGAGATGATGGTAAGACCGATCGTAACCTACGCTGCTATTGTGTGGAGGCCCAAGGTTACGCAGGTCACTGCCATCAATAAATGCACGAAATTGCATAGGCTGCTTTGCCTTTCCTTGACGGGTGCACTCCGCACCTGTCCCACTGCAGCAATGGAATCGATTTTGAATCTGACTCCGCTGCATATCCGTATAAAAGAAGCTGCTGCTATGAGCCTTCTTAGAATCAAGGTCCAATCTGGGCTTCTAGCTACCGAATCTGGGCATGCTAGCCTACTCAAAGACATTCCTGGCTTAGAGATCTGCACTAGATCAGATTCTATGACCAAGGAACTCTTCTTTGGTGCAAAATTTAGAACCCTCATCCTGGACGCCGGGTTTGGGATGCTGGCAACCCCATCAGAGACCCAAATGGTATACATTGGTACACCGACGGGTCAAAGACTGAACAGGGGGTTGGAGCTGGAATACATGGTCCCAACTCCAGAACCTCGATTGCTATGGGCAACTGGCCCACAGTTTTCCAATCAGAGGTTCACGCCATTGAGTTCTGCTGCCGTCTTATCCTTGAGAAGGGGACTAGAGGAGCGAAAATATACATCTTCTCGGACAGCCAAGCGGCCATACTAGCCCTCTCCTCAAAAAGAGTAGGCTCGCGTATGGTGGCTGACTGCTGGAATTGTCTCCAGAGGCTGTCAATAAGGAATAAAGTCACCCTAATTTGGGTACCTGGGCACTCTGGCTTCCAGGGCAATGAGCTGGCGGACGAACTAGCGAGGGCTGGGTCATCAGCCACCTTGCTCGGCCCCGAACCCTTCTGTGGCGTGGGGTGGTCTACTATCTCCTCCCTTGTGAAAACCTGGGCTGGAAGATTGACTGAACGCTACTGGTTCTTCCAACCAGGGATGCGGCAGGCTAAAGAGCTTACCAATCCCAAAGTTGATCAAAGGACCAAGCTACTCTCCAGGAGAGACCTCTATCTCCTTGTTGGCTACCTAAGTGGCCACCACTTGGTGAACTACCACCTCAAAAAAATGCGTTTGTCCTCGGACGCGGAGTGCAGGCTCTGCAAAGAGGACGATGAAACTACTAAACACATTCTATGTGACTGTCCGGCCTTGGTATGGACAAGGAGGAAACATCTGCACGTGGAAATCGCAACTCCAGAGCAGATTGTCCGTTCCTCGACGAAAGATCTGTTATGCTTCATTAGGGAAGCAGAACAGCTTTTGTCATGACAGGGAGAGCATTCTGGGTACAAAAGATCATATTGGTCGCAGTGCCTCGCGCTTTCTCCGCTGGGAGACTCCCTCTTCTATAATAATAATAATAATAATATGCAATTAAATAAATATTAATTTTGATTACTTGATATATTGCGAGTTATCGATATTGCCCAATTTAAAATTTATAAAGAAATACATATACTGCTCACACCGCATTTTGCAGTCTTTCGCGCGCTAGGAAATTGCGGCGATAAATTATTGGCAACGTATCGAAATTTATGCAAGGTGTCAGAGTACTGCAGTGTTATGATGAATTTGTAGCTTGCGATTAGTACGAGTATCATACAATTACAAGGGTATCCCACTGTCGCGCGCAGCTTGACTGTTGCTCTCGTCTATTGTATGGTTTTGTTGTGGTTGTTGCACAGTTTCTTCTGTAGTATCAGGTAAGGGAAGCGAACAAGAGCTCTAAAGTGTGAGCCTAGTAGAACGTGTTGTCTTTCTAATATTGTAAGCTGGTTTTTGCGACATTTAAAAACAATTTTACTTGTATTTTGCGTGCAATGAATAAGTTGTGAATGTTGTGTATTAGTGTAATATGTTTGTCGGGTCTTGTTGTTTTATGTTTAATTGTAAATGTTGTGTTTGTTGGTGGTGAGTTTAAATTCTGATCAATATATATATTTTACTTAGACGGTTACCGTAGTGTAACCAAAATATATCGGAATAAGAGAAAATATTTATTTTACTTGATCTTGACCTCAAGCCATCCACCTAAAAGATTTTACTTAGTTTTATTAAATATATTCTATTTTTATATATCGTATCATAAAGAATTATGACATATGCTTGTGTCGAAATTTGAAGTCTGGCTATTAAAATGTGTAAATATTGTAGTAGTGGATGTAAAATGTTTATTCAGTTTTTTAGTTGTTAAATAGATTATATATTTCTTTATTTTTTCAACATCTCATTCGATATATCGATATTATACAAGGTTGCTTTTCTTTACAATGAATCGATATCAAACTCATGTTCTCTACGATAGTTATGTTGTTACAATATGTGTTTATCTTACGTGCTATGTTATCTAAATCTATTACGATTCGACCATCCTGATTAAAAGATAGCCCTCTATCTCCCTTTAATTCTTGTAACATACATTAAATATTCTAGACTTTTATCCAAGGCTTCCTATTATGTGCACCCCACACTCCATGATACGGGTTTCGAGCTAATTGAAAACCATCGACGTCCTGCAATATATATCTATCATTCTTTAACACCTTAAATATTTCATACGGACCTTTCATTTAAGGTATTAATTTTCTTGCTACCCCTGCTGTGCTATCGAAATTTTTTACCATCATATAATCCCCCACACTATTTTTGATCGCTACCTTTTTCTTTTAATTAAATGTCTTTTCATTATTTGCTTGTGCTAATACTTGATTTTTTTCGCCTATTTCTCTAATATGCTCTAAATTCCGTTCATTACTATTTTCTAACTTTGCTTCTAACTCATCACTAACCTTCCTTTTCTGAGCTAATCCAAACAACATTTCACTTGGTAATTTCTTCGTACTACAATGCTGCGTGTTGTTCAACGTATACTCTACTTCCTCAATCACAGAGTCCCAATATTGTTCATTCTCAGGTTCCCTTAATTTAGAAATCATAGGTCCCAAACTTCTATTAATTCTCTCTACCTGTCCATTTGCCTGTGGAGAACCCGTAGCAATTTTAATGTGCTTTACATTTAAATCATTTAAAAATTCTTCGAAATCCGCCGATGTAAAACAACTACCACGATCAGATAAAATATATATGAATTATTTCAAATGGTTTATTTCCTTTAGGTATTCTGTGCAACAATCCTTCCTCTTTACCATATTTTGTTGAAAAAGCAATACAATTTAAACAATTTTCAATGTGCTCCATAACTTTGTTCCTCATATTCGAAAACCAATAACTTTTCACTATCGCACTTAACATCTTGTCTCTACCAATATGTCCTAACTGATCATGATACTTATATAACACAGGATCCTTCATCCTTTGTGGCCCACAAAACAATAATCTACCATCATTGGTTTTCCTAAACACAATGCCATTTCTCATTTCAGTAAATCTCATCTTCTTCCAACAATTTTTTAATATTCTGTATCTTCTCATCTTTGGCCTGAGCAATTATTAAATTGGTTTCAAAACTATTTGCCTCAGTGATCATTATTGCATCATTACATCTGCTCTATGCTTCAGTTCATAATAAAATTCTTGCAATTCCAAAGCCCACCTGGCAATTCTCTGATTAAGCTCAATCTTATTTAACGTTAACGTTAAAGAATTACAATCTGTCACTATCTTAAAGTGTCTGCCTTGCAAATATATCCTAAATCTCCGTAAAGCATATATAATTGCTAAGGTTTCTAATTCAAAACTATGATATTTGACTTCTGTTTCTGTTGTCCTTTTCGAAAAATAAAATACCGGATGCCATTTTCCATCATGCTCTTTTTGCATCAACACCGCCCCAAATCCTAATGCACTGGCATCACAATGAAGTTCAGTTTCCTTCTTATGATCAAACATGGACAAAACCGGTGCCTCAACTAATTTGTCTTTTAACTGTTGGAAACAATCTCACTCTCTTTCCTCAAATTTAAACATTTTATCTTTTCTTAATAAATCATATAACGGTTTCGCTATCGTCGAAAATTTGTTTATAAATCTTCTAAAATAAGAACACAACCCCAGGAAACTATGAACTGACTGCGATTTCACTGGTATGGGAAAATTTCTAACTGCTTCTAATCCCTTTCCTTCTGCTATAATCCCATCTTAAGATATTTCAAATCCCAAATACTTAACCTTATCCTGTAAAAATTCACATTTGTCTAGCCTTAGTAAATGTTCCTTCATACCCGCATTCGCAATTATAATGTCATCCATATATATTATAACCTTATTTTCTTTTATCATGTCCATAAATATATTATTAATAAATCTTTGAAAACTTGTGGAGCTGTCTTCAACCCCATCGGCAATCTTAAAAATTCGTATTGGCCTAAAGGGGTGACAAACGAAGTATATTTTATCGATTCCTTACCCATCAACACATGGAAATACCCATTTTTTAAATCCATCTTCGAAAATATTGTTTTATTCACTAACCTATCAAGCAAATCATCTATTAACAGTAAAGGATAGTTGTCTTTTATTACCACCTTATAAAGTCTCCTAAAATTAATACACATTCTTAACTCCCCTGATTTCTTTTTAACTAACCCTATTGGCGATGCATACTCTGAACTACTCTCTCGTATTATACCATCCCGCATTTACTCATCTAACATCACCTGTAATTTTTCTCTCTCTACATATGATAGTCTTCTTGGTGAACAACTAAAAGGTTTTGCATTATCTACCGTGTGACGACGTATGAAACGCGTCACAAAGATTTATCTAGTTTTAAGTTTAAATGGACGAAATATATTTTAAGTTGATAATACCCCATGGGTTTGCATGTAATGGGTAGCAAGCAAAGGCAAAAGGCAAAGACATAGACAAGGCATAGGCAAAGACATTGACAAGGCATAGGCGAGACATAGGCAGGGGCATAGGCAAGTGCAAGTCCGCGGGGTGCAGAATACAAGCAAACGCCCGTTGGTCGGCGCCCATGCACACAAGCAACGGCGGCTCGACAAATTTTGCGACGCCTGTGTAACGGCGTCTCGAGACAAAGCATAGGCGAGACATAGGCAGGGGCATAGGCAAGTGCAAGCCCGTTGGTCGGCGCCCATGCACACAAGTAACGGCGTCTTGACAAATTTTGCGACGCCTGAGTAACGGCGTCTTGACAAATTTTGCGACGCCTGGGTAACGGCGTCTCGACAAATCTCGCGACGCATGTGTAACGGCGCCCGAAAATTCCAGAAGCAGACCGAAGCGAGCAAAAGCAGACGAGCAGAGCAAAGCGAGCAGAGCAAAGCGAGCAGAGCGAAGCGAGCAGAGCGAAGCGAGCAGAAGCATGCAGGCAGCACGAAGCCGACGCAGCAGAAACACACGAACGGATCGATGCAGGCGACAAGTCGCAAGCCGAACTAGGCAAAGCTACGAGTCGCGTGCCGATCTAGGCATGCAGGGCGCCAGGCTAGGCAAAACGGCAAGTTCGCAAGTAAAGCGACACGAGCCGAAGCATGATCGGCCGAGCATAGGCAGCGACCGCGGGTAGCGACCGCGGGCAGCGCCGCCCAGGCAGCGACCGCGGACAGCGGCGGGCAGCAGCGGACGAAAAGCGTCGAAATCAAGGCTGCAAAATTAGGCCACGACACAGAAGTGCCAGGCAAGTGAAAGAGGTCAGTCAGATCCGCTCTCAAAGTGAAAAAAAGTGAAAGGACCTAAAAATATAAAAAAAGAAATAGAAAAGGAAGCAAGGACTCAACACAAAGGACAATGGACAAGGACACTGTTGAAGAAGAAACGGGGTAAGCAGTGCAAAGAAAACAGAAGGAAGCAAAGTTAAAAGAAGCAACGTATGGTGCGAAGTAGGTAGGGACACAGAGAGGCAGGGATAGTTAAGTGAATATTTTGTAATAGAATACGGAAACGGAACTTGTGAATAAAAGGAAAAAAAAAAGAAAATAAACCATAAACAATGCGTAGGCACTTTTAAACGAAAACTCGCGGTGAATATTTCGGCCACTTTCCCTTCGTAGACGTGTTTGCAGGAAAGTTCGCGTGTGCGCCCGATTGTGTCTGTGTGCTGTGAGTGATCGCTAGTTGACAAGCAAATACGTAAACTTGTGTCCAGAGACGAGTTGAGGTGTGGTGCAATACACCACCGAAGCGACTTGTGAGAGTACAGGTGAAGGTATTTGCGGTCACGAGCGTTCCCCACGGCCTGCAGCCGACCGGGTGCGCAGCGAAAACGCGGCCAAAAGGTGTCAGGTACGGTGAAAACACCCTTCTGCGTCGTTCACGAATACACGTGGAAGACACGGGCCACGTGTACGCGTGAAAAGGGGCGTGTTCGCTGTGCCCGACATGTCTCAGCTTTTTCTGATCTGCCAGTGACCCCTTTCTCTCTCTTTCTAAACGTCTTGGTAGTCCTAGTCATTTATAAATTTTGCTGTAAAGACCCTGGCTAGACTGAGAGTTATACCCTAGCCCGAGAAAACATCTTTACAGATGGCGCCCGAGCAGGGACTACTAAGACTAGACATTTAGAAGAGAAATTTTAACATCTTTTAGTGGATTAAAGACCCACAGAGGTAAATTGGCAGGCTATGTTAGACAAGCGCAGAGAACCGCAGAACTAGACAAGGGGTAGAACATGTTTTAAATAGGGTATCATTGCGAGCATAGGGAACGTAGGTAATTTCTAAAAAAAAAATCTAGGGTACAGATGGTACACGTTTTTAACTACTGCGCACGCGGGCGTTTGCGCCAACTTTAGCTGTATTTTTTTTTCCTCACTGCTTGACCCTTTTTCCCCTGCGCCGGCGTAACCTGACCGGTGGCACTACCGAGATCCAGGTACTATAAGACTCGGTGCCGAATACCGAGGCAGTCAGTTGAGTGCGCCACTCAAACGAGTAACAGCGATCGCGAACTAAAGCAAAGCAAAGGAAGAATCCTTAAAAGGAAGTTAAAAGGATTCCTTCATTTTTGGAATAAAATTTTAAAACGTCTCAAGCAACGCGCTAGTGCAACATAAATTAAACAAAAATGGGAACACAGTGGGTCGCCTTTCGTCGCAAGAATGAGCTCCAGGCAATCCTAAAGGAACTAGGATTGGACACCAGCGGTACAGTGGAGGAGATGCGCAGTCGCCTGGTGGCAGTCGTAAACCAGGGCGACTTGTCGAAGGAGCAGCTGCAGCGTATGCTAGAGCTAGAAGCTAGCCTAGGCACCGCGCCCACCCCTGATGTCGAGGAAGTTCGATCCCGTGGCCCGTCACCAGTGCCCAAGGACCCGAACACAGAGGACGTGTCCCCGATGCCCGGAGCGGATACGCACCGCGCTGCAAACATAGCGGCCGTAACCACGTTGCCCGTTCCCAACTTCGCGGCAAGAGCCCCGGCCACGAGCGGTATGGCTGGAGCCGGCTACAGGAGGATGGAGCCATACGAACTGGCAGACCGTGTGCATCGCTGGGGCGTGTCGTTTAGTGGGGCGGCGGCGGATCCGTGGCGCTTCATTGAGCATCTGGAGGAGAAGGCTGAAATGTACCAAATCAACGTACAACAGCTGCCACAGGCGATCGCGAACACACTGTCGGGACAGGCCGAGGAAAGTTCCGGGTGAACCGCCTTTACCGAGCCACGTGGGAGGAATTTAAGCAAGAATTCACGGACTTCTTCTTACCCCCGCGTTATTTCCAACGACTGGAGGACGCGATACGTAGTCGCGTACAACGACAAGGCGATCCGTTCCGCGATTACACCCTGGAGTTACGAACCATGATGCAACGCGCCAGATACACTCGGGAGCAGGAGCTAGAGAGGATCTACGACAACTTGTTGCCCGAATACCAGCTGTTCACACGGCGCCATGAGTTCGAGACTCTGGCCCAGCTGAGCCAGTTGATTACGACCTACGAGACCACCAAGGGATTACAACGGCAGCGAGGACCCAGATATCCAGAGCAACGGAGGAGCGACCAACAACCAAGATCGGCGCCAATGCGCCAATGCGCCACTCCCTTGGCGAACGGAGCCGCGGCGGCGCCGGAACCCACAAGGAGCAACACGCAGCGCCTGTGCTACAACTGCGCGCAGCCGGGACACGTGCAGACGAACTGCCGCAACGACAGGGTCCTTTTCTGCTGGGACTGTGGACGGCGTGACGTGCGCACTGTGGACTGCTGCCGGCGGGGCCAGGCGGGAAATGCTTCGCGTCTTCAACCGATGGGGAACCAGTCGGAGACGCAACCTCAGGGTCCCCAGAAGTAGTACCGATGCGGTGCGGCAGTGGTCGTGTCATCGCAATTGTCAATATTGAGGATTTGACGACGGATGCCACGATCGACACCGGAGCTACACGCAGCTTCATAAGTGAGCGTATGGCCACCCGGCTGAGTACGCCCGATAACGAGCGGGCGGCGCTGGTCCGTATCAAGTTGGCTGACGGATCGTCGAGGGAAGTAACACGAACGCTACGAGTGCGTGTCCAACTCGGACAGAAGGAGACGATCATACCGATGCTGGTTCTACCGGTCATCTTGGATGATGTAATCCTCGGCATGGACTTCCTGTGCGGCATCGAGGCAACCCTCGAGTGCGGGCAAGCACGGTTGCGCCTCCAAAGTACACCGGAGGAGACAACCCCGACGGTCGGAACAACTCGCCGGGCAACGGAGGAAGCAGTAGCGCAGGCAAATAGTAAGGCCGCGGTCTTACCACCGGTTTGTCCCACCGCGCGGCGACTGAATCCGTTCCGACGACCCAGGAATACAGATGGACAGAGCAGCGAACATGGCAGAGATCACCAACGAAGGGAACGACAACAGACGCAGGAACAACGTGTAGGAAATCAAAACAGAGTACGAGACGAACAGGGCGTGGAGAAGCAGCCGGGTGTTCAAAACGTGGCGAACAACCCGGGAACAGAGGAAGGCACGAGGAAACCAGGCGAAGACGCGAGCCAGGTTACCTTAGCAGCTCGAAGCAAGCGCAGGCGCCGTAGGGGACAGCCTACGCCTGGCCACGCTGCATTGCGAGGCGCCGCGACGCAGGAAACGGGCGCAGCGTCAGACGAGAAACAGGTGGAGGCCTTCCTACAGTCTGAACTGGCCAAATTCGATGGGCTGATGGGGGTGTCGCACATTGCGGAGCACACCATCACCATGAGGGATGCGTACCCTATCAAGCAGAGGTACTACCCGAAGAATCCGGCCATGCAGAAGATCATCAACGAGCAAGTTGATGAGCTTCTGCGAGATGGTAGGATTGAGCCGTCCAGAAGCCCATACAGTGCACCAATTGTACTCGTCGGGAAGAAGACTGGAGAGATGCGGATGTGCGTGGATTATCGCCAGCTCGACGCGAAATCCATTCCGGACGCATACCCACTGCCGCGGATCAACCATATCTTGGAGAAGCTCAAGGATGCGAAGTTCATTTCCACATTGGATCTGAAGAGTGGGTATTGGCAGATACCTATGGCCCGGAGCAGCCGAGAGTACACCGCATTCACGGTACCCGGCCGAGGTCTCTTCCACTGGAAGGTGATGCCCTTTGGGTTGCATTCAGCCCCGGCCACATTTCAACGCGCGTTGGACGGAGTCATCGGACCAGACATGGAGCCACATGCGTTCGCATACCTCGACGATATCATCGTCATAGGGCGATCGTTTAAGGAACACTTGGACAACCTTCGAGAGGTGTTCCGGAGACTGCGGAATGCGAACTTGCGCCTAAACAAGGCCAGAAAAGCATCGTTTACTTGGGGCACCAGGTCAGCGAAGGTGGGATTCACACGGATCCTAACAAGATTGCCGCGATCAAAGAACTGCAACCGCCCACGACCGTCAAGGAACTGAGGAGATGTCTGGGAATCGCCTCCTGGTACCGACGCTTCGTGCCAAATTTCGCCACCTTGGTGCAACCCATGTCAGCACTGCTGAAAAAGGGTCGCCGATGGACGTGGAGCGAGGATCAGCAGCGGGCATTCGAGGCGTTGAAGACGAGCCTCACGGAAGCACCGGTACTGGCCTGCCCGGACTTCAGCGAGCGGTTCACGCTTCAAACGGACGCAAGCGACGTTGGACTTGGCGCGGTACTAACTCAACAGATACAAGGCACCGAACGAGTCATTGCTTACGCGAGTCGACGCCTCTCCGGAGCCGAGAGCCGTTACTCCACCACAGAGAAGGAGTGCTTGGCTATCGTGTGGGCAATTCGGAAGTTGCGGTGTTACCTCGAGGGATATGAGTTCGATGTCATCACGGACCACCTGGCACTCAAGTGGCTGAACAGCATCGAGAATCCCACCGGAAGGATTGCGCGCTGGGCGTTAGAACTTCAGCAGTTCCGCTATAACGTGCATTACCGTCGGGGGGATCAGAACGTGGTGGCGGACGCGTTGTCCAGACGTCCATTAGAAACGCTACAGCAAGCCACGCAGGAGAACTTGCCTTGTCCATGGATCACCCGAATGCTGGATCTGCTGGAGAAGGAGCCCGAGAAATACCCGGAATTCATCAAGGAACATGACCAGCTTTACAGACGAGGAGGATTTCGACCTGACGAGGAGGACTACACGCCGTGGAAACTTTGCGTACCCAAACCATTACGCCAGCGAGTGCTTAGCGAGTGCCACGATCAACCCGCCGCCGGACATCAGGGAGTACGGAAAACCCTGAACCGGGGTCCGTCAACGTTACTACTGGCCAGGACTCTTTCGAGACGTAGCCCGATACGTTCAGAAATGCGAGACCTGCCAGAAATTCAAGGTGAGCCAACTGAAACCTCCAGGGCGGATGCATACCCGGCAAGTACAGGCACCTTTCGACGTTCTGTGCGCGGATTTCGTGGGACCACTCCCACGCTCTACCCACGGGAATACCATGCTCTTGGTATTTTTCGACGCATTCTCGAAGTGGGTGGAACTGGTTCCATTACGGAAGGCAACGGCGATTCACCTGATGCGCTCGTTCCGGGAGCGCCAGGTTCGGCGTGCCCCAAACCTTCGTCTGCGACAATGGGACACAGTTCACGAGCCGGATCTTCGTGAATTTCTGCAAACAACTGGGCATGGACTTGCAACACACCGCACCGTACACACCACAGCAAAATCCTACCGAGAGGGCGAACCGCACCATTAAAACTATGGTGGCGCAATATTTAGGCGAGGAACAGAGGACGTGGGACGAGCACCTGCCCGAAATTAGCCTGGCGATAAATACCAGTGCCTCGGACACCACTGGATTTAGTCCGGCGTATTTAGTGCAGGGCCGCGAACCTCGTTTGACTGGAGCACTTTACGAGGAAGTGACTCCAATCATCCGAACGGAATCTAGAACACCGGAGGACAAGGAACGACACCTACAGGAAGTACACAGGACCGCGGCCGAGAATGCGCAGCAAGCGAGTGCGATCCAAGGACGGCACTATAACCTGCGTCGCCGAGAATGGAAGCCAGCCATCGGCGATCTCGTCCTGCTGCGACAACATCACTTGTCGAAAGCAGTCGACGGATTTGCCGCCAAACTCGCACCTCGCTATGACGGTCCTTACAGAGTACTGATGTATACTTCGCCTACAATCTTACGGCTGCAGGAGGTTAAGACGAAACAACGACGCAACGCCGGATTGAACGACCTGAAGGCGTACTTCGAAGGAGAACACACCAGCGAAGGTCACCAGGTATCTGGCTGGCAAGGGGAGATTTAAATAAGCGGATAGGCAGGTTAGATATTAAGACATAGACGGAAGCCTTAGACGCACCATGTTAGGTAGGGACCTCTCAACTTTGCACCCACTATTACCTATCAGGTGAACACTCCTGAAATAACCCTTTGTAATTCATAGCCTCGAACTGGTCCGCGACTGGTCCCCACCTGAGCAGCGGCCAGTGGATGAGGGGGTCCTCGACATAATGTTCGAGGGATGGGACCTGGAAGGCATGCCACCACTGGTACCGCAGCCTGAAACCACCAGCGCCGATTCCACCGAAACCGAGGTGTGGTTCCCGGACTGGCTAGCGTCAAGCACCGAGCAGCCACCCGCCGACGACGCCATGGAGACGGAGGAGTGGCTTATAAATGATCTGCTCGCAGCTCAAGGATTTGCGGGCCATTTCCTCGCCGGGGTCGCCGAAGCGCCAAAAGTGGAAGCTTACCCCGAAGAATTAGGCCGGTACAGCCCCATCAGCGAGGCGAGCAGCTTCGGCATACCGCCTGCGCCGGCCGTTCGCGAGACAGAGTCGGGTGGGCCGCCCGAGGAAGAAGAACCCTCTACAAGCCGGGCTTGTACAACGGGAGACGGGCCGGTCTTCCCCCCAGCACGGATTTGGCGCATCCTCACACCGCCCCCCCTAAAGGGCATACTCAAAGGGGAGAGTGTCTACGTGAAGGTGCGGGCCGGACCGTTTCCATCATCCTCTGAGGAGGAGTCGGAGGAGGATTCAGTGTGGCCACCCGCGCGTCCCGTTATTGACCACCGGGCGGAGGTCGGAGAGGCCTTATTGTCGATGTTGCGGGCCGAGAGGCTGCCCATTACCGGGCGGAAGCACTCGGAGCAGTGGGTTCTCGCTCCGCGAGAATGGCGAGTGCCCACTTTCGACCACCGTTTGCCTCGCCGGGTGGTAGAGCGAGTGCAACGGCAGCTGGAGCGACACCCCCGCAAGCCAGCATCGCTTTTGGCAGATGGAGACGGCGTACGCTTCCGGGCACGCATCAACGGTCGGGGAGCGGTGACCGTCATCGAGCGGAGCCAATAGATCGGAAACGGCGGAAGCCGCGTAGCATTAGAGAAAAACTGTAATTTTCGTTTTTTTTACCTTTTTTTTATTTACCTCAACCCCGGTGAAGTAAGGGGGGTGTGACGACGTATGAAACGCGTCACAAAGATTTATCTAGTTTTAAGTTTAAATGGACGAAATATATTTTAAGTTGATAATACCCCATGGGTTTGCATGTAATGGGTAGCAAGCAAAGGCAAAAGGCAAAGACATAGACAAGGCATAGGCAAAGACATTGACAAGGCATAGGCGAGACATAGGCAGGGGCATAGGCAAGTGCAAGTCCGCGGGGTGCAGAATACAAGCAAACGCCCGTTGGTCGGCGTCCATGCACACAAGCAACGGCGGCTCGACAAATTTTGCGACGCCTGTGTAACGGCGTCTCGAGACAAAGCATAGGCGAGACATAGGCAGGGGCATAGGCAAGTGCAAGCCCGCGGGGTGCAGAATACAAGCAAACGCCCGTTGGTCGGCGCCCATGCACACAAGTAACGGCGTCTTGACAAATTTTGCGACGCCTGAGTAACGGCGTCTTGACAAATTTTGCGACGCCTGGGTAACGGCGTCTCGACAAATCTCGCGACGCATGTGTAACGGCGCCCGAAAATTCCAGAAGCAGACCGAAGCGAGCAAAAGCAGACGAGCAGAGCAAAGCGAGCAGAGCAAAGCGAGCAGAGCGAAGCGAGCAGAAGCATGCAGGCAGCACGAAGCCGACGCAGCAGAAACACACGAACGGATCGATGCAGGCGACAAGTCGCAAGCCGAACTAGGCAAAGCTACGAGTCGCGTGCCGATCTAGGCATGCAGGGCGCCAGGCTAGGCAAAACGGCAAGTTCGCAAGTAAAGCGACACGAGCCGAAGCATGATCGGCCGAGCATAGGCAGCGACCGCGGGCAGCGCCGCCCAGGCAGCGACCGCGGACAGCGGCGGGCAGCAGCGGACGAAAAGCGTCGAAATCAAGGCTGCAAAATTAGGCCACGACACAGAAGTGCCAGGCAAGTGAAAGAGGTCAGTCAGATCCGCTCTCAAAGTGAAAAAAAGTGAAAGGACCTAAAAATATAAAAAAAGAAATAGAAAAGGAAGCAAGGACTCAACACAAAGGACAATGGACAAGGACACTGTTGAAGAAGAAACGGGGTAAGCAGTGCAAAGAAAACAGAAGGAAGCAAAGTTAAAAGAAGCAACGTATGGTGCGAAGTAGGTAGGGACACAGAGAGGCAGGGATAGTTAAGTGAATATTTTGTAATAGAATACGGAAACGGAACTTGTGAATAAAAGGAAAAAAAAAAGAAAATAAACCATAAACAATGCGTAGGCACTTTTAAACGAAAACTCGCGGTGAATATTTCGGCCACTTTCCCTTCGTAGACGTGTTTGCAGGAAAGTTCGCGTGTGCGCCCGATTGTGTCTGTGTGCTGTGAGTGATCGCTAGTTGACAAGCAAATACGTAAACTTGTGTCCAGAGACGAGTTGAGGTGTGGTGCAATACACCACCGAAGCGACTTGTGAGAGTACAGGTGAAGGTATTTGCGGTCACGAGCGTTCCCCACGGCCTGCAGCCGACCGGGTGCGCAGCGAAAACGCGGCCAAAAGGTGTCAGGTACGGTGAAAACACCCTTCTGCGTCGTTCACGAATACACGTGGAAGACACGGGCCACGTGTACGCGTGAAAAGGGGCGTGTTCGCTGTGCCCGACATGTCTCAGCTTTTTCTGATCTGCCAGTGACCCCTTTCTCTCTCTTTCTAAACGTCTTGGTAGTCCTAGTCATTTATAAATTTTGCTGTAAAGACCCTGGCTAGACTGAGAGTTATACCCTAGCCCGAGAAAACATCTTTACAACCGTAATATTCATTTCGTGTTTAACCTTTTGTATCATAGGCTTTTCCGCATTAATATACATTGTTCTTAAAATTTTTTCTAATTCACATCGCACTTGCCATTCTACCTGTTCCCCAATATTGTATGAATGTTCCTTTATTTCATTGTCCAAAATGCAAATCTGTAATAAAGCTTCTTCAAAATTATCATTTACCTGTGCATGCCCTTTCTAATTCACGTAATCTCTAATTGTCTAATAACTTACACTTACTTTTCATTTCTAACAATTCTTCATCTAAGACATTCTCTTCTAACTGTCTACTATCTAACAATTCCTCATTTAACAATTTCTCTTCCAACTGTGTGCTATCTAACAATTTAACTTATTTGCATTGGGACTTCATTTACTAAATCTTAATTTTCCAATACACTAATTTCTTCCTTCGTGTTTTCGTCTTGATTTTCAATACGCTCTACTGTAATAATTTTTAATGCCGATAAATCAATTTTCAGATCAAATTTTTTCATAAAGTCTCTACCCAGAACTACTCCACACCTCATAGATTCATCGGAAACAATTATCAAATCAAAATATATTTTAACTTCTTACTTCTTTACATAACTTTGTGTTTTTCCAAAATATATGTTATAACTTTCTTGCAGACCCACTCCATCAAGGACTAAACTTATCTTAATAAATGATACTGGACTTCCCGAATCTATGAGCGCTTCTGTAATAATTGACTTATTAATACTTTTGCTAAAATAAATTTCAACTGGTCTTACATAATTATTTTCAGCCTCCAATTTCCTCTTAGGGCATTGATCTACCAGGTGCTCTGCAGATCCACATCCATAGCATGTTCCCCTCTCTCGAAATGGTAGCTTGCAATCTTTTTTCCAGGGCCCTTTCATATTGCAATTATAGCAACGCAACTCCTTTACTGCACCGCTACGCGCTGCCTCCAACTTAGCATCACTCCGTTGTCGTACCATCCCAGCAAAGACCCGCAATACTTTCTCAGCACTCTCAAAACCCTGCAATTTTGCTTGCATGCGAAGATTGTCCACTGGAATCCCTTCGATAATTCCATCTACCAACTCCTCTTCATCCATGTTAACGTCTCGTGCCAAATCAAACTTACTACCATAGTAAGTTGCAAAAATCTCTCCAAACTTCCAGTTACGCAGTTCAAATTTTCGTCGTAATTCTCCTTTAGTTACTTTCCCATCGAATGCCAGTTTTAATTGCTGCAACAACTCCTCAAAAGGTTGAATAATGCGTGCTGGGTCAGCATGAAGCCATTGAAGTGCAACACCTTTGAGTTTTGCCATGCACAACAAGCGAAATTGCATTTTTCTCAAATTATACGCGATAGCCACATTTCGCAACTGCATTATCCAATTACGAACCGACGTTTGACCAGTAAATTCTAGCAACACTTCCTTTGCCAGTAGTAGAAACATGCTCGATGACCCTGCAGCGTTGTCGTCAGATTTCGCGCCAATTTTAATTTCATTTGAAATACCAGCGTCATCTTGTCAGGCGTCTAAATTATCTCCAAGCGCTGCTTCTTCTTGCTGCTCCCATCTCCGCCTGCAAATTCCTGAGAATTTCTGGATTCATGGAAATCTCTTCCATTTGCACCACCAACATTGCATCGTGCATCTCAGTTTCGTCCTCTATTTCAGCTTGATCCATCACTGGATCATTGCCACGCTTCTCTGTCGGTACTGCATTTAACCGTGCCAATAATTCTACATTGCAAGCCCAAAACTGCCAACCATTTCTTTAATTGTGTCACCGAGACTGCCGAAATATCAATATCCATGACGTGAATATTCGGACCACTTCTGATATTGTAGTAGTGGATGTAAAATGTTTATTCAGTGTTTTAGTTGTTAAATAGATTATATATTTCTTTATTTTTTGCGCGCTTCACTCTTATTTTCTTCTTCTTTTTTTATTACTCAACATCTCATTCAATATATCGATATTATACAAGGTTGCTTTTCTTTACAATAAATCGATATCAAACTCTTATTCTCTACGATAGTTATGTTGTTACAATATGTGTTTATCATACGTGCTATGTTGTCTAGATCTATTACAATATGTGTTTGCATTCGTATTGAAATTTTATTTTTGTAGGCCATGGATTTTAAAAAAAATTTATGGACTATTGTGTTTGTCGGAACGAAAATGCGCGTAACAGACAGAAGGATGCATCTCGTTCGTGTATATTGCAGTGTTTCAACATTTTTTTGTTTTGTGAAAATTTCATTTAAATCGGACTATAAATAAGTAAGATATGATAAGAATTAAATTCGAAAGCATTAAAAACCAATTACCATACATTCGAGCGAATACGAATACGGTTGACTTCAGTCTAGGACATAGCTCACTAAACCACTAATCAACTCCTGCGGAAGTCACATTATGTGTTTTCATATTTATTTATTATGATTTTATATATTTTAATATATATATATATATATATATATATATATATATATATATTTTCTAATTTGTATTCCCTTTGACCATTGAAAATGGTCAAAAGGTCGATGACGTAATAACTATATTACTTGTGCAGGAAAGAAAGGAACGAACGATGCGAGCGAGGAGCGCAGAACTCTTCTTTTCCATGCACATGCCAATTACCGAAAATATATATGCATACAATTACGTATTCTTCGCGAATGTGAGTCAAACAAATAATGCATCGTTAGACTAAGATCAACGCTGTAAGTTTGAATATATGCAAATAAATACGAACGAATTCGAAGTACAACCACTTTATTGTTTTACTGTCAGCTTAAGACTAAATTTACACAGTTTTTGTTCGGCTCAAAGTGAGTCGTGAAAGACGGAAATGTAATTATACAACAATCAAAATCATGCACTTTCATAATCATGCGCTTCACGTTTCATGTTGTTCATGTTGTATGTGCAGCGTTTTTTCTAGGTTGAATTTAATGTTAGCGTAATATGTATGTGAAGCATATTATGCTACTATATAAGTTAAACTCATACCTACTTAATTTGTATACAACCAATAGGTGGCGTAGTAGATCGATCTGAATGTTGCAAGTATTTACATGCAAATGTATACATTCATATTATTCATAATATGTGTACGTGCACATATATTTATTATTAAATAATTCATATTTTAGGGACAGTAAATTAACATATATTAATTTTGTAGTAAATGTGTGTAAATATATATTTATACAAGTATACACACACATGACATTAAGCATTTCACATGCGGGGAGACATTAGACAGAGGGAGGAGACAAAATATGCATTCCTAGCTCGTGCCAAATCAAGAGCCAGTTTAAATCTATTTCGAATTTAGTTTATAACTTATAGTTAAATAGTCGTGGTGATTTTTGTAACCTTTTATTAATAGACTTTTATAAAAGTGTGCTTGCGGAATTTGTTCACTATAGTAGTTATTTAAACAAAAAAAATAATATTTATAATATTAATATTCAACTTTATTAAATTGATTTTTTTAAATACGAGGGTCGTTTGATAAGCCCGTGACTTTTTGAATAAAATATATTTTTTTCGTCAAAGAAGCGTTTTATTTCTCAACATAATCTCCTTTTAGCTCTATACATTTAGTCCAGCGTTTTTCCAATTTTTTTATTCCTTCCAAATAATAGGTTTTCTCAAGGCCCTCAAAATAGTCGTTTGTTTCTGTGATGACCTCTTCATTTGACCCGAATCTCTTACCGCCGAGCCATTTCTTCATGTTTGGAAACAAAAAATAGTCACAGGGGGCTAAATCTGGAGAATATGCTGGATGGGGTAGCAGTTCGTAGCCCAATTTATGAAATTTTGCCATGCTGACTACACACGTGTGCACCCGTGCATTGTCCTGATGGAACAGCACTTTTTTTTCGCCAAATGCGGTCGTTTCTGCTTCAAATCAATATCGAATCTGTCCAAAAGCTCTGAATAATATTCGCCGGTGATCGTTTTACCCTTTTCAAGGTAATCGATGTGAATGATACCTTGTGCATCCCAAAAAACTGTGGCCATGACCTTGTTGGCCGACAGACCCACCTTGGCCTTCTTTGGTGCACGTTCACCCGGAGAAACCCACTGTCTTGATTGTTCTTTGGTCTCTGGTGTGGTGTGGTGGATCCATGTTTCGTCTACGGTAACGAAACGGCGCAAAAATTCGTTTGGATTGCGATTGAACATCGCCAAACACTCCTTTGAAATGGTCACACGGTTGCGCTTATGGTCGTGTGTGAGCAATCGCGGCACCCATCGCGCGGAAAGCTTTTTCATGTCCAAATATTCATGTAAAATGTGATGTACCCGTTCAGTTGAGATGCCTACAGCCTCAGCTACCTCACGCACTTTCATTCTCCGATCATCCAATATCATTCCATGGATTTTGTCGACGATTTCTGGCATGACGACCTCTTTTGGGCGACCTGAACGTTCGGCATCACTTGTACTGGTACGACCACAACGGAACTCAGTAAACCATTTCTTAACCATTGAAATTGATGGTGCAGAGTCCCCATAATATTTATCAAGTCTTTCCTTGGTTTCGGTGATGGATTTTTTACGCAAAAAATAATGCTTAATTAGCACACGAAATTCACTTTTTTCCATTTTCGTTAAAATTCACGAGATCGTCTGCTTTCAATGCCTATAAAACGCAAACTAAGAAACGCAGCTTTCTCAAAATTTTACAGTCAGCTGTTAATCGATAACTGCTGACAGGAGCAGTGTTGTATTTAGAGCAGGTGCGCGGCAAATACAAAAAGTCACGGACTTATCAAACGACCCTCGTATATTAAGTACAAATACAAACTTGTATTTAGTTTATATATGGTATAGTATTATAATCCATGGCCTTATATAGTATATGTCTGATTGTGGCGTTCGTCTGGTTTGAATTATAGACGGATTGAGTTTAGTGACGAATGATGAGTTTGGAGGTTAAAATGGGTCCCGCGTGTGCCCATGTGGCTTTCTCCACGTGCCTTAATAAAATTTGAACTTGCAGGTGAGACAATTACGGCCGGCGGGCCGGGACAAAATTACATATCGGATGTGTTCTTTTTATGATATTCTCAATACATTCATTTTTTTTCTTTGTAATTCTGATTATACGTTTTATCATGTTCTTTAAAATTAGTGTCTTTATCTATGTGGTCAAGTTGATAGCCGTTACTATCTGGGTAGGGTATTATGTTAAAGGTATGAAATCTTTTTTGTTGGTTGATTGTATTAATCCAGGTTGAAGTTTTAGTTTGTAATATATTACTTCTGTCAACGTTTTCTAATTTGTCAAAATTGAGTAATTTTGGAGTTGTTGTGTTCGGCATAGTTTTGTAAAAGTGAGGAGAAGTATAATGAAGAACCAGCGGCCTGTAGGGTAGGAATTTGATTAATTTTTTTCTGTTTATTAAATTGGGTATTATAGTAGTGTGTTTTTTTGTTCCTATTGGTGGTTTTGTAATGGTCGTCGTCGATTTGCTCGAGAGTTTTTTGAGAGTATTTTTTTTTTTAGAATTTTAGTCTTGTGGTTGTAGATATGGAAAATTGTTTCTACCTTGCTTAGTTTTCCTTCACTATCGTCTGAGTTTTTGATAATACGTTGATTGTTTTATGAAGTCTTTCCATGTCTGCAACTCCATTTTTATACCCTTTGACCATTGAAAATGGTCAAAAAAGGGTATACTTACTTTGTCAAAATGTATGTAACGGGCAGAAGGAGGCGTCGGAGACCCCATATAGTATATATATTCTCCCTCAGGATCACTAGCCGAGTCGATTGAGCCATGTCTGTCTGTCTGTCTGGATGAACGCGCCAGCTATTACAAAAGCTAGGAACACTAAATTTAACATGAAGATTCCTGTATACCATACGCAGAATAAGTTTATTTTCAATTTGGAATAACATGCCTACCGCCCTCGCAAACCGCCAATTTTAATTTACATGGCGATTTACTCATTTCTTAGCGTTCTGCTTTAGTATATATATAGATAAATACAATATGAACTTATCCTCCAAATTGCAATCCGATCGGACAATAAACACTGAAGTTATTAGATAAACTATTTCGACCCTTCGACCAGCAAAGAAGTTGTCGATGACGTCCCGACTCTTCTTTTCCATGCCCATGTCAATTACCGAAAATACATGTGAATATATATATACTAATACTCAACCAATAGGTGGCGTGGTAAATAAATATGTATGTATGCAAGTATTTACATGCTTGTGTACATATTCGTAATATTCATAAAGTGCTTACGTGCACATAAGATTATTATTTAATAATTCATATCTTAGGGTCAGTAAAAAATACAAAAATATAAAATGCAATTAAATAAATATTAATTTTGATTACTCTATATATTGCAAGTTATCGATATTGGCCAATTCAAAATTTATAAAGAAATATCGATATGTACTGCTCACACCGATTTTTGCAGTCTTGCGCTAGGAAAATTGCGGCGATAAATTATTGACAAAGTATCGAAATTGATGCAAGGTGGCAGCGAACTGCAGTGTTATGATTAATTTGTAGCTTGCGATTAGTATTATACAATAAGATACGTTTTATGGCATCATACGTCCAAGGGTATCCCACTGTCGCGTGCCGCTCGACTGTTGTTCTCGTTTTTAAATGGCCTCTCGGCGCTATCTCTTTATCAAATAAACACTGTTCCTATTTGTAGTGGTAGAATGCTTGATTTAATTTTCTGCTTAGCTGAAGTCCATGAAAACGCACTGCCTCCAAGGAAGAATGCATACCCACTGTATGATTTGCGATCTGACAGGTCGTTTGCCCAGTTTGCGTCGGCGAAGCCCATTACCTGTTCGCCGGACTTGCTTTATGGAAAGGTATCTCATAACATATTTCGCTTCAGTCTCGTCTTCACTGTGTGGATCAGTATTTCTTTGCGACAGTTTACTCACTGTATGCAAAATGTCTGGTCGGCTCAAGGCTGCTAAATACATAAGGGAACCGATTAATGATTGAAATTGTGTTATATTTACCTTGACACAATTCTCATTTTTACAACCTTTCTTATAATCAGGGACTAGCGGCGTAGCTGCGGGACGACAATTTTGCATGCCATATTCATCCAATAGGTTTATGATGAACTGCTTCTGGCATAGCGAAATCGACCCTCTTGTACTTTCTCGTTGGATTTCCATGCCAAGGAAATAATTTAGTTGGCCGCCATCTTATAGCTCGAATTTATTTGCGATCTTCCTCTTAATCGCGCTGATCTCGTTCTCGTCGTATCTGATGATGATTAGATCGTCGACATATACTGCAATGTAGCTGTGTTGTTGCTGCTGCTGCTTCACGTACAGGCACGCCTCATTTTTGGTGCGCTTGAAACCAATGCTCTTCAAAACTTCGTCCAATGTGTCATTCCAGACAAGCCCTGACTGTTTAAGTCCGTAGATCGCCGTTTGAAGCTTTAATACTTTGTTTGGATGCTTCTCATCAATGAAGTTTTGTGGTTGCCTCATACACTTCTTCTTGAAGTGTGCCGTTTAAATATGCGTTTGATATGTCAACCTGGTGCATGCATAGCTGTTTTTCTGCTGCTATAGCGAATAGCATTCTGATGGTTTCGTAGCGGATTACTGGAGAAAACGTTTCCAAATAGTTGACGCCCATCTTTTGCCCACAACAAGTCTTGATTTAAACTTTTGTATATTTCCCACTTTATCCTTTTTGACGTGAAAGACGAAAGATCACTTGGAACCAATGGCCTTCTGTCCTAGAGGTAAATTACACAATGTCCATGTGTTATTTGAAATGAGAGCATCATATTCTTTCTGCATTGACGTCTTCCAGTCTTGGGCATGCTCGCCCCGTAAAGCGTCTCCAACGCACTGTGGCGTCTCAATGTCTTCAATGTAATTGAGGCTGTTGTATTGTTTTCTGGGTCTACCGGGCTTACCACTGCGAATAATTTTTGGTCTGTCGGGTCCACGTCGAGGTGCGTTGCTCTCTTGCTCTTGTACGTCTGGTACGATCTCCTCCTCAGTGAGAATTTGCTTTTCATCGCTTGCGTTTACAAACTCCTCCTCCTCTTCACCGGAGTCATAGCTGTCGTAAGAATTATTGCTCTGCTCGACCACCATGGGCATAGCCTGCCGCTGCTGTTATGGTACTTGGATGTTTGACTCAAGGTGAATGATGTTTGTAGCGAAGTTATTATTTTGTTCTGAAATAGTGCATTTTTCAGATTCAGTGTTATCAAACTCACCCTCTACAAATTTGACATCACGACGTGCAACAATGATACGTTTTTCCCGATCGTATAAACGGTAAGCTTTAGCTGTTGAAGAGTATCCTACAAATATATACTCTTTTCCCTTTGCCTGGAACTTGCTTTTTCTTGTCTTATCCAGTGCAAACGCGCGAGATCCGAACACTCGCAAATGTTTAACAGATGGCTTCCTATTTTGCCATATTTCGAAGGGTGTAGCGCCCATGAGTGCTTTGGAAGGGCACCTGTTACGCAAATAAAAACTCCTCTAATTTCGCATGAATCAGCATACTTTTGGCCATCTCGACGATCGTTCGATTAGCGCATTCCGCGACGCCGTTTTGTTGTGGTGTATACGGAACAGCTAATTGCCTTTTTATGCCGCACGTGTTCAAATACTCTGTAAACTGCCGGTTTACATTTTCTGTCCCGTTGTCACTTCGCAAAGCTTTTATTTTCTTGCCCGTTTGGCACTCGAAATATGATTTGAACAATTTGAATTTATAAAACACTTCGTTTTTCGCATGCATAAAATATATAAATATTTTCCGTGAATAGTCGTCTATGAACGTGACGAAATACCTGTTGCCGCCTAAAGAACTAACATTCATTGGCCCGCACACGTCACTGTGAACTAGTTCCAGTACACTTTGCGTAGCTCTCTCGCTTTTCTGTGGGAATGGCAATACGTGTATTTTTGCCATATTGCATGTGTCGCAATTAATATTCACTGACATATTTTTAACGTCCATGCCAATTACTAGCTCTTTTTCTTTGATTTCTTTTAAACATTGAAAATTTAAATGACCAAACCGATTGTGCCATGTTGCCATGCGAGAAGAATCATTCAACAAATGAACCGCACTGTTTTTAGAGCTTCTTGTAAATAAATACAAATTTTCTTCTTGCATTGCTTTCATCATCACTTCACCTTGTTTGGTTTTTATCACCGCCGCCTTTTTATCAAAAGTAGTTATGTTTTCGTACTCCGCGGACTTGCTCACTGATAAAAAATTCATATGCAATGATGGAACGTAAATTACATCTCGTAATTCAATGTTTACATTTTGTGATTTAAGCATAACAGTCCCGATGCCGATCGATTTCACGAACTTATCAGCTGCTAGCATAATCGATGAATGAAAGATGTAAACAATCCCTTGTCACAACACATATGCGACGTGGCACCACTATCAACACACCATATGTATGTTTTTCCTTTGAGTGGTAGCACTAATATGCATCAAGCAGTTTGATTTCTCCTTGCTTTCCCCTATTTTTTTTATGCCTCTCTTTGCTCGGGCATTCTCGTGCTCGGTGACCGAATTTCTCGCAAATGTAGCATTTGCCCTTGAAACTACGCTTTTCAAGGTTATTCTTTTCGGTCGTTGCACAGGTCGTGACATTCTTCGCGTTGGTTTTGCTTTGCAGTTCCATGTAATTTTGTATGTACATACACGGCTTGGACAGTACCTTCGCGATCGTCCCTCTCTTGCTTGCGGGGTCCCTCTTCCAGAAGCTTCACTTTTACCGTTTCGAACGTCGGCAGCGTGTCGCGTGTTTCGATCGCTACGACGAAATTTTCCCACAAATTTGATAAACTGGATAACAACATGATGCTTTTTAATTCATCCATCTCAGCTAATTTGTCGACTGTTTCAGCAAATTTATTGACATATTGAACAACGTTATCCCCTTCAAGCATTCTCAGCCTTGATAGTTTTTGATATAACTGCACTTTTCTGATCGGGCCACCTGGCAAATGTACATCACACAATTTTTTCCATGCGTCTGCTGCTGTTGTGCATGCCTTTATATGCATTAACTGCGTTGCTTTTAAATTTAAAAACAAACTTGCCAGGGCCTTTTGATCGAGCATATTCCATCTTTCGGAATCTTCAGAGCCATCTTCTGGCTTTACATATTGGCCACAAACGACTTTCCATAGATCTGCTGTTATAAGCACACTACGCATTAAAATGCTCCATACGTCGTAATTGTCGTCGCCTAATTTTTCTATTTGAATTGACACACTCATTTTGTCGAATTCCGCAAATTAGTTTTTATTTATTTCGAGTTTCAACCGGATGCGTTTTAGTCCATTTAATTACTTTTAATAATTCAAACCGAAAACTTTGCTTGCTGAAGGCCCATAACCAACTGTTAGTGGTTTACCGTTCGATCAGGACAACCGTTATGTGCTTCTAGACCGACCAAACAAATAAACACAAGAACGTAGTGGTGTAGTTGACGGTTTAATTGAAACTGAGTAATAGGAATTTCACAATGACTTCTTAAACTATAATTGAGCGTTGCCAGATCAAAACATATAACCTATAATTGAGCGTTACCAGATCAAAACATATAAGCTATAATTGAGCGTTGCCAGATCAAAACATATAAAGCTTATTCAAATTATAACGTAATTTCAACATTACTAAATACTATCTCTAGAATGAATCCCTTAGTTCTTCCTGAAGATCCCTATCATCCTACATTGGACCTGGTTCTAACTCTGCCAACTTCTATGCAAACTGCAACTGTTTCCCCTATAATAAAATCACGTTGTTTTCGTAGGACCGATTTTTAAAAATTGAATTGTTTAATTTTGGAACACGATTGGTCATTTCTTTATTCATGTTCTGATCTAAATATTTCATTCTTTTATTCCTCTATGAACTCATTTTTTGATCAATGTGTTCCTGTTACTTTTCCTGTAAAGTCCAATAGGCTTCCTTGGTTTTCACGTGAGTTAGTAAGGCTGAAAAATTTGAAATCGCGGTATTTTAAAAAGTTTAAATTAATTTGCAATCCTTCTGATTTTACGCGTTATATTGCTGCAAGAGCAAACTTTATTGCTCTGAATGCAAATTGTTACAAAAAGTATTTGCGTCGCTGCCGTCTGCAGTTTGCTCAGAACCCAAAGCAGTTTTTTAACTTTGTTAACTTAAAACGTAAATCCAGTAGATTTCCTCCCTGTCTATCATACGAAAATAAGGAAGCAACTGATGATCAGGCAGCCGCCGATTTGTTTGCAAACTTTTTTTAATCAACTTATTCAACTGAACCTTATAGTTGCCCTTTACATCCATACCCTTATATTATAGAAAATTTGTACACTGTCTTCTGTCCTTCTATCGAAAAAAACTCTTTACTTAATGATCTTAAATCAATAAATCCCGTTTTCTCTCCTGGCCCTGACGGAGTTCCAGCATGCGTACTTAGATTTTGTGCTGATTCGATTTTGAAGCCAATTCATAAGCTACTTGACTTGTCACTATCCAAAAGTTATTTCCCACCTATTTGGAAAAACTCTTTTTCCATTCCTCTTCACAAAAGTGGTTCTAACCATGATGTGAAGAACTATAGATGTATTTCTAAATTGTCCGCAATTCCTAAGATTTTTGATAAACATTTTACGGCTCAGTTAACTTTTATGTGTAAATCTATAATTTCACCCCATCAATATGGGTTTATAAAGGCAAGATCAACAGCTACTAATCTTTTAGAATTTTCATCTTACATTAATCTGGGATTTCGGAACAAAATGCAAACTGATGTGGTCTATACTGAATTCAGTAAAGCAATTGACACCGTAAATCATAATCTCTTAATTCATAAGTTAAATTTTTCTCAACGAGTTCTTTTTGAAGACCATCTTTCTAAGCCGATCTTAGTTACTTCTGGTGTTCCTCAGGACAGCCACCTTGGAGCATTGCTGTTTAACCTCTTTATTGACGATCTTCCTTCAATACTCCTTCACTCTAACATTCTTATGTATGCTGATGATGTGAAACTCTGTTTGACACACAATGATCCAGCAAATAACCTTCTTCAAACAGATCTTGATTTGTTTTTTGAATGGTGCAGCATAATCGGCTGCATCTTAACTGTTCGAAGGCAAGGTTATGTCATTTTACAGATGTAACTATCATGTCATCAATTACAATCTTAACTTAACCCCACTCTGAAGAATATCTGAAGTAGCTGATTTAGGTATCCTCTTTGATCATAAATTGAAATTTGATCGTCACATTACACAAACTGTCAATAAGGCATTTCGACTACTCGGGCTCATCAAAAGATGGGCCAAAGAATTCGAGGATCCTTACACGACAAAGCTGCTTTACACTTCTCTTGTTCGTCCAACTCTTGTATATGGGTCTTGCGTGTGGTCACCACAATACCATATTCACCAAGATAGAATTGAGTCTGTTCAAAAGCAGTTTCTACTCTTTGCCTTGCGCAGTTTAAATTGGGTTACCACCATACTCTAGTAGACTCTAATTAACCTACCTTCTTTAACTAACCGTCGTATTATGTTAGGCGTTATGTTTATTGTAAAGCTAATAAAGTACAATATAAAACCCCTACTCTGCTTACTCAAATTAATTTCTGTATTCCTTCTAGAGTTACTCGTACTTTTATGCCACTATCCTTGGCCTTTTGTAATAATAACTACAGATTGCATGACCCTCTCCGAGTTCTCTGTGCTGACTACAACAGACTGTCCAGAGTTTTCAACTCCGAGTCCTCCCTTTACTCTGTTAACTTATTTTAATTTTAAGTCGACTGATTTAGTTGACGTTAAATAAATAAAATAAAAATAAAATAAAATAAAAATAAACAAAAATAAATATATTGACTATTTATTAAATAAATATTAATTTAGATTTCACTATATAATATAAGCTATCGATATTATATAACATATAATCATACCATATATATAATATAGCATCATATTGGTAGCTCGAGGTCAAGTAAATAAAATAAATATTTTCTTTTTTCCGATATATTTCGGTTTCACGTCGGTAACCGTCTTCAGGGCTAAAACACAAAATGTACAAAATTGGATTTTTAACAATGTTTCTCTAAAACTAAATTAAACAATACTAACTTCCATTCATATATTTTTCACGTCTGCTCTTGCGGGCTCGGAGTTCCTAACTGGCTTGTCTGTATATGTAACGCAGTTTTCTGTGTCCGTTTTGTAGTTTAATCTATCTTGTGATGGTGTGCTTCTTATGTATAGTATTTCGAGAGTGTAACGTTTAGCATAGTGTTGTTCTTGTTGTAATATTGTTGTTCCGTCAAAATTCGGAGAGTGATGTTTTTTTGCGCAGTGGGTCATAAGAGCTGTTTTTTGTGTTGTACTTTGGTGTAGTAATTTAAAATCAGATTTGTGTTGTGTTAATCTTGTTTTAAATTTTAGTTTTGTCGTTCCTACGTATACACCATTGCATGTTTCCGTACTGTTGTCACTGCAAGGAATTTTATAAATTTCATTGTTTTTGTCTTGTGGATCTATTTTGGACTTAGTATTATTGTAGAAATTATTTAATGTGTGAAACGGTTTATGGGCTTTTTGTATTTCTGTATTATTGTAACAATCAGACCTCATTAATCGTTCTAATAACGTAGGTACATAGATTAAAGATCTATATGATTTCACTTGTCAATTTGTAGTTTCTCTTAGTGTTTCTTTATATTTTTTAATTAGTTTGTTGATTAGCGTTTTTGGAAAATAATTGTCTGTTAGTATTTCTGTTATTTCCTTTTTAATCTCCTTGTGATATATTTTGTCAGATATGTCAAACATTCGTTTTATTCAGCCTCTTGCTGTATTTACAATATTATCATCGTCCGTGGGTATTTTGAATTGTAGTTTATAAGTCTTCCAGAAGCCATTAGTTTTTATACCATTTGAGTTTTAATTTTCCCCCTACTCTATTAATTACGGAATCCACATGTGGTAGTTTGTCATTTTGTTCTTTCTCTATTGTGAATTTTATATTTTTATGGTAGGAAGTTTGTTTAAGTAGTATGTTTTCTGTTTCGTTGGAGTTTATAATTGCAAAAAGGTCATCAACATACTTTGTTAGTAGTAGTGGTTTTGTTTTTAATTTTTCCAACGTATGTCAATAATTCCTCCATGATAATGTCTGCAATTATGGGTGAAGCTGGGGAACCCATTGGCATACCTTTAAACTGTGAGAAAAATGTGTCTTCATATTTAAAATATCTGTTTTCCATAATGCAGAACTTAACTATTCCTAGGAAAGTTTTTTCAGGTATCACAGTGTGTTGTTGTATTTGTGTCCATTTTGATCTGATTGTTGTCAAATTCAAGTCTAATGGTATGCTAGGGAACAGTGATACTACGTCGAAAGAGACTAGTATTTAGTCTTTGTTAATGTTTTGTTCATTTATCTTATGTTTGAATTCCGTGGCGTATTTTATGTTGAATTTCGATTCTTTGTCAAATTGTTTAGTATTGTCACAATGTATTTACATAAGGCGTAAGAGGGGGATCCTATTGATGAGCAAATCGGTCTGAGTGGTGTCCCTTCATGATGGATTTCGGGTAGTCCATAAATACTCGGCGGTGTTGCGTTGGTTATGATGAGCTTATTTCTTTCGGCCTTTGAAATAAGCTTCTTTCTGAATAGTTTCTCAACTAGTTCGTTGTTTTTCTTTTGTAATCGTGATGTGGCATCCGTTTTTTATTTTCGGGACGTGCAAAAATCTCCTAACAATGTCAACATTTTATTGTGTTTTTATATTCGTCTTTTTGTATTGCCACTGTTTTGTTACCTTTGTCAGAGTTTAAAATTAATATATTATTATTTTCGTTCAAGAATCGTCTAGTTCGTCCCACTGTATCTGTTATTGCACGATCCCGTTCATTCTCTCTCATTTTCGGTTTGTGTTCTTTCATAAGTAAATAGAAATGTGTGCGTACTGTTTCTTGATTCTCTTTGTTTTCATGTGTCTGCATCAGTTCTTCTCCGTCCACTATGTAATTGAAGAGCGGAAAATTTCTCTTCTCTATTGGGAGAGCAAATTTCGGGCCTTTGGCAAGTAAAGCTTGTACGTCTTGCGGAAACTTTGTCTCCGTCTTGTTTATAAACCAATCTTTGGTTTAGTTGTTGTCCAGGAAGTTGTTGCTCCGTTTTCTTTGAAGTCTTTCTAATTTCTTCTCATGTCGTTCTGTAAATATTGTTGTTGTCATGTTTAATACGTTTCGCTCTCTCTCTCAAAAAATTTCGATGCGTCATCTGTGTTCATGGTGTTTTCTAATATGGTTTTTGTTTCTTTCAGCTGCTCTTCATTTGTATTGCGCATTTGTACAGTCATCAGCTGCATCCAATATTTCGAGTCGAAGCGTCAAACTTTTTGTGCAATATGCCAATTATACGCCTATGGCTGTATACCTGTATATATAAATAAATATAATAACTTTATATTATATATATAACTATATATTAATTTTTGATAAATACATATATATTCAAATTAAATTAACGAATAAGAATTTTATACATATAAGATGCCTAGACTTAAGAGAAAGTCAGCTTGTAATAGGAGTCAAACACTACGAAAATGAAAACGTTTGAATAGGTCAGATATAGATTTTTCTGAGCAGGAACGAGAAAATAATCTAGAGGCACATAGAGAACGTAGGAAAAATTTCGAATTTAGGGAAGCTGAAAGGGTTAAAGATAGTCAAAAGCATCGAGTCCGCAGAAGTAATTACCGGACACAATTCGTCACTCTACTCTTCGGGCTTCTTTGCCAATCAGATTACAAGAATAACTTGCAAACACTTCGCGTCGTTCGAGGATCAGGCAAGATGCTGAGTTTCGATCTCAGGAAAGAGAGCAGGATGCAGTTCGTCGTCGGGTACGTCGCAGTGATTCTGAAATAAAAACAGACGAACAACTTGCCAACACTTGCGTCGTTCGAGGCGTAGGCAAGATGCTGAGTTTCGATCTCAGGAAAGAGAGCAGATTGCAGTTCGTCGCCGTGTTCGACGAACTGATCATTCAACTAGAAATGCCGAACAACTTGCCAATACTTTGCGTCGATCGAGGCGCAGGCAATGTCCACAATTCAAGTCCAACGAAAGCGGACGAGATGCTGTTAGAAGGGCGATTCAGCGACTAAATCAGGAGATGCGAATTTTAGAAAGGGCAATAGATAGAAGTCAAAGGTCTCAGGTTAGAAACAATCCTATTCGCAGGATTGTTGAGCAGGCACGCAATACTAGTGCACGCCGCAGTGCTCGAATTCGATCTCAACGTGAGGCCTTTGAAGCCCATAGGAATATGTCGCAAAGAGTGAGTCTATTTAGGATTAGTTGCATCAATAGGATAGAAGAGAATAGGAGAAACGCGTCCCACAATAGAGTGTAACGTGCGAATACCCTTCCAGATGATAGGATATCGCAGGTTAAAACTAGTTTAGATTGCCTAATAGCAAATATTTTTAATAAGATAGTCAAGTATGGACCCGATCACGTTTGCATATGTTGCAAATGTTTGTGGTTTCCACATCAAGTGGACAAAATTTCGAGTGAGGTCGTAGAGGAAAAGTGTAGTGAGGCAGATATTTTGTTTCTTTCCTTTTTGTGTTCATCCCATAATAATAAGTTTAGCTTTTGCAAAACCTGCAGCCGCAGTATTAAGTCAAGGAAAAAACCAAAGGCTTCTATTACAAATGGCCTAAATTTTCCGGAGCTTCCGGAATGCCTGAAAGGCTTGACGCCTCTAGAAGATAGGCTGACTTCTCCCCATCTTCCTTTTATGATCATGAAGTCTCTTGGAAACGGACGTCAACGTGCTATTGAAGGAGCAGTGATCAATGTGCCAATTCCAGTTGCAAATGTTGTAACTTCCCTTCCCAGGGCATATAGCTGAAGTAGTTCAGATTCATCTTAAGCGTAGGATGGAGTATAACCATGATTTCATGGCTGAAACCATAAGGCTCTCAAAGATAGTTGATGCAATTCGGTATTTAGTAAACACAGAACTTTATAAGAAGCACCAGGTTACTATCAATGAACAGTGGTTGTCTTCTTACTCTGCTGAGACTGTACCATTTGTTGCGTCAGCAGACGACAGGGACATTGTGTGTCAAATGTTAGAAAAGGCAGCACAACCTAATGAGCATAGAGTTGTAGAAGAAGAGGTAGAGTTGAATCCAGGAGGTCAAGAAACCTTCATGGAAAATGTCCCTGTTGAAAACATAGATATTCCTCGAATTGCTATAGCACCAGGAGAGGGTCAGCGACCACTTGACATGATAACCGATTGTGATTCAGAAGAGCTGGCTTGTCCCACAATATTTGCAAGCATTAAAAAGAAATGTCAGGAAAGTTTTAAAACTATAGTTAGATCGGAGCTTAGGAATTTTGATAGAAGAGGTTATAGAACTGATAAATTATTTCATAACTTCAAAAAGTTAGAAATGTTTAGCATTAGGAATAGCACATCTAACGTCTCATTAGAACAGACCCAGTGACCTGTGCCAGATATTTCGATTTTCGATATTGACAGGTTTTAAAAATGATGAAAAATAAAGGCGGTGTCAATGATTGTCACCAGGTCATCAAGTTTTATTGGCGAGTGGAGTTTCAGCAAAGATGCTCTCCACGTATACATGGCATGTTCTGGCTGAAAGACGCCCCCAAACTCAACCTAAAGAATGAGTCCACATTTAAGCCTGTTATGTCCCTTTGCTCCATATTTGGAGTATCAACTCCATAGTCACAGGCCCTTTTGCAGGCGAGAAATTAGGTCAAAACAAATTTGTAGATTTGGTATCCCATACCCTCCCATGCCTCAAACAGAAATTCTCCTCCCTTTAGAAGAAAATGCTCCAAATTTGGCCGAGCATTGTAGGATTTTCGAAAAAATTGAAAGTCTGCTCGACTTCCCATTTGATCGTGTAAGCGTAGAAAATTTTTACGATTTTAACAACTCTTTGTCCCACGATCAACTTAACCTTAGTTATGAGGGCTACATCGATCTTCTTCAGCGATCAAGTTTAACGCTTATAACAAGCACCTCCTTCTGTTGCAGCGAGCATATTTTATTTATTTTTTTATTTATTAAGTTTAGTTTATAGTCGAACTATGATCAGTCGACTTTTTAAAAGTAAAGAAAAAATTAAAATTAGATTTAAATTATTTAAGTTGAAATTTTAAACTGAAGGTAATTTTAAATTAAGCGTAAAACCTTAAATGTAAAGAAAAGAAAAAAAAATTATTTAGAAATTGTGGAAATGTGCAAACATGCAAACTGGGATAAAGAAAAGCCGATCCAACATTTGTTGCAGAGGATTGGGGAAAACCCAGAAAAACCCAATCAGATCAGGAGAGTTAGTGTTAGTAACCAAATACAATTAAAATTATGAGTAGAGTGTTAAAGCATGCAGTATGTTGAAAGTACTACTATGAATAGAAAGAAGATAATTATGTATTTAACTAAATTCTAGATAAGTGGGCGAGGAGTTGTAATTTTAAGCTAGATATCAAGTTGTTATTGTTAGCTACAATGAAGTATAGTTTATTATAGTCCGAACATAATACCCTGAAAGGCTCATGTAGGGCATAGTTCGAGCTACAATTGGGAAGTTTTAGAGGAAGGTAATTACGGGTGATTCTACCAGGGACAGAAAAGTGTAGTCTACTAAGTAAGTCGCTACTATCTATGTCACCTTGGATAAGGTTGTTAATAAATATAACACCAAGCATGGTTCTACGATTGGCTAGAGAAGGCAGATTAAGTAACAAAAGTCTACTAGGATAGGAAGGAAGTCTTGAATTTACATCCCAGTTAAGGCCTCGCAAGGCAAACATTAAGAAGTTTTTCTGTACGGATTCAATGCGGTCTCTATGAACTGTGTACTGAGGGTTCCAGACACATGACCCGTACTCGAGAATTGGACGAACAAGCGAAGTGAAGAGAGTCTTAGTTATGTAAGGATCGTCAAACTCCTTGGACCATCTCTTAATAAAGCCGAGTGCACCCATAGCTTTATTAACCATTGATGATATAATATATGGATATTCAATTTATTTTAGACCCCTATGCTTGCTGCAGCTATGTCGTAAATTATAATATAAGCAAGTCTCAGAGAGGTATCTCAATGTTGATGCGTAAGGTAATCAATGAGATTAAAGACAACAATGTAACTATTAAGCAAAAGTTACAACATTTAGTTAACAAATTTATATTTGGCACTCAAATATCCGCTCAGGAAGCCGTCTACTGCTGTTTAGGTATGCATTTGTCCGCCAGCAGTAGTGCCAGTGTGTATATTACACGTATTACACACGTTCCAGAAAAACGGGTCAGAATGCTGGAACCTAGACAGCAACTTCAAAATCTGCCCGAAGACTTTAGGGACATTTTTTTCTTAGGACTTCTTGATCATTATATTCAGCGCCCAGACGCTTTAGAGAGCTTAAGCCCTGCCGCTTTTTATAGCTACAGCAAATCAGAATGACGAGCTCGCCAAGAAAATGCAGATGACTTTGACGATGATGTGCCTAGGGCTTCTGAATCAATAGTTTACGCTCTTAGCGAAAATAGTGGCTTCATCAGAAAGAGGCTCACTGCGTGTATAATTAGGTATAGGAGATGTAATGTCAATACAGAAACAAGTGACTATTTCAGAGAGCTAAAAATGCTTTACGCCCCATGGCGAAATGAGGATTTAGATTTAGTTACACATGACTTTGAATTATTCTGTAGGGAAAATCAGGAGTTAATAGAGAACAATCGCAGAAAATATAATTTACTAGATGATATGAATGATATTGATATGAATGATGAAGATAGTAATGTCCGTTTTATTAAGCTTCCAGCCTTAGTTTCTCAGGAAAGCTTAGCTAATATAGTTAGATCTCTTAATTTAAAGCAGAAGCTATATTTCACACATGCTTTGCATAATTCCAAAATTAATACAGTCTTTTATGAATTTGTTGGAGGCGGTGCCGGAGTCGGAAAGAGTCGACTTATATTAGCAATTTTTTTGTCATTATCCGTAATGTATAACAGTATACCAGGAGCTGATCCGACATCTGTTAAAATCCTCTTATGTGCACCAACAGGAAAAGCAGCATTCGGAATTAGTGGTTCGACACTGCATTCCATATTTTCACTTCCTGTTAACCAATCTCGCTCAGCACCTTTAAGGTCCATAAGCCATGATTTAGTTAATACCCTTCATTCAAGTTTAATCGATCTTAAATTAATGATTATTGATGAAATATCAATGGTTAGCTCTCTAATGTTTTCTTATTTAGATTCCCATTTGAAGCAAATTTTCAAAAATACTTCTCCGTTTTGTGGTGTTTTTGTCATCGTATTCGGTGATCTTAGAGAGTTACAGCCCGTAGGAGGTAGTTGGATTTTCGATCCAAATACCACTGACCCTTACCATAAAATATTTGTACGTATCTCTGGGACCTTTTTTTGTATTTTGAGCTCACAGAGATAATGCGTCAACGTGACGAACAGCTTTTCGCTTCTGCCTTAAATAATATGGCATCGGGTTGTATGACAGCCGATGATATTGTCCTTTTACAATCTAGAATATGCGATCCATCGGCCCAATTAATGAAATTGCGGACCGAAAAATTAACAGCTCTGCCCATTTTCTTCCATAATACTCATAGCTTGATTTCCCATCTTGAAGATATTCAATCGGACAAGCTGATGCTTCAGTCATCAATATTATGATTCGTGGAAACTTCCATAAGTAATGACACTGTAGAAATACCTGGGTTCACTATTGTGGTTCAACTTGAATCAATTAGGCCTTTAACAGGCATCATAATTTATGTAAAGAACGAGCTAGTAGATAGAGTTTTCCATACCTTTAGCAGTAGAAAAACTTTTGGCTCAGTAGTTTTTGAGTTCGGCATATTTAGGTTTGATGCCATAAGTTTTCTTATATTATATAAAAGTTCAGACTTTCCTCTGTCCACATTTAAAATAGAATTTGAGGAGATTGTTCAGGAATGTTCTCGTTTAGGTGAATTAGGGGATAGCTTGCTAGTTTTAGGAGACTTTGTGCCTCAAAACCTTTAACAGGTGTAGGAGTATTTAAATTTCTTTGATTAGTAAAGGATTTAGGAGTTTGTTAGATTTGAAAACGTCCACTACCAATATGGATACACATATTGGGCATTTTCAAATATATTAGATAATGAAAAGATTAGTGCTAGGACTTTTGAGGTTTTGCATAGCCATCACAATGGGATATCTGTTAGTATTCAGGATAGCTTGAGTTTGTCATGTTTGGAATAGGTTAGAAATTAAGAAATCTAAATGAGAGGATATATGTAAATATGTATGAAGGCCGATTTTAATAATATATTAATTTAATTATCTAATAGTTAAGAATAACCATTGAATGGAAATTTGGTTTGATAATTATTATTATTTTTATAAATTTCATACCCTTGGACTTTGTTATCGATATTGGCCAATTTAAAACTTATAAAGAAATACCGATATATGTGTATACTGTTCACACCGCTTTAGGAAATTGCGGCAATAAATTATTGGAAAAATATCGAAATTGAAGCAAGGTGGCAGCGCACTGAAGTATTATTATTAATTTAAAGCTTGCGATTAGTATTATACAATTAAATTATTTTTATGGCAACATACGTCCAAAGGTATTCCACTGTCGCGTGCCGCTCGACTGTTGCTCTCGTTTTTAGTGTTAAGTTTTATTTCTATGTTTTCAGATTCAAGCCAACGTTTAAGGGCTAAACTGGCGATTGCACCATCTCTGTCTGCTTTTAAGAGTTTGGGTTTTCCTAGATGATTAAATATGCGCATAAGAGCATTATTGCATTCTAACCAATCTTTTGTTTTTATGTGTTCGAGGGTGGCAAATGTTGAGTATATGTATGTCTATACAACATAGGTGTAGTGACTGCCCTCAGATGAATAAATATCTATTACGAATTTATTGCGGCAATGTTCGGGTCTGGGAGTAATATTCATTAGAATTTCTGTGTGACGATGTTCCGTTTTTGCCAAGTTGCAAATTTGACATTCGTTTATTATATTCTAGATACGGAGCTGGCTATTAGGGAAGTAATATGTTTCACCGAAAAGTTTATTAGTTTTTGGAATTCCCGGCTGCAGGATTTTTTCATGTGTGGTTAAGACCCATTCTTTGAACTGCGCATACGTGGGGATGATTTTAAGTAAAACGAGGCTTCGGAATATTTTAGTATATTTCGGATTCATGGTTTCCTTTTACGCAATTTGAAGCATTTCGAAATCTGCATCGCTTTCAATGTAAAGGAATTTGACGAACAAGAGAAGTATAACTCTGTCGTATAAGGATCCTCGAATTCTTTGGGCTATCTTTTGATGATGAGTAGTCGAAATGCCTTATTGACAATTTGTGTAATGTGACGGTCAAATTTCATTTAATTTATGATCAAAGAGGATACCTAAATCAACTACTTAAGATATTTTTAAGAGTGGGGTTAAGTTAAGATTATAATTGATGACATGATAGTAACTTCTGTAAAATGACATACCCTTGCACTTCAAACAGTTAACATGCAGCCGATTATGGCTGCACCATTCAAAAATCAAATCAAGATCTGTTTGAAGAAGGTTATTTGAAGGATCATTGTGTGTCAAACAGAGTTTCACATCATCAGCATAAATAAGATGGTTAAAGTGAAGGAGCATTGAAGGAAGATCGTTAATAAAAAGTTTAAATAGCAATGGTCCAAGGTGGCTGCAATGAGGAACACCAGAAGTAACTAAGATCGACTTAGAAAGACAGTCTATAAAAAGAACTCGTTGAGACCTATTAGTTAAATAATCAGATATCCACGAAAGGAGCTTTTGAGGAAAACCAATCGAATTTAACTTATGAATTTAGAGAATATGATTTACGGAGTCAAATGCTTTACTGAAGTGAGTATAGACCACATCATTTTGCATTTTGTTCCGAAGTCCTAAATTAATATGAGAAGAAAATTCTAGAAGATTAGAAGCTGTTGATCTTTCCTTTATAAACTTATGTTGATGGGGTGAAATTATAGATTAACACATAAAAGTTAACTGAGCAGTAAAATTTTTTTCAAAAATCTTTGGAACTGCGGACAATTTGGAAATACATCTATAGTTCTTCACATCATGGTTAGAACAACTTATTTGAAGAGGAATGGAAAAAGACTTTTTCCAAAAAGGTGGAAAATAACTATTGGATAGTGACAAGTCAATTAGCTTATGAATTGGCTTCAAAATCGAATCAGCACAAAATCTAAGTACGCATGCTGGAATTCCGTCAGGGCCAAGAGAGAAAACGGTTTTATCGATTTAAGATCATTATTGTCGACAGAAGGACAGAAGAGAGTGATAAAATTTTGTATACTATAAGGGTATGGATGTAAATGGGAACTATAAGGTTCAGTTGAATAAGTTGATTGAAAAAATCTGCAAACAAATCGGCGGCTGCCTGATCATCAGTTGCTTCCTTATTTACGTATGATAGAGAGGAAGGAAATCTACTTGGTTGATTTAAGTTGAGAAATGTATAAGACTGCTTTGGGTCCTGGGCAAACTGCAAACGGCAGCGACACGAAAACTTTTTGTAACAATTGTAATTCAAAGGAATAAAGTGCTTTTTTGATAAAGAGATAGCGCCGAAAGGCCATTTAAAAAAGAGTTAAGTATAGAGGGTACTAATATATTAGATTGAGATAACCAAGTAACTTCTGGTAAGTTGAAATCACCAAAAACTAGCAAATAATTTCAATCATATAGTTTGGAGGCAACAGATTGGATGGATGAAGGATGGTCTAGGTAGACAGATATATCAGATGAGGAACGAATATTCGAACAGGTAATTTAAATTGAAATTTGACACATCGTCATTTTAACCCATACAAATTCTACGGAAGAATCATGGTCTAATGGACCAAGTTCGGAAGGAAGATCTGACTTTACTGCTATCAGAACATCACCACCAATTTGTGATAAACGATCACATCTGAAGGAGGTGTATAGTACTTTTTAGGGAAAATTGAGCAGTTTCCTACATCAGGTTTTAACCAGGTTTAGGTAAATATTAAAGTTTGATGATCGAACGATACACTATTCAAAAACAAATTAGAGAGCTTAGAGTTTAGGCCTCTAACGTTTTGATAAGCGAAATAAAGATGGGATATCTCTTCTGTTTTTTTGATGTTCTACTAGAAGAAGAAGAGGCGCGAGAAGTTGAAGGAAGCGGTACCGGAGTTCGAATTTTTTGTTTTGGAGGATACTCTTTTACAATTAAGTCAGGTGGCCAGAAGGTTCCGATGCAAACAGATTGAAAATTGTCTGCAGGTATACTTATTTTAATGGATGAGATATCTCGCGTGTAGTTAAATTTAAACTTTTCTACAACAATGTTCGGTACAGAAATTTTTGATTGAATAAATGATCTTACATCATCAATCGAAGTATCGGGTGAAAGGCGTGAAACGAAAACGTGTTTCTTGGGCTTAACCGCGACAAGCGATTTAGCGTTTGAAACATCCGTTTGAGTATTGACGGAAGAGTTATCAAAAGAATTTTGAAGAATCTTTTTGGATAAAGGCGCGACTGGAGACGTGACGATCAAAAGTGGTGGATCGCACACGGCTGAAGGAATGTTAGGAGACGTAGAAGGGGTTGAGTAGGCAATAACTGGAGATGTTATACATAAAGGAGTTGCCGGTGGAAGTGTGGAAGGCTCAACAGAACATTCGAAACTAGTAAATTAAATTTACATATCCGAAAATTCAGATTGGAGATTTGAAAATGCTGCACGCAGTTTTTCAAATTTCAATTTGGTCTCCCTAAGCATTTTACTCAATGTTAGTTCTTTCACCCGACAAACTTTGCATGTGCATTTCAGGCCAGATTCATTGTTGTTGAGGGAGTCTTTGATTAGTGCTGTTAGGCCGATGCATTTTATGTGATAGAATTTATCACACAACCAGCAGCAAACAAAGTCCGGATTTGAATCGGCCTTGCATTTGCAAGAAATTGCGGAGCATACCAGCATTTTTATTGCGAACTAATATGCCTACAAAAAATATGGTAGGAAACACCAAAAAAACAAACAAAAATGTTAAAGCGAAATACGAAAAATAAGTTCCAAAAGGAAAAAGTTAAAAGAGCAAGAAAGCAAAAGTAATCTAATGTTACACAGCTGGTTACCACTAACACTAGCACTAGCAACACTAGCGTAGTTAACAAGAGAGCGGGTCTTTCGTGATTTGTATTGGTGATCGGCTGTGTTTTTATTTTGCTCCGCTTATTTTATTTTTTTAAACTAGAAACTAACGTGATTTGCTATATTCATTGTGTTTTAAATTTGTGTACAGTGTCTGTGCTAACAAGTGAGATTCACGGGAGTCTGGCATAACTACTAAAATTGTGTTAAAAGTAGTTTTTATTCTTGTTTAACTGACGCGTCTTAAGCGTCTTGCTATTCTTTGTTTTTGTTCCTATTTCGCTCTCCCACGCTCATTCGCGCTTACATCGCTCTCTGAGAGGGCTGCGCTGTGCTAAGAGTTATAGTTGTGTTGTTGCTCTTTCTTGTTTTCGTGTCTCGCGCTCTCGCTCTCACGCTTTATTACGCTCTCTGGTATACTAGTAGTGGTAATCAGCTGTGTATCATTAGATTTTTCTGCTTTCTTGCTCTTTTTTAACTTTTTCCTTTTGGAACTAATATTTTGTTTTTCGCTTTAACATTCTTGTTTTTTTTTGGTGTTCCCTACTATATTTCTTGTAGGCTTATTAGTCCGCAGTAAAAATGCTGGTGTGCGCTGCAACCTCTTGCAAATGCAAGGCCGATTCAAAGCCAGACTTTGTTTCTTGCTGGTTGTGTGATAAATTCTATCACATAAAATGCATCGGCTTAACAGCACGAATCAAAGACACCCTCAACAGCAATGATTCTGGCCTGAAATGGTCATGCGAAGTTTGTCGGGTGAAAGAACTGACTTTGAGTAAGATGCTTAGGGAGACCAAATTAAAATTTGAAAAGCTGCGTGCAGCATTTTCAAATCTCCAATCTGAATTTTCAGATATGGAAACTAAATTTACTAATTTCGAATGTTCCGATGAGCCTTCCGCACTTCCACCGGCAACTCCTTCAGGTATAACATCTCCACCACTTTTGATCGTCACCTCTCCAGTCGCGCCTTTATCCAAAAAGAATCTTCAAAATTCTTTTGATAACACTGCCGTCAACACGCAAACGGTTGTTTCAAACGTTAAATCGCTTGTCGCGGTTAAGCCTAAGAAACATGTTTTCGTTTCACGCCTTGCACCTGATACTTCGATTGAAGATGTAAAATCATTTATTCAATCAAAAATTTCTGTACCTAACATTGTAGTAGAAAAGTTTAAATTTAACTACACGCGAGATATCTCATCCTTCAAAATAAGTATACCTGCAGACAAATTTCAATCTGTTTGCAGCGGAGCCTTCTGGCCGCCTGACTTATATGTAAAAGAGTATTCTCCAAAACCAAAAAATCGAACTGCGGTACCACTTCCTTCAACTTCTCGCGCCTCTTCTTCTTCTAGTGGAGCATCAAAAAACCAGTAGAGATTTCCCATCTTTATTTAGCTTATCAAAACGTTAGAGGCCTAAACTCTAAGCTCTCTAAATTGTTTATGAATAGTGTTTCGTTCGATCATCAAATTTTAATATTTACTGAAACCTGGTTAAAACCTGATGTAGATAACTGCTCAATTTTTCCTAATAAGTACACCTCCTTCAGATGTGACCGTTTATCACGAATTGGAGGTGGTGTTCTTATAGCTGTAAGGTCAGATCTTCCTTCCGAACTTGTTCCATTAGACCATGGTTCTTCCTTAGAATTTTTATGTGTTAAAATGACGATGTGTCAAATTTCAATTTACATTACCTGCTCGTATATTCCTCCCTCTTCTGATATATCTGTCTACCTAGACCATCTTTCATCTATCCAATCAGTTGCCTCTAAACTATCTGATAGAGATTATCTGCTAGTTTTTGGTGATTTCAACTTACCAGAAGTTACTTGGTCATCTCAATCAGATATATTGGTGCCCTCTGTATTTAACTCTTTCTTAAATGGCCTTTCGGAGCTATCTCTTTATCAAATAAATACTGTTCCTAATTGTAGTGGTAGAATGCTTGATTTAATTTTCTCTTCTGACATTTTACTAAACACTATCTCTAGAATGAATCCCTTAGTTCTTCCTGAAGATCCCTATCATCCTACATTGGACCTGGTTCTAACTCTGCCAACTTCTATGCAAACTGCAACTGTTTCCCCTATAATAAAATCACGTTGTTTTCGTAGGACCGATTTCCAAAAATTGAATTGTTTAATTTTGGAACATGATTGGTCATTTCTTTATTCATGTTCTGATCTAAATAAATGCATTTCATTTTTTTATTCCTCTATGAACTCATTTTTTGATCAATGTGTTCCTGTTACTTTTCCCGTAAAGTCAAATAGGCCTCCTTGGTTTTCACGTGAGGTAGTAAGGCTAAAAAATTTGAAATCGCGGTATTTTAAAAAGTTTAAATTAACTCGTAATCCTTCCGATTTTACACGTTATATTGCTGCAAGAGCAAACTTTATTGCTCTGAACGCAAATTGTTACAAAAAGTATTTGCGTCGCTGCCGTTTGCAGTTTGCTCAGGACCCAAAGCAGTTTTATAACTTTGTTAACTTAAAACGTAAATCAAGTAGATTTCCTCCCTCTCTATCATACGAAAATAAGGAAGCAACTAATGATCAGGCAGCTGCCGATTTGTTTGCAGACTTTTTTCAATCAACTTATTTAACAGAACCTTATAGTTCCCCTTTACATCCATACCCTTATAGTATAGAAAATTTTAACACTGTCTTCTGTCCTTCTATCGACAAAACCTCTCTACTAATTGATCTTAAATCGATAAAACCCGTTTTTTCTCCTGGCCCTGACGGAATTCCAGCATGCGTACTTAGATTTTGTGCTGATTCGATTTTGAATCCAATTCATAAGCTATTTGACTTGTCACTATCCAATAGTTATTTCCCACCTATTTGGAAAAACTCTTTTTCCATTCCTCTTCACAAAAGTGGTTCTAACCATGATGTGAAGAACTATAGATGTATTTCCAAGTTGTCCGCAATTCCTAAGATTTTTGAAAAAAATTTTACGGCCCAGTTAACTTTTATGTGTAAATCTATAATTTCACCCCATCAACATGGGTTTATAAAGGCAAGATCAACAGCTACTAATCTTTTAGAATTCTCATCTCACATCAATCTAGGATTTCGGAACAAAATGCAAACTGATGTGGTCTATACTGACTTCAGTAAAGCATTTGACTCCGTAAATCATAATCTCTTAATTCATAAGTTAAATTTGATTGGTTTTCCTCAAAAGCTCCTTCTGTGGATATCCGATTATTTAACTAACAGGTCTCAACGAGTTCTTTTTAAAGAATGTCTCTCTAAGCCGATCTTAGTTACTTCTGGTGTTCCTCAGGGCAGCCACCTTGGACCATTGCTATTTAACCTTTTTATTAACGATCTTCCTTCAATACTCCTTCACTCTAACATTCTTATGTATGCTGATGATGTGAAACTCTGTTTGACACACAATGATCCAGCAAATAACCTTCTTCAAACAGATCTTGATTTGTTTTTTGAATGGTGCAGCCATAATCTGCTGCATCTTAACTGTTTGAAGTGCAAGGTTATGTCATTTTACAGATGTAACTATCATGTCATCGATTACAATCTTAACCTAACCCCACTCTTAAGAATATCTGAAGTAGCTGATTTAGGTATCCTCTTTGATCATAAATTGAAATTTGATCGTCACATTACACAAATTGTCAATAAGGCATTTCGACTACTCGGGTTCATCAAAAGATGGGCCAAAGAATTCGAGGATCCTTACACGACAAAGTTGCTTTACACTTCTCTTGTTCGTCCAACTCTTGAATATGGGTCTTGCGTGTGGTCGCCGCAATACCATATTCACCAAGATAGAATTGAGTCTGTTCAAAAGCAGTTTCTACTCTTTGCCTTGCGCAGTTTTAATTGGGTTCCGGGTGTAGACTTACCACCATACTCTAGTAGACTCCTTCTAATTAACCTACCTTCCTTAACTAACCGTCGTATTATGTTAGGCGTTATGTTTATTGTAAAGCTAATAAAGTACAATATAGATTCCCCTACTCTGCTTACTCAACTTAATTTCTGTATTCCTTCTAGAGTTACTCGTAATTTTATGCCACTATCCTTGGCCTTTTGTAATACTAACTATAGCTTGCATGATCCCTTCCGAGTTCTCTGTGCTGACTACAACAGACTGTCTAGAGTTTTCAACTCCGAGTCCTCCCTTTACTCTGTTAAACTGTCTATCCTCAATCAATTAACACTACATGCTAACAACTAATAATAATCTACCGATCTGATTGGGTTTTACTGGGTTTTCCCCAATCCTTTGCAGCAAATGTTGGATCGAGAATTCTTGTTTTGTTATCCCCAGCTTAAATTTAAAAATATATACTCTTAATTAATTTTAATTCTAAACTTATTGCAAAATTTTAATTTCAAATTCTAAATTATTTTCATTTTTTTCAAAAATCTTCATTTTTAATTCGATGTAATCTAATTTTTAATTTTAATTTTCAGTCGACTGTTTTAGTTGACGTTAAATAAATAAATAAATAAATAAATAAATAAATAAATAAAAGAAAGCGTGAGAGCGAGAGCGCGAGAAAGTGTAGACACGAAATCAAGAAAGGGCAACAACACATCAATAACTCTTAGCACAGCGCAGCACACTCAGAGACCGATGAAAGCGAGAATGAGCGTGGGAGTGCCAAATAGAAACAAAAACAAAAATAACAAGACGCTTAAGACGCGTCAGTTAATCAAGAATAAATATCTACTTTAAACACAATACTAGTGGTTATACCAGACACCAGTGAATCTCACTTTTTAGCACAGACACTGTACACTGCTAAATCACAAATTCAAAACACAATGAATACAGCAAATCTCGTTAATTTGGAGTTCAAAAAATAAAATAAGAGGAGCGAAATCAAAGCACTACGATGAAAAAAATTCTGATTTTTTTATGTTCCACTAGAAGAAGAGGCGCGAGAAGTTGTAGAAAGCGGTACCACAGTTTTGGAGAATAATCCTTGACAATTAAGTCTGACGGCCAGAAGGGTCCGCTGCAAACAGATTGAAAATTGTCTGCGGGAATACATATTTTAAAAGATGCAATTTTTTTTTTTATAATATAAGTTGGACGTTGAATACAAAGAATGTATTAACAAGTGGTCCAAACGACACCAAGCCGATGCTTGTTGCGCGCGGAACCCAGACGAAGTCCACCTCCCGCCTGACCGACCGAGAGGCACCGTCGCATAACGTACGACACGGAAACGTGGTAAAAATGCGAGTAGAAACGCGAGAGAAAGAAAATTAACGCGATAGGGAATAAAAAGTCGAATAGAGGATACCCGCGACATGCAAATAAAAAATGAAAATTTGGAAAAAGAAGATAGAATGACGAGGAAGATACTATTACTAATTAATACTAATACTAATTGCGTGCTAGATAGACAAGAATTAAAGATTTCATATCAGCGATAGAGTTAGTGCTAGCTATGACGTGTTGAAGTTTATTTTAGTCCGAACATAATACCCTGAACGGATCGTGCAGTGCATAGTTTGATCTACAATAAGGAAGACTTAGTGGAAGGTAATTACGTGTAGTTCTGCAATGAACAGAGAAGTGTAGCTGCCTTACCAGGGCCTCACTGTCAATGTCACCTTGCTTAAGGTTGTTAATAAATAAGACGCCTAGCATGGTTCTGCGATTAGTTAGGGAAGGCAGGTTTAATAATAGAAGTCTATTAGTATAGGAAGGCAGTCTTAAATTTTCATCCCAGTTAAGGCCACGTAAGGCAAAAAGTAAAAAGTTCTTCTGTATAGATTCGATGCGTTCCTTATGAATAGTGTACTGGGGTCACCATACGCATGACCCGTATTTGAGAATGGGACGAACATGTGTGATGTAGAGGGTCTTTGTAAGATTAGGATCGTCAAATTCCTTAGACCATCTCTTAATAAAGCCTAAGACACCCATGGCTTTATTGACCATATTAGAAATATGATTGGAAAACTTAAGTTTTCGCTCCAAAAGAACCCCCAAATCATCAACTAGGGTGATTCTTTCCAAGGCACAACCACAAAGAGTATAAGAAGCATACTTTGGACTGGCTCGAGAGAATGTCATCAGCAGTTAGAGCTGTTCAGGTTTAAAAAGCTTGCACAACACCAAGAATAAAAACTATTTAGGTCGGCGTGTACGAGTGAGTGATAGTGGTCGTTTTTAAATTGGTAACAAAGCTTTACATCATCCGCATACATGAGAGTACGGGAGTTACGTATGACCAAAGGAAGGTCATTGAGGAAAAGCGAGGTGACTCCCTTGAGGAACACCAGATGTGGCATGAAGTGGGTTTGAAAGGGTGGTTTTAAAGAGGACTCTTTGGGTTCGGTCAGTCAGATAGCTAACAATCCAACTAAGTAGTTTTGGTGAAAAACCTAAAAGGTCAAGCTTATGTGCCAGAAGGGAATGATTTACTGAGTCAAAAGCTTTACTGAAATCAGTATAAATAACATCAGTTTGAAGATTTTCCAGAAATCCTTTTACCACAATGGATGTCAGCTCAAGTAAATTTGTCGTAGTTGAACGACGCTTTATAAATCCGTGTTGAAAAGGAGAAATAACGGACCTACAGGAATGTTGCAATTGAGGAGTTATAACATTCTCGAAAAATTTAGGTATCGCTGACAATTTAGAGATATCTCTATACGAGCCCCAACCACTATTAATTCGAACAGTATGTGTTTTTGGCAGTGTGCAATGTTCAACACACGATATTTTCAATACTATTACAGATAACTTATGCCAATGTATTTTGTCTAAAAGAGAATTTTATTCTCTTTACGATGGCAAAAAAATGTCTTGTACTCCCAAGAACAACAACAACATGTCTAATTCATTCAAACGGTAGACTTAAGAGATATGAAAAATTTGACCACTATTAATTCGAACGCTGCGCAAGCTTACCGTTTATTATTATTATAGAAGAGGGAGTCTCCCAGCGGAGAAAGCGCGAGGCACTGCGACCAATATGATCTTTTGTACCCAGAATGCTCTCCCTGTCATGACAAAAGCTGTTCTGCTTCTCTAATGAAGCATAACAGATCTTTCGTCGAGGAACGGACAATCTGCTCTGGAGTTGCGATTTCCACGTGCAGATGTTTCCTCCTTGTCCATACCAAGGCCGGACAGTCACATAGAATGTGTTTAGTAGTTTCATCGTCCTCTTTGCAGAGCCTGCACTCCGCGTCCGAGGACAAACGCATTTTTTTGAGGTGGTAGTTCACCAAGTGGTGGCCACTTAGGTAGCCAACAAGGAGATAGAGGTCTCTCCTGGAGAGTAGCTTGGTCCTTCGATCAACTTTGGGATTGGTAAGCTCTTTAGCCTGCCGCATCCCTGGTTGGAAGAACCAGTAGCGTTCAGTCAATCTTCCAGCCCAGGTTTTCACAAGGGAGGAAATAGTAGACCACCCCACGCCACAGAAGGGTTCGGGGCCGAGCAAGATGGCTGATGACCCAGCCCTCGCTAGTTCGTCCGCCAGCTCATTGCCCTGGAAGCCAGAGTGCCCAGGTACCCAAATTAGGGTGACTTTATTCCTTATTGACAGCCTCTGGAGACAATTCCAGCAGTCAGCCACCATACGCGAGCCTACTCTTTTTGAGGAGAGGGCTAGTATGGCCGCTTGGCTGTCCGAGAAGATGTATATTTTCGCTCCTCTAGTCCCCTTCTCAAGGATAAGACGGCAGCAGAACTCAATGGCGTGAACCTCTGATTGGAAAACTGTGGGCCAGTTGCCCATAGCAATCGAGGTCCTGGAGTTGGGACCATGTATCCCAGCTCCAACCCCCTGTTCAGTCTTTGACCCGTCGGTGTATCAATGTATACCATTTGGGTCTCTGATGGGGTTGCCAGCATCCCAAACCCTGCGGTCCGGGATGAGGGTTATAAATTTTGCACCAAAGAAGAGTTCCTTGGTCATAGAATCTGATCTAGTGCACATCTCTAAGCCAGGAATATCTTTGAGTAGGCTGGCATGCCCAGATTCGGTAGCTAGAAGCCCAGATTGGAGCTTGATTCTAAGAAGGCTCATAGCAGCAACTTCTTTTATACGGATATGCAGCGGAGTCAGATTCAAAATCGATTCCATTGCTGCAGTGGGACAGGTGCGGAGTGCAGCCGTCAAGGAAAGGCAAAGCAGCCTATGCAATTTCGTGCATTTATTGATGGCAATGACCTGCGTAAACTTGGGCCACCACACAATAGCAGCGTAGGTTACGATCGGTCTTACCATCATCTCAAAAAGCCACCTAATGGTGCAGGATTTGAGACCCCATATTCTACCGAAAAGCCTTCTACATGCCCACATGGCCTTTGATAGAGTGTTATGCAGGTGGGAGTTCCAGCTTAGTCGCTTATCAAGGGTTACCCCTAGATACTTGACTTCGTTGGAAAGTTCCACAGGAGAGCCGCCAATATGTAATTGACCAATGTCAATAGAGTAACGCTTAGTGAAGGGAACAATGATTGCCTTTTGAGGATTGATGCTAAGACCTACATCTTCACACCACCTACTGACCGTGTTCAGAGCTGATTGCATCAGCTCTGTCACGGTGTTGGCATAGTTCCCGTTCACTACAAGAGCCAGGTCGTCGGCATAGCCAATCGCTTCCACGCCCTGTTCTGCGAGTATGATTAGTAGTTTGTCAACTACTAGGGACCAGAGCAAGGGGATAGAACCCCTCCCTGGGGACACCCTTTTACCGCACTAATATGGGCGGTCGTCGTGTCCAGGGTAGAGGGAGATAGTCCGGTGTTTGAGCATGGCGTCAATCCACCGGATTATGGGACGGGCAATGTTCCTGCGCTCAAGCGCAGTAGAGATAGACCCGTAGCCGGTATTATCGAAAGCACCCTCTATATCAAGAAAAGAGCACAGAGCAATGTTCTTTGATACGAAGGCCTTTTCGATCTTACTCACTAATTTGTGGAGAGCGACCTCTGTCGATCTACCGGCTATATACGCGAACTGCGTGGGGTGCAGAGCGTTGTTTTCCTGCAGAGAGCACCGAATGTGCAAGTCTAGGAGCCTTTCCGCAGTCTTAAGCAGAAAGGAGGTAAGGCTGATCGGTCGGTAGGACTTAGGCTGGTCAAGAGGACGATTCCCCTGTTTGGGGATGAATACCACATTGACTCTCCTCCAAGAGTTGGGTATGTGTCCCCACGTGAGACTGGCTCTAAGAAGGCCGACCAGTGGATCGAGGATATGATCCAGACTGTTTTGGAGAAGGGCTGGAAAGATTTGATCACCCCCTGGGGCTTTGAAGGGAGCGAAGGAATCTACAGCCCATTTGACCTTTTCAGGATCGAAGATGGTACCAGTTAAACTGGTTCCACGTGAGTCAGGTGACCAGGTGGCGTCAACGTGATTGGAGAGATTTGGGTTGGCCACGGAACCTGGGAAGTGAACTTGTAGTAAAAGTTCAAGTGCTTCCCTACGATCTTGAGTGAAAGAGCCATCTGCTCTTTTAAGAAGCCCTATACCATTAGACGAACCTTTGGCTAATACCTTGTGGAGCCTCGCTGCCTCTGGCAGAGATTCTATGCTACTACAGTAGCTGCGCCACGTATCGCGTTTGGAGCGTCTAATGTTCTTATTATAGTTTGTGAGAGCGTCCCTATAGACGTCCCAACTTATACGGTTAGATCTGGCCTTGTTGAAAAGGCTTCTAACCTTCCTTCTTTAAGCAGCCAGCTCTTCGTTCCACCAAGGAACTTTACGGTTGACCGTTAGTGTCTTCCGAACTGAGCTGGCTTCGAAGGACGTAATAAGCACATCTTGGAGCAGGTTGGCAGCAAGTTCTATCTCACTGACAGAGTTAGGATTGCTGATCAACATGTCTGCTTTCAAAGCCACAGAGGCTTTGAAGAGTTCCCAATTAGTCTTTTTAGGACAAAAGGAGTTCTGGCGGATCTCGACTTGGCCAGGAAGGTCGAACCTGATGTGCTGATGGTCCGACAGGGTGGCTTCGTCTGTGACCCGCCAGTTTATAAGCGAACTCGCAATTGAGTTGCTTATTAGGGTGAGATCTAATACCTCTTCCCTAATAGAATTAATAAACGTCGGTTTACATCCGACGTTCGCTATGTCTAAATGACAACACTTTAGATAATCAAGGAGAAACTCACCACGTTTGTTGACGTCGCTGCTCCCCCAGATTGTGTGATGGGCGTTGGCATCACAGCCAATCACGAGCGGCTTGTTGTGGAGGCGGCAGAATCCCACAAGCCGCTGAACCTCTGCGGGGGATACGTCATCCACATCGCCCGGGAAGTAAGCAGAGGCGATCACCACTTCCCGGACGCCATCAGCAGTGGCTACCTCCATAGCCGTTGCCACCAGGTCTCTGTGGATGAAGTTGGTTAAAGGAAAGTGTCTCATACTGTTATTGATCAGTATAGCAGTGCGAGGAGCACCTCCCATCGCCTAGCGATCCCCGTCGCGGGAGGTGCCCTTGCGGGTTGTTTGCGCCCAGCGCTGACTGTGGGTCTGGCAGGGGCCAGGAGGCGCCCGCTGCCAGCCACCGGCCTGGTGCGTCCCGTTGAGGGGTTGGGGGCGGAGACCAGAATGGTCGGGGGTTTGGGGATGGGGGCTTTCAGCGCCACTGCGGCCGCAGCATTGGTGGACGCCACCGGTGCGGCAGCCACTGCTGTCGCATAGGTAGGGGCCACTTTTGACGCTTCCGGAGGGGCGCTGGAAGGGGGGGGAATGGTTGGAGAGGGGGATGGGGGACGGGCCGGGGAGGGAGAGGCTCTGGGGTCGGAGCTCTTCAGGAGAAGTTTGACTCGTCCAAAGACGAATTTCACCTTCCCGTTGCACTCCGTCAGAGCCTTATACGACTCCTCGTCGACCAACATCGCGAGGTGGGTCGTAGTACCGCTGAGGGTATGCTGGACCACACGCCACAGTTTAGTCGAGAACAACTCCTCGTTTTGGATACCAAGGTATCGCAAAATATCGGCGGGTGTAAGTCCTGCACTACTGGGGAAGTATCCTCTAATGAGGTGAGCTTTGGGGAACTCAGACTCCTCCAGTAGTTTAATGTCAAGGGAGCTGATGGACCTGATGTGTCCAACGGCTCGCATGACCCAGTCGGCAGTGCGGCTATCCTCGCACACCAGGAGCAGCCACTCATTTCGAGGTATGCAACCCTCGAAACCCGGACTGGCACCCGATGTGGGATGAAGCAGCAGAGCCTTGGCAAAGCTAGCTTTCACCGTGGCCACTTGCTCCGGTGAAAGCGGGTTTTTTGAGTCAGCCGAAGTGAAGCCCAGTTTCACGCTGCTCGACACCTGGCTGAGAGGTGGCTTTGTGGACTCCACATGAGTCTTTTTGGGCTTCTTTGAAGACCCTTGAGGTTCGAGGACGGTATCGTCAGCGCGCGTCCGTTTGGCCTTGGTTTCCACGGGGGGCGCGGTGGCGATAGCCAGAGCTTCTGCTCTGCTCGAACCCTTTGCGAGTGCGGCTTTGAAAAGCCTCTTCTCACGGGTCTTCATCTTCACAAAGGCGTTCTCAGAGTCTAGTCGCAGCCGCTGTATCTGAGAGCCTGCTTCCGTGAGACCTGACCTCTGCGAGGCCACGGAAGCGTCGTCAACGAGGCTGATCAGGTCAGCGTCAGCTTCAGCGTCAGAGGACATCACCTCGACGAGCTGCTGCCGGCCTGAGCAGCTATTGGTCGAGAAGTCAGCACTGGCGTACCAGGGCCAAGACCCGTGGTATTGGGGGTGGAAGCCAGCAGCCCACTGGCTGCAGTGCTGTTGTTGGGGTCGGCCGTTAAGGCCTCGCCCAGGGTTGATGCTGTCAAGTCGCATCGGACTTATCTTTTGTAAAATTTATATCCATACTTTGGACCCACGAGTAGGCGGGAAGGGAAGGTCACCCACGGCATAGCCCGCGTGCCGTGGGAAGTCTAGATGAAACTGGAGGGCGACAGGTATCCAGAGTCCGCAAAATAACGACCGGGCTACCCCCCGGCCATGCATCCCTTGGCGTATGCTGTTCCGCCTTGGATTGGGGTGATTTATAGAATCACAATCTTCGCCCGACTACAATTAGTCAGCACCCCTAGCAGAGACATGACCGTGCTAGGGGCCTGCTTCCAGCCGCCCTCACGTGGAGAGTATAGCCGCACTTCCGACAGTAGGAGCAAGGACGGCACGTACCCCAGCCAAAGCTGGGGTTACATGTGATTCCCCTTACTGTCTCTGACGGCTGACGGCTGACGGCCGTTATCTTAAAAGAAGAACAAAGTAAAAGCAACCAATGTAACGGAATCACTACCTAGTCATAATCTGCTAATAATAACACAATGCAGAATGCAAAATATTTAGAATTACTGCAGATCAGTAAAAGTTTAGCAACGAAGGTACATGGTAAGCCTATTTGCACCGAAATCAGAGTTTTGATTGGAGATTACTTCAAATCTGGGAAGGCAATTAGTGAAATAAGCAAACAATTAAATTTGTCAAAATCGTCGGTGAATGGGGTGATCCAATTATTCAAGAAAACTGGGAGTGTTGAAAATAATATCGCGAATAGAGGCCGAACTTCAGCAATAACACCCCGTGACAAAAGAGAACTGGCCAAAATTGTGAAGGTTGATCGTCGCCAATCCCTAAGAAATGCGGATTCAGAGTGGTCGCAGAAAATTGGCAAAACTCTCAACAGAGAATGGACGCGACTGCAGTTAAAAAATATTGGATATGGTTTCTATAAAGTATGTTTTGTTTTTATTTATGTATCATACCAAATATCTAATCTGACTTGTAGGCCAAGGAAAAACCCTTGCTTACGCTTCTTCAAAAAAAAAACTGTTTGCAATGGGCTCGGGAAAGGATGTCTTGGACTCAACGGCAATGGGACACCATCATATTTAGCGATGAAGCTAAATTTGATGTTAGTGTCGGCGATATGAGGAAACGCATCATCCGTACAAAGACAGAAACATACTATAAAGACTGCCTTAAAAGGACTGTAAAGTTTCCTGCAAGCACTATGGTATGGGGATGTATGTCTGCCAAAGGATTAGGGAAGCTGCATTTTATTGAAGGGACGGTTAATGCTGGAAAATATATTAATATTTTGGAAGAAAGTTTGCTGCCATCAATACCAAAACTGGCAGATTGTGGTGAATTCACTTTTCAGCAGGACGGAGCATCATCGCACACAGCCAAAATAACCAAAAATTGGCTGCAATAGTATAAGCAAATGGAGGTTTTAGATTGGCCATCAAATAGTCCAGATCTAAGCCCCATAGAAAATATTTGGTGGCTAATGAAAAGCAAGCTTCGAAATGACCCACAAAGGAGCATTTCTGACCTTAAAATTAAGTTGCAAGAGATGTGGGACTCGATTTCTCGAGAACATTGCGAAAATGTATTAAAATCAGTGCCAAAACGTGTTAATTGTGTAATACAGGCCAGGGGCGATGTTACACAATTCTAATATTAATTAATTTGTTATATTACGCAGCGTTCGAATTAATAGTGGTCAATTTTTTCTTATCTCTTAAGTCTACCGTTTGAATAAATTACTCATGTCGTTGTTGTTGTTGGAAGTAGAAGAAATTTTTTTTTGTCATCGTAAAGAGAACAACATTCTCTTTTAGACAAAATACATTGGCATAAGTTATCTGTAATAGTATTGAAAATATCGTGTGTTGAACATTGCACATTGCCAAAAACACAGACTGTTCGAATTAATAGTGGTTTGGGCTCGTAATTGCTTGCATCAGACTTGCTGCCCTTTTTAAGAAGGGGAATAATAAAAGATTCTTTCCAAATAGAAGGAAAGAGTGAAGTTTCTAAGGTGAAGTTTCTAGTTTGAGCAATGGCTTACTTAAGGAGTTGGCACAGAACCGAAGTATACAAGCGGGAACACCGTCAGGGCCTGGTGAGAAAACTGGCTTAACTAAATATAGATCCTTGACAAGTGAGCTTCCGTTTAGAAAGGGAGAAAAGATACCATTCGAACTTGGAATGTTGTATGGATAAAAGTGAGTGTGATGTGTAGAAGGTGAATAGGTCGTTTGAAAAAACTTTGCAAACAAATTAGCCATGGTTTGGTTGGTATCTGCACAAGCATTTTCAAACGTTAATTTCGTTGGAAATGCGGTAGACTTACGCTTCGTGTTAGCTAAACTATAAAACTGTTTGGGGTTCTGAATAAACTGAACCTTGCAACGAGTTAAATATTGTAGGTCTTATAACATTCGCGTTTAAGACTGTAAAATCTGGCGCTTAAGTAGCGAGAAAAAGCTGAAGGCGAATTATTGTTTTTATACTTTTTACTCGACTCGACTTTAAATTTTTTAACCGTGACAACTCTCTTGTGAACCATGGCGGCTTACTCGAGGAAGTTGGATAAAAGCACGGAACACAAATATCAAAAAATGAATTAATTGTGTTATAAAAAATATTGACCGGTACTGAAATATCAGTAGACAAATATAGTTCCGACCAATCAAAATTGGAAATTAACAAATTTAATAAGTTAAAATCTGCTTTTCTAAAGATTACACAGTTTTTCATATTTATCCATACATGCGACAAACTTAAAAGTTATTTCAAGAGTGGGATGGTAAGGATCTTCAGGAAGAGAAAGTGGTTGTGTCCTGTTTAGACTCACTCTAGATGGATCGGAGACAAAGCATAAATCTAACGATCTGCTACTACAGTTTAAGATATGATTGACCTGTGACAATGACATATCAAACAGACCGTCGAAAAGGTCATGTTGCCGTGAAGGCAGCAGAGTATTTGAGTCAACACTTGTTGTCCAATTACAATTAGGAATATTAAAGTCCCCAAGGACTAAAAGTGATCTCTGTCTGATAACAGATTAAATATAGTCTTTATTGCCGACAAATGTTGCAAATAGACTGATAACTCCGATGGCGGCGGAATATAAGAACAGGTTATATAATGAAAGAAACCGGGGAAGTGTAATTTTACACAGAGTAAGTCAATAGCAGATTGAATCTCCGGTTGTAAAAGTTCCGAATTGATGGTGGAAACAACTGCAATAAGAACTCCACCATCATGACGGTCAGGTCGATCACACCTGTAGGTTGTGTACTTATCTCGCGTGTTGTTAAATTTGAACTTTTCTACAACAATGTTTGGTACAGAGATTTTTGATTGAATAAATGATTTTACATCTTCAATCGAAGTATCGAGTGCAAGGTGGCAAACAAAAACCTGTTTCTTGGAATGTTAGGAGACCTAGAAGTGGTTAGGTAGGCAATAACTGGAGATGTTATAACTGCCCAAAGTATTGCTAATAATTCCTTTTCTATAGCGCTGTAATTAACCTTATGTTCATTTAAAGTTCTACTAATTTAACTATCAGGATGACCATCTTGAGATAGGACAGCTCCTAGACCTACATTGCTTGGGGTCTTGTGGGAATGGAGGGTCTATTTGGACATGGTTCTGTTATGTAGTATTGTTAGTGTCTTTTATCCTGTAAATTTTATTAAACATGGTAGCAGTTCCCTTTTGATAATCTATAACTCCTTTGGCCTGGGACAACAACTTGCGTCCAATCAGCATGTCGTAATGATCTGAGAATTTATGAATCAAGAACTCTTGAGCAATAGGAAAGTAGTTATTAGATGGTATATTTGTAGTTTCGTTAATAATTAATGCGCCACTACTAGTATGGGTTAGATGATTGCTTTTTTGTATGGGTGTTTTGAAAATATTGCGAGTGAGCATATTTACGAGGGTCGTTTGTTAAGTCCGTGACTTTTTGAATAAAATATATTTTTTTCGTCAAAGAAGCGTTTTATTTCTCAACATAATCTCTTTTTAGCTCTATACATTTAGTCCAGCGTTTTTCCAATTTTTTTATTCCTTCCAAATAATAGGTTTTCTCAAGGCCCTCAAAATAGTCGTTTGTTTCTGTGATGACCTCTTCATTTGACCCGAATCTCTTACCGCCGAGCCATTTCTTCATGTTTGGAAACAAAAAATAGTCACAGGGGGCTAAATCTGGAGAATATGCTGGATGGGGTAGCAGTTCGTAGCCCAATTTATGAAATTTTGCCATGCTGACTACACACGTGTGCACCCGTGCATTGTCCTGATGGAACAGCACTTTTTTTTCGCCAAATGCGGTCGTTTCTGCTTCAAATCAATATCGAATCTGTCCAAAAGCTCTGAATAATATTCGCCGGTGATCGTTTTACCCTTTTCAAGGTAATCGATGTGAATGATACCTTGTGCATCCCAAAAAACTGTGGCCATGACCTTGTTGGCCGACAGACCCACCTTGGCCTTCTTTGGTGCACGTTCACCCGGAGAAACCCACTGTCTTGATTGTTCTTTGGTCTCTGGTGTGGTGTGGTGGATCCATGTTTCGTCTACGGTAACGAAACGGCGCAAAAATTCGTTTGGATTGCGGTTGAACATCGCCAAACACTCCTTTGAAATGGTCACACGGTTGCGCTTATGGTCGTGTGTGAGCAATCGCGGCACCCATCGCGCGGAAAGCTTTTTCATGTCCAAATATTCATGTAAAATGTGATGTACCCGTTCAGTTGAGATGCCTACAGCCTCAGCTACCTCACGCACTTTCATTCTCCGATCATCCAATATCATTCCATGGATTTTGTCGACGATTTCTGGCATGACGACCTCTTTTGGGCGACCTGAACGTTCGGCATCACTTGTACTGGTACGACCACAACGGAACTCAGTAAACCATTTCTTAACCATTGAAATTGATGGTGCAGAGTCCCCATAATATTTATCAAGTCTTTCCTTGGTTTCGGTGATGGATTTTTTACGCAAAAAATAATGCTTAATTAGCACACGAAATTCACTTTTTCCATTTTCGTTAAAATTCACGAGATCGTCTGCTTTCAATGCCTATAAAACGCAAACTAAGAAACGCAGCTTTCTCAAAATTTTACAGTCAGCTGTTAATCGATAACTGCTGACAGGAGCAGTGTTGTATTTAGAGCAGGTGCGCGGCAAATACAAAAAGTCACAGACTTATCAAACGACCCTCGTATTTTGGATCCGGTGTCAATTAGACACTTTAATTCACCATTATTATGTTATGTTTGATTGTTACATATTGGCTTGATCCGGGGCTACTAGCCGAAAATTTTCTGCTTGCTCGGCATTGTCTGGTTCGTTATCGTTCCGCATTGTTTTCTCTTCTTCTGTTGTGTCTGAATTGTCATGGTTGCGTTCAGGAGAATATTGGATTGCATTTGGGGTGTAACTCATTTGGTAGGGATAGGGCTGAGTTTGAGAGTAATCCGGGTAATAGGGATAATAGTAGTTGTATGGGTATTCAGGCTAATTTGGTGTCATTTCCTGGTATCTTCATTCTTCTATGCTCATCTTGGCTTGTCCACTGTCCGATGGTCTCGGTCTTTTAACAGGGTTGTTGGTTGGTACATTTCCGGTTGAGGGGTAGTTAGTCGGTATGCCAGCATGATTAGGTCCGAAATGATTCTGGTCAATAATATTCTGTCGGTTAAAAGTTGGGCTCGGTCTGGGTAGATGCATTGTGGGTATGTTAGGTTGTGAGTGGACTGGTCTTTGTTGATACTGGGGGAACGGATTTTGGTTAAACCTGAATTGGTAATAGGGTTGGTAAACATTATTATGGAATGGTTGAAAAGGTGTGATAGGTTTGTTTGGGCTATTAACCTGTTTGTTTTGTGAGTTAGTTGGTGTTCTATTTAAATTTGGAACTGGTTTAAAATTATCTTTGCTTGGTATTGGCATTTCATAAAAGCATTTAATTATTCTGATATGAATGTGGTTTGGTAATTTTTGGATTAAATTATCAATGCTATCTTGAACAAGTCTAGTAAACAAGGCGGTTTCTGTAGTACTATTTTTTTATTCTGGTTTACTTATTAAAGCTTGCCGTCTCCTCTCGGCCTTTTCCAATAATTGTTGGATATTACCTCTATATTGTGTGTTCCGGAATTCCTCCAAAAGTTGATGGTTCGGTGCCTGTGGTTTGTAGTAGAGAATCAATTGCGTTCCTAATTCAATCTAACTGGCTCCAAGTGTGCGGATGACATCGCCACTGATGATTCATTCGATGTGTCCGTAAATTATCAACTTCTGCCGTTCGTCTGTAGTCTGGTACAGTGCCAGGATGAAGTCAATACGGCTAACGAACGTATACAGGGTGCTCGAATCTCCATTGAAGTTTTCGACAGCGTGAATCTGTCTTTCGACTCATATTTGAGTCGGATAGTACTATTGGGGATGGTGTTGCTACTGTCATTGGCCATTGAAATGGCTCGAGTCTTAATTGAGCAAAAGGTTATGTCTTCACTGTTCTGTGGGTTTGTCTCTGTAATTGAATTGGATTGCCTCTCGATTTCGATCACTCAATTTACGTAATTCACTTATTTCTTTTGCGTTGATTTTGTTGTAGTTTTATTTTTTGTGTTTTAGTCACTTAAAATGTTTATGTTATTCACTTATTTCTTCAATGTTTAGTCACTTACATGTTTATGTTATTCACATATTTTTTTCTATGTTGATTTTGTTGTTGCGCGCTTAGCAGTTTCACTTAACATAGTGTTGAGTAAACTTTATGGATTTATTACTTAGTGAATTCTAAGGCGTCTTCTTAAAAATATTTTGTTATTTTTAAGTTATTTCACAATCACTTCGTATTTACACGTCAGAGTTTACTCTTTAGGTATGAACCACTATTTCGATGTTAGCGACGCGATATGCGATAGCGGATAGTAATTGATGAATTGAATAGCTTAGCTATCGCATCAATAATTACTATCCTACACGCCACTTACGTATTCTTCGCGAATGTGAGTCAAAGAAATGATCCGTCGTTAAACTAAGATCAAAGCTGTAAGCGTTTTTGTTAGGTTGAATTTAATGTCAGCGTAATATGTGAAGCATATTATGTTACTATATATGTTAAACTCATACATACTTAATTTGTATACGCACAGACATATATGCGTTTGTATACAACCAATAGTTGGCGTGGTAGGTCGTTCTGAATGTATGCAAGTATTTACATTCAAATTCATAATATTCATAATATGTGTACGTGCACATATAATTATTATTTAATAATTCATATTTTACGGACAGTAGAAAATACAATTTATGGTTTTGTATTTTTTTACATTTATAAAGAAATACCGATATATAATGCTCACACCGCTCTTTGCAGTCTTTTGCGCGCTAGGAAATGGCGGCGATATAATTATTAACAACGTATCAAAATTGATGCAAGATGGCATCAGGTAGCGCAGCGCACTGCGGTATTATGATTAATTATTAGCTTGCGATTAGCATCATACAATTAGATACTTTTTATGTTAACATAGTCGCGTGCTGGCCGTCAGCCGTCAGAGACAGTAAGGGGAATCAAATGGAACCCTAGCTTTGGCTGAGGTACGTGCCGTCCTTGCTCCTACTGTCGGAAGTGCGGCTATACTCTCCACGTGAGGGCGGCTGGAAGCAGGCCCCTAGCACGGTCATGTCTCTGCTAGGGGTGCTGACTAATTGTAGTCGGGCGAAGATTGTGATTCTATAAATCACCCCAATCCAAGGCGGAACAGCATACGCCAAGGGATGCATGGCCGGGGGGTAGCCCGGTCGTTATTTTGCGGACTCTGGATACCTGTCGCCCTCCAGTTTCATCTAGACTTCCCACGGCACGCGGGCTATGCCGTGGGCGACCTTCCCTTCCCGCCTACTCATGGGTCCAAACTATGGATATACATTTTATAAAAGATAAGTCCGATGCGACTTCGACAGCATCAACCCTGGGCGAGGCCTTAACGGCCGACCCCAACAACAGCACTGCAGCCAGTGGGCTGCTGGCTTCCACCCCCAATACCACGGGTCTTGGCCCTGGTACTTTAGGGGACCCGGACAGGCCACGGACTCCCTTGGACGATGAGTTCGCCAGTGCTGATTTCTCGTCCAATAGCTGCTCAGGCCGGCAGCAGCTCGTCGAGGTGATGTCCTCTGACGCTGAAGCTGACGCTGACCTGATCAGCCTCGTTGACGACGCTTCCGTGGCCTGGCAGAGGTCAGGTCTCACGGAAGCAGATACAGCGGCTGCGACTGGACTCTGAGAACGCCTTTGTGAAAATGAAGACCCGTGAGAAGAGGCTTTTCAAAGCCGCACTCGCAAAGGGTTCGAGCAGAGCAGAAGCTCTGGCTATCGCCACCGCGGCCAAACGGACGCGCGCTGACGATACCGTCCTCGAACCTCAAGGGTCTTCAAAGAAGCCCAAAAAGACTCATGTGGAGTCCACAAAGCCACCTCTCAGCCAGGTGTCGAGCAGCGTGAAACTGGGCTTCACTTCGGCTGACTCAAAAAACCCGCTTTCACCGGAGCAAGTGGCCACGGTGAAAGCTAGCATTGCCAAGGGTCTTCTGCTTCATCCCACATCGGGTGCCAGTCCGGGTTTCGAGGGTTGCATACCTCGAAATGAATGGCTGCTCCTGGTGTGCGAGGATAGCCGCACTGCCGACTGGGTCAGGGGAGCCGTTGGACACATCAGGTCCATCAGCTCCCTTGACATTAAACTACTGGAGGAGTCCGAGTTTCCCAAAGCTCACCTCATTAGAGGATACTTCCCCAGTAGTGCTGGACTCACACCCGCCGATATTTTGCGATACCTTGGTATCCAAAACGAGGAGTTGTTCTCGACAAAACAGTGGCGGGTGGTCCAGCATACCCTCAACGGTACTACGACCCACCTCGCGATGTTGGTCGACGAGGAGTCGTATAAGGCTCTGACGGAGTGCAACGGGAAGGTGAAATTCGTCTTTGGACGAGTCAAACTTCTCCTGAAGAACTCCGTCCCCAGAGCCTCTCCCTCCCCGGCCCGTCCCCCACCCCCCTCTCCAACCATTCCCCCCCTTCCAGCGCCCCTCCGGAAGCGTCAAAAGTGGCCCCTACCTATGCGACAGCAGTGGCTGCGGTGGCGTCCACCAGTGCTGCGGCCGCAGTGGCGCTGAAAGCCCCCATCCCCAAACCCCCGACCATTCTGTTCTCCGCCCCCAACCCCTCAACGGGCCGCGCCAGGCCGGTGGCTGGCAGCGGGCGCCTCCTGGCCCCTGCCAGACCCACAGTCAGCGCTGGGCGCAAACAACCCGCAAGGGCACCTCCCGCGACTGGGATCGCTAAGCGACCTCCCCGAGCAGCTCAGCCAGACTGCCGAAGGGCATCCGAGGCAACGACTCTCGGGGGGCAAGGCATGTGGCCTTGTCACTAAGGCGCTGAGAGAGGATGCGGAGCGCAACTAGAGTGCTCCAGGCGAACCTGCACCACGCCAGAGGAGCGTCAGCCACCCTGTGCAGGGTCGTCTGTAAAGAGGAGATTGACCTGGCTCTCGTCCAAGAGCCATGGTTAATAGGTGGCCTCGTCCGTGGACTATCATGCGGATCATGTAAGTTATTATATGACCGTATGGGAAGTGCCCCTCGCACTGCTATACTGATCAATAACAGTGTGAGACACTTTCCTTTAACCAACTTCATTCACAGAGACCTGGTGGCAACGGCTATGGAGGTAGCCACTGCTGATGGCGTCCGGGAAGTGGTGATCGCCTCTGCTTACTTCCCGGGCGATATGGATGACGTACCCCCCGCAGAGGTTCAGCGGCTTGTGGGATTCTGCCACCTCCACAACAAGCCGCTCGTGATTGGCTGTGATGCCAACGCCCATCACACAATCTGGGGGAGCAGCGACGTCAACAAACGTGGTGAGTCTCTCCTTGATTATCTAATGTGTTGTCATTTAGACATAGCGAACGTCGGGTGTAAACCGACGTTTTTTAATTCTATTAGGGAAGAGGTATTAGATCTCACCCTAATAAGCAACTCAATTGCGAGTTCGCTTATAAACTGGCGGGTCACAGACGAAGCCACCTTGTCGGACCATCAGCACATCAGGTTCGACCTTCCTGGCCAAGTCGAGATCCGCCAGAACTCCTTTTGTCCTAAAAAGACAAATTGGGAACTCTTCAAAGCCTCTGTGGCTTTGAAAGCAGACATCTTGATCAGCAATCCTAACTCTGTCAGTGAGATAGAACTTGCTGCCAACCTGCTCCAAGACGTCCTTCGAAGCCAGCTCAGTTCGGAAGACACTACCGGTCAACCGTAAAGTTCCTTGGTGGAAAGAAGAGTTGGCTGCTCAAAGAAGGAAGGTTAGAAGCCTTTTCAACAAGGCCAGATCTAACCGTATAAGTTGGGACGTCTATAGGGACGCTCTCACAAACTATAATAAGAACATTAGACGCTCCAAACGCGATACGTGACGCAGCTACTGTGGTAGCATAGAATGTCTGCCAGAGGCATAGAGACTCCACAAGGTATTAGCCAAAGGATCGTCTAATGGAATAGGGCTTCTAAAAAGAGCAGATGGCTCTTTCACTCAAGATCGTAGGGAAGCACTTGAACTTTTACTACAAGTTCACTTCCCAGGTTCCGTGGCCAACCCAAATCTCTCCAATCACGTTGACGCCACCTGGTCACCTGACTCACGTGGAACCAGTTTAACTGGTACCATCTTCGATCCTGAAAAGGTCAAATGGGCTGTAGATTCCTTCGCTCCCTTCAAAGCCCCAGGGGGTGATCAAATCTTTCCAGCCCTTCTCCAAAACAGTCTGGATCATATCCTCGATCCACTGGTCGGCCTTCTTAGAGCCAGTCTCACGTGGGGACACATACCCAACTCTTGGAGGAGAGTCAATGTGGTATTCATCCCCAAACAGGGGAATTGTCCTCTTGACCAGCCTAAGTCCTACCGGCCGATCAGCCTTACCTCCTTTCTGCTCAAGACTGCGGAAAGGCTTCTAGACTTGCACATTCGGTGTTCTCTGCAGGAAAACAACCCTCTGCACCCCACGCAGTTCGCGTATATAGCCGGTAGATCGACAGAGGTCGCTCTCCACAAATTAGTGAGTAAGATCGAAAAGGCCTTCGTATCAAAGAACATTGCTCTGTGCTCTTTTCTTGATATAGAGGGTGCTTTCGATAATACCGGCTACGGGTCTATCTCTACTGCGCTTGAGCGCAGGAACATTGCCCGTCCCATAATCCGGTGGATTAACGCCATGCTCAAATACCGGACTATCTCCTCTACCCTGGACACGACGACCGCCCATATAAGTGCGGTAAAAGGGTGTCCCCAGGGAGGGGTTCTATCCCCTTTGCTCTGGTCCCTAGTAGTTGACGAACTACTAATCATACTCGCAGAACAGGGCGTGGAAGCGATTGGCTATGCCGACGACCTGGCTCTCGTAGTGAACGGGAACTATGCCAACACCGTGACAGAGCTGATGCAATCAGCTCTGAACACGGTCAGTAGATGGTGCGATGATGTAGGTCTTAGCATCAATCCTCAAAAGGCAATCATTGTTCCCTTCACTAAGCGTTACTCTATTGACATTGGTCAATTACATATTGGCGGCTCTCCTGTGGAACTTTCCAACGAAGTCAAATATCTAGGGGTAACCCTTGATAAGCGACTAAACTGGAAATCCCACCTGCATAACACTCTATCAAAGGCCACTCATGCCATGTGGGCATGTAGAAGGCTTTTCGGTAGAATATGGGGTCTCAAATTCTGCACCATTAGGTGGCTTTTTGAGATGATGGTAAGACCGATCGTAACCTACGCTGCTATTGTGTGGTGGCCCAAGTTTACGCAGGTCATTGCCATCAATAAATGCACGAAATTGCATAGGCTGCTTTGCCTTTCCTTGACGGGTGCACTCCGCACCTGTCCCACTGCAGCAATGGAATCGATTTTGAATCTGACTCCGCTGCATATCCGTATAAAAGAAGTTGCTGCTATGAGCCTTCTTAGAATCAAGCTCCAATCTGGGCTTCTAGCTACCGAATCTGGGCATGCCAGCCTACTCAAAGATATTCCTGGCTTAGAGATGTGCACTAGATCAGATTCTATGACCAAGGAACTCTTCTTTGGTGCAAAATTTAGAACCCTCATCCCGGACCGCAGGGTTTGGGATGCTGGCAACCCCATCAGAGACCCAAATGGTATACATTGATACACCGACGGGTCAAAGACTGAACAGGGGGTTGGAGCTGGGATACATGGTCCCAACTCCAGGACCTCGATTGCTATGGGCAACTGGCCCACAGTTTTCCAATCAGAGGTTCACGCCATTGAGTTCTGCTGCCGTCTTATCCTTGAGAAGGGGACTAGAGGAGCGAAAATATACATCTTCTCGGACAGCCAAGCGGACATACTAGCCCTCTCCTCAAAAAGAGTAGGCTCGCGTATGTTGGCTGACTGCTGGAATTGTCTCCAGAGGCTGTCAATAAGGAATAAAGTCACCCTAATTTGGGTACCTGGGCACTCTGGCTTCCAGGGCAATGAGCTGGCGGACGAACTAGCGAGGGCTGGGTCATCAGCCACCTTGCTCGGCCCCGAACCCTTCTGTGGCGTGGGGTGGTCTACTATCTCCTCCCTTGTGAAAACCTGGGCTGGAAGATTGACTGAACGCTACTGGTTCTTCCAACCAGGGATGCGGCAGGCTAAAGAGCTTACCAATCCCAAAGTTGATCGAAGGACCAAGCTACTCTCCAGGAGAGACCTCTATCTCCTTGTTGGCTACCTAAGTGGCCACCACTTGGTGAACTACCACCTCAAAAAAATGCGTTTGTCCTCGGACGCGGAGTGCAGGCTCTGCAAAGAGGACGATGAAACTACTAAGCACATTCTATGTGACTGTCCGGCCTTGGTATGGACAAGGAGGAAACATCTGCATGTGGAAATCGCAACTCCAGAACAGATTGTCCGTTCCTCGACGAAAGATCTGTTTTGCTTCATTAGGGAAGCAGAACAGCTTTTGTCATGACAGGGTGAGCATTCTGGGTACAAAAGATCATATTGGTCGCACTGCCACGCGCTTTCTCCGCTGGGAGACTCCCTCTTATATAATAATAATAATAATAATAGTCGCGTGCTTCTCGACTGTTGTTCTCGTTCCCATTATTTTATTACATAAGTAAATGTGTGTAAATATATATTTATACAAGTATACACATTAGACATTAGATAGAGGGAGAAGACAAAATATTCATTCCTAGCTCGTACCAAAAAATCAAGAAGAAGCCAATTTAAATCCATTGCGATTTTTAGTTTATAAATTATATTGTAGTTAAATAGTCGTGGTGATTTGTGTAGCCTTTTATTAATAAACTATTATTAAAGTGTCCTTGCGGAGTTCGTTCGTTATAGTAGTTATTTTAATAAATAATAATAATATTCAACTTTATTAAATTGCTTGGTATACCCTTGGACCGTTGAAAATAGTCAAAAAAGGATATACTAACTTTGTGCAAATGTATGTAACGGGCAGAAGAAGGCGTCGGAGACCCCATAAATTAATTTAATTTTTGTACATAATTTTTGTTCACACACACATATGTAAAACGAGAGCAACAGTCGAGCGGCACGCGACAGTGGGATACCCTTGTTGCCATAAAAAGTATTTAATTGTATAATACTAATCGCAAGCTACAAATTATTCATAATACTATAGTGCGCTGCAACTTTGCTTCAATTTCTATATGTATGTACACATGCATGCAACTACTTGTATACAAATTATGCAGTTTATCCTCACGAGGAAGCCAGTTGTGTCGTCGTGGTGATTGCTGCTATCAGATTCCTAGTTTATCCTCACGATGAACTTGTATACTGAGTATACGTGTATGGTGTTAACTATTTAGGAAGATTAAGGTGGGAGCTTACTTCGCTCACTAGTCTCTGGCCTTGTGGCTCAGTGACTCTATCAATTATAAGAAATAATTAAATGACGGCTTGAGCCGGAGTTAAGACATGCGTCTTACTTTCGTGCGCTTTATTCAGAACTAAAGAACTCAGAAATACAAAGAGATGTATTGAGGCTCCAAGCTAAAGTCGGCAAGCCGACTCAGCATAAACGATAACGCAGCCACTTGCAATATATTCAAGTGTCAGGTTACCGTCGCCGACCGAACGGCCGGGTCGCTGAACTCATACGTCAGCGGAATTTACTTGGAGCAACAATGTGTAGTTATGGGCTTATGTGTTAACTACTCCCCCCTCAAGTTGCTGGCCGACCTCGGTCACCTTGTAACTGTTGATGATCTTTTCCACTTTCCTCGATGATTGCCATTTCCTTATAAGATGATGTTGAGCAAGGGAGATCCGGCGATGCCTGGTGCCTTCTCTATGATCCCACGCTCGTTCACGTATCTCGTCCCGTTGATGGTGGCGGAGGATCGGAAAGTTACGAGGTGGGTTCCATTTGTGATGACTTCTGGACCGTCGTCTGTGCTGATCTTAGCGGCACTTTCATTGATTATGATGACGCCGTCGTCCACGAATGTGATCGGATTGAGATGGCTCGGTTGTGTTCGGCATGAGTCGGGTGCGGTAAATTTGCACACGGAGGCGTAGGTTGTCGTTACGCACTCAGTGACTGCTAGTATATTGTAATAAGGTTCCAATTAATATACTTTTTATGAAGAAGAGCGTCTGCTCCGTTTGAACCATTTTATTTGAATGAATGTGGTATGCTGTCTTTGGGTACAGCTAACTCGCACATGGTGTACTTAAATCTATGTACTCTTTAATACGCATACATATACATGGGTATGCAGAAGGCATTCCTATGTTATGTATAGCTTGACCACTTGAGCTACAAAGTGCATGCTCGGCATTCTCACGCTCCGCGATCGGCTTATGTATAAGCGTTAGATCATATTTCAAGAGCTGGAGTGCTTGTGTAATTGTCAAGTGGTCTTTCTATGTGATTTGTATTTATTATTTATTATGACAAAGTGTCACAATGTATTTATGAATTTACTTTACATATACGAAGGGTAGATACACTACACCTCCCTTTTTTAAAGAAATGACCTAATATATGTAGTCATTTTATTTTTATCATAAATATTAAAAAAGTTTTGTCTCGAAACAGTTTGCATTTTGACAATTTTTTTTTTTTTTTTGGTTTTTTTTGTTTTAATTACTTTATGCTTTTATTTTTAATTTTCTTGGAAGAAGATACTTTTTTTTTGATATATTTTTTTTTGTTTTCTCTTTTTTTTTCGGTTGATCAGACCTCTTTTTTGAAACGTTTCATTGATTATATATCTTTAACCTATCCTTATGTACCTTTTGTTCTTTGTTCTTTTTATTTCTAATTACTATGTTATTATTCTCTTCTATTCTAATTACTTCGAATGGTCCTAGATACATTGGTTCCAGTTTATGACCTGTTTCGTTTTGTATTAAAACGTTATATCCTAGATTTAGTTTAAAATCGCTAACTTTCTTATCATAATTTTCTTTTTGTTTTATTTTATAGTGTTCTAATAATATGCGTGTCCTTTTGTACGCGTTTTCTAGTCTAAATTTAACTTCTCTAGCGTAATCATCTATGTTATATATAGGGTCTATATTCTCTATGGTACTAAGTTGTTTTGCTAAGTTACTAGTCTTACCAAATACAAGTTCGTATGGACAGTAATTATGCGTTACGGATGGTGTAGTGTTAAAACAATACACAAAATATTGTAACCATATGTCCCAATCAGTTTTATCTACTGATATATGTGATCGTATGTATTCGTTGAAGGTTCTATGACTTCTTTCAACGGTACCTAATGTCTGGTGGTGGTGAGCTGTAGACGTTATTTTGTCTATTTATAAATATTTGCATAAGTCGGCTATAATGCTATTCTTATATTCTGTTCCCATATCCGTAATGAACGTCTTCATTGGACCGTACTGCAGAATAAAAGATTCAAATATAGCTTTTGCGACTGTATTTGCATTTTTATTGGGAATTGGTATGGCAACTAAATATTTTGTTAAATCACAGATTAGAGTGACTGCATATTCATTACCATTTTCAGATTTAGGTAGTGGACCAATAGTGTCTACTATCACTCTGTCGAAAGCGTAAGTGGGTGTCTCTGTTAGTGTAAGGGGTGTTTTTGTATGTGTCGTCGTTTTAGACGTCAGGCATTTTTGACATTTATTAATGTATTCTTTGATATGACGTGTCAAATGTTTCCAATAATAATGTCTCCTAATTTTTGCTAGCGTTTTTGTTATGCCTGTATGACCTCCTTGTATTGGATCGTCATGGTATGTAAACAGTATCGCTTCTTGATCTTTTTGATCACATATTTGGGTCACCGGTTTGAGTAGCGCTACTCTTAATACTTTTAACAATTTATTGCCCATTCTTTTGAAAGAGTCTATTGAAATGTTTTCAAAGATCTTTTCGCTCGGTGCCACTTTGAGTTGGCTGATCTCATGTATACCGGCTTGGGTTTCAAGCCTTTGGAAGAACTGACCTAAGTCTAGAATTCCATTAGTGTACAGATCGCTAACATCAATTCTTGATATAACTTTATTTCCACGTTTAAATAAAAATTTTGATTCAGTTATTCGCAGAGTCACTACTTTCCGTATTTCGTCATTATTAATGACTTCATATACGTTGGGCTTAGAAGCGTTAACAAGAGTATTTTCTTGTTGATTTTTATTTATTTCTGCGCAGAAATTTTTCTGTTTACTTTGTTTTCTTGCAGTGACTTTTAGTATCGCTGCTAACTCCTGTTCTGTTGTGCTCTTATTACTTTCAACCTTTATGAAAGATCTAGATGCGTATGCAACTGGAATTTGGAGTCCATTATGGTTTTGAGTTAAAACCGCTCCGCACGCTTGCTTACTTGCATCTGTTATTATGCAAAATTCTCTGCTAAAGTCCGGATATTGTAGCAAGGTTGGGTTCATTAATGCTTGCTTTAAATAATCGAATGCGTTCTGGCATTCTTCTGTCCATTCAAAAGTGACATTCTTTTTACATAATCTCGTTATGTGCCGTGAATAGTCGGCGAAGTTTTTTATAAAACGTCGATAGTAATTGCAGAATGCAACAAATCTTCTAGCGCTATCTGCATCTGTGGGAATTGGATACTTTTGGATGACGTCATATTTCTTGTCATCAGGCAAGATTCCTTTGTCAGTGCATTTATGACCTAAAAATGTTACTTCATGCATGAAGAACGATCATTTTTCTGGGTGTAATTTCAGGTTATGCTTCCTACATATGTCAAAAACGTTTGTTAAGTTTTTGACCATATGTTTTTCGGAGCAACCAATTACAACTAGATCGTCCATGTATAGGAAGGCTTGCGAAGGTTCTAGACCAGAGAATGCTATAGTCATCATTCTTTGGAATGAATTGGGCGCTATTTTTAAGCCGTATGGCAGTCGCGTGAAGCGATATGAGCCATTGCTCGTTGAAAATGACGTTATATTTCTAGAATCTTCATCAAGTTCTATTTGATGAAAGCCAGACATTAAGTCTAGACATGAGAAGTATTTTGCTCTTCCTAGTTGATCGAGTATATCGTTTATCCTAGGGAGCGGGAATTTATCGGACAGTAGTTTTTTATTTATTTGACGATAGTCAATTACTAATCGCCATCTTTTTTTATTAGAGTCCGGTAGAGCTTTTTTCGGAACAAGTAGCAGCGGGCTGTTGTATTCGGATACAGATGGTTCTACTATTTTGTCTACAATTAATTTTTGTACGTGGGACTTTATTTCTTCTATGTGACTGTGAGGGTTTCTGTAGTTTTTTATATAAACTGGTTCGTTGTCTTTCAATCTCAATTTTTGCTTATAAAAGTTATTTGTAGTAATTGATTCGGTTTCAAGTCCGAATATATCACTATATTGTATGCATAATTTTTCAAATGTGCTTTTGAAAAGTGGCGGAAAATTTTTTTTAGCTTTTGCAATACATTTTCCGTTCTTTCTATGTTATCGGACTTAATTACGTTGTAATTTTCTAATGATTCGTATTCTATTTTAACGAGGTTCACCATTTGGTTATTTGGTGTTGTATTTAACAATCGGACAATAGCCATGTTAGCTTTCGCTACCATATTTGCTATAAAGATACCAGGTTGAATTTCTTGGTTGGGTATTAATATATCCATATCGGACGGACTTATTGAAATTCTGCGGACTACTTCGGATCTTGCTGGTAGAAGAGTTGTGTTGTTTCCAGCATTGTATGTAATTGGTACATAAATCGGATATTTTAAATTATAGGGTCTAATTATAAACCAGTCTTCGTTTGGTTTGAAGTCAAGTTGGCAATTGTACTTCTTAATAAAGTCAATGCCTAATATACCATCACATGGTATTGGAAAGTTAAAATTAACAACGTGAAAATTGTGTGGTATTATGAATTTTCCTGTTTGAATTTCTGTATTGATCATTCCGATGGAGTGTTCGACTCCTTGGCCTATGCCTTGAATATTTATCTGTTGATTATTATCAACGTTCGTGGATTCTATGACATTTTCTTTTAAAAGTGAAATGTCTGCTCCAGTGTCTATTAGGAATGCCAATTTTTTATTTGTTTTGGCATTTGAAAAATTTGCATATATATTGAGATTGAGATTGATTGAACAAACTAGTTTTGTGTATCTAAAGGTGCTTGTTGGTTTTCCGAGGAACCTTGTGTAACTCGGACATTGTTGTTATTATTATTTCTGTTGTTATAATTTCTACCTCGATTAGAATTGTTATTACCGCGGTTACCTCCTCCTCGGTATCCTCAGTTACTGTTTCTGTTCCTGTTGTAATTGTTATAATTTCCATTATTGTTTCTGCCTCTATTTAAGTTACCATTACGGTTGCCTCTATTTTGACGACAGAACAATACTGCGTCGCTCTTCCCAGTTGCGTCGGTACAGCTACCAACGAACTTTGAGATAACGTCGTTCATATTGTTGAAAGTACCAGCTTGCATTATAAGCTTTACTTTCTCTATGGAACAGTTTGTGGTCATAGCCTTTATAGCATGCTGTGTGCTATATTTATTGGCTAGATCAAGTGAAAGTCCATCATTTATATATTTCAAGAGCTTTTGTCATATGCTCAACCTCTTTTGTATATTGGTTGGCAGTTTTATTCTTTTGCTGTTATCACTTCAACTGACTCGCCCTTTACATTTCCTCTAAGACTTGAAATTACCTGTGTTATGGTAGTTTCACTGCTTATCAGATTTCTTGCTGTTCCTTTTAATTTGGTTTTTATAACCGAAACAGCTAGAGACTCATGTTCTCCTTTTATTGAATTTACTATATTTAGAGCATCTATAAAACTTGTTAAGTTTTCAGCTTTATCGTCAAAGTCAGGTATAAGCTTTGATGCTGTATTTAGAAAATCAATATTGGACTGTGCCATTGTATTTTCTATTTTTGGTTGGTCTTGATAAGGGGTTTCAGCTAATGTTAATATAGCTTTAATCGAAATTTGATTAATAGTCTTGATAACTTAGACCAGTGTTCTGAATTGATTGTTTTCCTATGTTCGTATATTAGTCTTCGTGCTTCATTAAAGCAGTCGACTAATGTTGATCCATGTCTTTGAATTGTTTCTGCCTGTATAGGCCTATTCGGCGATAAGCATTTATATAACTTATCGAATTTAATTTTTATATTTTTTATTGATGTGCATATTTCATGCCATTCCATGCTCTAATGTATAATTCAAGATATTCATGATATTAATTAGACCTTATCCAGATCTAATGCGTTACTCAAGTATCTTTTCTTTAGGCACCTATTGTGCAATTTGTATAGCTTTGTTATCATACTTGCACATAACAGTACTACTACTATTATGAGGAGTACTGTAATTGTTTTAAGTTCAGGCTGTGATACCTGAACTGTATTAATTACATTTGCGGTGGAGTCCGCTACATTGGAATTATGGTCTAGCATAATAGACAGATCCGTAGTTATTGCTTTTGGGGGGTCTAATTTTGATATGGCATTATTACTTATGCCCATTCAATTATATACTGCGCGTCATCAGGTTAGCGCCCCCCCTGTACATGCTTCTTTGATGTGAAATATTTGGCAGACTGCTTAAGCTAGAGCTATGCAAATTTTTTTTCTTGATAATTCCAATAATTTTTAAAATGAAAAGTTAAAATTCAATGCAAATGGTTTTAAATGGATTTTTATATAAATAATAAAGAAAAACAATTCATAAATGAGTAAATTAAAATTGGGTCATCAGGATAGGGCCCCCTACGATAATATGACTATGTTCAGCTAATTTCGAAAAAAATGTTAAAGTTAACAATTTTAAATACTAATTTAAGTATTTCAGAAGCTAATTAATAATGTGTTGTCCCTCCTTTGTTAACAAGGACTTCACACATTCGATTGGGAAGTGAAGGTGGTAGGTAGTCCAAGGAAATCATGGCCATGCGAGTTTTATCCCGGTGATCAATTCTTCTTCAGTGGAATATTGTTTAGCACCGTACACCTTCCTAGCCAACCATCCCCATACGTTTTCTATTATATTAAGGTCTGGGGAGTACGGTGGCCACTCGAGAACTTTCACTTTTTCTTCTCTAATCCATGATTTTACAGAACGGGCGGTATGGATCGGGGCATTGTCGTGCTGAAAATGCCACTCCAGATTACCAAAAATGTTTTTAAAGAACGGGAATGCCGTTTTTAATACGCAATTATAGTCTTTCGCGTGCATTTTTGGTGTTAAAAACTGCAATTCGCAGTGACCATAATAGGATACGGCGCCCCATACCATAACACCTCCGACCCGACTGTTTAAACGATCCAAAATATGCTCCTCTTTACGCAAATCGTGGTAGTAGTAACAATACCCGTCTGGTCCCTCAATATTAAATTTCTTTTCATCCGAAAATACGACGTATTGCCACTTCTTCGACCATGTCATGTGTGTACGAGCAAAATCAAGGCGTGTTTCTTTTCGCAACTTATTAAGAGGTGGTTTTTTCTTTAGTTTCTGCCTCTTTAAATGTTCAGCGTTCTTTATCACCCTTTGAATCGTTGATTTGCTCGCATCAACACCACTTTTTTCTCGGATTTTGGCAGAGGAGTCGTGGGAGTTGGTAATGACTTGGTTATTGCCACCTTTAAAGTTCTTTCCATAGGTTTTCTTCTTATGAAGAAAATTGGCTATGGTTTTGCAATGTCTACCGGTTTTTTCAGCGATTTTATGAAAAGACAGCCCGCATTCATAGAAAGCTGTGATTTTGGATTTTTCCTCCAAAGATAGGACCGTTCCTCTTCCCATTTTCTCAAAAAATTATATAAAACTTATAAATTAATCACCGTAAAACATTTTATTGCTGTGCCTTTCAAATTAAGGAAGATAATCACAATTGCATTTGAAGGCGCTAATCTGATGATGCAAAACACGTGTTAGCTTTTTCATCGAAATTAAGACAAAGCAGAAATAAAAAGATAACGGTTCTTCTCATGCGCTCTTTCTCTCTCACAAAGAGGGACAGAATATCAATGAACAAAAAACAACAACATTGACGAATTTGCGTGCAATGGCAAATTAGATAACATAAGAAGAAATAGAGCAAAGCAGGGGGCGCTAACCTGATGGCGCGCAGTAATTTATGTAATTTATGAAATTTACTCAATCTTCTGGGTTTACTACGTTTTCAAAATGCCATTCGGCGTCTTCGTCGCGGCGAGCTATTTCCTGCAATTCTTCTGCGTTTATGGTAAGCCAACAGTAGGCCGTAAATCTGACGGACATAAAAATGCGTGAGTAAAAACGCCTTAGAATGCTGACGCGAATATTGCTATACTGATATATGTATATAATCATAACTAAGTGAATGCTATTTGAAATATATTCAATAAAACGTTAATTTAGATTTGTATTGGGAAAATGCCATATAATATGTTAAATGACGTATTTCCTTCCGAAAACAAAAAATATAGATATGTGTTTTTTAATCGTGATCGTTATATTGTCATCAATAAAATGTTTGCAACTGAGTATATATATTTAGTGCCAGAGACATGAAAATAGTAGAGTTGGAATGTGGTTGGATTACAATTCAATGTTACGTTAAGTCAATAGAGAGAAATTTTTCCAACCACATTTGTTAATGAAAGCCTATCAGTTTTTTGTTAGTAGTTTCCAAACAGCGGTTTCCCGCAACCGTTTGGGTTTATCTTAATAATTAAGGCAAATTAGGGCATTTGCATTTAAGCAGCCCGTTTGCGTTTCTTCGCACTTTGGCGAAGCTCGTTCTTGATTTGTTCCAGACGCTCTATGTAGCGTTGCCGGGCCGTTTCTTCTGTAGTTAACTGGATCATTTCCTTGACCAGCCGGCGTTGCTGAAGCAGTTTAATTGTTTTTCCAGAGCGTTTTGGTTTTTTCGTCTCCGGCCTTTCCTGTCGTGCCCGGTACTCAGCTATTGTGAGTGGGCGCGGTCCATCGGCGGGGTTCTGATGGAGCGCTTCTTCCAGCGTTGGCAGGTCCCTTTGTACTATGGGCTGCGCATTAGAGAATTGTGGCTCATCTGCCATCAATTGCCGCTTTGTGTGTGGCTGTGTGTTATTGTGTGTTCGTTGTGTATCTTGGCTTTGTGCGTTGTTTGTCTGTCGGTCTGCTTGAACACAGATCTCAGCTGTTATGAAAACTGGCGACACTTAGTTTGGTTTTTGTAAGCCATATATGTTGGCGTTCACAACTTGCACTTGCCACACATTTATATAACATATTTATATAGCACAACACAGCACAATCACTGCGGCAGCAGTCACTGAGGCAGCAGTCACTGGGGCAGCAGGGCTCGACACCGAGTATGTCGCCATGTAATAAGATTCCAATTAATATACTTTTTATGAAGAAGAGCGTCTGCTCCGTTTGAACCATTTTATTTGAATGAATGTGGTATGCTGTCTTTGGGTACAGCTAACCCGCACATGGTGTACTTAAATCTATGTACTCTTTAATACGCATACATATACATGGGTATGCAGAAGGCATTCCTATGTTATGAATAGCTTGACCACTTGGGCTACAAAGTGCATGCTCGGTATTCTCACGCTCCGCGATCGGCTTATGTATAAGCGTTAGATCATATTTCAAGAGCTGGAGTGCTTGTGTAATTGTCAAGTGGTCTTTCTATGTGATTTGTATTTATTATTTATTATGACAAAGTTTCACAATGTATTTATAAATTTACTTAACATATACGAAGGGTAGATACACTACAATATCATCGTTACATTCGGCTACGTTGTCGTCTGATAGATGCAATGCGACATGTTGGTGGGATACAGGGTATATGGTGACCTTTTTGCAAATGAATTTCACCCTGGGATATGCTATTAGGATAAGAGTTATGTTTTCGGACTGGAGGACTTTTATTTTGGACGCTTCTGTGAGACTAACTATGGGAATTTCTAACGGGTGTTCATTTAAGATAGCTTTCAAATCGTTATGCTCGAAAATAGTTGGATTGATTATGTTGGCTTTAGCCAATGTGTTTGTGAGGATTAGGTTTGATATTTGATTTATCAAAATTCTATTTCTTGCTAACAGTGTTTCATACAAATGCGGAGTATTTACTATGTCATTCTTTTTCGCTTTAATTATTTAATTTACTGCGTCAGTTAGTTTGTTGATCTGTTCTTGCGTTTCCGAGTTGATAACTATTTGCTTATTGCTTGCATCGATTAGTTGCGATTCGGACCACCTCACCTTCTCAAAGTCAGACGCATCTGGTGTGCCTGCTATGACCTTCAGTGCTGAGCCTAGGAAGTCTAAGCTTCTATCCATTCTATGGTGTATTTGAATAACGGACAATAAACTCCTAATGTGATCTATTGCATCTAATAACTTCCGCATATGTGATTGTGGAAATAATTCAATTAATTTTTTAGTCTCGTCTGCAATAACACCAAATTCCGTCAAATTACTGGAGTGCCTTAAATAGTCCCTTTGTTCCCATACCAATACCTTTCCGTCTATTATTGGAATATAATTGGAATGTGAATAGTCGATAATCCGACTTTGTACCATCCCTAACATTAACAAAATTGCAACTTGTATCCTGTAATAGAGAAAGTTTGTGCGGTTAGTCATGTGCGGTTAATCCTACTTGGTTTTTCTTATTACTATTTCAGGTTGTCCTTATTGACCACCCTCCCTCTAATAAGAACAGACGTTCCTAGGTCTGCTTGTATCTTTTCCTCCGTACAAAGTGGTGTCAGTTTGTTGCCTAACCTCTTGTTATTCTTGACGAACACCTTTTCGCCTACTTCGAATATTCGGTTCTGCCTGTTTGTATTACACCTATCAAGCACAGCTTGCTGTGCTTTTTGGTTTTTTTCCTGTATATTTTGTCTGAATTCGGGGGATGCGGCGTGTATAACATCCAACGGTTTTTGGTTGGTGACTGAGTGAATTGAGTGTTATACTCTACAGTAGCTCTCATAATAAGCTCCACAGTGTCGCTGGCTTTTTTGTCCATTTTTAGGCTTCTAGCTATATCTGCCAGCGTGCTATGAAATCTTTCTACTTGACCGTTGGAAACGCTGTGCAATGGTGGTGCATTAACAACGTCTATAGCGTAGCTATTTTTGAGCAGCGATCCCATTGTTTCAGAACTAAATGCTGATTCGTTATCGCAGAACATTGTCTTCGTCTTTGGGAATAAATTGACCAATTGAATGATAGGTATTTTTAGTTCTACGATTGTCCGGGACGAAACCGGTTGTACTACACCAAATTTCGAAAATTTGTCTACACAGGTGAGGAAAAATTTTTTGTCGGTGGAGAAAATATCAATATGCAGCATTTCGCCAGCATATGATGGAATGGGTGAGACTCCAAGCTTTTGTTTCTGTGGATGCCTATCATATTTTAATTTTTGCATATTTTGCAATTGGTGACCACTTCCCGTGCTAAATTATTCATTTTGGGAAAATAGTAGTCACGAAGGACTTGTTTAACGTTTTCCTGTGCGGCTCTGTGCGCGCGGTTATGTTCTGCTGTAATAATTTCTATTTGCTCGTTTCTGTCAGTAATGTCTGACACGTACGTTTTGCAATGCCACAGCTTGGTGGCTGGGAAGTTTAACACAAGCTCGTGTTGAAAGCTAGCAAGTGTTGGGAAATCGTAATGAATTGCGTTAACTGCATCTGGGATGATGAGTGGTTTTAATATGTCAAACAGAGAATTTTTGTTTACGAAATTAATGATGTGGCGAATTTTCTTGCCGAAGAATATCATTTTTCTCTGCAGTGGGAAAAGTGCCTCTTCCAGGACAATTTGGTTTTTAAAACAGTCTCAACCGTGTAGGTTAGTGAGGTCTCACTATGAATTGTTGCAACGTCTGATGGGGGTTCGTTTTATGTAGCATTAATGACTTGCCTGGACAAGGCATCAGCTACAAAGTTTTCCTTACCAGGCTTATAGAACACTTTGGCGTTATGTTCGTCAATGAATGCTTTCCATCTTTTAATTTTTACATTCGTGTTTCTGTCAGAGACCGCGAAGGTGAGGGGCTGATGGTCAGTGAATATATTTATTTCTTTTGTTCCATATAAATAATTTTGTAACCTCCCTAAATCCCAGACTATAGCTAATAACTCTCTTTCATTCGTAGCGTAATGAGTTTCACTATCTTTCAACGCTCTGGAAATCATAGTTATCGGTCTACCTCCTTGAGACAAAACAGCACCGACGCCGTCCATGGATGCGTCAGTTGTCAAAATCAAATGGTTTTTTGAAATCTGGGTAGATGAGGATTATATCTTCTGATGCTAGAATATTCCTCAGTGTCTCGAAGGCATTGCGCTGAGTTTCATTAAACTCAACTGGGATTTTCTTGGACATATGTTTACTCACGGAGCCGTTTTCTCCTTTGAGAATGTTGGTCAATGGTCTTGCTATTGCTGCAAAATCTTTCATGAAGTTTCTGTAAATGACCGCAAACTGAATAAGTTTTTGGGTTCGGGAAAATTCTGTATGTCTTTAACCTTTTCAGGGTCAGTTGTGGCCCCGTTTTTGGTTACTACGAAGCCTAGAAATTCGACGCTCTCTTTGAAAAATTGGGTCTTTAGCTGAGCCACAAGCATGTTGGCATTACACAAACATTCCAATACCGTGTCTATGTGGCGAACATGTTCAGCTTCGTTAGTGGAATAAATTATTACATCGTCGATGTACACATAACAAAATTTCCCTATATGCTCTCTGAGGACATCATCGATGGCCCTCTGAAAAATGCTTCCAGCGTTTTTGAGTCCGAAGGGTAGTCGGCAGAATTAATACTTTCCACCATTGACTGAGAACGAGGTCTTTTCTCGATCATGTTCTGCCAGATAAATCTGGTGGTAACCCGATTTTAGATCTAAGGTCGTGAAAAATTTTGCTCGTCCTAGATTCGCTAAAATCATAGGGATACTCGGCATTGGGTATCGATCTGCTATAGTGCGCTCGTTTAGCTTCCTAAAGTCGATAACTAACCGCTTATTTTTGTTGCCGTTAGCGTCGAATCCTTTCTTGTCGACAACCCAGGACAGGCTGTTGTATGGTGACCTGGACGGCCTGATTATATCATTATCTAGAAATTGTCCTATTTCGTTACTTACAAAATCTGAAACTCCCATAGGATGCGGGTATAGCTTTGAATATACCGGATCATTATCTATGGTTCGTATGGTGGCAAAGACAGAGGTGTTAAAGGGTAGCTCCTCGTTAGAGATCGAAAATGCCTTTAGCCTCTTCAACATCATAGCCTTGAACTTCTTTTTGACGATGCTCGGTACTACAATATCGTTAACATCTGTGAAATTTACGCTTTCACAAGTGTGGTATTGTAACTGCTCGGATTTGTCCTGATAGCTGAGCTTGTTCTCTTGTAAATCTAATGTTACTCCTGCTCGCGCTAGCATCAAATGAAGAGAGAGTATCTTACATAAAAAATGGGGAAACCTGAGCAAATACTTTCATAAGGCATTTCGTCGTTATTTCGCTCGAACCGTGTATCGAGCTTACGGTGAAAGGGTTTTCGACAGGAACTACGCCATTTAATTCCTTTAAAGGCTTGACGTAATTCTTTGCCGCCCCTGTGTCTATAAGTATTTTTATTGTTCTCCCACCCAACTGCCGCTTGATGAATGGCAGCCGGGAGCGTTCCCTAAAAAATTGACAGAATCGCTTTCGAAACATGTCTCACTATCTTCTTCAGTTTGCGTTACAGCGGCGTAACTGGGGTCCTGCTCTTGAGAGGCATTCTGAACAATGTTATTGAACCGTTGGCTTCTTTGGCCTGTGGCTCTATCGGAAGTATTTGACCTTTTTTGTGCTTGTTGTACTTCCTCTTGGGTTTTTCCGTAAATTTGGAAGAGGAGTCGACCTCCATTGGTTCTGGCTTTTGATTTGTTTCCTCCCTTTTATTTTTCTCCTGGGAATTGGTACTATTGTTGGTCTGTGGTTTTTTAGTGTAATGTGGATTTTGTTGTTGTCCACGTTCGGGCTTATTGTATTTTCCCTGTTTTGAGTTTTGTGGGCGGTTTCTATTCTCTTCCCTTGCTTGATCCCTTACTGCCATAGCCTTTGCATATGTAGCAGAAAATATACTTCGTTCTATGCTTGCTTCAACTTCTCTGGCCAGTGCCAAACTGATGGCAAGTCCCTCGGCTGTGCCGGAAAAACTACTGCTTTAATGGATTTCCTCATACCCGAAATAAACGGGTGTAGCGCGTCTGATCTAACTTCTTCTTTGAGCAGTGCGGCTTGCTCGGTTTCGTGGGTCATGACTTTTTTGTTTGTGACAAGTGTTAACTTTTTCTCAACCTCGTCATAGTAGTGTAGTGTTTGGACAAGTGTTAACTTTTCCTCAACCTCGTCATAGTAGTCCATGAAGCTCAAGTCGCCTTGTCTGACCATTTCTAGTCCTTGCCTTAACAACCGTAGTGATGTCTTGTCGGCATAAGAGCAATCTAATCTAGCTATTATGGCGTCGAAATTAAGCACTGTATTATGTGATACCAGAACGGCTCTTGCGGCCCCTCTGATTTTGTTCCTAATTATGGTTACAGCTTGGTAGTGAGCGCAGCTACCATTAAAAGGTTAGAATAACTCGTAAGCATCGCAGGCTGATTGCCTCCATGCTACGTACTCGTCAGAGCCCCCCTTGAATTCGGGAACGGACTTGATTATATCTAGAGGGATGTCGCATCTGACATCTGGCTGAACAACAATACGCTTGAAGCTCTCCACTTGAGGAGCTTGGACGCGCAAACTGTTCAGTTCGGCTGTCACTGCGTTCAGCTGTGACTGAAACCTCTCTTCTTGCTGGGCCAAAGCTTGGCTAACAGCGTTCTGTATCAAGGCCTGTACCTGGTTCGCGTCCATGATTGCTTGGCTAAAAATATGGTTTGGCACTTCAGTAAGCTTTTGGTTTGGTGCTTGGCTAGAATACGACTCTGGGTTTTGGACTTGGGAATCGTTATGGTTCTGTCCGTGGCTAATATTTTTATGTTTTGAAACCTTCTTGAATGAACTTGCATGGTTTTCTGTTTCGTAGGTTCTACTGCGTTGGGCGCCAATTATACAGTTTATCCTCACGAGGAAGCCAGTTGTGTCGTCGTGGTGATTGCTGCTATCAGATTCCTAGTTTATCCTCACGATGAAGCCAGTTGTGTCGTCGTGATGATTGCTGTTATCCAGATTCCTTGTATACTGAGTATACGTGTGTGGTGTTAACTATTTAGGAAGATTAGGATTAGGGAGCTTACTTCGCTCACTAGTCTCTGGCCTTGTGGCTCAGTGACTCTATCAATTATAAGAAATAATTAAAAGACGGCTTGTGCCGGAGTTATAATGACATGCGTCTTACTTTCGTGCGCTTTATTCAGAACTAAAGAACTCAGAAATACAAAGAGATGTATTGAGGCTTCAAGCTAAAGTCGGCAAGCCGACTCAACATAAACGATAACGCAGCCACTTGCAATATATTCAAGTGTCAGGTTACCGTCGCCGACCGAACGGCCGGGTCGCTGAACTCATACGTCAGTGGAATTTACTTGGAGCAACAATGTGTAGTTGTTTATGTTTCTTACGCTAGGCTTATGAGTTAACTTACATTCATATTCATCTATAGGCTACCTATTGGTTGAGTGTTAGCATACATATATTTATGCACATGTATTTTCGGTAATTGACATGTGCATGGAAAAGAAGAGTCGAGAAACAGCTCGCGCTTCGCTTTCGCATTGTTTGTCCTTTTCTTTCCTGCACAAGTAATTTTTAGTTCTGACATCATCGACAACTTCTTTGCTGGTCGGATGGTCGAAATGATTTATCTAATAACTTCAGTGTTTATTGTCCGATCGGATTGCAATTTGGAGGGTAAGTTCATATAGTATTAATCTATATATATGTATGCTAAAGAAGAACGTTAAGAAATGAGTATTTCGAATGTAAATCGCAATGTAAATCAAAATTGTCGGTTTGCGGGGGCGGTAGGCGTGTTATTCCAAATTGAAAATAAACTTGATCTGCGTATGGTATACAGGAATCTTCATGCTAAATTTGGTGTCCCTAGCTTTTCTAATAGCTGAGATCGGCGCGTTTATCATTTCGACCCTTCGACCAGCAAAGAAGTTGTCGATGACGTTAGAACTAAAATCTTGCGTAGGAAAGAAAAGGACAAGCGATGCGAGCGCGAAGCGCGAGCTCTTTCTCTACTTTTCTTTCACTGCACATGTCAATTACCGAAAATACATGTGCATAAATATATACTAATACTCTACCAATAGGTGGCGTGGTAAATGAATATGAATGTATGCAAGTATTTACATGCTTGTGTACATATTCATAATATTCATAATATTCTTACGTGCACATATGATTATTATTGGTAAAAGTTAAATATTGTAAATGCCCTCATCTTCGATTTTTCTTAAATTTTTTTTACATGTAGGGCTACATATATTTATCATGAATTTTGGTGAAATAAATATGTCTCGGACGCTACTAGTTTTTTTTTAATTGAATTTTAAAGATAATTAAATTTGCATGTATTTTATAGTTGCGTTTTTGTGTGTGACGCCAGTATGTCTGCAACTTTTTGTGACAGTACAGTGTGCCACAAACTGATTTGATTGAAATGAAAATTTTGCAGTCACTTTAGTATAAGATTCCTATGCAAATTACCCTTTGATTATCTATCTACATTTCCGGTTGAGGGGTAGTTAGTCGGTATGCTGGCATGATTAGGTCCGAAATGATTCTGGTCAATAATATTCTGTCGGTTAAAAGTTGAGCTCGGTCTGGGTAGATGCATTGTGGCTATGTTAGGTTGTGAGTGAACTGGACTTTGTTGATACTGGGGGAACGGATTTTGGTTAAAGCTGAATTGGTAATAGGGTTGGTAAACATTATTATGGAATGGTTGAAAAGGTGTTGTTGGTTTATTTGGGCTATTAACCTGTTTGTTTTGTGAGTTAGTTGGTGTTCTATTCAAATTTGGAACTGGTTTAAAATTATCTTTGCTTGGTGTTGGCATTTCATAAAAGCATTTAATTATTCTGATATGAATGTGGTTTGATAATTTTTGGATTAAATTCTCAATGCTATCTTGAACAAGTCTAGTAAACAAGGCGGTTTCTGTAGTACTATTTTCTAATTCTGGTTTACTTATTAAAACTTGCCGTCTCCTCTCGGCCTTTTCCAAAAATTGTTGGGTTTTACCTCTATATTGTGTGTTTCGGAATTCCTCCAAAAGTTGATGGTTCGGTGCCTGTGGTTTGTAGTAGAGAATCAATTGCGTTCCTAATTCAATCTAACTGGCTCCAAGTGTGCGGATGACATTTCCACTGATGATTCATTCGATGTGGCCGTAAATTATCAACTTCTGCCGTTCGTCTGTAGTCTGGTACAGTGCCAGGATGAAGTCAATACGGCTAACGAACGTATACAGGGTGCTCGAATCTCCATTGAAATTTTCGACAGCGTGAATCTGTCTTTCGACTCATATTTGAGTCGGATAGTACTATTGGGGCTGGTGTTGCTACTGTCATTGGCCATTGAAATGGCTCGTGTCTTAATTGAGCAAAAGGTTATGTCTTCACTGTTCTGTGGGTTTGTCTCTGTAATTGAATTGGATTGCCTCTCGATTTCGATCACTCAATTTACGTAATTCACTTATTTCTTTTGCGTTGATTTTGTTGTAGTTTTATTTTTTGTGTTTTAGTCACTTAAAATGTTTATGTTATTCACTTATTTCTTCAATGTTTAGTCACTTACATGTTTATGTTATTCACATATTTTTTTCTATGTTGATTTTGTTGTTCCGCGCTTAGCAGTTTCACTTAACATAGTGTTGAGTAAACTTTATGGATTTATTACTTAGTGAATTCTAAGGCGTCTTCTTAAAAATATTTTGTTATTTTTAAGTTATTTCACAATCACTTCGTATTTACACGTCAGGGTTTACTCTTTAGGTATGAACCACTATTTCGATGTTAGCGACGCGATATGCGCTAGCGGATAGTAATTGATGAATTGAATAGCTTAACTATCGCATCAATAATTACTATCCTACACGCCACTTACGTATTCTTCGCGAATGTGAGTCAAAGAAATGATCCGTCGTTAAACTAAGATCAAAGCTGTAAGCGTTTTTGTTAGGTTGAATTTAATGTCAGCGTAATATGTGAAGCATATTATGATACTACAATATATATGTTAAACTCATACATACTTAATTTGTATACGCACAGACATATATGCCTTTGTATGCAACCAATAGTTGGCGTGGTAGGTCGATCTGAATGTATGCAAGTACAATATTTACATTCAAATTCATAATATTCATAATATGTGTACGTGCATATATAATTATTATTTAATAATTCATATTTTACGGACAGTAGAAAATACAATTTATGGTTTTGTATTTTTTACTGTCAATTAAATATAAATTAATTTTGATAATTCGATATATTAAGAGTTATCGATATTGGCCCATTTAAAATTTATAAAGAAATACCGATATATAATGCTCACACCGCTCTTTGCAGTCTTTTGCGCGCTAGGAAATGGCGGCGATATAATTATTAACAACGTATCAAAATTGATGCAAGATGGCATCAGGTAGCGCAGCGCACTGCGGTATTATGATTAATTATTAGCTTGCGATTAGCATCATACAATTAGATACTTTTTATGTTAACATAGTCGCGTGCTGCTCGACTGTTGTTCTCGTTCCCCTTATTTTATTATATAAGTAAATGTGTGTAAATATATATTTATACAAGTATACAAGTTATATAAATCTCCTATTTGGTATCCAGGGGGTCTTCCTTCTGCAGTAGAGGTACGCCTTTGACACTGAATCTAGGTTGATTATGTTGGAGGGCTTGACTTCGCCCCCTTAGTTATATTGCTAGCCTTGTGGCGTAGCAATGTAGTGTAATTAAGAACAAGGTTATTTTTACGGCTATGTGCCGGAGTTGAGCTGTAGTTTATTGAGCAGCTTTGTAAGAACTAAAACTAGGAAGTACAAAGAGATATATTGTGGCTCCAAGCTAGAGTCGGCAAGCCGACTCAGCATAAACGATAACGCAGCCACTTGCAATATTTTCAAGTGTCAGGTTACCGTTGCTGACCGAGCGGCCGGGGCGCTGAACTCATACGTCAGCGGAATTTACTTGGAGCGACAATGTGCAGTTGTTTGTGTTTCTTACGCAAGACTTATGTGTTAACTACCCCCCCCCTCAAGTTGCTGGCCGACCTCGGTCACCTTGTAACTATTGATGATCTTTTCCACTTTCCTCGATGCTTGCCATTTCCTTATAAGTAGCCACACAAAGATGAGACTACTGAAAATGATGCTGAGGATGATGCCGATCGATGCTCGGTACTACAATATCGTTAACATCTGTGAAATTTACGCTTTCACAAGTGTGGTATTGTAACTGCTCAGATTTGTCCTGATAGCTGAGCTTGTTCTCTTGTAAATCTAATGCTACTCCTGCTCGCGTTAGCAAGTCGAAGCCTATAATGACATCAAATGAAGTGAGAGTGTCTAATATAAAAAATGGGGAAACCTGACCAAATACTTTCATAATTAATTAATTCCTTTAAAGGCTTGACGTAATTTTTTGCCGCTCCTGTGTCTATAAGTATTCTTATTGTCCTCCCACCCAACTGCCGCTTGATGAATGGCAGCCGGGAGCGTTCCCTAAAAAATTGACAGAATCGCTATCGAAACCTGCCTCACTATCTTCTTCAGTTTGTGTTACAGCGGCCTCTGCCACGTCTGCGTAACTGGGGTCCTGCTCTTGAGAGGCATTCTGAACAATGTTATTGAACTGTTGGCGTCTTTGGCCTGTGCCGTAATAAGTACACTGCCTAAATCTGGAAGAGGAGTCCACCTCCATTGGTTCTGGCTTTTGATTTGTTTCCTCCCTTTTATTTTTCTCCTGGGAATTGTTACTATGTTGGTCTGTGGTTTCCTAGTGTAATGTGGATTTTGTTGTTGTCCACGTTCGGGCTTATTGTATTTTCCCTGTTTTGAATTTTGTGGGTATCTTCTATTCTCTTCCCTTGCTTGATCCCTTTCTGCCATAGCCCTGGCATATGTAGCAGAAAATATGCTTCGTTCTATGCTTGCTTCAGCTTCTCTGGCTAGTGCCAAAGCTGATGGCAAGTCCCTCGGCTGTGCTACTGCTTTGATGGATTTCCTCATATCCGAAATAAACGGGTGTAGCGCGTCTGATCTAACTTCTTCGTTGAGCAGTGTGGCTTGCTCGGTTTCGTGGGTCATGACTATTTTGTTTGTGACAAGTGTTAACTTTTTCTCAACCTCGTCATAATAGTCCATTAGGCTCAAGTCGCCTTGTCTAACCATTTCTAGTCCTTGCCTTAACAACCGTAGTGATGTCTTGTCGGCATAAGAGCAATCTAATCTAGCTATTATAGCATCGAAATTAAGCACTGTATTATGTGATACCAGAACGGCTCTTGCAGCCCCTCTGATTTTGTTCCTAATTATGGTTACTGCTTGATAGTGAGCGCAGCTACCATTAAAAGGTTTGAATAACTCGTAAGCATCGCAGGCTGATTGCCTCCATGCTACGTACTCGTCAGAGCCCCCCTCGAATTCGGGAACGGTCTTGATTATATCTAAAGGGATGTCGCATCTGACATCTGGCTGAACAACAATTCGCTTGAAGCTCTCCACTTGAGGAGCTTGGACGCGCAAACTGTTCAGTTCGATTGTCACTGCGTTCAGCTGTGACTGAAACCTCTCTTCTTGCTGGGCCAAAGCTTGGCTAACAGCGTTCTGTATCAAGGCCTGTACCTGGTTCGCGTCCATGATTGCTTGGCTAAGGCTATGGTTTGGCACTTCAGTAAAGTTCTGGTTTGGTGCTTGGCTAGAGTACGCCTCTGGGTTTTGGACTTGGGGATCGTTAAGGTTCTGTCCGTGGCTTATATTGCCCGTCTCCCAGTTGCTGTCTTCGTCGCTCTCACACTCTACTTTTATGTTCATATAAAAGTCAAAGCGGCTCATATGCCTGCTTTTATGTCAACTAGTTGAATTAGTTGTTAATGTTATTTACTATCACGCATGAGCATGAAACACTATGTGGTAATTGTTGTAATTATTTTTCCAATCAAGCCAACTTTTGGCAACTTTTCTTTATATGTTGAAATTTTTTTTTGAAAACTTTGAAAACTTCTTTAATGAACTTACATGGTTTTCTATTTCGTAGATCCTATTGCGTTGGGCGCCAGTTATATAAATCTCCTATTTGGTATCCAGGGGGTCTTCCTTCTGCAGTAGAGGTACGCCTTTGACACTGAATCTAGGTTGATTATGTTGGAGGGCTTGACTTCGCCCCTTTAGTTATATTGCTAGCCTTGTGGCGTAGCAATGTAGTGTAATTAAGAACAAGGTTATTTTTACGGCTATGTGCCGGAGTTGAGCTGTAGTTTATTGAGCAGCTTTGTAAGAACTAAAACTAGGAAGTACAAAGAGATATATTGTGGCTCCAAGCTAGAGTCGGCAAGCCGACTCAGCATAAACGATAACGCAGCCACTTGCAATATTTTCAAGTGTCAGGTTACCGTTGCTGACCGAGCGGCCGGGGCGCTGAACTCATACGTCAGCGGAATTTACTTGGAGCGACAATGTGCAGTTGTTTGTGTTTCTTACGCAAGACTTATGTGTTAACTTACACACACATGACAATAGGCATTTATACATGCGGGGAGACATTAGATAGAGGGAGAAGACAAAATATTCATTCCTAGCTCGTACCAAAAAATCAAGAAGAAGCCAATTTAAATCTATTGCGATTTTTAGTTTATAAATTATATTGTAGTTAAATAGTCGTGGTGATTTGTGTAGCCTTTTATTAATAAACTATCATAAAAGTGTTCTTGCGGAGTTCGTTCGTTATAGTAGTTATTTTAATAAAATAATATTAATAATAATAATATTCAACTTTATTAAATTGCTTGTTATACCCTTGGACCGTTGAAAATGGTCAAAAAAGGATATACTAACTTTGTGCAAATGTATGTAACGGGCAGAAGAAGGCGTCGGAGACCCCATAAATTAATTTAATTTTTGTACTTAATTTTTGTTCACACACACATATGTAAAACGAGAGCAACAGTCGAGCGGCACGCGACAGTGGGATACCCTTGTTGCCATAAAAAGTATTTAATTGTATAATACTAATCGCAAGCTACAAATTAATCATATCACTGCAGTGCGCTGCAACTTTGCTTCAATTTCTATATGTATGTACACATGCATGCAACTACTTGTATACAAATTATGCAGTTTATCCTCACGAGGAAGCCAGTTGTGTCGTCGTGGTGATTGCTGCTATCAGATTCCTAGTTTATCCTCACGATGGGGCCAGTTGTGTCGTCGTGATGATTGCTGAAATCCAGATTCCTTGTATACTGAGTATACGTGTGTGGTCTTAGCTATTTAGGAAGATTAGGATTAGGGAGCTTACTTCGCTCACTAGTCTCTGGCCTTGTGGCTCAGTGACTCTATCAATTATAAGAAATAATTAAATGACGGCTTGTGCCGGAGTTATAATGACATGCGTCTTACTTTCGTGCGCTTTATTCAGAACTAAAGAACTCAGAAATACAAAGAGATGTATTGAGGCTCCAAGCTAAAGTCGGCAAGCCGACTCAGCATAAACGATAACGCAGCCACTTGCAATATATTCAAGTGTCAGGTTACCGTCGCCGACCGAACGGCCGGGTCGCTGAACTCATACGTCAGCGGAATTTACTTGGAGCAACAATGTGTAGTTATGGGCTTATGTGTTAACTACTCCCCCCTCAAGTTGCTGGCCGACCTCGGTCACCTTGTAACTGTTGATGATCTTTTCCACTTTCCTCGATGCTTGCCATTTCCTTATAAGTAGCCACACGAAGATGAGACTACTGAAGATGATGCTGAGGATGATGCCGATCGATGCTAAGTTCCTAGATGCCTTGGTGGCCGCCAATTCTCCCTTAAAGTTCTTGATGACTTGTAGATTGAGATTATTCATCCTGTGGAGCTGGGGCATACTTAACACGGGGTCATGGCTGATGATGTTGAGCAAGGGAGACCTGGCGATGCCTGGTGCCTTCTCTATGATCCCAGGCTCGTTCACGTATCTAGTTCCGTTCATGATGGCGGAGGATCGGAAGGTGACGAGGTGGGTTCCATTTGTGATGACTTCTGGACCGTCGTCTGTGCTGATCTTAGCGGCACTTTCATTGATTATGATGACGCCGTCGTCCACGAATGTGATCGGATTGAGATGGCTCGGTTGTGTTCGGCATGAGGCGGCGCTACCAGCGTGCAGTGCTCGGGCGCATGAGTCTTGTGCGGTAAATTTGCACAAGGAGGCGTAGGTTGTCGTTACGCACTCAGTGACTGTTAGTATATCATCGTTGCATTCGGCTACGGTGTCGTCTGATAGTTGCAATGCGACATGTTGGTGGGATACAGGGTATACGGTGACCTTTTTGCAAATGAATTTCACCCTGGGATACGCTATTAGGATATGAATTATATTTTCGGACTGGAGGACTTTTATTTTGGACGCTTCTGTGAGACTAACTATGGGAATTTCTAACGGGTGTTCATTTATCAGTGTTTCATACAAATGCGGAGTATCTACTATGTCATTCTTTTTCGCTTTAATTATTTAATTTACTGCGTCAGTTAGTTTGTTGATCTGTTCTTGCGTTTCCGAGTTGATAACTATTTGCTTATTGCTTGCATCGATTAGTTGCGATTCGGACCACCTCACCTTCTCAAAGTCAGACGCATCTGGTGTGCCTGCTATGACCTTCAGTGCTGAGCCTAGGAAGTCTAAGCTTCTATCCATTCTATGGTGTATTTGAATAACGGACAATAAACTCCTAATGTGATCTATTGCATCTAATAACTTCCGCATATGTGATTGTGGAAATAATTCAATTAATTTTTTAGTCTCGTCTGCAATAACACCAAATTCCGTCAAATTACTGGAGTGCCTTAAATAGTCCCTTTGTTCCCATACCAATACCTTTCCGTCTATTATTGGAATATAATTGGAATGTGAATAGTCGATAATCCGACTTTGTACCATCCCTAACATTAACAAAATTGCAACTTGTATCCTGTAATAGAGAAAGTTTGTGCGGTTAGTCATGTGCGGTTAATCCTACTTGGTTTTTCTTATTACTATTTCAGGTTGTCCTTATTGACCACCCTCCCTCTAATAAGAACAGACGTTCCTAGGTCTGCTTGTATCTTTTCCTCCGTACAAAGTGGTGTCAGTTTGTTGCCTAACCTCTTGTTATTCTTGACGAACACCTTTTCGCCTACTTCGAATATTCGGTTCTGCCTGTTTGTATTACACCTATCAAGCACAGCTTGCTGTGCTTTTTGGTTTTTTTTCCTGTATATTTTGTCTGAATTCGGGGGATGCGGCGTGTATAACATCCAACGGTTTTTGGTTGGTGACTGAGTGAATTGAGTGTTATACTCTACAGTAGCTCTCATAATAAGCTCCACAGTGTCGCTGGCTTTTTTGTCCATTTTTAGGCTTCTAGCTATATCTGCCAGCGTGCTATGAAATCTTTCTACTTGACCGTTGGAAACGCTGTGCAATGGTGGTGCATTAACAACGTCTATATCGTAGCTATTTTTGAGCAGCGATCCCATTGTTTCAGAACTAAATGCTGATTCGTTATCGCAGAACATTGTCTTCGTCTTTGGGAATAAATTGACCAATTGAATGATAGGTATTTTTAGTTCTACGATTGTCCGGGACGAAACCGGTTGTACTACACCAAATTTCGAAAATTTGTCCACACAGGTGAGGAAAAATTTTTTGTCGGTGGAGAAAATATCAATATGCAGCATTTCGCCAGCATATGATGGAATGGGTGAGACTCCAAGCTTTTGTTTCTGTGGATGCCTATCATATTTTAATTTTTGCATATTTTGCAATTGGTGACCACTTCCCGTGCTAAATTATTCATTTTGGGAAAATAGTAGTCACGAAGGACTTGTTTAACGTTTTCCTGTGCGGCTCTGTGCGCGCGGTTATGTTCTGCTGTAATAATTTCTATTTGCTCGTTTCTGTCAGTAATGTCTGACACGTACGTTTTGCAATGCCACAGCTTGGTGGCTGGGAAGTTTAACACAAGCTCGTGTTGAAAGCTAGCAAGTGTTGGGAAATCGTAATGAATTGCGTTAACTGCATCTGGGATGATGAGTGGTTTTAATATGTCAAACAGAGAATTTTTGTTTACGAAATTAATGATGTGGCGAATTTTCTTGCCGAAGAATATCATTTTTCTCTGCAGTGGGAAAAGTGCCTCTTCCAGGACAATTTGGTTTTTAAAACAGTCTCAACCGTGTAGGTTAGTGAGGTCTCACTATGAACTGTTGCAACGTCTGATGGGGGTTCGTTTTGTGTAGCATTAATGACTTGCCTGGACAAGGCATCAGCAACAAAGTTTTCCTTACCAGGCTTATAGAACACTTTGGCATTATGTTCGTCAATGAATGCTTTCCACCTTTTAATTTTTGCATTCGTGTTTCTGTCAAAAACCGCGAAGGTGAGAGGCTGATGGTCAGTGAATATATTTATTTCTTTCGTCCATGGATGCGTCAGTTGTCAGATCAAATGGCTTTTTGAAATCTGGGTACATGAGGATTACATCTTCTGATGCTAGAATATTCCTCAGTGTCTCGAAGGCATTGCGCTGAGTTTCATTAAACTCAACTGGGATTTTCTTGGACATATGTTTACTCACGGAGCCGTTTTCTCCTTTGAGAATGTTGGTCAACGGTCTTGCTATTGCTGCAAAATCTTTGATTAAGTTTCTGTAATAATTAGCCAATCCAAGAAATGACCGCAAACTGAATAAGTTTTTGGGTTCGGAAAAATTCTGTATGGCTTTAACCTTTTCAGGGGCAGTTGTGGCTCCGTTTTTGGTTACTACGAAGCCTAGAACTTCGACGCTCACTTTGAAAAATTGGGTCTTTACCAGAGCCACAAGCATGTTGGCATTACACAAACATTCCAATACCGTGTCTAATAAAAATTATTACATCGTCGATGTACACATAACAAAATTTCCCTATATGCTCTCTGAGGACTTCATCGATGGCCCTCTGAAAAATGCTTCCAGCGTTTTTGAGTCCGAAGGGTAGTCGGCAGAATTCATACTTTCCACCATTGACTGAGAACGAGGTCTTTTCTCGATCATGTTCTGCCAGATAAATCTGGTGGTAACCCGATTTTAGATCTAAGGTCGTGAAAAATTTTGCTCGTCCTAGATTCGATAAAATCATAGGGATACTCGGCATTGGGTATCGATCTGCTATAGTGCGCTCGTTTAGCTTCCTAAAGTCGATAACTAACTTCTTATTTTTGTTGCCGTTAGCGTCGAATCCTTTCTTGTCGACAACCCAGGACAGGCTGTTGTATGGTGACCTGGACGGCCTGATTATACCATTATCTAGCAATTGTCTGATTTCGTTACTTACAAAATCTGAAACTCCCATAGGATGCGGGTATAGCTTTGAATATACCGGATCATTATCTATGGTTCGTATGGTGGCAAAGACAGAGGTGTTAAAGGGTAGCTCCTCGTTAGAGATCGAAAATGCCTTTAGCCTCTTCAACATCATAGCCTTGAACTTCTTTTTGACGATGCTCGGTACTACAATATCGTTAACATCTGTGAAATTTACGCTTTCACAAGTGTGGTATTGTAACTGCTCGGATTTGTCCTGATAGCTGAGCTTGTTCTCTTGTAAATCTAATGTTACTCCTGCTCGCGCTAGCAAGTCGAAGCCTATAATAGCATCAAATGAAGAGAGAGTATCTAACATAAAAAATGGGGAAACCTGAGCAAATACTTTCATAAGGCATTTCGTCGTTATTTCGCTCGAACCGTGTATCGAGCTTACGGTGAAAGGGTTTTCGACAGGAACTACGCCATTTAATTCCTTTAAAGGCTTGACGTAATTCCTTGCCGCCCCTGTGTCTATAAGTATTTTTATTGTTCTCCCACCCAACTGCCGCTTGATGAATGGCAGCCGGGAGCGTTCCCTAAAAAATTGACAGAATCGCTTTCGAAACCTGTCTCACTATCTTCTTCAGTTTGCGTTTAAGCGGCCTCTGCCACGTCTGCGCAACTGGGGTCCTGCTCTTGAGAGGCATTCTGAACAATGTTATTGAACTGTTGGCGTCTTTGGCCTGTGGCTCTATCGGAAGTATTTGACCTTTTTTGTGCTTGTTGTACTTCCTCTTGGGTTTTTCCGTAATAAGTACGCTGCCTAAATTTGGAAGAGGAGTCGACCTCCATTGGTTCTGACTTTTGATTTCTTCCTCCCTTTTATTTTTCTCCTGGGAATTGTTACTATTGTTGGTCTGTGGTTTTTTAGTGTAATGTGGATTTTGTTATTGTCCACGTTCGGGCTTATTGTATTTTCCCTGTTTTGAGTTTTGTGGGCGGTTTCTATTCTCTTCCCTTGCTTGATCCCTTACTGCCATAGCCTTAGCATATGTTGTAGTATTCCAAGTAGAATGCATTCGAACATAAAATCGAAAAAAAATAATATTCGAATTACCCCTCTCATACACTGCACTGGGTAAGCACAGCATAAAACTTTTCTCTTTCCTCTCTTAAAGTCGCCCACGCGGTTGTCTAATCGTATGATTTAACCGTAACCCTAACTTAAAGCTTTTTCTTCGAAGTTATAAAAAGAGCTTTTACCATATTCATAACACATTTTTTGATCGGCTCTTTTGTTAAACAGACGCATTATCTTTGTGATCTGAAAAATTTAAATAAGAAGTTTTAATAAAAATCTGCAATCGGCTGCTGCAGTCATAAAACCAGACATAGCAATTCCCTGGCTAAGACCAAAAATAAAAATCGGATTAATTCCATTAATTGGAGCAGTGGTGGTACATTCCTCAAAAGGTGATATTGTAACAAGTGCTATAATTGTGAAATTTGTTAAAGTGAAGATTTTCATCAGCCGTGTGGCAGGCGGGTTTTTTTTTTGGAGTCTAAAAGGCCTGGGCACGCTATCTTCAACTTAATCTAGAGCCCACTGAATGTCGTACGACTTCGGCCGACTTTGGTTAAGTCCAAACCAGGTCAAAGGTCGATAAAGGTTTCCCCTGGTTCTGTTCCGTGGACGTAATCTTCAATAAGATCTAATCAAGATAAGTCCTGATATTGCTGTGTACAATGCTGGTGCCAAGTATTACATAATCACCTAGTTTTCGGCTGCAAACCAAATTCCATCTTTATTAGAAAACTCGCGAAATGTTTCCCCAGACACAGTTTAGAAGTCACCTATGTTTCTCAAACTGCTACCAGTGAATTAATTTTGTGCGAGATCAGCTGCCGAGTTCAATGAACTCAAGAGCGGCATTAAAGCTGCATTAAAATCATTTCAACGAATTAAAATCATTTAAACAATTTTTATATGAAAATTTAAGTCTTTGGAATTCTAAATGAATTCAAATTTATATTCCAATGTAGCTTAAGTAACGTAATTTTCTAATATATAAATTCTTGCTTATGGCCGGTTAATTTGATTTTTTTGGGACGAGCATGTACACATGGTTGGCATATATATCTAATTTATTTTGAGTATCTTTAATACAGCTTCCAACTTTAACCAACCACTGTTCAATGGGCCCATCGTTCGAGAGAGTTGCAGATAAATAAAACCAAAAGAAAAGTAAATATGGAAATGAGTGAGTTTACCTAGTAACTTGAACATATATTAGGATATAAATGCCACATGTAAATTCCCCAATTTAAGACCCATTTTTTTTATAAGCAGTACTAGAAACTGTATTGTTTTGCCTTGATTTGTCTTCTTTTCATGAAAGAAAAGACAATGTATTTAAAAACTGTCAAAATATTGAATTATTGTGAAAATAGAAATTGAAAATGAATAACTAAATGTTTTGTTATGGGTCTATCTGGATCTTCGCGGAGACAACATGAAGTAAATTAGTAATCGTTTCATTAAATATTAGGGGCAACGTCCAGACATCCCTATTTACATTGCCATGGTAGGGTGGGTAGAGACGAGGGGCAGCAACATCTAGTTCCCTCTGAAAATAATTCCAGTATTCGTTTGAGAAGGTGTGTCGGCACCGATTTTTTTTCATTCTTGTAGATATTACCACTATGCTAGTTAAACCGTGCACTTATATTTTATGACGTGGCAGGTACTAGGGAGTTTGGCCAGGAAAACCCCGACCAACCCGGCGAGCTTGGACCGAGCAAAGCAAGAGTGCACATCCTCCGCACCCAAAACTCCCCGGGCTCAGGTTTCCATCAGTCACCTTAGCCTGATCTTGAAAGCCATTAATATAAACCAGGCTGTACATTACAATGTAGCAGAAAATATACTTCGTTCTATGCTTGCTTCAACTTCTCTGGCCAGTGCCAAAGCTGATGGCAAGTCCCTCGGCTGTGCCGGAAAAACTACTGCTTTAATGGATTTCCTCATACCCGAAATAAACGGGTGTAGCGCGTCTGATCTAACTTCTTCGTTGAGCAGTGAGGCTTGCTCGGTTTCGTGGGTCATGACTTTTTTGTTTGTGACAAGTGTTAACTTTTTCTCAACCTCGTCATAGTAGTCCATGAGGCTCAAGTCGCCTTGTCTGACCATTTCTAGTCCTTGCCTTAACAACCGTAGTGATGTCTTGTCGGCATAAGAGCAATCTAATCTAGCTATTATGGCGTCGAAATTAAGCACTGTATTATGTGATACCAGAACGGCTCATGCAGCCCCTCTGATTTTGTTCCTAATTATGGTTACAGCTTGGTAGTGAGCGCAGCTACCATTAAAAGGTTTGAATAACTCGTAAGCATCGCAGGCTGATTGCCTCCATGCTACGTACTCGTCAGAGCCCTCCTTGAATTCGGGAACGGACTTGATTATATCTAGAGGGATGTCGCATCTGACATCTGGCTGAACAACAATACGCTTGAAGCTGTCCACTTGAGGAGCTTGGACGCGCAAACTGTTCAGTTCGGCTGTCACTGCGTTCAGCTGTGACTGAAACCTCTCTTCTTGCTGGGCCAAAGCTTGGCTAACAGCGTTCTGTATCAAGGCCTGTACCTGGTTCGCGTCCATGATTGCTTGGCTAAAAATATGGTTTGGCACTGCAGTAAGCTTTTGGTTTGGTGCTTGGCTAGAATACGACTCTGGGTTTTGGACTTGGGAATCGTTATGGTTCTGTCCGTGGCTAATATTGTCTGTCTCCCAGTCGCCTTCTTCGTCGCTGTCACACTCTACTTTTATGTTTCTACAAAAATCAAAGCGGCTCATATGCCTGCTTTTATGTCAACTAGTTGAATTGGTTGTTTATGTTATTTATTATCACGCATGAGCATGAAACACTATGTGGTAATTATTCACCATTATATTTTTTCAATCAAGCCAACTTATGGCAACTTTTCTTTTCTATTTTATATGTTTTTACGTTTTGAAAGCTTCTTGAATGAACTTGCATGGTTTTCTGTTTCGTAGGTTCTACTGCGTTGGGCTCCAATTATGCAGTTTATCCTCACGAGGAAGCCAGTTGTGTCGTCGTGGTGATTGCTGCTATCAGATTCCTAGTTTATCCTCACGATGAAGCCAGTTGTGTCGTCGTGATGATTGCTGTTATCCAGATTCCTTGTATACTGAGTATACGTGTGTGGTGTTAACTATTTAGGAAGATTAGGATTAGGGAGCTTACTTCGCTCACTAGTCTCTGGCCTTGTGGCTCAGTGACTCTATCAATTATAAGAAATAATTAAATGACGGCTTGTGCCGGAGTTATAATGACATGCGTCTTACTTTCGTGCGCTTTATTCAGAACTAAAGAACTCAGAAATACAAAGAGATGTATTGAGGCTCCAAGCTAAAGTCGGCAAGCCGACTCAACATAAACGACAACGCAGCCACTTGCAATATATTCAAGTGTCAGGTTACCGTCGCCGACCGACCGGCCGGGTCGCTGAACTCATACGTCAGTGGAATTTACTTGGAGCAACAATGTGTAGTTGTTTATGTTTCTTACGCTAGGCTTATGAGTTAACTTACATTCATATTCATCTATAGGCTACCTATTGGTTGAGTGTTAGCATACATATATTTATGCACATGTATTTTCGGTAATTGACATGTGCATGGAAAAGAAGAGTCGAGAAACAGCTCGCGCTTCGCTTTCGTATTGTTTGTCCTTTTCTTTCCTGCACAAGTATTTTTTAGTTCTGACATCATCGACAACTTCTTTGCTGGTCGGATGGTCGAAATGATTTATCTAATAACTTCAGTGTTTATTGTCCGATCGGATTGCAATTTGGAGGGTAAGTTCATATAGTATTAATCTATATATATGTATGCTAAAGAAGAACGTTAAGAAATGAGTATTTCGAATGTAAATCGCAATGTAAACCAAAATTGGCGGTTTGCGGGGGCGGTAGGCGTGTTATTCCAAATTGAAAATAAACTTGATCTGCGTATGGTATACAGGAATCTTCATGTTAAATTTGGTGTCCCTAGCTTTTCTAATAGCTGAGATCGGCGCGTTTATCATTTCGACCCTTCGACCAGCAAAGAAGTTGTCGATGACGTTAGAACTAAAATCTTGCGTAGGAAAGAAAAGGACAAACGATGCGAGCGCGAAGCGCGAGCTCTTTCTCTACTTTTCTTTCCATGCACATGTCAATTACCGAAAATACATGTGCATAAATATATACTAATACTCTACCAATAGGTGGCGTGGTAAATGAATATGAATGTATGCAAGTATTTACATGCTTGTGTACATATTCATAATATTCATAATATTCTTACGTGCACATATGATTATTATTGGTAAAAGTTAAATATTGTAAATGCCCTCATCTTTGATTTTTTTTAAATTTTTTTTACATGTAGGGCTACATATATTTATCATGAATTTTGGTGAAAGAAATATGACTCGGACGCTTCTAGTTTTTTTTTAATTGAATTTTAAAAATAATTAAATTTGCATGTATTATATAGTTGCGTTTTTGTGTGTGACGCCAGTATGTCTGCAACTTTTTGTGACAGTACAGTGTGCCACAAACTGATTTGATTGAAATGAAAATTTTGCAGTCACTTTAGTATAAGATTCCTATGCAAATTACCCTTTGATGATCTATCAGTGAACAGACGTGTTTTTTTTGTGCGCTTCGATTTTCTTTTGGATTATATTCAAAACAACCGGTGTTTTGTTTAGGTATATATCAACTTAAATCTGAACTCCTTTTGCTAGCCCGTTCACGACGCGTGTGCATGCCTGATAAATTAGTCAAACTAAACTTTGTTTGCTATTTTTACATTTGTTGTGCATTGGTTCTTCTTGTCTAGTGTTTTGTTTTTGTCTTCGTATTTTCGGTAAGCGACGTTGTTGTAGTTGGCTCACCGTTATAGCTCTCTCTCCTTATCTATCCTAATTCTTTGAGCGCACCTAAGCAGCTCTCACGCTTTGCCGCTCTCTTTGCTGCACTGTTGTTACTTAATCTTTCTGCTCTCTGTGCTCACTGGCCTTTACGCGCGCTAATTTCTTTCCCTCGCGCACATACCTCTTCTTGTTTTTGTTCGTTTCTTTTTTTGGCATTTTTCCTTTTATACAGTAGGTGTCCCCGATAATGGACATGGTAATTTGCTTCAAAAATTCTGCCTTAAGCAGGTGACTGCCGCCCAGGCAAGCATCTCGTGCTGGCTATGTACCAACGTAGTACACGCGAAGTGTGCCGGCTTTTCTGCCAAGCGCACTGGTTTGCCTTATTGCTGCGATGTGTGTAGGGAGGTGGAGAACGACATGTGTTCGTTTATGCGTCAAACGAAGACTGGATTTAAGGAACTGCTTGGAAGTTTTCGTAAACTTTCCGACTAGTTCTCGGCGCTGGATTCTTCTTTCAATAACCTTAAGTTATTGAATGAATCCCTAAAGCGCAAGAAATCCACACGGGTAGAGAAGTCTCCTGTTAGCGCCACCCAGCTCCCTCTAATTAACCAGCCAGGTACGACAGTGACACAGCCGCTGATGCCGTTCACCAATCCTCCGATGGTAACGAGATCTGCGGTTCTTCTAGAGAATGTCATTGGGGATGTGCAACCAGTGACGCCTAAAACATCTGATATGTCTGCTGTGGTCTCGTTGCCCGTGCCACAGTTAGTAGATTTTCATAGGGCGTGTTCAAGTTCTGGATTACCAGAAGAGAACCTCTGCTCTGGTATTATACCGGAGGCGCCAAAAAAGCTTGTAGGTGTTCCACAAAAGAAATAAATTTTTGTTTCGAGGCTTGCCCCTGAACTCACATCAAACGATGTTACTGCTTATATTCAAGCGAAAATTCAAGCCTTGGATATAAAGGGAGGGAGGGATATATCGTCCTTCAAAATAAGTGTCCCCAACGAACTCTTTGGCATTATATGTTCCGCCCAATTTTGGCCGAAACACGTAATGCTTAAAGAGTTCGAAGCAAAGAAGAAAAAAAAACGTCCACCGATTAAACTTCCTTTGCCTTCTTTAGCATCTGCCAAAAAAAATCCGACAAAAAAAAACTAAGAAGCTTCTTTACTCTTTCATATCAAAATGTTAGAGGTCTTGGTACTAAACTTTCAACTTTATATTGAAACAGTCTCTCTTTTTCTTCTCAAATTTTTGTGTTTACTAAGACTTGGTTAAAGCCGGAGATCCTTAACTCCGAAGTCTTTCCAAATAAGTACACAACCTACAGGTGTGATCGACCTAACCGTCGTGGTGGTGGAGTTCTTATTGCAGTTGATTCCACCATCAATTCGGAACTTTTACAACCGGAGATTCAATCTGCTATTGAATATTCTGTGTAAAATTACACTTCCCCGGTTTCTTTCATTATATAACCTGTTCTTATATTCCGCCGTCATCAGAGTTATCAGTCTATTTGCAACATTTGTCGGCAATAAAGACTATATTTAATCTGTTATCAGACAGAGATCACTTTTCAGTCTTTGGGGACTTTAATATTCCTAATTGTAATTGGACAACAAGTGTTGACTCAAATACTCTGCTGCCTTCACGGCAACATGACCTTTTCGACGGTCTGTTTGATATGTCATTGTCACAGGTCAATCATATCTTAAACTGTAGTAGCAGATCGTTAGATTTATGCTTTGTCTCCGATCCATCTAGAGTGAGTCTAAACAGGACACAACCACTTTCTCTTCCTGAAGATCCTTACCATCCACCTCTTAAAGTTACTTTTGAGTTTGGCGCATGTATGGATAAACATGAAAAACTGTGTAATCGTGTACGCTGCTTTAGGAAAGCAGATTTTAACTTATTAAATTTGTTAATTTCCAATTTTGATTGGTCGGAACTATATTTGTCTACTGATATTTCAGTAGCTGCCAAGATTTTTTATAACACAATTAATTCATTTTTTTGATATTTGTGTTTATTTTTATTTTTTTTATTTATTTATTTAGTTTATAGTCGAACTATGATCAGTCGACTTTTTTAAAAGTAAAGAAACAATTAAAATTAGATTTAAATTATTTAATTTAAATTTTAAACTAGAGGTAATTTTAAATTAAGGGTGAAACCTTAAATGTAAAAAAAAAGAAAAAATTAAAAATTGTGCAAATGTGCAAACTGGGATAAAGAAAAGCCGATCCAACATTTGTTGCAGAGGATTGGAGAAAACCCAGAAAAACCCAATCAGATCAGGAGAGTTAGTGTTAGTAACCAAATGTAAATAAAATTATGAGTAGAGTGTTAAAGCATGCAGTATGTTGAAAGTACTACTATGAATACAAAGAAGACAATTATGTGTTTGACTAAATTCTAGATAAGTGGGCGAGGAGTTGTAATTTTAAGCTAGATATCAAGTTGTTATTGTTAGCTACAATGAAGTATAGTTTATTATAGTCCGAACATAATACCCTGAATGGCTCATGCAGGGCATAGTTCGAGCTACAATTGGGAAGTTTTAGAGGAAGGTAATTACGGGTGATTCTACCAGGGACAGAAAAGTGTAGTCTACTAAGTAAGTCGCTACTATCTATGTCACCTTGGATAAGGTTGTTAATAAATATAACACCAAGCATGGTTCTACGATTAGCTAGAGAAGGCAGATTAAGTAACAAAAGTCTACTAGAATAGGAAGGAAGTCTTGAATTTACATCCCAGTTAAGGCCTCGCAAGGCAAACATTAAGAAGTTTTTCTGTACGGATTCAATGCGGTCTCTATGAACTGTGTACTGAGGGTTCCAGACACATGATCCGTACTCGAGAATTGGACGAACAAGCGAAGTGAAGAGAGTCTTAGTTAAGTAAGGATCGTCAAACTCCTTGGACCATCTCTTAATAAAGCCGAGTACACCCATAGCTTTATTAACTATTGATGATATATGTTCAGAAAACTTGAGTTTTCGGTCCAAACGGACACCTAGATCATCAACCAGGGAAATTCTTTCCAAGGTACAACCACAAAGAGAGTATGATACGTACTTTGGACAGGCACGTGAGAATGTCATCAGCTTGCATTTTGAGCTGTTCAGATTAAGGAGATTTGCACGACACCAAGAAAAGAAACAATCTAGGTCAGATTGAAGGCGAGAATGACAGGAGTCGTCTCTAAATTGAAAACAGAGCTTGACATCATCCGCGTACATGAGAGTACGTGAGTTAAGTATGACCGTTGGGAGGTCATTGATGAAAAGTGTAAAAAGCAGGGGACCTAAGTGGCTTCCCTGAGGAACACCAGATGTGGCATGAACGGGATAAGAACGAGTATTTTTAAAGAGGACTCGTTGGGTTCTGTCACTCAAATAGCTCACAATCCAACTAAGAAGTTTTGGTGAGAAACCGAGAAGATTTAATTTATGTGCAAGAAGGGAATGGTTGACTGAGTCAAATGCCTTACTGAAATCAGTATAAATGACATCAGTTTGAAGATTTTCCTGAAATCCTTTTACCACAAAGGATGTCAGCTCAAGCAGATTTGTCGTGGTAGAACGACGCTTCACAAATCTGTGTTGAAAAGGGGATATAACGGATCTACTAAAATGCTGCAAGTGAGGAGTAATAACATTCTCGAAGAATTTCGGTATAGCCGACAATTTAGAGATACCTCTATAATTGCTTGCATCAGACTTGCTGCCCTTTTTATGTAAAGGGATGATAAAGGATTCCTTCCATATGGATAGAAACGAGGCAGTTACTAAGGACAGCGAAAATAGTTTGAGCAATGGCTTACATAAGGAGTTGGCACAGTATCGAAGTACACAGGCGGGGATACCATCGGGACCTGGTGAGAAGACTGGTTTAACCAATCGAAGATCCCTAATAAGTGAACTTTCATTCAGTAAAGGTGTGAAGATGCCATTCGAGCTTGGTACGCTATATGGATAGGAGTGAATGTTTGGCGTAGAGGAAGAATAAGTTGTTTGAAAAAACTTGGCAAACATATCGGAAATGGCCTGATCTGTGTTCGCCTCAGCGTTATCGAACATAAGTTTAGAAGGAAAGCCCGCTGACCTACGCTTCATGTTAACAAAACTATAAAACTGTTTAGGATTCTGAAAGAACTGAATCCTACATCTGGTCAAATAGTTTTTATAACACTTCGCGTTAAGCACGGTAAAATTTGCCCGAGCAGTTAGGTAGCGGGAAAAGACAAGCGGTGAGTTTTTCAGCTTGTATTTCTTAAATAAGCTACTCTTTAAGTTTTTTAAGCGAGACAACTCTTTTGTAAACCAAGGAGGCCTGTTTGAGCTTGTCGGATAGAAAAACGGAACACAGATATCAAAAGCAGAGTTAAGGGTTTTATAAAATATATTGATAGCCACTGACATATAAGTTGATAGATAAAAGTCAGACCAATCACAATATGAAATTAAATAATTTAAGTATTCAAAGTCTGCTTTCTTAAAGCAGCGCAAGCGATTGCACGGCTTTACACTTTTATCCACAAAGCTAATACCCAAGTCGAGATTCACTTCGAAAGTGGGATGATAAGGATCTTCAGGTAGGGAAAGAGGTTGTGCCCTGTCTAAAATCACCCTGGAAGGATCTGAGACGAAACATAGATCAAGCGATCTGTTTAAAGTGTTTTTGACATGATTAACCTGCGACAAAGACATGTCAAACAAACCGTCAAACAGATCATGTTGCCGGGAGGGCAGAAGGAAGTTTCCCTCCGCAATGGATGTCCAATTACATTCCGGGATATTAAAGTCACCCAGGACTATGAAATGATCTCTGTCTGATAACAGATTAAAAATAGTCTTAATTGCAGACAAATGTTGCGAGTAGACTGATAATTCCGATGACGGCGGAATATAGGAGCAGGTTATATACAAGAAAAAACCGGGAAAGTGTAGTTTTACACAGATTAATTCGATGTCGAATTGAAACTCCGGCTGTAAGAGGTCCGACATAATGGAGGAGTCTACTGCAATCAGTACTCCACCACCCCGTCGGTCAGGTCGATCAAGCCTGTAAGTTGTATACCTATCTGGAAAGACTTCAGAGCTTAGAATCTCTGGTTTTAACCAGGTTTCGGTAAAGGCAATAATTTGGGAAGTAAAGGCAAGACTATGAAGATAGCATTTTCAAAGGCATGAAGAGAAGAGAACTTCAGTTTTTTGAGGACTTTGCACTTGTTGTAGGTCCGCTTGGCGATGTAACGGCCAATGTGGGAAGAGTGACGGTCGTTCGGCTTTTTTGTTTTGGAGTGAACTCCTTAACAATAAGGTCGGGCGGCCAGAAAGAAGCTGCGCAAACGTCTTTAAACTGTTCTGCAGGGAGAATAATTTTGAAAGAAGAAATGTCGCGCTTTAATTTGAAGTTGAATTTTTTAACTATCAAATCATTTACAGGCATCCTTTCGAGAATGTACGATTGTACATCTTCTATGGTTGTGTCTGGAGCCAAGCGAGAGATAAACACCAATTTTTTGGGTTTAATCGCAATCAGAGGTTTTATACTCGGTGCCTGACTAGCAGGCATGATTGCGGGAACATTACCCGTTACGTTATTTATCATTGCTCGTAATAGGAGTAGGCACAAGAGGGGCAGCAAGAGGTTTCGGTGCGGTAACATTGCTGCTAGTTTTTTTTTTTTTGTGCAACTAGAAGAGCAAGACGGTATAGGGGAAATTAGACTTAGAAGATCAGAAGAAGAAGCCTTGGAAGAAGGTAGATTGGTGGTCTTTAGATTCGTAGTAACTGAATCTAAAGGAATATTAAGAGGAGCAGGTGGCTTACTAAGAGCCGTAAAGGCGTTGAATTGGGTCTCCATCTCCAAAAATTCAGATTGGAGATTAGAGAAAGCTGTGCGTATCCGATAAAACCCGAGTTTGGTTTTATTGTGGATTTTCCGTAGATCGGATTCACCCACACGGCACGCTTCGCACGACCATTTAAGGCCTACATTGGCGTTGACGGCATCTCTAACCCGCACAGTTAGGCCACAGCATTTTAAGTGACTAAAATTGTCACAGAGCCAGCATCCAATGTAGTCCGCATTAGCATCTGAAGAGCATTTGCAATTTGCTGCAGAGCACGACACCATGTTAATAAAATAGATATGCCTTCGAATAGTAGGGGACAACGAAGAGAGCAATAGAATATTAAGACAAATTTCTTGAGAGAGCAAGAAACAGTTACAGCGCCGAAAACAGGCAAGCAAGCGAGAACGAAAATAAAAAAAAGAAACAAATATAGCGAGCACTCGAGGTAAACAAAACAACAACAGCTGTTACGTCTACAACAACAGCACTACACAACTTACTCAGAGAGCGAAATTTACTTTCGTGAGCGGGAGAGCAGGAAAGTGTAAGAATATTAGTAAAAACGTGCTTTTATCCAACTTCCTCGAAAAAGCCGCCATGGTTCACAAGAGAGTTGTCACGGTTAAAAAATTTAAAGTCGAGTCTTTTTAAAAAGTATAAAAACAATAATTCGCCTTCAGCCTTTTCTCGCTACTTAAGCGTGCGGTCAGATTTTACAGTCTTAAACGCGAAATGTTATAAGACCTACAATATTTAACTCGTTACAAGGTTCAGTTTATTCAGAACCCCAAACAGTTTTATAGTTTAGCTAACACGAAGCGTAAGTCTACCGCATTTCCAACGAAATTAACGTTTGAAAATGCTTGTGCAGATACCGACCAAACCATGGCTAATTTGTTTGCAAGTTTTTTCAAACGACCTATTCATCTTCTACACATCACACTCACTTTTATCCATACAACATTCCAAGTGCGAATGGTATCTTCTCTCCCTTTCTCCAGTTTTCTCACCAGGCCCTGACGGTGTCCCCGCTTGTATACTTCGGTTCTGTGCCAACTCCTTAAGTAAGCCATTGCTCAAACTATTTTCGCTGTCCTTAGAAACTTCACTCTTTCCTTCTATTTGGAAAGAATCTTTTATTATTCCCCTTCTTAAAAAGGGCAGCAAGTCTGATGCAAGCAATTATAGAGGTATCTCTAAATTGTCGGCGATACCTAAATGTTTCGAGAATGTTATAACTCCTCAATTGCAATATTCCTGTAGGTCCGTTATTTCCCCTTTTCAACACGTATTTATAAAGCGTCGTTCAACTACGACAAATTTTTGAACTGACATCCTTTGTGGTAAAAGGATTTTAAGAAAATCTTCATACTGATGTTATTTATACAGATTTCAGTAGAGCTTTTGACTCAGTGAATCATTCCCTTCTGGCACATAAGCTTGACCTTCTAATTAAATACTTAGTTGGATTGTTAGCTATCTGACTGACCGAACTCAAAGAGTCCTCTTTAAAACCACCCTTTCAAACCCACTTCATGCCACATCTGGTGTTCCTCAAGGGAGTCACCTCGGTCCCCTACTTTTTACGCTTTTCATCAATGACCTTCCTTTGGTCATACGTAACTCCCGTACTCTCATGTATGCGGATGATGTAAAGCTTTGTTACCAATTTAAAAACGACCACTGTCACTAAATAGTTTTTATTCTTGGTGTTGTGCCAACTTTTTAAACCTGAACAGCTCTAACTGCAAGCTGATGACATTCTCTCGAGCCAGTCCAAAGTATGCTTCTTATACTCTTTGTGGTTGTGCCTTGGAAAGAATCACCCTAGTTCTTTTGGAGCGAAAACTTAAGTTTTCCAATCATATTTCAAATATGGTCAATAAAGCCATGGGTGTCTTAGGCTTTATTAAGAGATGGTATAAGGAATTTGACGATCCTTATCTTACAAAGACCCTCTACATCTCACTTGTTCGTCCCATTCTCGAATACGGGTCATGCGTATGGTGTCCCCAGTATACTATTCATAAGGAACGCATCGAATCTGTACAGAAGAATTTTTTACTTTTTGCTTTACGTGGCCTTAACTGGGATGAACATTTAAGACTGCCTTCCTATACTAATAGACTTCTATTATTAAACCTGCCTTCCCTAACCAATCGCAGAACCATGCTAGGCGTCGAACTATGCACTGCACGATCCGTTCAGGGTATTATGTTCGGACTACAATAAACTTCAACACGTCATAGCTAGCACTAACTCTATCGCTGATATGAAATCTTTAATTCTTGTCTATCTAGCACGTAATTAGTATTAGAACTAATTTGTTTTTGTATTGTATCTTCCACGTCATTCTATCTTCTTTTCATTTTTTATTTGCATGTCGTGTGTGTCCTCTATTCGACTTTTCATTCCCTATCGCTTTAATTTTTTTTTCTCTCGCGTTTCTACTCGCATTTTTACCACGTTTCCGGGTCGTACGTTATGCGACGGTGCCTCTCGGTCGGTCAGGCGGATGTTGGACTTCGTCTGGGTTCCGCGCGCAACAAGCATCGGCTTTGGATCACTTGTCAATACATTCTTTGTATTCAACACCCACTGTCGCGCGCTACTCGACTGTTGCTCTCGTTTTACTTTGCAATCGCGAATCTTGTGTTTTTTCAAAAATTATTCATTTATTCATGAATATCTATTTTCTCCCCTTCAAAGTAATCCCCATGAGATATTATACACTTGTGCCAACGGTTTTTCCAATCTTCAAAGCACTTCTCATAAGCACTTTTCGGTATAGCCTTGAGCTCCGCCTTCGATGCCGTCTTTATCTCGTCAATCGTAGCGTAACGTAACGCAAATTGAGAACTTGGATTAAATTGTTCAAACTTTACAGAACGCTAACATGAAAAGTCAGCTGGATAAATGTGAGTTCATGAAAAACAAAGTCGAATTATTTGGATTTGTTGTCTCCGATAGGGGAATATGAACAAACCCGAGTAAAGTGGCTGCGATAGCAAATTATCCCTGCCCTAAAAAATTGAGGGATCTAAGATCTTTGCTCGGGCTTTCCGGCTACTATAGAAAATTTATACAAAATTATGCCAAACTGGCAAAACCCTTAACTTTACTTTAAAGAGGGGAGGATTCGAAGCAAAAAAAAAAAAATTCTGACCTAATCGAAATACGAGGGTCGTTTGATAAGTCCGTGACTTTTTGTATTTGCCGCGCACCTGCTCTAAATACAACACTGCTCCTGTCAGCAGTTATCGATTAACAGCTGACTGTAAAATTTTGAGAAAGCTGCGTTTCTTAGTTTGCGTTTTATAGGCATTGAAAGCAGACGATCTCGTGAATTTTAACGAAAATGGAAAAAGTGAATTTCGTGTGCTAATTAAGCATTATTTTTTGCGTAAAAAATCCATCACCGAAACCAAGGAAAGACTTGATAAATATTATGGGGACTCTGCACCATCAATTTCAATGGTTAAGAAATGGTTTACTGAGTTCCGTTGTGGTCGTACCAGTACAAGTGATGCCGAACGTTCAGGTCGCCCAAAAGAGGTCGTCATGCCAGAAATCGTCGACAAAATCCATGGAATGATATTGGATGATCGGAGAATGAAAGTGCGTGAGGTAGCTGAGGCTGTAGGCATCTCAACTGAACGGGTACATCACATTTTACATGAATATTTGGACATGAAAAAGCTTTCCGCGCGATGGGTGCCGCGATTGCTCACACACGACCATAAGCGCAACCGTGTGACCATTTCAAAGGAGTGTTTGGCGATGTTCAATCGCAATCCAAACGAATTTTTGCGCCGTTTCGTTACCGTAGACGAAACATGGATCCACCACACCACACCAGAGACCAAAGAACAATCAAGACAGTGGGTTTCTCCGGGTGAACGTGCACCAAAGAAGGCCAAGGTGGGTCTGTCGGCCAACAAGGTCATGGCCACAGTTTTTTGGGATGCACAAGGTATCATTCACATCGATTACCTTGAAAAGGGTAAAACGATCACCGGCGAATATTATTCAGAGCTTTTGGACAGATTCGATATTGATTTGAAGCAGAAACGACCGCATTTGGCGAAAAAAAAAGTGCTGTTCCATCAGGACAATGCACGGGTGCAGACGTGTGTAGTCAGCATGGCAAAATTTCATAAATTGGGCTACGAACTGCTACCCCATCCAGCATATTCTCCAGATTTAGCCCCCTGTGACTATTTTTTGTTTCCAAACATGAAGAAATGGCTCGGCGGTAAGAGATTCGGGTCAAATGAAGAGGTCATCACAGAAACAAACGACTATTTTGAGGGCCTTGAGAAAACCTATTATTTGGAAGGAATAAAAAAATTGGAAAAACGCTGGACTAAATGTATAGAGCTAAAAGGAGATTATGTTGAGAAATAAAACGCTTCTTTGACGAAAAAAATATATTTTATTCAAAAAGTCACGGACTTATCAAACGACCCTCGTATCTAAAATTCAATTAAAACACAACAGTATTTATTTAAGCAAATTAAAATCATCTCGCTTGCCAAAAAAGTTTAAATCAACCCTCGCATATAACCAAAACGGAATAAGCGGATAGTTAGGTTTGACAAGTGGCGGCAAAAATTGTCTCTCTTTCGTTCGCAAGTTTCTACCTTACTTTTGATCCGACCGCTCTACCTTGTTTTCCTTTGCTGCGTTCCGATATTTCGCTCCCTGTGCATTAGATGCATGCTTCCTTTTAGTGACATCGCTATTTACTGCAATTTACCGCTCTTCTGTTCATCTCTCACTTCAAAGTAATAAACTGGAACAAAAACGTTTAAGTTTTTTTGTGTTTGCTTTAATAATTGTTGCAGACTAAAACCAGCAGGGGTGTTCACTTAATATAACTTATAAAATTATGCATTGAACAATATAACAAATTAAAATAAAAAATACATTACAAATTATTATTATTTGAAAACATATTTAAAACTTGGCTTATACTATAAAAAATTTCTATCATGAGTAAAAACCAATCTTAAGACCAGAAGTCGACTATTGTCGACAAAGGCTCAAAGGGCAATGACCCCGACTGCGGCAGCATGAAGCTGACACAGCTGTTTGTTCGCTTAGACAAGGTAACAGAGGACATTTCCCGCATAAAACATAAATTTGAATCTGGCTCTATATCAAAAAATCAGTTTGAATTACAATGCCGATTAGATATGTTAAATTCCTATATTGAAAAGGCAATGGGTTTGCAATCAGAAATTGATTCTTTGGATCCTGAAAATGATAATCGATCCGGTTTAGAAGAAATTTGTTTAACATCTAAAGCATTATTTATGTCAGCTCTAGCTCCAAGTGGTAATAAATCACAATCCCAAAATGCGCCAAGCTATATTAGCCACTATTCAAATTTACCAAAACTGAAACTACCTACTTTTTGTGGGAAGCATTCTGAATTTCAGCAATTTATCAGTTTATTTGAAAGTTTGGTAGATTCAGATAATTCAATCTCGGACATTGAAAAATTTAATCATTTAATTTCATGTCTATCAGATGAAGCGTAAGATACAGTACAAGCATACCAAATGTCAGCAGCAAATTATCCAAAAGCATTAGCAAGATTGCACCGTGTTTACGACAATAAATGCCTTATTTTCTTCGATACACTCGCTCAGCTGTTTGACATTCCTCCCGTGACTAAGCCATCTGCATCCGCATTGAGGTCAATAATCGATAAGGTTTTGGCAGTTTTTTACCCTTTCGTCGTTGGGTAATGAAAAAGATATAGCCAATGCAATGATCATTCATCTCGTTCTATCTAAGGTAGATTATATTACAAAATCAAAATATGAAGAGCAACTTGATTATGATGTTTTGCCCAAGTGGTCTGACTGCGCTATAAATCTCAATAGGCGATATCAACATCTGACTGCAGAGGAATCCTCAAGAGCCAGAGTTGAACCAAAACCTGAGATCCCAATTAGAAAACCCAAAAAGTCATCATTTGCCCGTTCCAAATCTACAAGTTCAGTTGATCCGAATTGTCTGTATTGCAACTCTAACCATAGTATTGTCAACTGTCAAGGGTTTGCAGCAATGCCTGTTCTGGAACGGTTTGAATTCTCTAAGGGTAAAGGGTTATGTACAATAAATAAACAAATAAATAAATTAATTAATAAATAAATTAATAAACAAATTAATAAATTAATAAATAAATTAATTAATAATTTAATTAAAAAATAAATTATTAAATTACTAAATTAATTAATAAATAAATTAATAAATTAACAAATTTATTAATAAATAAATAAACAAATTTATTAATAAATAAATTAACAAATTTATTAATAAATAAATTAATAAATTAATAAATTAATAAATTAATAAATTAATAAATTAATAAATTAATAAATTAATAAATTAATAAATTAATAAATTAATAAATTAATAAATTAATAAATTAATAAATTAATAAATTAATAAATTAATAAATTAATAAATTAATAAATTAATAAATTAATAAATTAATAAATTAATAAATTAATAAATTAATAAATTAATAAATTAATAAATTAATAAATTAATAAATTAATAAATTAATAAATTAATAAATTAATAAATTAATAAATTAATAAATTAATAAATTAATAAATTAATAAATTAATAAATTAATAAATTAATAAATTAATAAATTAATAAATTAATAAATTAATAAATTAATAAATTAATTAATTAATTAATTAATAAATTAATAAATTAATAAATTAATAAATTAATAAATTAATAAATTAATAAATTAATAAATTAATAAATTAATAAATTAATAAATTAATAAATTAATAAATTAATAAATTAATAAATTAATAAATTAATAAATTAATAAATTAATAAATTAATAAATTAATAAATTAATAAATTAATAAATTAATAAATTAATAAATTAATAAATTAATAAATTAATAAATTAATAAATTAATAAATTAATAAATTAATAAATTAATAAATTAATAAATTAATAAATTAATAAATTAATAAATTAATAAATTAATAAATTAATAAATTAATAAATTAATAAATTAATAGATTAATAAATTAATGAATTAATAAATTAGGAAATAAATTAAAAAATTAATTAATAAATAAATAAATAAATTAATAAATAGATTAATAATTAAATTAGCAAATAAATTAGTAAATAAATTAATAAATAAATTAATTAATAAATAAATAAATTAATAAATAAATTAATTAATAATTAAATTAATAAATAAATTAATAAATAAATAAATAAATAAATTAATAAACAAATTAATAAATTAATAAATAGATTAATAATTAAATTAACAAATAAATTAATAAATAAATTAATAAATAAATTAATAAATTAATAAACTAATAAATTAATAAATAAATTAATAAATAAATTAATAAATATTGTATAAACTGTCTTCATCAGGGACACAAAACCTCAATGTGCAGATACTCTAAGTGCGAAGTCTGCTCTAAATCGCATCACACCTTATTGCACAGGTATATAGCTCAGAGTCAGTCCCATAGGCAATAGACTGAGCCAGTTCTTAGCGCTCAACTAAATCACATTGCCAGTGATAATGAGCAATCCATACTTGCTACAGCTGTAGTCAAAGTACATGATATGTTCGGACAGGTTCATTTCGCCAGAGCTTTATTAGATGGAGGCTCTCAAACTAATTTTATTACAGAGAGCTTTGCACAAACCCTTCGGCTCTCAAGAACCAACAGTAGCTTGACTGTGTCAGTATTAGGCAAGTCAAATTTAGTAGCCAAAGGTGAAGTCAATGCTACAGTGCACTCTCGAGTAAATAGCTACCAGTTTAGTGCAGATTTTTGGGATGGAAAATCCCAGCAAACATTGAACTAGCTGATCCTCGTTTCCATAAACCTCAGAAGATAGACTTGTTAATTGGAGTTGATCACTTCTTTGAGATGCTGTGTTCGGGACAAATTAAATTATCTGAAGATGTACCTTTACTCCAAAAAACATTATTAGGATGGGTTGTAGCGGGTCGATGGAAACAATTAAACACTCACCCGGTATCTTGTGCCATGATTGCTACTTCAGAACATGGTACATTAGAAGCTCTTGTAGAAAGACTTTGGGAGATAGAAGAAATGCCGCAATTATGTTTAAATGTTAACTATTCAGCTGAGCAACTTGCATGTGAGGATCATTTTAAGAAAAATATACGCCAGTTGTCTTCAGGTAGATTGGAGGTTATTTTGCCATTTAAACTTGACCCGTTTGGTTTGGGGTCTTCATTTGATGCAGCTAAGCGTCGATTTTTATCATTAGAGCGAAGAGTGACTAAAGACTCTACATTCTATTCAATGTACACTCAATTTATGAAAGAGTACCTTGAGTTAGGCCATATGTCAGCTACAAATAATCAGATTCCACCAGGACCACATTATTTCATACCACATCAGTGTGTCCTGAGGCCTGATAGTAGTACCACCAAACTTAGAGTTTTATGTGATGCCTCGTGCAAGACAACATCACAGAAATCATTAAATGATATGCTTATGGTGGGTCCTACTTTTCAGAGGGAACTAATTTTTTCTTTAATTCGGTTTCGTTTGAATCGGTATGCACTGACAGCCGATGTAGAAAAAATGTATGGACAAGTAATGGTGGCTGAAAAAGATCGCAACTTTCAACTCGTTTTGTGGCGAGAAAAACCAACTGATGATTTGCAAGTCTTTCGGTTAAATACGTTGACTTATGGCACATCAGCAGCTCCATTTTTGGCAATACGATCCTTGCAAGAACTTGGTTATCGCCATAAGAATTCGCATGCCACTGGAGCTGAAGTGATTTGCAATGACTTTTATGTGGATGACATGCTCACAGGAGCTGACGACCTTGACACCCTAAATTTAATATGTAAACAAGTTTCGGAAGTCTTAGCTTCAGGCGGACTAAAAATTAACAAAGTGGTTTTTTAACCATCCACAATTATCAAAAGGAAATCAATGTGAAAAATCCTTTAACTTCACTGATGCCGATTCTACCAAGACCTTAGGAATGACATGGATTCCAAAAGGTGATATACTTCGATATCGCTTTGACAAACAATTTCAGGATATAATGCCTACAAAGCGCACAATACTTTCGATCAGTGCTTGTTTGTTCGATCCACTTGGACTATTGAGTCCAATAAGCGTCACTGCAAAAATGTTGCTGCAAGAAATATGGCAGTTGAAATTAGATTGGGATGAGTCTATCCCCATGTCTTTGACTACAAGTTGGTCAAATTTCATGCAAAATTTGCAGGACATTCATACTATTGAAGTACCAAGATACACTTATGCTAGTGGATCCTCCAGAGTTCAGATTCATGGATTTGCAGACGCATCCAGCCACGCTTATGGTTGTTGTTTATATGTTCGAGCACTTTATAAAGGAAAAATTCAATGCCAGCTGCTCGCAGCTAAGGCAAAGGTAGCTCCATTAAAAACAAAAACAATTCCAAGGCTTGAATTATGTGCGGCCACAATGTTGGCTCAATTTTGGTCTTCAATAAAACATGTGCTTGACCATTGTAGAATCGAGAGTGTGCATTTTTGGACAGATTCTGAAATCACACTACATTGGATAAATACTTCGCCATCCATGATTGCAACTTTCGTAGCCAATCGTATTGCTACAATTCAAGAATTGTCTCAGAGATTATCCTGGCAACATGTACCAACTAAATTTAATCCAGCAGATATTGCATCTCGCGGATGTACTGTTCAGGAACTGATGGATTCTCTTTGGTTCAATAGATTTTTACTTCATTAGAAAATGAAGAACATTGGCCCAAAAATAATCATATAGCGATTCCAGCTGGCATGTTAAACTTAGTATTCAAGAAAACTGCAAATGTCTTTATTGCATTTACTAGAGAAAACTTTTTGGTAAAATGGATAAGTCGCTTATATGTATAAATTTCTAAATTTGTGTAAAACACAGAAACGATTAACTTCCGATGAGCTGCATTTCGCTTCGTTAAAATTACTTGAAATTATTCAAAGAAACGAGTATGTAAATGAATATGACAAGATTAAGAAAGCCAAACCCCTTCAGCCTGGTTTACAGGCGTTAACTCCCTTCGTCCAAAAATTCTCTAAAAGTAAAAGACGCTTTTCTTTAATCAGACTAGGTGGCAGACTTTTAAATGCTCCATTGTCACTTAACACTAAATTTACGATTTTATTGCCAAACAAAAATCATTTGGTTGAAATATATCTTCGACATTTACATTTAAAAAATTACCATGCCGGTCCAAAAACAATGCTCAGTCTGCTTCGACAAGAGAGTTGGATCGTAAATGCTCGAAGAGAATACACTCAAATGGTTCGGAGATGCATTCATTGTTTTCGATATAAGCCAAAATTATTAGGCCAAATAATGGGTGATCTACCCACAGACAGATTTTCCGCAGTGCGTCCATTTTATATCTGTGGAGTTGATTTTTGTGGACGGATAAACATTTCATTACGAATTCGTGGTCGACCACCTATTAAAATGTATATTATATTCGTATGTTTTGCTTCGAAGGCAGTTCACATAGAGTTGGTTCCTGATTTATCCACTAATTGTTTTATTATTGCCCTTAGAAGATTCATCGCAAGACGTGGCGTTCCGGGGAGGATATATTCCGACAACGCGACGAATTTTCTAGGAGCCAGGAACCAGCTCCAGGACCTTCTGAAGGCATGCGAAGAGCAGAGGTCTCAACTGCAGTCGTTCGCAGCGGAAACCGGAATGGACTGGCAGTTCATATCCCCCCGCGCCACCCACATCGGAGGACTTTGGGAAGCAGCGGTGAAGTCGGCGATGGGTCTGCTGCTGCGGCAAATAGGAGACGCCTCCCTCACAGAGGCAGAGGTCCGCACACACTTGGTCGAGGCAATCCTCAACTCGCGTCCGTTGACGCCATGCAGCGCAGACCCCAACGATGGAGAGGCCCTAACACCAGGGCACCTGCTCATAGACCAAGCCCTGCGTTCGCTACCGCAAGGGTCCGAGCGCGACGAGCAGACCAAAGGGTGGCAGTGTACGCGCAGGTGGCAGCTGCTGTCAATGCTCAGACAGCGGTTCTGGCAAGCGTGGTCCAGGGACTACATCCTGGAGCTGCAACGCAAGGCCAAGTGGCAGGTCGAGGCGGCCAATCTGGAGGTCGGCGCATTGGTCATCGTGCACGACGACAACACTCCATCCCAGCATTGGATTACCGGCAGGGTCAACGCAACCGGAAAAGAAGCGGATGGCAAGGTTCGAGTGTCCGAAGTAAAAACGGCAACCGGCGTTTTTAAAAGGCCAATCCATAAGTTGGAGGTTTTGCCAATTATTTGATTTTAAGTTACTATCAATCGGTTTTTAAAATTATGAATTATTTTTTTTTTTTTAAGTTTAGTCCTTTAACGGGGCCGGAATGTTGGATCCGAGTCATTTAGTAGTATAACAAAAATGAACTTTTACATTAAGTAGTAGCCTTTCATATTAAGTAGTAGCTTTTTTGTGTTTAAGTAGTATACATACATACGTATAACTTGAAGTCACTCTAACATACATAATGAAACGCTGTTAATTAGCATAAGCTAACTGTAAGTCTTACTTCGATCATTTCGATCATTGAGCTTGGTGGTGTTCTTTTTAATCCGTAGCAGCCTAGCTAATTTTTACTTTCCGCGAAGTTCTATTAAAAAAGAGCAATAATTAAATTGCTTATTTAGTTTAACGTACTACAAACCCGTATTATTTTGCTGACCCAGATGATAGTAGCTCCTCATTATCCGCGACAAACCGCCACAGCTCTGTGCTTGCTGCTTTTCGGTCGTCATATCGCCCGTTTCGCTTAACTTGTACGATTTCATATGGGCCCAGATAACCGCTTGCCCGCTTACGGCCAGCAACAAATTGAGTTCGTTTCATCGCCACTAGGTCACCTATCTTATACCCATGCTCTGGTCGACGTTTTTATCATAATTTCGCTTGTAGATCTGTTGTGCGTGCTCAATGTTTTGTTTCGCAAATTCACGCAGTTTTGGACGCTCTCCATTGAAATCATCAATTAATTCTACATTCAGATACTCCAGTACTCGATTTTCAGCTCGGTTGTGCATTTTACTGCCAAACACGATTTTGAATGGTGATGTTTTAACAGCTGCACTACGTGTACTTGAGAATTTATTGCTTGTTGTACTTCCGCTACATATTTGAACCACTTGGATGGTTCCGCTGACGACAGTTTAACGCTGACGACGATTTAATAAATCTATTTGGCCATTGCCTCTAGCCACTCCTGTCCTGGTACATACATGATCTACCTTATGCCTTTCTGCGAACTCCTTAAAAGCAATAGAGGTAAATGCTGAGCCTCTATCGCTTACAATACGTGTTGGAAAGCCAAAAATACTTGAGTAGTCGTTCAGTCGCTTAATTACTTCTTCATGACCTGTTGATTTGGTTGGGTATAGCCAGACAAATTCGGAAAACCCATCCACAGCTGCCAGAATGTATTTATACTGTTTGTATGACGCATCCATGGGTCCAAGATGATCAATATGTAAAGTTTGTAGTGGCGTATCTCCTTTGTCTATGCGATTTCCTGCTTTCTAAGCTTTTTGCTGAACATAATATATTTATTTTATGTAATTCGCTATCAGCTTTGATACCTTCACTTCGAGATGCGGGATCCAAAATTGCTGTTGGATAGTGTACATCGTCTTCAACTTCATTCGAACTCTGTATTATTTCTCGTTCCATCCTCTTTGGCACCACTAACAAATCATTACCGCTGTCCATCTTGTATAGAAGATCGCCTTTCACCTTAAAGGTTTGGTACTGCCGCTCTTTCAGAATTTCCCAGACAGCTTTTATGTAATCGTCGTCCTGCTGGGCCTTTTTAATACGTGCAGTAATCTCTGTAGTAACTCTCATACACTGTGGAAAGCGACTAAGGCAGTCAACATGCTTCATTTTTTCTGCGGCACGGTGTTCTACTGTAAAAGTGAAGTCTTGCATGTACATAATCCACGGTCCTACCTTTTGTTTAGTTGTAGACTGCTTGAAAGCGACACAATCTGTAATCAGTTTGAACTGCATTCCTAGCAGGTAGTCACGAAACTTCTTCATAGCTAAATACGCTGCTTTGACTTCTAAGTAATAGCTATGTCGCTTTGATTCGGCTTCGGAAGTCTTCCTGCTCCAATAATAGACCGGATGAAAACTGCCGTCTACCATCTGCAGCAACACAGCTCCAAATCCATCCTTTGAAGCGTCAGTGTGTAGTTCTGTCTCTGCATCTCTTGTGTAAATTTGCAGTACGGGACTGTCTGTGAGTCGTTCTTTTAACTGCTGCATAGCTTGATGTTCCAAGTCACCAATGTCGAAAAGTGCATCTTTTTTCAACAAATTTGTCAGCGGACGCGCGATCAAAGCATATCCTGGAATGAATTTTCTGAAAAATCCTGTTAGCCCCAAAAATGGCAGTGTAGCTTTAATATTTTTTGGCGGAGGAAAATGATGAACGGCTTTTGTCTTCTCCTTGCCAAAAAGTCAATGCGAGCTTGCAAAAATCTTCACTTTTTCCATTTAATCTTCAAGCCATATTCAGCTACTTTCTCCAATACTGTCTTGGTTTCTTGCATACACAGTCCAGGTAATGGGGCATAAATGATTATGTCATCCATGTATAACTGCATCACGTCAGCATTGATCAACTCTTGGAAAATATGGTGAACAAACCTTATAAACACAGCTGGAGAGTTTTTGAAACCGAAAGGAGTTCTATTGAATTCGAACAATCCTTCTCTTGCGATGAATGCTGTGAACAACTTGCTATTTTCCTTGATTGGAACGTGGAAGAATCCATTTTCGAGGTCTATTATAGTAAACCACTTGAAAGATTGCAACTTTTCGATAATTTCTTCCATCAATGGAACCGGAAAAGTATCGATAAGAACAATACTATTCAACTTCCCATAGTCCACACAGACGCGGAGCGTTCCATCCTTATTTTTTACCAGTACCACTCTGCTTGATCCGAGTTGTCTGTATTGCAACTCTAACCATAGTATTGTCAACTGTCATGGGATTGCAGCAATGCCTGTTCTGGAACGGTTTGAATTCTGCAAAGGTAAAGGGTTATGTACAATAAATAAATAAATAAATTAATTAATTAATAAATTAATAAATTAATAAATTAATAAATTAATAAATTAATAAATTAATAAATTAATAAATTAATAAATTAATAAATTAATAAATTAATAAATTAATAAATTAATAAATTAATAAATTAATAAATTAATAAATTAATAAATTAATAAATTAATAAACTAATAAATTAATAAATTAATAAATTAATAAATTAATAAATTAATAAATTAATAAATTAATAAATTAATAAATTAATAAATTAATAAATTAATAAATTAATAAATTAATAAATTAATAAATTAATAAATTAATAAATTAATAAATTATCAAATTATCAAATTAATAAATTAATAAATTAATAAATTAATAAATTAATAAATTAATAAATTAATAAATTAATAAATTAATAAATTAATAAATTAATAAATTAATAAATTAATAAATTAATAAATTAATAAATTAATTAATTAATAAATTAATAAATTAATAAATTAATAAATTAATTAATTAATAAATTAATAAATTAATATATTAATAAATTAATAAATTAATAAATTAATAAATTAATAAATTAATAAATTAATAAATTAATAAATTAATAAATTAATAAATTAATAAATTAATAAATTAATAAATTAATAAATTAATAAATTAATAAATTAATAAATTAATAAATTAATAAATTAATAAATTAATAAATTAAAAAATAATAAATTAATAAATTAATAAATTAATAAATTAATAAATTAATAAATTAATAAATTAATAAATTAATAAATTAATAAATTAATAAATTAATAAATTAATAAATTAATAAATTAATAAATTAATAAATTAATAAATTAATAAATTAATAAATTAATAAATTAATAAATTAATAAATTAATAAATTAATAAATTAATAAATTAATGAATTAATAAATTAGGAAATAAATTAATAAATAAAATAAAAAATTAATTAATAAATAAATAAATAAATTAATAAATAGATTAATAATTAAATTAGCAAATAAATTAGTAAATAAATTAATAAATAAATTAATTAATAAATAAATAAATTAATAAATAAATTAATTAATAATTAAATTAATAAATAAATTAATAAATAAATAAATAAATAAATTAATAAACAAATTAATAAATAAATTAATAAACTAATTAATTAATAAATAAATAAATTAATAAATAAATTAATTAATAAATAAATAAATAAATAAATAAATAAATAAATAAATAAATAAATAAACTAATAAATAAATTAATAAATTAATAAACTAATAAATTAATAAATAAATTAATTAATAAATTAATAAATATTGTATAAACTGTCTTCATCAGGGACACAAAACCTCAATGTGCACATACTCTAAGTGCGAAGTCTGCTCTAAATCGCATCACACCTTATTGCACAGGTATGTGGGAATGATCTGGCAACGCCGAGTCAGATGGCCTAAGCAACAGTCGACGGACTGGCAACGACGTAGATGTAGAAGAAGAAGAGCGAAGAGTTCTTGAGGAAGACGCGAAGAGAAAAGACGTGACGAGTACAGACGAAAAAGAGCAAGGCTGACGCTCAAACAATTATTAAATAACGACGACACTAAAGAATAAAACGATTAACTACAATTACTATAACTAACTAATTATAAGAAACATACATTGAAGTATTACAAATAAAACCATAAATTTTAATACTTAAAAACCAACGTGTATTTTACACAACAACTGGGACTAAACTTAACCCAAGTCCCACAAATTTGGGGGCTCAACCTAAAAAACACAATAATTTAAAGACTCAACGTTAAGAAAAACAATAATTCAAAATCGGTGGTATAAGAATATAAATTGTATAACAAGCGCAAGTTTCAAGAATAATTTCATCATATTGCGTTTGCAACGACGTCAAGAATAACGGTTTAAAGAGAAACGAAAAACGCATGTACATTAGGCGTCGCGCGCGAAATAAGAAATAAGAAATAAAAAATAAGAACTAAAAAACAAGAAACGAGAAAAGTGAAAAATGTCGCGACTTGCAGAATACGATGTAATAAAGCAGATGCTAAGGAAAGAAAGAAAAGAGAATGTTGAACTTCTTCATAAATTTGTATTCGAAATAAATGGTGACAGACAAAATCGAAATCGGCTACGAGAGTTTGAAGGATTTGAATATGACGAAATAAATGAAAAATTTATTAAAAAAATTGATTACATAAACGATAATTTAACAGAAGCAGATCTGGTGTTAATATGTCATTTATTAAACATTCCACATAATAAAAGTAACGTTGCCTTGCATATTTTTTGCAATTTGAAAAAGGAAATTTACTGAGGGACGCCAATTTCAATGCCAACGACGATGAAGATGAAGACGAAAACGAATACGATGATAACGAAGACGATCAAAGTGAAGACTACGAGCACGCACAAAGTAGGCTGGTAGGCTGTGACAATCAGTGCGAAACGGTGGAATTGGAACAAGCGAATATCAGAAACAAAGGAGAACGAGTGAACTCTACAGCGATGGCACAAAATAGTGATGCTGGTATACAAAATAGTTTAGCGACTCCGAGGTTCGCTTTAAACTTTCATGACATTGAAGACTCGATTCGTAAATTCGGTGGTGATGACACACTTTCGATTGAAGTATGGTTAGAAGATTTTGAAGACACTGCACAAGTAATGCAATGGGATGATTTACAAAAATATATTTTTGCCAAACGATCGTTGAAAGGACTGGCACGAATGTTTGTAGCTAGTGAACGCGGTATATCAAGCTGGCACAATTTAAGAAAAGCCTTGTTAAACGAATTTAAAACAACAACAAACAGTGCTCAACTACATAAACTAATGAGTGATCGTAAAATAAAGAAAGGTGAAAGCATTCAAGAATTTTTTTGATAATGAAAGAACTATCATCTCGCGGTGATATTGACAATAATTCATTAATGGAATATGTGATTGATGGCATAAACGATTTAAGTGTTAATAAATCAATTTTATATAATGCAAATAATCTAAAAGAATTTAAACAAAAACTCAAGTGCTACGAAACAATGCGTAAGAAATATCAGTCGAACCGCCGTTACGATAAAAATAAAATTGACAATGAAAAAGAAAATACAGTAAATAAAAATGATCATGAAATAAAATGTTTTAATTGTGGTGAGAAAGGACACACATCTAATAACTGCGCCGATAAACTAAAAGGAAAAAAGTGTTTCAAGTGCAACAATTTCGGGCACATTTCCAAAGAATGTCAAAGTTCAAAAAACAATTCTAACGTTGCAAATATGAACAAGATAGCTGATGATTCAATGATGTGTAAGACTGTGAAAATTAAAGAAAATGAATTTAAAGCGCTTATTGATACGGGAAGTAAACATAATATAATGACGGTGGAAACTTATAAAAACTTAAATGTTAAACTTGCTAAAACTAACGTATATCTTATTGGATTTGGGAATAAGAATAATAAAGACAGAGTGAAACCTTTTGGTGAATTTGAACAATCTTTTATAATAGACAATGAAGAATTTATCAGTAATTTTTTGGTAGTAAGCACAGAGCTTCTACACATTGATATAATTCTCGGTGAACAGTTTTGCAAACAAGCAGAAATCAAAATAACGCGTAATAGAATAACGATTAAAAAGATTAAAGACGAAAAAGAAGAAGAAAACTTTCTAATGAAAATAGATAGTAGTGAAGAGATTGAACTTAATATCGACGAAAGGGCAAGTCCACAAATAAAAAGTAAAGTCGTTAACCTAATAAACAATTATAAACCGATTAAAACTAAAACAACTCAAATCCAAATGCGCATAACATTAAACGAAGACACGCCGATATTTTCACGACCTCATCGATTGCCCTACTCCGAGAGACGCATTGTGGACAACCAGATTGAAGAATGGCTCAAAGACGATATTATTCAGACATCGGAATCAGAATACAGTAGCCCAGTAGTATTGGTGCGAAAACGCGATGGATCACCACGACTCTGCATAGATTACAGACGCATCAATAAAGTGATTATACGAGACCATTTCCCTTTGCCGCTTATCGAAGATCAGCTGGATCGACTACAAGACGCTAAAATTTTTAGCACAATTGATCTCAAAAACGGATTTTTTCATGTCGACGTAGAAAAGAACAGTCGTAAGTTTACTTCATTTGTAACTCACAATGGTCAGTTTGAGTTCAAGAGAGTTCCGTTTGGTTTATCCAACTCTCCGAGTGTTTTTCAACGACACGTTAATGCAGTATTTAGAGATCTGACAAGTCAAGGTATAGCTTTACCTTATATTGATGATGTCATTATACCAGCGAAAGACGATGACGAAGCGATTAAAAACCTGGAAATAGTTATTCAAAGATGTGCAGAATATGGTCTGATGCTAAACATAAAAAAGAGTCATTTCCTAAAGAGTAAAATAGAATTTCTTGGCTATATAATCGAAAACCCAAAAATAAGTCTTTCCGACGAAAAAACGAAAGCTGTTACTAATTTCATTGAACCACGAAATAATAAAGAATTGTTGAGTTTTCTAGGACTTGTTGGTTATTTTCGAAGATTCATACCAGGATTTGCAAGTATTGCGAAACCTCTTACCGATCTTACAAAGCAAGATGCAAAGTTTCAGATGGATGAAAAAGCTTTATTTGCAATCAACAACTTAAAAGATATTATAACAAAGAAGCCGGTATTAAAGATTTATCACCAACAACACGAGACGGAATTGCACACAGATGCTTCGATGGAAGGATATGGAGCGGTCCTTTTACAAAAATCACCTGACGATGACCTAATGCACCCTGTATATTATATGAGCAAAAAAACGTCCGAAGCTGATAAAAAGCTGTCTAGTTATCATTTGGAGATTCTTGCAGTTGTAGAAGCACTAAACAGGTTTCGTGTTTATCTTCTAGGTATTCGTTTCAAACTTATAACAGACTGTAACGCCTTTGCCAAAACGTTGGACAAAAAGAATCTTTTATCTACACGAGTTGCTCGATGGGTTCTTTTGCTACAAGAATTTAATTACGACATTGAACACAGGAGTGGAACACGAATACGACACGTCGATGCTTTAAGCCGTCACCCGATTATGATTCAACATTTTGTCGAAGTACCCAAAAGACGCCGTTCGAACTCCTTATTGGTACCAAAATGCGGACAAAAGCTGATGTGGATATACAAAAAATAATACACGCGGAGATGATCCAGATATTTGATGACAACCGAGAAGAAATCCGACGACAAGCAAAACAGCAAATAATCAAAATGCAGAACGAAAATAAACATTCATATAATTTACGACGCAAGACGGCCAACACATACAAGCTAGGAGAGCTAGTTGCGATCAAGCGTACACAACTAGGTGGTGGACTTAAGCTGAAGCCCAAATACCTAGGCCCGTATAAAATCATCAATGTAAAGACGAACAACACCTATGACGTAATTAAAGATGCAGCATTTTGCGATGGACCAAAGAAGACGACGACGTGTGCTGAATATATGAAGCCCTGGATGAGCATGAACGACGACGCATTCGAGGCGAATGCAGTGTAGGATGGCCGAGTTGTGGGAGTGATCTGGCAACGCCGAGTCAGATGGCCTAAGCAACAGTCGACGGACTGGCAACGACGTAGATGTAGAAGAAGAAGAGCGAAGAGTTCTTGAGGAAGACGCGAAGAGAAAAGACGTGACGAGTACAGACGAAAAAGAGCAAGGCTGACGCTCAAACAATTATTAAATAACGACGACACTAAAGAATAAAACGATTAACTACAATTACTATAACTAACTAATTATAAGAAACATACATTGAAGTATTACAAATAAAACCATAAATTTTAATACTTAAAAACCAACGTGTATTTTACACAACAACTGGGACTAAACTTAACCCAAGTCCCACAGGTATATAGCTCAGAGTCAGTCCCATAGGCAATAGACTGAGCCAGTTCTTAGCGCTCAACTAAATCACATTGCCAGTGATAATGAGCAATCCATACTTGCTACAGCTGTAGTCAAAGTACATGATATGTTCGGACAGGTTCATTTCGCCAGAGCTTTATTAGATGGAGGCTCTCAAACTAATTTTATTACAGAGAGCTTTGCACAAACCCTTCGGCTCTCAAGAACCAACAGTAGCTTGACTGTGTCAGTATTAGGCAAGTCAAATTTAGTAGCCAAAGGTAAAGTCAATGCTACAGTGCACTCTCGAGTAAATAGCTACCAGTTTAGTGCAGATTTTTGGGATGGAAAATCCCAGCAAACATTGAACTAGCTGATCCTCGTTTCCATAAACCTCAGAAGATAGACTTGTTAATTGGAGTTGATCACTTCTTTGAGATGCTGTGTTCGGGACAAATTAAATTATCTGAAGATGTACCTTTACTCCAAAAAACATTATTAGGATGGGTTGTAGCGGGTCGATGGAAACAATTAAACACTCACCCGGTATCTTGTGCCATGATGGCTACTTCAGAACATGGTACATTAGAAGCTCTTGTAGAAAGATTTTGGGAAATAGAAGAAATGCCGCAATTACGAGGGTCGTTTGATAAGTCCGTGACTTTTTGAATAAAATATATTTTTTTCGTCAAAGAAGCGTTTTATTTCTCAACATAATCTCCTTTTAGCTCTATACATTTAGTCCAGCGTTTTTCCAATTTTTTTATTCCTTCCAAATAATAGGTTTTCTCAAGGCCCTCAAAATAGTCGTTTGTTTCTGTGATGACCTCTTCATTTGACCCGAATCTCTTACCGCCGAGCCATTTCTTCATGTTTGGAAACAAAAAAATAGTCACAGGGGGCTAAATCTGGAGAATATGCTGGATGGGGTAGCAGTTCGTAGCCCAATTTATGAAATTTTGCCATGCTGACTACACACGTGTGCACCCGTGCATTGTCCTGATGGAACAGCACTTTTTTTTCGCCAAATGCGGTCGTTTCTGCTTCAAATCAATATCGAATCTGTCCAAAAGCTCTGAATAATATTCGCCGGTGATCGTTTTACCCTTTTCAAGGTAATCGATGTGAATGATACCTTGTGCATCCCAAAAAACTGTGGCCATGACCTTGTTGGCCGACAGACCCACCTTGGCCTTCTTTGGTGCACGTTCACCCGGAGAAACCCACTGTCTTGATTGTTCTTTGGTCTCTGGTGTGGTGTGGTGGATCCATGTTTCGTCTACGGTAACGAAACGGCGCAAAAATTCGTTTGGATTGCGGTTGAACATCGCCAAACACTCCTTTGAAATGGTCACACGGTTGCGCTTATGGTCGTGTGTGAGCAATCGCGGCACCCATCGCGCGGAAAGCTTTTTCATGTCCAAATATTCATGTAAAATGTGATGTACCCGTTCAGTTGAGATGCCTACAGCCTCAGCTACCTCACGCACTTTCATTCTCCGATCATCCAATATCATTCCATGGATTTTGTCGACGATTTCTGGCATGACGACCTCTTTTGGGCGACCTGAACGTTCGGCATCACTTGTACTGGTACGACCACAACGGAACTCAGTAAACCATTTCTTAACCATTGAAATTGATGGTGCAGAGTCCCCATAATATTTATCAAGTCTTTCCTTGGTTTCGGTGATGGATTTTTTACGCAAAAAATAATGCTTAATTAGCACACGAAATTCACTTTTTTCCATTTTCGTTAAAATTCACGAGATCGTCTGCTTTCAATGCCTATAAAACGCAAACTAAGAAACGCAGCTTTCTCAAAATTTTACAGTCAGCTGTTAATCGATAACTGCTGACAGGAGCAGTGTTGTATTTAGAGCAGGTGCGCGGCAAATACAAAAAGTCACGGACTTATCAAACGACCCTCGTATGTTCAAATGTTAACTATTCAGCTGAGCAACTTGCATGTGAGGATCATTTTAAGAAAAATATACGCCGGTTGTCTTCAGGTAGATTGGAGGTTATTTTGCCATTTAAACCTGACCCGTTTGGTTTGGGGTCTTCATTTGATGCAGCTAAGCGTCGATTTGTATCATTAGAGCGTAGAGTGACTAAAGACTCTACATTCTATTCAATGTACACTCAATTTATGAAAGAGTACCTTGAGTTAGGCCATATGTCAGCTACAAATAATCAGATTCCACCAGGACCACATTATTTGTCCTGAGGCCTGATAGTAGTACCACCAAACTTAGAGTATTTTTTGATGCCTCGTGCAAGACAACATCACAGAAATCATTAAATGATATGCTTATGGTGGGTCCTACTATTCAGAGGGAACTAATTTTTTCTTTAATTCGGTTTCGTTTGAATCGTTTGAAAAAATGTATGGACAAGTAATGGTGGCTGAAAAAGATCGCAACTTTCAACTCGTTTTGTGGCGAGAAAAACCAACTGATGATTTGCAAGTCTTTCGGTTAAATACGTTGACTTATGGCACATCAGCAGCTCCATTTTTGCAAGAACTTGGTTTTCGCCATAAGGATTCGCATGCCACTGGAGCTGAAGTGATTTGCAATGACTTTTATGTGGATGACATGCTCACAGGAGCTGACGACCTTGACACCCTAAATTTAATATGTAAACAAGTGTCGGAAGTCTTAGCTTCAGGCGTACTAAAATTAACAAAGTGGTTTTTTAACCATCCACAATTATCAAAAGGAAATCAATGTGAAAAATCCTTTAACTTCGCTGATGCCGATTCTACCAAGACCTTAGGAATGACATGGATTCCATAAGGTGATATACTTCGATATCGCTTTGACAAACAATTTCAGGATATAATGCCTACAAAGCGCACAATACTTTCGATCAGTGCTTGTTTGTTCGATCCACTTGGACTATTGAGTCCAATAAGCGTCACTGCAAAAATGTTGTTGTTTATATGTTCGAGCACTTTATAAAGGAAAAATTCAATGCCAGCTGTTCGCAGCTAAGGCAAAGGTAGCTCCATTAAAAACAAAATCAATTCCAAGGCTTGAATTATGTGCGGCCACAATGTTGACTCAATTTTGGTAGAATCGAGAGTGTGCATTTTTGGACAGATTCTGAAATCACACTACATTGGATAAATACTTCGCCATCCATGATTGCAACTTTCGTAGCCAATCGTATTGCTACAATTCAAGAATTGTCTCAGAGATTATCCTGGCAACATGTACCAACTAAATTTAATCCAGCAGATATTGCATCTCGCGGATGTACTGTTCAGGAACTGATGGATTCTCTTTGGTTCAATAGATTTTTACTTCATTAGAAAATGAAGAACATTGGCCCAAAAATAATCATATAGCGATTCCAGCTGGCATGTTAAACTTAGTATTCAAGAAAACTGCAAATGTCTTTATTGCATTTACTGGAGAAAACTTTTTGGTAAAATGGATAAGTCGCTTATATGTATAAATTTCTAAATTTGTGTAAAACACAGAAACGATTAACTTCCGATGAGCTGCATTTCGCCTCGTTAAGATTATTTGAAATTATTCAAAGAAACGAGTATGTAAATGAATATGACAAGATTGAGAAAGCCAAACCCCTTCAGCCTGGTTTACAGGCATTAACTCACTTCGTCCAAAAATTCTCTAAAAGTAAAAGACGCTTTTCTTTAATCAGAGTAGGTGGCAGACTTTTAAATGCTCAAACAAAAATCATTTGGTTGAAATATATCTTCGACATTTACATTTAAAAAATTACCATGCCGGTCCAAAAACAATGCTCAGTCTGCTTCGACAAGAGATTTGGATCGTAAATGCTCGAAGAGAATACACTCAAATGGTTCGGAGATGCATTCATTGTTTTCGATATAAGCGAAAATTATTAGGCCAAATAATGGGTGATCTACCCACAGACAGATTTTCCGGAGTGCGTCCATTTTATATCTGTGGAGTTGATTTTTGGGGACGGATAAACATTTCATTACGAATTCGTGGTCGACCACCTATTAGAATGTATATTATATTCGTATGTTTTGCTTCGAAGGCAGTTCACATAGAGTTGGTTCCTGATTTATCCACTAATTGTTTTATTATTGCCCTTAGAAGTTTCATCGCAAGACGTGGCGTTCCGCGAAGGATATATATATTCGACTGGCAGTTCATACCCCCCGCGCCACCCACATCGGAGGACTTTGGGAAGCAGCGGTGAAGTCGGCGATGGGTCTGCTGCTGCGGCAAATAGGAGACGCCTCTCTCACAGAGGCAGAGGTCCGCACACACTTGGCAGAGGTCGAGGCAATCCTCAACTCGCGTCCGTTGACGCCATGCAGCGCAGACCCCAACGATGGAGAGGCCCTAACACCAGGGCACCTGCTCATAGACCAAGCCCTGCGTTCGCTGCCGTAAGGGTCCGAGCGCGACGAGCAGACCAAAGGGTGGCAGTATACGCGCAGGTGGTAGCTGTTGTCAATGTTCAGACAGCGGTTCTTGCAAGCGTGGTCCAGGGACTACATCCTGGAGCTGCAACGCAAGGCCAAGTGGCAGGTCGAGGCGGCCAATCTGGTGGTCGGCGCATTGGTCATCGTGCACGACGACAACACTCCACCCCAGCATTAGATTACCGGCAGGGTCAACGCAACCGGAAAAGGAGCGGATGGCAAGGTTCGAGTGGCGGAGGTAAAAACGGCAACCGGCGTTTTTAAAAGGCCAATCCATAAGTTGGAGGTTTTGCCAATTATTTGATTTTAAGTTACTATCAATCGGTTTTTAAAATTATGAATTATTTTTTTTTTTTAAGTTTAGTCCTTTAACGGGGCCGGAATGTTGGATCCGAGTCATTTAGTAGTATAACAAAAATGAACTTTTACATTAAGTAGTAGCCTTTCATATTAAGTAGTAGCTTTTTTGTGTTTAAGTAGTATACATACATACGTATAACTTGAAGTCACTCTAACATACATAATGAAACGCTGTTAATTAGCATAAGCTAACTGTAAGTCTTACTTCGATCATTTCGATCATTGAGCTTGGTGGTGTTCTTTTTAATCCGTAGCAGCCTAGCTAATTTTTACTTTCCGCGAAGTTCTATTAAAAAAGAGCAATAATTAAATTGCTTATTTAGTTTAACGTACTACAAACCCGTATTATTTTGCTGACCCAGATGATAGTAGCTCCTCATTATCCGCGACAAACCGCCACAGCTCTGTGCTTGCTGCTTTTCGGTCGTCATATCGCCCGTTTCGCTTAACTTGTACGATTTCATATGGGCCCAGATAACCGCTTGCCCGCTTACGGCCAGCAACAAATTGAGTTCGTTTCATCGCCACTAGGTCACCTATCTTATACCCATGCTCTGGTCGACGTTTTTATCATAATTTCGCTTGTAGATCTGTTGTGCGTGCTCAATGTTTTGTTTCGCAAATTCACGCAGTTTTGGACGCTCTCCATTGAAATCATCAATTAATTCTACATTCAGATACTCCAGTACTCGATTTTCAGCTCGGTTGTGCATTTTACTGCCAAACACGATTTTGAATGGTGATGTTTTAACAGCTGCATGTACTTGAGAATTTATTGCTTGTTGTACTTCCGCTACATATTTGAACCACTTGGATGGTTCCGCTGACGACAGTTTAACGCTGACGACGATTTAATAAATCTATTTGGCCATTGCCTCTAGCCACTCCTGTCCTGGTACATATATGATCTACCTTATGCCTTTCTGTAAACTCCTTAAAAGCAATAGAGGTAAATGCTGAGCCTCTATCGGGTACAATACGAGTTGGAAAGTCAAAAATACTTGACCAGTCGATCAGTCGCTTAATTATTTCTTCATGACTTATACTGTTTAGATGACGCATCCATGGGACCAAGATGATCAATATGTAAAGTTTGTAGTGGCGTATCTCCTTTGTCTATGCGATTTCCTGCTTTCCAAGCTTTTTGCTGAACATAATATATTTATTTTATGTAATTCGCTATCAGCTTTGATACCTTGACTTCGAGATGCGGGATCCAAAATTGCTGTTGGATAGTGTACATCGTCTTCAACTTCATTCGAACTCTGTATTATTTCTCGTTCCATCCTCTTTGGCACCACTAACAAATCATTACCGCTGTCCATCTTGTATAGAAGATCGCCTTTCACCTTAAATTTTTGGTACTGCCGCTCTTTCAGAATTTCCCAGACAGCTTTTATGTAATCGTCGTCCTGCTGGGCCTTTTTAATACGTGCGGCACGGTGTTCTACTGTAAAAGTGAAGTCTTGCATGTACATAATCCACGGTCCTACCTCTCTTGGTACGTATTGTTTGGTTGTTGTCTGCTTGAAAGCGACACAATCTGTAATCAGCGAAACTTCTTCATAGCTAAATAATAGACCAATAATGCTCCAATAATAGACCGGATGAAAACTACCGTCTACCATCTGCAGCAACACAGCTCCAAATCCATCCTTTGAAGCGTCAGTGTTTAGTTCTGTCTCTGCATCGCTTGTGTAAATTTGCAGTCGGGACTGTCTGTGAATCGTTCTTTTAACTGCTGCATAGCTTGATTTTCCAAGTCACCAATGTCGAAAAGTGCATCTTTTCTCAACAAATTTGTCAGCGGACGCGCGATCAAAGCATATCCTGGAATGAATTTTCTGAAAAATCCTGTTAGCCCCAGAAATGGCGGTGCAGCTTTAATATTTTTTGGCGGAGGAAAATGATGAACGGCTTTTGTCTTCTCCTTGCCAAAAAGTCAATGCGAGCTTGCAAAAATCTTCACTTTTTCCATTTAATCTTCAAGCCATATTCAGCTACTTTCTCCAATACTGTCTTGGTTTCTTGCATACACAGTCCAGGTAATGGGGCATAAGTGATTATGTCATCCATGTATAACTGCATCACGTCAGCATTGATCAACTCTTGGAAAATATGGTGAACAAACCTTATAAACGCAGCTGGAGAGTTTTTGAAACCGAAAGGAGTTCTATTAAATTCGAACAATCCTTCTCCTGCGATGAATGCTGTGAACAACTTGCTATTTTCCTTGATTGGAACGTGGAAGAATCCATTTTCGAGGTCTATTATAGTAAACCACTTGAAAGATTGCAACTTTTCGATAATTTCTTCCATCAATGGAACCGGAAAAGTATCGATAAGAACAATACTGTTCAACTTTCTATTGTCCACACAGACGCGGAGCGTTCCATCCTTATTTTTTACCAGTACCACTCTGCTCGCAATATTCGACGTTGACAGACGCACTACTCCTTGTTTAACCCATTCAATTACTTGTTGGTTTACATCGTCATCTTCATCCGTCGATAATCGTGCTGGTGCATGGCGAAATGGCTGCACCTCTCCCTCAGGAACTATTGTCAACTCAATCGGGCATTTTTTTGCTGGATTTGACATCGCTTCATAACTTTTTTGTATCAACTGTCCCACTGGCTTCCGATATTAAGGAGGTACTACATAAACAGGTTCTACGGCGACATTGTAGATTGCACCATAATCGCATGCTTAACGTACACCATCCGAAATTTGGAAATAAAATCGTCTCCCAGTAGAACGTTTGAATCTATCGACTCATTTGCACAACTAAAAACTGATGGTTAGTTTTCAATTGGTCGATTGATACTTGAGTATGCAAACATTTCTCAGACTTCATCGATTTGTTTCCAAAACCGCGTAACATTGTAATTTTTTTGATTACTTTGACCCCTTGCACCCACCCGTTCAACAACATCCTTTCGAATTAAGCTAACATCAGCGCAAGAATCTACAATACAATCCACTGCAGGTTTAATTTAATTGTCCTCAAACGATTTCGTTTTGTTACCACTCGAATATTGTCAGTTTTATTAGGGCAGTTACTCGAAACATGTCCTTCTTGGTTGCAACTAAAACATTTTGTAACCGCTGTGCAATCTTTCCGTTTATGCTCTACTTAGCCACAATTAACACAATGATATTTTTTCCCTTTTTCGATCGCACGTTTAGGATTTTGTTCTGGCTTTTTATCATCCATATTCAGACGCTCATAAATTTCAAACTCTTCTCTCAGTTCTTTGTACGATTGACAACGTAACATAGCGTACTTATATTCTTTTTTTATTTCTAGTCCATTAACGATATAACTGATCACTGCGCTTTCCTCCATTTCACCAACAGTAGCAATTTTTTTCATCTGCAGCATATCTTCGTGCAAGCCTTCGTCTTTTTTCATCTTTCTATCATGTAATTGTTTGTGAATGTCGGCACTGTTAAATTTACAGCCAAATTCTTCAATCAACAAATTTTTTAACTTTTCATATACACACACACTTTCTCCTTCCAAGAACAGTTTTGCAGGTCTACGCATTTTGCCATATTATTGCTTTTCTGTTCGAATGCATTCGCATTTTTTTCAAAATTGTCAATCTTCTTTCTGATGGGCAAAGATTTTCCATCGCATCGGATCAACTTTAAAGTTTACTGAATTGTCCAAATTTTCTGTTTAACACACTTCTGCTAGTTCATTTTGCGCGCTAATTTCCTTGCGCCTTTTTTGACCGGCGTATGTTTCAAAGAAGACTGCATTGTAAATGTTTATGCAAGCTTCACTTGCGAAAACAAAAAAGCTGCTACCGATCAGCTTTCGAAATGTTCAACTTTAGCTATATAACCATAACTTAACAACTTTTAGGCATATAGTCCACTACTTTAACAAAATTTCGCATTTTTTTCTTCAATTTTTTTTAGCAACTATCACTGCAACACTTTTCCAAATCCGACGCCAACATTTATTTTTTTATCACATTTTTCACACCATTAGTTCAGGACTGGTTGAGCCCCCAAATGTAGAGTTTATTATAGTTTGTTTGAAAAGAGTTTATTATAATTATTGAATATTATTGTATGATATTAAAGAAGAATGTTCGCTCTTTTCTGCATTCTGCCTTCACCCTCTCGTTCCGAGCCCAAGCTGCCGACCTGCCCTTTAGTCGCCGGGCTGCCAACTCTTCTCCAGAGTCAGGGCTGGCAACTCCTCTGAAGTGCCAGGGCTGGCAACTCTTTTGGTATCTTGCATCTTACATACAATACCAAGACATCATAAAACCCATAGTAAACGAGAGCAACAGTCGAGCAGCACGCGACAGTGGAATACTCTTCGACGTATGTTGCCATAAAAAGTATCTAATTGCAAGCGACAAATTCGCCATTACACTGCAGTACACTGCCACCTTGCATAAATTTTGATATGTTACCATATCGCCGCAATTTCCTAGCGCGCAAAAGACTGCAAAAAGCGGTGTGAGCAGTATATATCGGTATTTCTTTATAAATTTTAAATTGGCCAATATTCATAACTCACAATATATCGAATAATTAAAATTAATGTTTATTTAATTACATTTTATGTTTTTGTATTTTGGTAAAGGTTAAATAGCTGCCTACGTCACCGATTTTTTTCAAATTTTTTTTATAGATAGGGTTATATTTATCATGATTTTAGGTGAAAGAATTATTTGGCGGTCGCTTCTAGTTTTTTTTTAATTGAATTTTGAAAATAATTAATTTTACATGTATTTTCTTACTGACCCTTAAATATGAATTATTAAATAATAATCATTTGTGCACGTACGCATGTAAATACTTGCATACATTCATATCGATCTACCACGCCACCTATTGGTTGACCGTTATCATATATGCACATGTATTTTGGGTAATTGACATGTGCATGGAAAAGAAAAGTCGACAAACAGCTCGCGCTTCGCGTTCGCAGTGTTTGTCCTTTTCTTTCCTGTACAAGTAATTTTTATACCCTTGGTCCATTGAAAATGGTCAAAAAAGGGTATACTAACTTTGTGCAAATGTATGTAAAGGGCAGAAGGAGGCGTCGGAGACCCCATAAAGTATATATATTCTTGCTCATCACTAGCCGAGTCGATTGAGCCATGTTCGTCTGTCTGTCTGTCTGGATGAACGCGCCGATCTCAGCTATTACAAAAGCTAGGGACACCAAATTTAGCATGAAGATTCCTGTATACCATACGCAGATCAAGTTTATTTTCAATTTGGAATAACACGCCTACCGCCCCCGCAAACCGCCAACATTCGGCCTTGCATTTGCAAGAAGTTGCAGAGCACACCAGTATTTTTATTGGGAACTAATATGCCTTGAAAATTGTAGGGAACACCAAAAAACAAAACAAAATGTTAAAGCGAATTACAAAAATAAGTTCCAAAAGGAAAAAGTTACAAAAGAAGAGTTACAGAGCAAGAAAGCAAGCAAAAGCAGTCTAATGCTACACAGCTAGTTACCACTAACACAAGCGTAATTCACAAGAGAGCGTAAGGAAGCGTGAGAGTGAGAGCGCAAGACAGTGTAAACACGAAATGAGAATACAGAAAAAGCAACAACTCAGCTATAACAAGAGAGCCGTTGGGATACACTCTTAGCACAGCGCAGCACACTTAAAGAGCGATGCAAGCGAGAAGGAGCGTTGGAGTACGAACTAGAAACAAAAACAAAAAAAACAAGACTCTAAAGACGCGCAAGTTAATCAAAAATAAAAATTTACTCTAAACACGATAATAATGGTTTTAACAGACACCAGTGAATCACAATTGTTAGGACAGAGACACAACACACTATTAAATCACAAATCCAAAACACAAGAAATACAGCAGATCGCGTTAATTTTGAGTATAAAATAAAATAACAGGAGCAAAAGCCAAACACAGCCGATCAACAAGAAAGTTAATCAAAAACAGGAAATTATGAACATACATAATTTGTATTTTTCCCTTCACGATATCTAATTTAAGATCATATTGGGAAATTAAAAATTAATAGGTTTTTCTTTACTGTAAAAGGGCATGGATTATCGTATAACGCTCGATTTACAATGTAATGGGGTCACTTGCGCCATACACCACCCCTCCCCCTAAACCATCACGCTTACACACATAGAAGACATTGAACCGCGAAGTTTTGTTATACCAACGGACAAAGTCGCAACATAAACATCAGCGGCCAGTCAGCCGCCGACATCCGTCCAAAAAGCTGACACCACATTCTTTTCTCGTAGACAGGGCAGCACATGAATTGTTACATACATATGGTACGTGTGCATATAAACACTTTCTGTATCAAATACTTTATTTCTAAGAATCACAACACTGTAATACATATATACATATTCATGTTACGAGGGTCGTTTGATAAGTCCGTGACTTTTTGTATTTGCCGCGCACCTGCTCTAAATACAACACTGCTCCTGTCAGCAGTTATCGATTAACAGCTGACTGTAAAATTTTGAGAAAGCTGCGTTTCTTAGTTTGCGTTTTATAGGCATTGAAAGCAGACGATCTCGTGAATTTTAACGAAAATGGAAAAAAGTGAATTTCGTGTGCTAATTAAGCATTATTTTTTGCGTAAAAAATCCATCACCGAAACCAAGGAAAGACTTGATAAATATTATGGGGACTCTGCACCATCAATTTCAATGGTTAAGAAATGGTTTACTGAGTTCCGTTGTGGTCGTACCAGTACAAGTGATGCCGAACGTTCAGGTCGCCCAAAAGAGGTCGTCATGCCAGAAATCGTCGACAAAATCCATGGAATGATATTGGATGATCGGAGAATGAAAGTGCGTGAGGTAGCTGAGGCTGTAGGCATCTCAACTGAACGGGTACATCACATTTTACATGAATATTTGGACATGAAAAAGCTTTCCGCGCGATGGGTGCCGCGATTGCTCACACACGACCATAAGCGCAACCGTGTGACCATTTCAAAGGAGTGTTTGGCGATGTTCAACCGCAATCCAAACGAATTTTTGCGCCGTTTCGTTACCGTAGACGAAACATGGATCCACCACACCACACCAGAGACCAAAGAACAATCAAGACAGTGGGTTTCTCCGGGTGAACGTGCACCAAAGAAGGCCAAGGTGGGTCTGTCGGCCAACAAGGTCATGGCCACAGTTTTTTGGGATGCACAAGGTATCATTCACATCGATTACCTTGAAAAGGGTAAAACGATCACCGGCGAATATTATTCAGAGCTTTTGGACAGATTCGATATTGATTTGAAGCAGAAACGACCGCATTTGGCGAAAAAAAAGTGCTGTTCCATCAGGACAATGCACGGGTGCACACGTGTGTAGTCAGCATGGCAAAATTTCATAAATTGGGCTACGAACTGCTACCCCATCCAGCATATTCTCCAGATTTAGCCCCCTGTGACTATTTTTTGTTTCCAAACATGAAGAAATGGCTCGGCGGTAAGAGATTCGGGTCAAATGAAGAGGTCATCACAGAAACAAACGACTATTTTGAGGGCCTTGAGAAAACCTATTATTTGGAAGGAATAAAAAAATTGGAAAAACGCTGGACTAAATGTATAGAGCTAAAAGGAGATTATGTTGAGAAATAAAACGCTTCTTTGACGAAAAAAATATATTTTATTCAAAAAGTCACGGACTTATCAAACGACCCTCGTAGCTTATTTAAGTCAAAGAATACAGACTGCAGTCAGTTGATTTCCAACATCGAACACATCTGCAAGTGTCTTCTCTTGAAAACTTCACAGCGACGATAGCAAAACGAAGCCAAGCCAATCACGATCCGCCCACAACTGCAATATAATACCTACCGTTGTCTCCCCGGAGGTAACTGGCGCAGCCGGAAATTGGAATGGAAAATACATTATTAAGCCTGTTATTAGTTTTATTGTAAGTAGTTGGGGAAAAGGAGTGAAAATGAGGAAGTATGTTCAAACAAAATAAAAAGTGCAGAAATGTCTAAAAATCCTAAAAGTGATTACAAAAAAAGTTCTACAAGGATGAAATCCGGATCGTCGGAGGGAGGAGCCACATCATGAAAGCTGTCTATAGTACTGTAAGATTACACAAACCAATTTAAAAAAAAAAAACTAACAAAAACTAAAAGAAATACAAATAGACTTAAGTAAACACGGATATTGTTATAAAAAACCGTAAAACGATAAATCAAACAAAAAGATCACAAAAGTGATATAACTTATTCCAACTTTACGATTCCCAAGGGACCCTCTAAAGTAAAAGGAAAAAACCAGCCTCTGGTTATAAAACTTATAAAAAACTCAAACACACACACACATACGCAAACAACGAATTATATTTAAGAAAACACAACATCTTACTAATCCACCTCAAAAATAATTAGAAATAAGCTCCATCATTTGCTCCCTTGACTCATCTAAATTTCGACCCATTCTTAACTCGGATTCACTTAGTGTTTTATGGCTAACGCGAACAACCTAATCAGGCCCTCGATACTTAGTGCAGAAGCTTGTAGACAACGCCTTAGACGACAGGAAGAACAAGAACTCAATAGAAGTATGGTTGAAAATATAGATAGAGCTGCATTAGCAGCAATAATGAGCGAAATCCTAGCACAACAATTGCCAGGTTTGTTGAGACGTCACAATTCTCCAGAAGAATTCGCAAACGTAACAGACCAGGTAATTGCCCCAGAGCATGCAGGGAACTTAGGTGAATTGGACAGAGGTCCGGATATAGTGAAAACTATCCGAGACTTTTCAGGAGATCCTTCAGAGTTCAGCTCATGGAAAAAGGGAGTAGACCGTATCTTAGAAGCGTACAGTGCTTACCAGGGTACCCCAAAATACTATGGTATCTTACATACCATACGTAATAAGATTGTAGGACACGCTGACATGGCACTAGAGTCCTACAATACTCCATTGAACTGGTCAGCGATCTCTAAATGTCTGACTCTGCACTACGCAGACAAAGGCGACATTAACACATTAGAATACCAAATGACAATGCTTATACAGGGTGCTAACCAATCGGTGGAAGAGTTCCATCAAACGGTTTATAAACACCTATCCCTAATCCTTAACAAGAAAGGTTGTATGGGGTTAGGAAGAGAAGCAGAATTGTTAATGACCAAAATGTACAGAGACAAGGCTCTAGACACCTTTGTACGAGGATTACAAGGCGACTTGCCTCGACTACTGGGAATCAAAGAACCAGTAGACTTACCCTCAGCATTGCACCTTTGCCTCAAGTTAGAAAACCAGAACTTCAGGGCAAGACATGCAACAAACATGGGACAGACAAGACAGTTTAGAAACCAAACTTCAAAGCCTTCCCCTGCTCCTCGCAGTAATTCATTTATTAATAGACAACCACCAATTCCGCCCCCAAGAACTCAATATTACCAATTCGGACAACAACCACCGACCGCTGTACCACGACAAAATTCAAACAACTTCAGCTATCAGCCAGCAGTTGCACCTCGACCTTTTCAAAATAGGAAATTCCCGCCACAACAGTCAGCGCCACCTTGGCCACAGGCCCCAAAGCCACTGCCTTGTCCAGAACCCATGGATGTGGATCCCAGTGTTCAGACCAGAATGGTAAATTATATGAACAGACCTCGCTTGGAACCAGGCAAAAGACCACCCGGTCCAATACCAGATGGAATGAAGCGACAAAGAAACTTTAACATACAGACTACAACGGAAGGAAACGAAACGCGACCCACTGAGACTCCATTAACAATGACGGACTATGAACAAGCTATGGCAGAGTACGAGGATCACAACAACCTTGACGACGACCTGGACGATTATGTAGATCAGATAGATGAAGCCGACGATGACAATAACGGTTACGACTACTACGATGACGCTGCACTGAATTTTTTAGAATAAATAATTCCTCTCTTCCATATTTCGTATGTAAGATGAGGAATGGCAAATTTATTAAAATACTTATAGACACCGGTTCAAACAGGAACTACATCCAACCTAAATTCAACAACCCTATACCGAACAAATCACCTTTCAATGCTGTCTCAGTAGGCGGTAGTACAGTAGTTACACACCATAAAGTAGCGAACCTTTTGAATATTCAGGATGTTAAAATAAAGTTTTTCCTGTTGCCCACGTTAAAATCTTTTGCTGCCATCTTGGGCAACGACAGTTTAAAAGAATTAGGGGCTGAGATAAAAACCAACAAAAATATTATGACGTTAAAAAACGGCATCTCGATCCCCATTCAAGAAAAAACATTTCAAGCAGTCAACACAATTATTCCGAGAACGTCCCTCTTGTCCAATACACAAAAAGCCAAGCTAAGCGAATTACTCAAGTCATTTCCAGACTTGTTCGCAAACCCAAACCAGAAACTGACCTACACAACAAATGTGAAGGCAGCGATCCGAACCTCGTCCGATACTCCGGTTTACTCGAAATTCTATCAGTATCCAATGACGCTGAAAGATGAAGTAAACAAACAGATAAAATAACTTTTAGAAGATGGTATAATTCGACCTTCTAGGTCCCCGTACAATTCACCAGTGTGGATTGTACCTAAAAAGGCAGACGCTTCAGGCGAAAGGAAATATCGCGTGGTTATAGATTATCGCAAACTCAACAAAATAACCATTGCAGATAAATATCCCATTCCCGAGATAAATGAGGTACTTACCCAACTAGGGGACAATAAAGTATTCTCTGTTTTAGATTTGAAAAGTGGCTTCCATCAAATCTCTTTGAAAAATAGTGACATAGAAAAGACCGCCTTCTCCGTAAACAACGGAAAATATGAGTTTACCCGACTCCCATTCGGTCTAAAGAATGCGCCCTCAATTTTCCAACGCGCATTAGATGACATACTTCGAGAACATATTGGAAAAATATGTTTTATGGTACGAGGGTCGTTTGATAAGTCCGTGACTTTTTGAATAAAATATATTTTTTTCGTCAAAGAAGCGTTTTATTTCTCAACATAATCTCCTTTTAGCTCTATACATTTAGTCCAGCGTTTTTCCAATTTTTTTATTCCTTCCAAATAATAGGTTTTCTCAAGGCCCTCAAAATAGTCGTTTGTTTCTGTGATGACCTCTTCATTTGACCCGAATCTCTTACCGCCGAGCCATTTCTTCATGTTTGGAAACAAAAAATAGTCACAGGGGGCTAAATCTGGAGAATATGCTGGATGGGGTAGCAGTTCGTAGCCCAATTTATGAAATTTTGCCATGCTGACTACACACGTGTGCACCCGTGCATTGTCCTGATGGAACAGCACTTTTTTTTCGCCAAATGCGGTCGTTTCTGCTTCAAATCAATATCGAATCTGTCCAAAAGCTCTGAATAATATTCGCCGGTGATCGTTTTACCCTTTTCAAGGTAATCGATGTGAATGATACCTTGTGCATCCCAAAAAACTGTGGCCATGACCTTGTTGGCCGACAGACCCACCTTGGCCTTCTTTGGTGCACGTTCACCCGGAGAAACCCACTGTCTTGATTGTTCTTTGGTCTCTGGTGTGGTGTGGTGGATCCATGTTTCGTCTACGGTAACGAAACGGCGCAAAAATTCGTTTGGATTGCGGTTGAACATCGCCAAACACTCCTTTGAAATGGTCACACGGTTGCGCTTATGGTCGTGTGTGAGCAATCGCGGCACCCATCGCGCGGAAAGCTTTTTCATGTCCAAATATTCATGTAAAATGTGATGTACCCGTTCAGTTGAGATGCCTACAGCCTCAGCTACCTCACGCACTTTCATTCTCCGATCATCCAATATCATTCCATGGATTTTGTCGACGATTTCTGGCATGACGACCTCTTTTGGGCGACCTGAACGTTCGGCATCACTTGTACTGGTACGACCACAACGGAACTCAGTAAACCATTTCTTAACCATTGAAATTGATGGTGCAGAGTCCCCATATTATCAAGTCTTTCCTTGGTTTCGGTGATGGATTTTTTACGCAAAAAATAATGCTTAATTAGCACACGAAATTCACTTTTTTCCATTTTCGTTAAAATTCACGAGATCGTCTGCTTTCAATGCCTATAAAACGCAAACTAAGAAACGCAGCTTTCTCAAAATTTTACAGTCAGCTGTTAATCGATAACTGCTGACAGGAGCAGTGTTGTATTTAGAGCAGGTGCGCGGCAAATACAAAAAGTCACGGACTTATCAAACGACCCTCGTATTTATATAGACGATATCATCATATTTAGCAAAGATGATGATACGCATATTGAGAACTTGGCTAAAATTTTTCAAACTTTACAGAACGCTAACATGAAATGTCAGCTAGACAAATGTGAGTTCATGAAAAACAAAGTCGAATTCCTTGGATTTGTTGTTTCCGAGTAAAGTGGCAGCGATAGCAAATCATCCCTGTCCTAAAACTTTGAGGGATCTAAGATCCTTCCTAGGGCTTTCCGGCTACTATATAAGATTTATACAAAATTATGCCAAACTGGCAAAACCCCTAACTTCACTTTTAAGAGGGGAAGATGGACACGTGTCCAAAAGAATGTCATCAAAAAAATTAATTTCGCTAAACAATGAAGCTCTAGACTCTTTTAAGAAGCTTAAAAGCAGCTTGGTGTCATCAGAAATAAATCTCCGTTATCCAGATTTCAATAAGGAGTTCCATTTAACTACTGATGCTTCCAATTTCGCGATCGGAGCAGTTCTATCGCAAGACAATCACCCTATATCATTTCTCTCTAGAACACTTTCCAAAGCCGAAGAAAATTATGCGGCCAACGAGAAAGAGATGCTAGCCATAATTTGGGCACTCAAGGCCCTTAAAAATTACCTGTACGGTAAAGCAAAGGTTAAGATCTTTACAGACCATCAACCTCTGACACATTCTCTGAGTAGCTGGAATGGAAATGCCAGAATCAAGAGATGGAAGGCTTATCTAGAGGAATATGATTATGAAATATTTTACAAACCGGGAAAAGAAAATGTTGTTGCAGACGCACTCTCAAGAATACCTTTAGAGCAGATTAACTCTGTTGCCTCTACACAACATAGCGTCGAAAGTTCTAGCCATGACTTAATCTTTAGCGTCGAAGCCCCAATAAACGTTTTCAGAAATCAAATATTCTTTTACAAATCAGATAAATACGATTGCAAGTTTACCATCCCATTTCCTACTTTCCATAGACATGAAATATACCGGCGCGAATACACTACAGACGACATAATAACAGACCTAAAAAACCATCTCAACCCATCCGTTATTAACGGTATTCACACGACTGAAGATATAATGGGGAAAATACAGATAATCTATAGAAGTCACTTTAAAGGAACCAAAACTCGATTCACCCAGTCTAGGGTAGAAGACTTGACAGACGAAACTGAACAGGAAGAAAGAATTCTTCAAATACATAGGAGAGCACATCGAAATGTTCTAGAAAACCAAATACAACTAGCAGAAACTTGTTACTTCCCAAGAATGAAACAAAAAATTATACATTTAGTCAAGCAATGTAAGCTAAATATGACAGACACCCCCCAAATCCCGAACTTCAAGAAACTCCTATTCCAGAATACCCCGTTCACATATTGCACATCGACATCTACTCTACTGAACGACACTTAGTACTCACTGCAATAGATAAGTTCTCTAAACTAGCGTAAGTTAAAATCATAAATTCTAAGGCGATAGAGGACATCAGAACTCCTCTGCGTGATATCATATTTTATTTCGGAATCCCTAAACATATCGTTATGGACAACGAAAAAGCTTTCAATTCCCAATCAATTAAGTTCATGCTGGAACAGCTAATAGTTTAGTTTAGTTGAATAGTTTACACCGCCCCACCATATAAGAGTACCGTTAAAGGTCAGATACAACGCTTCCATTCAACACTTTCAGAAATAATGAGATGCCTCAAGAAGGAAGGCACAGAAAGGAATTTCAAGGAACTTTTAGAAAGGGCAGTTTACGAGTACAATTACAGCTTTCATTCAGTTACCAAGAAACGACCACTAGAAGTATTCTTTGGCAGAAGAGTGACAACAGACCCAAACCAATACGAAACAGCCAGACAAGATAACATTGAAAGACTTAAAGATAAACAGAAAATAAAAATAAATAGCAAGCTTTCCCCAAGATATAAAAAAGAAACAGTTAAAGAAAACAAGCACACTACCATAATAACAGAATCAGGAAAAACAGTACATAAAAGCCATATCAAAATCTAAAATTTTTCAGGATATTACTATTAGGATTACGAACGATGTCGGTGGAACAATTAATTTTACAAACTATACGAATGCACAGATACTGACAATAACCAAAGGGATCGGAAAATTACAAACCTCAACGACCAAACTAATTCATCTCGTTAACCTAGACCAAATCCAAACCGCTTTAGACATTTTAAACGAACATACGGAAAACAGCCTTAAACACAGTCCACTATACTCTACCCTTCACCATGAGATAAATACAACTATTCACACATTCCAGACAATTACAACCACTCCCAAAAATCGGAAAACTAGATCCTTAAATTGGCTAGGGTCAGGTTGGAAGTACATAGCGGGTAGTCCAGATCATGATGACCTGGTTATGATTGAACAGAATTTAGATAAACTTATAGACAACAATAACCAACAGGTCATTGTTAACAAACAGTTAGAAGAAAGAATAAATAAACTCACTTCAGTATCTAACGCCCTCACAAACTCTATTCGTAAAAGTAGTTCATTTAGTATCGAAATAGCTATTAGTTTACACAACCAGATTAGACTTCTAAAAGAAGAAATTGTTAACATTAGATATGCCATTCAGTGGGCACGACTAAACGTAGTAAACACACTTTTACTAAATGAAGATAAGTTAATGGAAATTGAAAAAATTTTTAAAAGAAACAACATGCCACCCCTGTCAACGGAAGAAATAATGGAGTTTTCCGATGTCTCAATTTTACATAATAAAACAACACTTTTGTATATTGTTAAAATTCCAAACTTAGAAGAAACACAATACCAAGACATTATGATAAAACCCATAGTAAGAAACAATTCAATTGTACACTTAAACGTTCAAGAAATCTTTGTTTTCGAAAACCTCACCTATGCCATTCCCCAAAATTGTAAAACAATAGAATATATTAAAATATGCAATAAGAAAAAAATTGTTAATATAAGTAATTCAAATTGTATTCCAAAGTTAGTTCAGGGAAAGAAAGCGCTGTGTAGTTTTAGCAATGCCGACCACGTTTCCAAAATAGAAGAAGTGGACGACGGAATCATCCTATTAAACGACTTCGATGGAAATATAACCTGGAACAAAACAGAGCTTCACCTAGAGGGAACCTACCTTGTTCAGCTATCAAACGACTCGATTATTATAGACAACAAGCGGTTCAGCAATTTGGAACCTACGGTCCTCACCCCCGGAGCACCTCTTACGCAATTTACGGCTGAGGAAAAAGAAAGACTTAAAGTTCTATCACTTTAAGCACTGGAAGCATTGCATATAAATAACACTGGACAGCTGATTCACATAAACCCCATTCAACGGTCAACAGCATAACCCTGCTGACGCTCTTTGGCATTGCTCTGACTCTCATCCTGGGCTTGCACACCTATAACCGAAGGCAGAAGAGCATAACATTGCAGTTAGGATTCACGCCTGGAATGGAAACAAAAGTCACAGCGATTGTCGCACCATCAACCTGCGAGCAATCTTTCACTGAGGCACAGTATCAGTTACCTCAGTTCAACAACATTCCCTACTTCTAGAGACCGCTTGAGGACAAGGACAGATTGGAGGGGGAAGAGTTAACAACGAAAATGTTACAATTTAGAATAATGAACTCCAGTACGCAAGTTCCAATCTGCAAGCTCAGCGTCTGCATAATTTCCTGCACGCGCCGAGCTACCAAGCAGAATTCTAAGAATCTGTTTGGCAACCGCTTCCGCTCCCACCAATGCATGTGATTCCAAGAAGACTGCAGCATTTCGACCAACATAACACCAGCCGATGTCGTTGCCAATTGGAAACAGCGAAGCCGACGTCGATCCTCTGCCACCATGGGCAGCGCAGCTCACAGTCAAGACTCACAGCTTGTTAGGGACAGCTTAGGGTAATCAGTTGCAAATTGGATTTAGATAAATAAAGTCGTTGTTCTTAATTGAACTAAAAAATCTTTTTATTTTTTACTTTGCTCCTTGCAAGTAAATTAACTTATATAGTAGAGTTTTGACGACCTTTCTTTGTAATCATATTGGTAGCTGGCTCGAGGTCAAGTAAATAAAATAAATGTGGGACTTGGGTTAAGTTTAGTCTCAGTTCTTGTGTAAAATACACGTTGGTTTTTAAGTATTAAAATTTATGGTTTTATTTGTAATACTTCAATGTATGTTTCTTATAATTAGTTAGTTATAGTAATTGTAGTTAATCGTTTTATTCTTTAGTGTCGTCGTTATTTAATAATTGGTTGAGCGTCAGCCTTGCTCTTTTTCGTCTGTACTCGTCACGTCTTTTCTCTTCGCGTCTTCCTCAAGAACTCCTCGCTCTTCTTCTTCTACATCTACGTCGTTGCCAGTCCGTCGACTGTTGCTTATACCATCTGACTCGGCGTTGCCAGATCATTCCCACAACTCGGCCATCCTACACTGCATTCGCCTCGAATGCGTCGTCGTTCCTGCTCATCCAGGGCTTCATATATTCAGCACACGTCGTCGTCTTCTTTGGTCCATCGCAAAATGCTGCATCTTTAATTACGTCATAGGTGTTGTTCGTCTTTACATTGATGATTTTATACGGGCCTAGGTATTTGGGCTTCAGCTTAAGTCCACCACCTAGTTGTGTACGATTGATCGCAACTAGCTCTCCTAGCTTGTATGTGTTGGCCGTCTTGCGTCGTAAATTATATGAATGTTTATTTTCGTTCTGCATTTTGATTATTTGCTGTTTTGCTTGTCGTCGGATTGCTTCTCGGTTGTCATCAAATATCTGGATCATCTCCGCGTGTATTATTTTTTGTATATCCACATCAGCTTTTGTCCGCATTTTGGTACCAATAAGGAGTTCGAACGGCGTCTTTTGGGTACTTCGACAAAATGTTGAATTTATATTTTGCTGAACCTTATCAACAACCTTGTACCATTTACAGGGGTCGTCTATAGCAAGCTTAGCTAAAACAGGTACAATGATCGCATTGAGTCTCTCCACTTGTCCGTTAGCACGTGGTAACCCTGTTGTAACTACGTGATGTTTAATTCCTTCATCTTCGCAGTATTGCTTAAACTCTTCTGAAGTGAAAGCAGCTCCTCGGTCGGAAATTATAAGCGTTGGATTCCCAAAGGTCATACTCTGCGTTTTAAGAATCGTCGTAACTTCAATCGCTGTCGTCGTCTTTGTAGGATACAACCAACAGAACTTGGTAAATCCATCTATTATCGCAAGTATGTGCTTATACTGTTTGTGCGTAGATTCCAAAGGTCCAAGAAAGTCTATATGATACGTCTGAAGTGGCTGCTCGTCTTTCGGAATTGGATTAAGTTCACCTTCCTTCTTGCCTTGTTTCCTATTAGACACAATACAGGGTATACAGTGACTAATATGCTTTTGGATTTTTTCGTCAAGTCTGGGAATATAAAAGTCTTTAGTTAATAGCTCTTTTGTTTTTTTAACGGAAAAGTGTCCTCTTTCATGCGCTTGCTTTATGATTTCGTTTTGCATCCCAAAAGGCACTACAATTAGCTCGTCGTCGTTGACCACCTTGTGCAAAATACCAAATTTCATTAAATATCCATTGTGTGATGTCTTCTCTGTAAGGATGTCCATAGTCGCACGTAATTCGTTATCTTGATTTTGCACATATTTTATTTTGCTATGTACAGTGTCGTCCTTTATAATCATAATCGGGTGACGGCTTAAAGCATCGACGTGTCGTATTCGTGTTCCACTCCTGTGTTCAATGTCGTAATTAAATTCCTGTAGCAAAAGAACCCATCGAGCAACTCGTGTAGATAAAAGATTCTTTTTGTCCAACGTTTTGGCAAAGGCGTTACAGTCTGTTATAAGTTTGAAACGAATACCTAGAAGATAAACACGAAACCTGTTTAGTGCTTCTACAACTGCAAGAATCTCCAAATGATAACTAGACAGCTTTTTATCAGCTTCGGACGTTTTTTTGCTCATATAATATACAGGGTGCATTAGGTCATCGTCAGGTGATTTTTGTAAAAGGACCGCTCCATATCCTTCCATCGAAGCATCTATGTGCAATTCCGTCTCGTGTTGTTGGTGTTAAATCTTTAATACCGGCTTCTTCGTTATAATATCTTTTAAGTTGTTGATTGCAAATAAAGCTTTTTCATCCATCTGAAACTTTGCATCTTGCTTTGTAAGATCGGTAAGAGGTTTCGCAATACTTTCAAATCCTGGTATGAATCTTCGAAAATAACCAACAAGTCCTAGAAAACTCAACATTTCTTTTTTATTTCGTGGTTCAATGAAATTAGTAACAGTTTTTGTTTTTTTCGTCTGAAAGACTTTTTTTTTGGTTTTCGATTATATAGCCAAGAAATTCTATTTTACTCTTTAGGAAATGACTCTTTTTTATGTTTAGCATCAGACCATATTCTGCGCATCTTTGAATAACTATTTCCAGGTTTTTAATCGCTTCGTCTTTGTCTTTCGCTGGTATAATGACATCATCAATATAAGGTAAAGCTATACCTTGACTTGTCAGATCTCTAAATACTGCATTAACGTGTCGTTGACAAACACTCGGAGAGTTGGATAAACCAAACGGAACTCTCTTGAACTCAAACTGACCATTGTGAGTTACAAATGAAGTAAACTTACGACTGTTCTTTTCTACGTCAACATGAAAAAATCCGTTTTTGAGATCAATTGTGCTAAAAATTTTAGAGTCTTGTAGTCGATCCAGCTGATCTTCGATAAGCGGCAAAGGGAAATGGTCTCGTATAATCACTTTATTGATGCGTCTGTAATCTATGCAGAGTCGTGGTGATCCATCGCGTTTTCGCACCAATACTACTGGGCTACTGTATTCTGATTCCGATGTCTGAATAATATCGTCTTTGAGCCATTCTTCAATCTGGTTGTCCACAATGCGTCTCTCGGAGTAGGGCAATCGATGAGGTCGTGAAAATATCGGCGTGTCTTCGTTTAATGTTATGCGCATTTGGTTTTGAGTTGTTTTAGTTTTAATCGGTTTATAATTGTTTATTAGGTTAACGACTTTACTTTTTATTTGTGGACTTGCCCTTTCGTCGATTTTAAGTTCAATCTCTTCACTACTATCTATTTTCTTTAGAAAGTTTTCTTCTTCTTTTTCGTCTTTAATCTTTTTAATCGTTATTCTATTACGCGTTATTTTGATTTCTGCTTGTTTGCAAAACTGTTTAACATTTAAGTTTTTATAAGTTTCCACCGTCATTATATTATGTTTACTTCCCGTATCAATAAGCACTTTAAATTCATTTTCTTTAATTTTCACAGTCTTACACATCATTGAATCATCAGCTATCTTGTTCATATTTGCAACGTTAGAATTGTTTTTTGAACTTTGACATTCTTTGGAAATGTGCCCGAAATTGTTGCACTTGAAACACTTTTTTCCTATTAGTTTATCGGCGCAGTTATTAGATGTGTGTCCTTTCTCACCACAATTAAAACATTTTATTTCATGATCATTTTTATTTACTGTATTTTCTTTTTCATTGTCAATTTTATTTTTATCGTAACGGCGGTTCGACTGATATTTCTTACGCATTGTTTCGTAGCACTTGAGTTTTTGTTTAAATTCTTTTAGATTATTTGCATCATATAAAATTGATTTATTAACACTTAAATAGTTTATGCCATCAATCACATATTCCATTAATGAATTATTGTCAATATCACCGCAAGATGATAGTTATTTCATTATCAAAAATAATTCTTGAATGCTTTCACCTTTCTTTATTTTACGATCACTCATTAGTTTATGTAGTTGTAGAACTGTTTGTTGTTGTTTTAAATTCGTTTAACAAGGCTTTTCTTAAATTGTGCCAGCTTGATATACCGCGTTCATTAGCTACAAACATTCGTGCCAGTCCTTTCAACGATCGTTTGGCAAAAATATATTTTTGTAAATCATCCCATTGCATTACTTGTGCAGTGTCTTCAAAGTCTTCTAACCATACTTCAATCGAAAGTGTGTCATCACCACCGAATTTACGAATCGAGTCTTCAATGTCATGAAAGTTTAAAGCGAACCTCGGAGTCGCTAAACTATTTTGTATACCAGCATCACTATTTTGTGCCATCGCTGTAGAGTTCACTCGTTCTCCTTTGTTTCTGATATTCGCTTGTTCCAATTCCACCGTTTCGCACTGATTGTCACAGCCTACCAGCCTACTTTGTGCGTGCTCGTAGTCTTCACTTTGATCGTCTTCGTTATCATCGTATTCGTTTTCGTCTTCATCTTCATCGTCGTTGGCATTGAAATTAGCGTCCCTCAGTAAATTTCCTTTTTTCAAATTGCAAAAAATATGCAAGGCAACGTTACTTTTATTATGTGGAATGTTTAATAAATGACATATTAACACCAGATCTGCTTCTGTTAAATTATTAGGTTGAGCCCCCAAATTTGTGGGACTTGGGTTAAGTTTAGTCCCAGTTGTTGTGTAAAATACACGTTGGTTTTTAAGTATTAAAATTTATGGTTTTATTTGTAATACTTCAATGTATGAGCGTTAGCCTTGCTCTTTTTCGTCTGTACTCGTCACGTCTTTTCTCTTCGCGTCTTCCTCAAGAACTCCTCGCTCTTCTTCTTCTACATCTACGTCGTTGCCAGTCCGTCGACTGTTGCTTAGGCCATCTGACTCGGCGTTGCCAGATCATTCCCACATAAATATTTTCTTTTTTCCGATATATTTCGGCCACACGTCGGTAACCATCTTTAGTGCTAAAACACAAAATTGGATTTTTAACAATGTTTCTTTTAAACTAAATTAAAACAATTAAACAATACTAACTTACATTCATATATTTTTCACGTCTGCTCTTGCGGGCGCGGAGTTCCCAACTGGCTTAATAAGTAAATGTCTGTATATGTGAGCGCAGTTTTCTGTATCCGTTTTGTAGTTTAATCTATCTTGTGTTGGTGTGTTTATTATGTGTAGCATTTCGAGAGTGTAACGTGTTGTTCTTGTTGTAATACTGTTGTTGCGTCAAAATTTTAAATTAATTTGATTTTAAATTACGACCAAAGTACAACTCAAAAAACAGCTCTTATGTCCCACTGTGCAAACAAACATCACTCTCCGAATGCACTCTGGACAGCAGCAACACTGATTACAATGGAATCGACATTCAACGCCACAGAAAAGGCTTCTTTCGCGAAAACACGGTGTAGAACAGCAACGTTACACATACACACAAACATATATGTACATATACATATAAGGGCTGTCTGCGAACAGCATATATACATATAATGAAGCAGATACATATGCGAATAAATTCCATTCTTATTGTGATGTTCAACGAGAGTAGACGTGTTTTCACTGAATAGTTTCGCAGACAAGATATGTCTCTAATTAAAATATTGTTACCCTCTAAGCCACGGTTGGTAACTGGCGCAGCCGGACTCGTCATTGGACTAGAAGAAGAGCCGAGGACGAAGACCCCACGTAATGCAGATCGGGGTAATGTTAATAACAAAGAAAGTGTTGGATTTGATAGAAAGCAAAGTGAAATTTTGGCAATATAAAGTGCCGCCTAGCAACTTACATACATATGTACGATATGTATATGCATACATAAATAAAGAGCCAACTAGGTTCACGGGTGAAACAGGCGGCTATGCCAACTCGCAACGTTCAATAAAGGGCCAACTAGGCTCACGGATGAAACAGGCGCCTATGCCCATCCGCAACGAAGTGTTCAATTAGCAATTGTATTGTTCGCCGTGTTCTATTTGTTCACACGCTATCCTCTATATGGCAGTGTGAGGTGCCGACTTCATATTGGTCGAATAGTTCGCTTACATTACGATAGCTGATTTGAACATACATACAAAATGTAAAAGTATATAAAACATGCGTATTAGTTTTAAAAGTATATAAAACATGCGTATTAGTTTTAGTTTTCATCAGCAATAATTCCAATGAATTCAAGTCGATTCTGCAGTTCGGACGTCGCGACTGGCCTGGCGTCTAACCAGCGTCGACGACGTCGCTGTCGCTGATAGCTAAAAGCTGTATACATTCGTCCGATCACATGCATTACCCAAGTTCTGTTGCAGAGTTTGCAAAGGCAATAATTCCAGCGAAAGCAATAATTCTGAAGAATTTTTTGGTGTTCAATTCGACTGTCGGTTCAACAGCTCTGGCGCCTGGCTGGTCGTCGACAACGCATTGCGACGTTTTTCGATCAAGCCCTAGCGCTACAACAGCATTTGCAACGGTAATAATTTCTATGAATTTTTGCACCAAAGCAAAAAAATTGTATGTCGGCAGTTCGGCCGCCAGTTCTGGCGCCTACCACGGCGTCGACAATGCAATAGCTAGAGCCTATATAAAGAAAATGTCAAATTTCTTTGAGTCAGTCCACAATTGTCCTCTAGTGAAACTGCATCTTGAAATCGAAAGTAGTAATTTTACATATAATACGCATAATATATACAAAACAACATTTGATACGAAGATCTACAGTATATTATACAAAAGTGAAAAGTTATAAGTGACATACTATATACATAAACAAAACCTGGAACAACAATAGTGACGCAAACATTTAATATAATAATACATATAAAAGTACATACATATAACCATATAATAGACATTTTTGCATATGTACGTGAAAGCTGCGAAAAGGTACACACAGACTTATGTACATACCCTGCTGGTGAATCAACATGCATTAACAACCAGGAAGCGGAATAACGTAGCAGAAATACCCAATTACAAAAGCCAAAACGAAATTCTTTGCCACTTACCACAACCAAACACAACAAACATTTTCTTGTAAGCATTATCTGTTAAGTACACTAAACACACACACTATACAAAATCAAACAAGAGCAACAGTCGAGTTGCACACGACAGTAGGATACCCTTGGACGTATGTTGCCATAAAAAGTATTTAATTGTATAATACTAATTGCAAGCTATAAATTAATAATAATACTGGAGTGCGCTGCCACCTTGCTTCAATTTCGATATTTTGCCAATAATTTATCGCCGCAATTCCCTAAAGCGGTGTGAGTAGTAGATATCGGTATTTCTTTATAAATTTTAAATTGGTTAATATCGATATCAAGGTCCAAGGGTATAAAAATAAAAAAATAATAATAATTATCAAACCAATTTTCCATTCAATGGTTATACTTAACTATTAGATAATTAAATTTAAATTATTAAAATATGCCTACATACATATTTACATATATCCTGTCATTTAGATTTCTTAATTTCTAACCTATTCCAAACATTACAAACTCATGCCTGAATACTAACAGATATCCCATTGTGATGGCTATGCAAAACCTCAAAAGTCCTAGCACTAATCTTTTCATTATCTAGTATATTTGAAAACGCCCAATCAATATGTGTATCCATATTGGTAGTGGACGTTTTCAAATCTAACAAACTCCTTAATCCTTTGCTAATCAAAAAATTATAAATACTCTTACACCTGTTAAAGGTTTTGAGGCACAAATTAAAATCTCCTAAAATTAGCAAGCTATCCCCTAAATCACCTAAACGAGAAAATTGATGAATTATCTCCTCAAATTCTATTTTAAATGTGGACAGAGGAAAGTCTGGACTTTTATATAATATAAGAAAACTTATGGCATCAAACCTAAATATGCCGAACTCAAAAACTACTGAGCCAAAAGTTTTTCTACTGCTAAAGGTATGGGAAACTCTATCTACTAGCTCGTTCTTTACATAAATTATGATGCCTGTTAAAGGCCTAATTGATTCAAGTTGAACCACAATAGTGAACCCAGGTATTTCTACAGTTTCATTGCTTATGGAAGTTTCCACGAAACATAATATTGATAACTGAAGCATCAGCTTGTCCGATCGAATATCTTCAAGATGGGAATTCAAGCTCTGAGTATTATGGAAGAAAATGTTAAGGGCAGAACTGTTAATTAAATAATCGTAATGAGTACACAGTAGTTTTTCAGTCCGCAATTTCTTCAATTGGGCTTTCACTTTATCATTATTTTGGGGAGACTTAGGAGGAACAAAATTCCCAATAATGAATAATCATAAAGCAGTAGTTGCTCTACTGCAAACTACGTATAATGCAGCACGCTGCATTCTGGAATTAGCATGGACTACCACTTTGCCATACGTAGCTCCCTGACTCTTATGAATTGTGATGCCTTCAGCAGGCACAATTGGAAACTGCCTACGGTCAATGTTAATTTGTGCGTTATTTGAATATTGAAAACTGCGAACAATTTTCTGAATAGGAGTCCATGAAGGATCTGTACGATGTGTACACTTCGAACGCGCAGATTCTCCTACAGTTTCCTCTGTAAATTTCATCCATAAAATGTTGGGAGTGTTGGATGTATTGAAATCTATTTGCATCAACACACCTGATGCCCCGTTTACTAATCCATCCCCTGTGTCTACATTGACCGTCATCATGTACTTGGCAGTATTTTTTAGGAGAAGAGACGTACAGAGTCCCTGTGTAGTGGAAGTTTTAAAACCCTTCACTTCTTCTAATATTCTTTGTTTCCTAGCTGGTTCCAAATGGCCCGCCTTAATAAAATCTTCAGCAGTAGAGAAAAATTGCTCAGTAGCAATTGAGTTAAGTTTCGTTACATTAAATAAATCAACCTCATTATTATTACTAAACAGATGAATTGCATCATCGGGCACTGCCGATGGTTCGCATATTCTAGATTGGAAAAGGACAATATCATCGGCTGTCATACAACCCGATGCCATATTATTTAAGGCAGAAGCCTTGACGCATTATCTCTGTGAGCTCAAAATACAAAAAAATGTCCCAGAGATACGTACCAAATATTTCATGGTAAGGGTCAGTGGTATTTGGATCGAAAATCCAACTACCTCCTACGGGCTGTAACTGTCTAAGATCACCGAATACGATGATAGAAACACCAACAAAGGAGAAGTATTTTTGAAAATTTGCTTCAAACGAGAATCTAAATAAGAAAACATTAGAGAGCTAACCATTGATATTTCATCAATAATAATTAATTTAAGATCGATTAACCTTGAATGAAGGCTATTAACTAAATCATGGCTTAAGGCCCTTAGAGGTGCTGAGCGAGATTGATTAACAGGAAGTGAAAACATGGAATGCAGTGTCGAACCACTAATTCCGAATGCTGCTTTTCCTGTTGGTGCACATAAGAGGATTTTAACAGATGTCGGATCAGCTCCTGGTATACTGTTATACATTACGTATAATGACTGAAAAATTGCTGATATAAGCCGACTCTTTCCGACTCCGGCGCCGCCTCCAACAAATTCATAAAAGACTGTATTGATTTTGGCATTATGCAAAGCATGTGTAAAATATAGCTTCTGCTTTAAATTAAGAGATCTAACTATATTAGCTAAGCTTTCCTGAGAAACTAAGCCTGGAAGCTTGATAAAACGGACATTATTATCTTCATCATTCATATCAATATTTCCACCCACATTTAAAACATTTAGATGTGGATCTATTTCAGGCAATCCTAAAACTGTGAAGCCATCATCTACCACTTCCTTTTCTCCTACTTGATTATTCTCATTTTCTGCTTCCTCTGTTAAGTGGCTCAGAGCATCTTCTAGTTCCCTATCATCTAGTAAATTATATTTTCTGCGATTGTTCTCTACTAACTCCGAATTTTCCCTACAGAACAATTCACAGTCATGTGTGACTAAATCCAAATGCTCATCTCGCCATGGGGCGTAAAGCATTTTTAGCTCTCTGAAATAGTCACTTGTTTCTGTATTGACATTAAATCTCCTATACCTAATTATGCACGCAGTGGTCCTCTTTCTGAAATAGTCACTTGTTTCTGTATTGACATTAAATCTCCTATACCTAATTATGCACGCAGTGGTCCTCTTTCTGATGAAGCCACTATTATCGCGAAGAGCGTAAGCTATTGATTCAGAAGCCCTAGGCACATCATCGTCAAAGTCATCTGCATTTTCTTGGCGAGCTCCTCGTTCTGATTTGCTGTAGCTATAAAAAGCTGCAAAATCGGCTAGGCATAAGCTCTCTAAAGCGTCTGGGCGCTGAATATAATGATCTAGAAGTCCTAAGTAAAAAATTTCCCTAGAGTCTTCGGGCAGATTTTGAAGTTGCTGTCTAGATTTCAGCATTCTGACCCGTTTTTTCTGGAACGTGTGTATTAATATACACACTGGCACTACTGCTGGCGGACAAATGCATACCTAAACAGCAGTAGACGGCTTCCTGAGCGGATATCTCAGTGCCAAATATAAATTTGTTACCTAAATGTTGTAACTTTTGCTTAATAGTTACATTGTTATTGTCTTTAATCTCATTGATTGCCTCACGCATCAACATTGAGATACCTCTCTGAGACTTGTTAATATAATTAACGACGTAGCTGCAGCAAGCATAGGGGTCTAAAATAAACTGAATATCCATATTTGCTCGCTGCAACAAAAGGAGGTGCTTGTTATAAGCGTTAAGCTTGATTGCTGCAAAAGATCGCTTCAAAAAAACTTTTGGTTTCTTTATACTTGATCTTACAGCATTAATGTAGCCCTCATAACTAAGGTTAAGTTGATCGTGGGACAAAAAGTTGTTAAAATCGTTAAAATTTTCTACGCTTTCACGATCAAATAGGAAGTCGAGCAGACTTTGAATTTTTTCGAAATTCCTACGATGCTCGGCCAAATTTGGAGCATTTTCTTCTAAAGGGAGAAGAATTTCTGTTTGAGGCATGGGAGGGTATGGGATACCAAATCTACAAATTTGTTTTGACCTAATTTCTCGCCTGCAAGAGTGCCCGTGACGATGGAGTTGATACTCCAAATATGGAGCAACGTCCGGGCAACTAGAATCAGCAGTAATAAACTGATAAACCTCTCCTGGTGCTATAGCAATTCGAGGAATATCTATGTTTTCAACAGGGACATTTTCCATGAAGGTTTCTTGACCTCCTGGATTCAACTCTACCTCTTCTTCTACTACTCTATGCTCTTTAGGCTGTGCTGCCTTTTCTAACATTTGACACACAATGTCCCTGCTGAGCAACAAATGGTACAGTCTCAGCAGAGTAAGAAGACAACCTCTGTTCATTGATAGTAGCCTGGTGCTTCTTATAAAGTTCTATGTTCACTAAATACCGAATTGCATCAACTATCTTTAAGGGCCTTATGGCTTTCAGCCATGAAATCATGGTTATACTCCATCCTACGCTTAAGATGAATCTGAACTACTTCGGCTTCATTAAATGCCCTGGAAAGGGAAGTTACAACATTTGCAACTGGAATTGGCACATTGATCACTGCTCCTTTAATGGCACTCTGACGTCCATATCCAAGAGACTTTATGATCATAAAAGGAAGACGGGGAGAAATCAGCCTTTCTTCTAGAGGCGTCAAGCCTTTCAGGCATTACGGAAGCTCCGGAACATTTAGGCCATTTGCAATAGAAGCCTTTGGTTCTTTCCCTGACTTAATACTGCGGCTGCAGGTTTTGCAGAAGCTAAATCTATTATTATGGGATGGAAACATAGAGGAAAGATACAATAGCAACATATGCAAACCTGATCGGGCCCCTGCTTGACTGTCTTATTAAAATTGGCTATTAGGCAATCTAAACTAGTTTTAACCTGCGATATCCTATCATCTGGAAGGGTATTCGCACGGTCCACTCTATTACGGGACGCGTTTCTCCTATTCTCTGCTATCCTATTGGTGCAAATACTCCTATATAGACTCACTCTTTGCGACATATTCCTATGGGCTTCAAAGGCCTCACGTTGAGCTCGAATTCGAGCACTGCGGCGTGCACTAGTATTGCGTGCCTGCTCAACAATCCTACGAATAGGATTGTTTCTAACCTGAGACCTTTGACTTCTATCTATTGCCCTTTCTAAAATTCGCGTCTCCTGATTTTGTCGCTGAATCGCCCTTCTAACAGCATCTCGTCCGCTTTCGTTGGACCTGAATTGTGGACATTGCCTGCGCCTCGATCGACGCAAAGTATTGGCAAGTTGTTCGGCATTTCTAGTTGAATGATCAGTTCGTCGAACACGGCGACGAACCGCATCCTGCTCTCTTTCCTGAGATCGAAACTCAGCATCTTGCCTGCGACTCGAACGACGCGAAGTGTTGGCAAGTTGTTCGTCTGTTTTAATTGCAGAATCACTGCGACGTACACGGCGACGAACTGTATCCTGCTCTCTTTCCTGAGATCGAAACTCAGCATCTTGCCTGCGACTCGAACGACGCGAAGTGTTGGCAAGTTGTTCGTCTGTTTTAATTGCAGAATCACTGCGACGTACATGGCGACGAACTGCATCCCGCTCTCTTTCCTGAGATCGAAACTCAGCATCTTGCCTGCGACTCAAACGACGCGAAGTGTTGGCAAGTTGTTCGTCTGTTTTAATTGCAGAATCACTGCGACGTACACGGCGACGAACTGCATCCTGCTCTCTTTCCTGAGATCGAAGGTCAGAGTCTCGCCTGCGCCTCGAACGACGCGAAGTGTCAGCAAGTTGTTCTTGTAATCTGATTGGCGAAGAAGCCCGAAGAGTAGTGTGACGAATTGTGTCCGGTAATTGCTCAACGGCCCTAAATGTTCTATTACTTCTGCGGACTCGATGCTGTTGACTATCTCTAAATTCGAAATTTTGCCTACGTTTTCTATGTGCCTCTAGATTATTTACGCGTTCCTGCTCAGAAAAGTCTATATCTGACCTATTCAAACGATTTCTTTTTCGCTGTGTTTGACTCCTATTGGAAGCTGACTTTCTCTTAAGTCTAGGCATCTTCTAATATATAAGTTTTAAAATAATATATAGGTATGTTAAAAATAAAATTCTTATAAATTAATTTAATTTGAATATATATTTATCAAAAATTAATATATAGTTATATATATAAAATAAAGTTTGTATATTTATTTATATATATAAATATATTCATATATTTAAATAGATATATATATATTATAATTATATTCATATATTTAAATAAATATATGTAAGTCTAGGCATCTTCTAATATATAAGTTTTAAAATAATATATAGGTATGTTAAAAATAAAATTCTTATAAATTAATTTAATTTGAATATATATTTATCAAAAATTAATATATAGTTATATATATAAAATAAAGTTTGTATATTTATTTATATATATAAATATATTCATATATTTAAATAGATATATATATATTATAATTATATTCATATATTTAAATAAATATATGTATATTATTTAAAATAATTATATTATAAATGAAAATAAATATCTAATGAAAGAACAAATAATAATAAAATTTAATAAGGAAAATAAAAATAAACAAAATGTGGAAAAAAGAATAAATATAAATCAAAGAAATAATAAATTAAACCTGCAAGAAATTCCAGCGAAAATTCCAATTTGAATCGCGGAAACGAACCGATACCGATGTTCACGTACAATCACACACACTTCAGAAGAGTCTATACACATATATGTATGCATGCACAAAAATACGTTACGCTGTGTACCGCACTTTTCTAAAATTGCGCGCCACGTTCCGGGCAGGGCGCAATCATTCACACGCATAAAAAATGTTCCGTTAACGCATAACAATCACACACGAGGATTTACTTATTATATACTCGACTTATATTAATTTGCATTAAATGTATAACGAACACGCGAATTAATTATATATTATTTTATATTTAATATCGAAAATACAAATGATAATTGCTCAACGGCCCTAAATGTTCTATTACTTCTGCGGACTCGATGCTGTTGACTATCTCTAACCCTTTCAGCTTCCCTAAATTCGAAATTTTGCCTACGTTCTCTATGTGCCTCTAGATTATTTACGCGTTCCTGCTCAGAAAAGTCTATATCTGACCTATTCAAACGATTTTTTTTTCGCTGTGTTTGACTCCTATTGGAAGCTGACTTTCTCTTAAGTCTAGGCATCTTCTAATATATAAGTTTTAAAATAATATATAGGTATGTTAAAAATAAAATTCTTATAAATTAATTTAATTTGAATATATATTTATCAAAAATTAATATATAGTTATATATATAAAATAAAGTTAGTATATTTATTTATATATATAAATATATTCATATATTTAAATAGATATATATATATATTATAATTATATTCATATATTTAAATAAATATATGTATATTATTTAAAATAATTATATTATAAATGAAAATAAATATCTAATGAAAGAACAAATAATAATAAAATTTAATAAGGAAAATAAAAATAAACAAAATGTGGAAAAAAGAATAAATATAAATCAAAGAAATAATAAATTAAACCTGCAAGAAATTCCAGCGAAAATTCCAATTTGAATCGCGGAAACGAACCGATACCGATGTTCACGTACAATCACACACACTTCAGAAGAGTCTATACACATATATGTATGCATGCACAAAAATACGTTACGCTGTGTACCGCACTTTTCTAAAATTGCGCGCCACGTTCCGGGCAGGGCGCAATCACCGAACACGCCAATCGCAAACTACAAATTAACATAACACTGAAGCGCGCTGCCACCTTGCAACAATTTTGATACGTTGCCAATAATTTATCGCCGCAATTAAAAAGTGCGCGAAACCTTAAATTTATAATAATGATCTATAGAATCTAATATACATACAAAATATACATATATTAAAAAAACAAAGTAGAAGAAATGTTAGTACATTTTTTTCAAACATAGTTTCAATAGACGTGGGGATATAATATAATTTACACATATTAATATAATTTATATGCAAAACATATGAAATATATATCGATATGTTTAATATATATTAAAAGCTATCGATATGATAGCTCATAATATATCGTGAAATCTAAATTAATATTTATTTAATAAAAAGTCAATATATAAATTATTAAATAATAATAAAAATATGTCTATATTAGAAATCTAGTAAATACCTGCATTCATGCATGCCGATCAACCACGCTATTGGTTGTATATAATTTTACATATGTATGTGTGAACACAAATTAAGTATGTATAAGTGTTTGCATTTATGCACATGTATTTTGGGTAATTGACATGTGCATGAAAAAGAAGAGTCGAGAAACAGCTCGCGCTTCGCGCTCGCATCGTTTATCCTTTTCTTTCATGCACAAGTAATTTAATTCTGACGTCATCGACAACTTCTTTGCTTTCTTCATATTCATATATACGCCAGCTATTGGTTGAGTGTTAGCATATATTTATGCACATGTATTTTCGGTAATTGACATGTGCATGAAAAAGAAGAGTCGAGAAACAGCTCGCGCTTCGCGCTCGCATCGTTGTCCTTTTCTTTCATGCATAAGGAATTTAGTTCTGACGTCATCGACAAGTTCTTTGCTGGTCGAAGTGTCGAAATGGTTTATCTAATAACTTCAGTGTTTATTGTCTGATCGGATTGCAATTTGGAGGATAAGTTCATATATTATTTATCTATATATATGCTAAAGCAGAACGTTAAGAAATGAGTTCTTCGAATGTAAATAGCAATGTAAACCAAAATTGGCGGTTTGCGGGGGCGGTAGGCGTGTTATTCCAAATTGAAAATATACTTAATCTGCGTATGGTATACAGGAATCTTCATGCTAAATTTGGTGTCCGTAGCTTTTGTAATAGCTGAGATCGGCGCGTTCATCCAGACAGACAGACAGACAGACAGACGGACAGACAGACGGACATGGCTCAATCGACTCGGCTATTGATCCTGAGCAAGAATATATATACTTTATGGGGTCTCCGACGCCTCCTTCTGCCTGTTACATACATTTGCACAAAGTTAGTATACCCTTTTTTGACCATTTTCAATGGTCCAAGGGTATAAAAATATTACACCAAATAAATAGTACAATACAATATATATAATTCAAAAGTTCATACAAAATATATATATATATAATATATGGTACATATAATACATATATTGTTTGCCACTTATACATAATAATACAATAATAAGCATACAAATATATATTTGTTGCTTAATACACACAGTTCAAATAGGATGTAATACATGTCAGCTAATCAGGGAAGAAACACACACACACATTAAAATATTACCCACGTATGATGGAGACAAAGAATTACTAACAAAGTTTATTACAAGCGTAGAGCGAGTAATGAAGTTGGTCACGAACGTAGAAAAGACAGAATACGGAGAATTACTATTAGGAGTAATTAGAGACAAAATAGTTGGACAAGCAGACAGGACATTAATTAGGGAGAGAGTGAAACTCAATTGGGTTAATATTAAGCAAGCATTATTCGATAATTTCGGGGAGTCAAGAAGTGAAGAACATTTATTGGACGACCTTCGTGAAATCCCATATAAAGGGTTATCTATCAAATTGCTATACCAAGAAATATCAGGCATAAGAGCAGCGATACTAGATATTTTAGAAAGAGAAGAACTAGACGATGAAATACGCAAAATAAAAGAAAATTCACATGAAAAAACTTGCGTACAGAAGTTCATAGCCGGACTGAAAAACCCCCTTAAATGGATGGTAAAAGCTCAAAATCCAAAAACATTAAGACAGGCAAATGAAATAGCAAAAGAGTTCAGAGATGAATATATGAGAGATAGAGCTAGGCAAGACTATGAGAGACAAAACCAAAAACGGGTACGTTACAGCTATAACAATAACAGTAATGGACCAACTTATGATGCAAGACAGCAAAACGACAACAGTTATAACACAAACACACAACAACCAACTAACACAAATTACAATAACAACCACAACACGAACCGACAAGAACAAGGGAACAGTAACCGGGGACAACGAACCAACAACGGAAACTACAACAACACCATGAGAAACCAAGAACAACAAAATTGTTATAGAAATTATAGCAACAACAGGGGACAACAGTATAAAAGAGGTAGTTATTCAGGATCTACTGGACCAGAGCGGAGCCAAGGAGGGTCCGTAGGAGCAGGAGGATCCGTAAACTCAGATAGAACACAGCAAAGCACCAGTAGGGGATATGTTGAACTTAACAATGTAGAAGACGTCCCAAATTTTTCAATAAATGCCTCGGACATTCCCCTGATTATACCACAAAATCAAAATGTAGAGGAGCACTAATCTATATTTTAATTGAATCGCCATTTGGCAGACCGTTAAAATTCTTAATAGACAGCGGATCAAATGTTTCATTTATTAACCCAGAGTTCGTACCCCTAAGCAAACAACAAAATTTACAGCAGCCAATGCAAGTTAAAACAGTCCTAAACACACATAATATATACAAAAAAATTACGTACAAACTATTCAAGGAATTCAAGCAAATTCCACGCATTTTTTGACGGAATCATCGGAATAGACCTTTTAACGTTTTTAAACGCAAAAATTGATTTCGAAAATCTAATCTTAGTAACCCCCAATACAAAAATTGAGATACTTCAAAGAGAAAAGAGATCAGAATCCCCAATAAAACTAGATGCAAGGGCAAGAACATTAGTAGAAATACCAGTAACAGAAAGGGAAGAAGAAATATATATAAACGAAATAGTAATACAAGAGGGAATATATATTAACGAGGGCATTTACAGAACAAATAATTACACAGCCAAAGTAAAAATAATAAACAGATAATAAAAGACAGAATGATAAATGCTAATTATCCGATACAGGTAGAAGTATATAATGCAGAGAGTTTTACAGAAATATACACGGCAAAACATACAAATAATGAAAAGAACGACAATAAAGTTAGACTCAACATAAGAACAGAACACCTTAACAAAGAAGAAAAAGCTAAAATTGTAGAACTTTGTAAACAATATAGAACCTTATTTTATAACGACGGGGACCAATTGTCAGTAACAAAAGGAACAAAGCATGATATTAGACTATCAGACGAACAACCGATATTCGTAAGACCCTTTAGGTACTCTATAAAGAAAAACGCAGAGATCAAGAAGCAAGTTTCCGAATTATTAGATCAAGGTATAATCAGAAATAGTCGCTCACCATGGAGTGCACCCGTTTGGTTGGTACCCAAGAAAAGCGACGCCTCTGGACAAAGAAAATTGAGGTTAGTCGTAGATTTCAGAAAATTTAATGAAAAAACAATTAAGGACAAATACCCATTACCATTAATTGACGAAGTACTGGATTCGCTAGGAAAAGCAAAATTTTTCTCTACGTTGGACTTAAAAAGCGCGTACCATCAAATCGAAATGAACCCAAAAGACATAGACAAAACAGCTTTCACGGCAGTAGGAGGGCATTTTGAATTCTTGAGAATGCCATTTGGGTTGACAAATGCCCCCGCAACATTCCAAAGGTTCATTAACAACTTGTTAGGAGATATAGTAGGAAAATATTGTTTAGTGTATATGCACGACATCATAATATACTCGGCGTCGCTCCAACAACACATTCAAGATCTAAAGGTTGTATTCAAAAAACTCAATATGTCTAATTTAAAAATGCAGCAAGACAAGTCAGAGTTTTTAAGAAAAGAGATAGACTTTTTGGGACATATCGTTACGCCAGAAGGCATAAAACCGAACCCCAAAAAGATAGAAGCTGTAAAGAAATTCCCATTACCCACGACAAGAACACACATAAAAGCTTTTATCGGACTCCTTAGCTACTGTTGGAATAAATGTGTATGCCTCGATATGTAATGTTAATTAGCATAAGATTAAATCGGCTGTTATCAAATACTTAACGTAATGTTAAATTAACATAATTACTTCTCTTGCTCAAAATATGTACAACGGAATGGAAGTGCACGAAGCACAAACTAAATTAAATAAATAAACATTAAAACTAAAATAAAGAAATCCACTTTATTATTAACATGGTAGCAGAGCAAGGTTGAAAATCCAAAGTCTCTTAACTAAATCCAATTTCGAGAAAAATAAATGGTGTTCAAGTGAAGCGACAAAAGGAACAAGTGTATAAGACATTGAAAAGAGAAATACAATATTAAAAGTGTGAACTATTAAAAAATACAAATACGCAAACAAGACTATTGAAAAATAATAAACAAATAAACGGAAAAACATTAAAAACATAAACTAAAAGGGTTTGATGGCAACAGATTAAAATCCAAAATCCACGTGCACGCTTTGATAAAAGAAAAGTGTAAAAAAAAAAGGTGTGACTCTATATAAAAATGAGCAAAAAATGAACGAAACAGAAAGAGACATAAAAGAAGTGTACAAACAGATTAATAGTGAAGCGGGAAAAATGAGTGCAAACGCAAAATTGAAGACATTGTTATGCCCATATTCGATGGGGTAAATTTTGGAAGCTGGAAGTTCAGATTAATGACAATACTAGAATACAAAGTGCGAACAAGAACAACGGAAGATAATGTAATGTAAATGGTGAAGCCAGAGAATTGGTAAAATTAACTTTTTATTTTATTTGATTAGAAGTTGGAGGCAGCGAAGGTGCCGCTTCCAACGTTCAGTTGAATCTTCTTTTGACATTGTATTCTTAGTGTCTAAGTAAGCCTAAAGCTTATCGTGGAGAGAGATGGTTATACTTATGCTAAACGTTATGCTAATTATGCTAAATATTACATGTGCAATTATGCTCTCTTAAGCTGGAGCGCTATGTAACAGAATGCAGACATTCTGTTAAATGTTATGTTAAATGTTACATGCTCTCTTAAGCTCTCTTAAGCTAGAGCGCTATTTAACAGAACGCATCCACGTGCACATTCTGTGAGAGCGCCGATCCGCTCTCTTTCTGTTAACATTCTAACGGTGTGTACAGTAGTTATTAAATATGTATGCATACTACATCTCCCTCCTTTTGGAAAATAACGTAATATATGAAGTTATTTTAATTTTAATTTTAATTTTTAATTAACAAAGGAAGGATTTTCTTTTCTTTTTGTTTGTTTTCCTTTTTTTTTTTTTATTTTTTAATATATTGAATTACAAATAAGTATAGAAACGTAGATGAAGTATTTTTGTCTTAGCATGGCCATACTAATTACAATTGTGAAATAAACATTTTTAACCTGTCCTTATGTACTTTCTGTTCTTTGTTCTTTTTATTTCTAATTACTATGTTGTTATTCTTTTCTATTCTAATTACTTCAAATGGTCCTATATACATTGGTTCTAGTTTATGACCTGTTTCGTTTTTACTAAAACGTTATCTCCTACCTTTAGTTTAAAATCGCTAACTTTCTTATCATAATTGTTTTTTTGTTTTATTTTGTTGCTTTCTAATAATATGCGTGCCCTCTTGTACGCGTTTTCTAGTCTAAATTTAACTTCTTTAGCGTAGTCATCTACGTTATATATAGGGTCTATATTATCTATGCTACTAAGTTGTTTTGCTAAGTTACTAGTTTTACCAAATACAAGTTCATATGGACAGTAATTATGTGTTACGGATGGTGTAGTGTTAAAGCAATAAACAAAATATTGTAACCATATGTCCCAGTCAGTTTTATCTACTGATATATATGAACGTATGTATTCGTTGAAGGTTCTATGACTTCTTTCGACGGTACCTAGTGTTTGGTGGTGATGAGCTGTAGACGTTATGTTGTCTATTTTTAAATATTTACACAAGTCGGTTATAATGCTATTTTTATATTCTGTTCCCATGTCCGTAATGAACGTCTTCATTGGACCGTACTGCAGAATAAAAGATTCAAATATAGCTTTTGCGACTGTATTTGCATTTTTATTGGGAATTGGTATGGCAACTAAATATTTTGTTAAATCACAGATTAGAGTGACTGCATATTCATTACCATTTTCAGATTTAGGTAGTGGACCAATAGTGTCTACTATCACTCTGTCAAAAGCGTAAGTGGGTGTCTCTGTTAGTGTAAGGGGTGTTTTTGTATGTGTCGTTGTTTTAGACGTCAGGCATTTTTGACATTTTTTTATGTACTCTTTTATATGACGTGTCATATTTTTCCAATAATAATATCTTTTAATTTTCGCTAGCGTTTTTGTTATGCCTGTATGACCTCCTTGAATTGGATCGTCATGGTATGTAAACAGTATCGCTTCTTGATCTTTTTGATCATATATTTGGGTCACCGGCTTGAGTAGCGCTACTCTTAATACTTTTAATAATTTATTGCCCATTCTTTTAAAAGAGTCCATTGAAATCGTTTCAAAGATCTTTTCGCTCGGTGCCACTTTGAGTTGGCTGATCTCGTGTATACCGGCTTGTGTTTCAAGCCTTTGGAAGAACTGACCTAAGTCTAGAATTCCATTGGTGTACAGATCACTAACACCAATTCTTGCTATAACTTTATTTCCACGTTTAAATAAACATTTTGATTCAGTTATTCGCAAGGTCACTACTTTTCGTATTTCGTCATTATTAATGACTTCGTATACGTTGGGCTTAGAAGCGTTAACAAGGGTTTCTTCTCGTTTATTTATATTTGTCGTCTAGCGCTATCTGCATCTGTGGGAATTGGATACTTTTGGATGACGTCATATTTCTTGTCATCAGGCAAGATTCCTTTATCAGTGCATTTATGGCCTAAAAAGGTTACTTCATGCATGAAGAATGAACATTTTTCTGGGTGTAATTTCAGGTTATACTTCCTACATATGTCAAAGACGTTTGTTAAATTTTTAACCATATGTTTTTCGGAGCAACCAATTACAACCAAGTCGTCCATGTATAGGAAAGCTTGCGAAGGTTCTAATCCAGAGAATGCTATAGTCATCATTCGTTGGAATGAATTGGGCGCTATTTTTAAGCCGTATGGCAGTCGCGTGAAGCGATATGAGCCATTGCTCGTTGAAAATGACGTTATATTTCTACAATTTTCATCAAGTTCTATTTGATGAAAACCAGACATTAAGTCTAGACATGAGAAATATTTTGCTCTTCCTAATTGATCGAGTATATCGTCTATTCTAGGGAGCGGAAATTTATCGGACAGTAGTTTTTTATTTATTTGACGATAGTCTATTACTAATCGCCATCTTTTATTATTAGAATCCGGTAGAGCTTTTTTCGGAACAAGTAGCAGTGGGCTGTTGTATTCTGATACAGATGGTTCTACTATTTTGTCTCTAATAAGTTTTTGTACTTGGGACTTTATTTCTTCTATGTGGTATGAGGGTTTCTGTAGTTTTTTATATAAACTGGTTCATTGTCTTTCAATCTTAATTTTTGTTTATAAAAATTATTTGTTGTAATTGATTCGGTTTCAAGTCCGAATACATCACTGTATTGTATGCATAATTTTTCAAGTGTGTTTTTTGAAAAGTGGCGGAAAATTTTTTTTAGCTTTGCCAATACATTTTCCATTCTTTCTCTTTTGTCGGATTTAATGACGTTGTAATTTTCTAATGATTCATATTCTATTTTATCTAGGTTCACCATTTGGTTATTTGCTGTTGTATTTAGTAGTCGGACAATAGCCATGTTAGCTTTTGCTACCATATTCGCTATAAAAATACCAGGTTGAATTTCTTGATTAGGTATTAATATATCAATATCAGACGGACTTATTGAAATTCTACGGATTACTTCGGATCTTGCTGGTAGAAGAGTTGTGTTATTTCCAGCATAATATGTAATTGGTACATAAATCGGATATTTTAAGTTATTGGGTCTAATTATTAACCAGTCCTCATTCGTTTTGAAGTCAAGTTGACAATTGTACTTCTTAATAAAGTCAATGCCTAGTATACCATCACATGGTATTGGAAATTTAAAATTAACAACGTGAAAATTGTGTGGTATTACGAATTTTCCTGTTTGAATTTCTGTATTGATCATTCCTATGGAGTGTTCGACTCCTTGGCCTATGCCTTGAATATTTATCTGTTGATTATTATCAACGTTCGTGGATTCTATGACATTTTCTTTTAAAAGTGAAACGTCTGCTCCAGTGTCTATTAGGAATGTCAAGTTTTTGTTTGTTTCTACATTTGAAAAATTTGCATATATATTTAGATTGAGATTGATCGAATAAACTAGTTTTGTGTATCTAAAGGTCCTTGTTGGTTTTCCGAAGAGCCTTGTGTAATTCGGACATTGTTGTTATTGTTATTTGTGTTGTTATAACTTCTACCTCGATTGGGATTGTTATTACCGCGGTTACCGCTTCCTCGGTTACCTCGGTTATTGTTTCTATTTCTGTAGTAATTGTTATAATTGTTAAAATTTCCATTATTGTTTCTGCCTCTATTTGAGTTGCCATTACGGTTGCCTCTATTATGACGACAGAACAATACTGTGTCGCTCTTCCCAGTTGCGTCGGTACAGCTACCAACGAACTTTGAGATAGCGTCGTTCATTGTGTTGAAAGTACCAGCTTGCATTATAAGCTTTACTTTCTCTATGGAACAATTTGTGGTCATAGCCTTGATAGCAATTTGTGTGCTATATTTATTGGCTAGTTCGAGTGGAAGTCCATCACTAATATATGCACTTTCAAGAGCTTTAGTCATATGTTCAACCTCTTTTGTATATTGGTTGGCAGTTTTATTCTTTTGTTGAAGGTTCATCAGCTTTGCTGTTATCACTTCAACTGATTCACCTTTAACGTTTCTTCTAAGACTTGAAATTACCTGTGTTATTGTAGTTTCACTGCTTATTAGATTTCTCGCTGTGCCTTTTAGTTTGGTTTTTAGAACCGAAACAGCTAGAGATTCATATTCTCCTTTAATTATGTTTATTATATTTAAAGCATCTATAAAACTTGTCAAGTTTTCAGCTTTACCATCAAAGTCAGGTATAAGCTTTGATGCTGTATTTAGGAAATCAATATTGGTTTGTGCCATTGTATGTTCTGTTTTTATATTATCGGACAATTCTTGACCTGATAGTTCAGCTAATGTTAATATAGCTGGAATAGTTAAGTTTAATAGATCTTTTTCCCTGATATCGGTATATTTTTCTTCAAGCTTGGTGTCTTCTAAATCAATTTCTTCTGTTTCTGTTGATTCCGATTGTCCGTCTGCATAAATCGTTAAAGGGGTATTTAGTATTTTTGGAATTGATATTTCCAAACTAAATTTCCTTTTAACTGTTATTAAATTTAATCGAAGTTTGATTAATAGTCTTGATAGCTCAGACCAGTTTTCTGAATTGATTATTTTCCTATGTTCATGTATTAGTTTTCGTGCTTCATTAAAGCAATCGACTAATATTGACGCATGTTTTTGTATTGTATCTGCCTGTATAGGCCTATTCGGCGATAAGCACTTATAAGACTTATCGAATTGAATTTTTATGTTTCTAATCAATGTGCATATTTCATGCCATTCCATTCTTTTGTGGATATGAACTTTTTCTTTATGATAATGCTAAACTCAACTCTATCATGTTTTTCTCTAATTGCTTTTAGTGTAGCCATACTTTAAGTTGATTTTAAAATTTTTGCCAATGTTTTAATTAATATATTTTTTTTGTTTTTGTAATTCATTATATTCAATTTATTTCATTTCTTAAGGTAACAAACTAAATATGTTATTATTTGTTTCAATGTTTTTTTTTTTTTTTTTTTGTGCTCTCCTTTTTGAAATTTTTATGTTTTTCATTTTTTTATGTATAATTTTTAAGGACAATTTGTGCAATTATTATTAACATTGTATGTATTATTGTGTATATATATTTTTAGTATATTATATACATATATATTTTTACAATATATTTTTTTTTTTTTACTATTTTCGGTAAAATTTTTTTTTTTAATTACTGCATTTATATTTTTTTTTTACATTTTTTTTTTCTGCCTAGTGTTTTGTATAGCTTTACGGGCTATACTTCTAATCGAGCGGAGATGGTTCCGCACAATTTTATAAATTTTTTATAGATAAAAAAAAATATGCATCGCAGTGCAATCAAAAAAATTTTGCATCGCAGTGCTATATATAAAAAAATTGTTGCGCCACTTTCTTCCCTCGTAGCGGTGTGCGAAAGTGGCGGAGTGCCCCTCTCGCTGTTGTTGTTTCTGCTGCTGATGTCCGGGGCCTATTGGATTAGGCGGGGCCGGCGCTGGTCTTCGCACTGGTCTTTCGTCCTAAACATGTGGATACGCATGTTGCTGCGTACAACGGTCCAGCGCAGTCGTTTGGGCAGACGTCCGGCTTTTTCGGCAACGGCTTGGGAGATTGTGGTTTTTGAATCGAAGTTTCGTTAATGTGTTTTATATTTGCTGAGTGAGTTGTGGGGCAGAGCTTTCTTTGCTGGAGGTTTTCTCTTAGAAAATCAAGTTCGGCAGTTAACTTCTGTGCCGTTGCCCATGGGGGCGGCGTTTTGTTGGTATATAATAGCCACTTGATATGTGCTATTCTTTTATTTATTTTATTTTTAAGGCCTCCGCGTTTACTCATTGCCACACTCTACTCACTCAGTGTTTTTTTGGCTTTATCCAGTCTCCAATCTCCGCCGCACGTGTTTGCGGTTTGCCTCTCACACTTGTTGTTTCTTATGTTGTTGTTGCTGCTGATCTCCCGCGCACGTGGTGCTTCTGTGGATGCTGCGAATGCTGCGGATGCTGGCCGTGCTGCTGCTGTGGACGTGCACGAGGCTGACGCTTTACTTCGGTCAATGGTATACCAAAGATTGCTGATGTTGGCGTGGCTGGTGCAGGAGTGCGGGTTGCAGCTTTGCTACCTTTGTCTACCAGGAGGGAGGATCTCTTCTTCCTCCTGATGCGCTCCTTGTTTTTGTAACTTTTTTTTTTTTTTTAGTTTGTATATGTGGCTGTCCTGTCACGGTCGCCATGTAAATGGTGAAGCCAGAGAATTGGTAAAATTAACTTTTTATTTTATTTGATTAGAAGTTGGAGGCAGCGAAGGTGCCGCTTCCAACGTTCAGTTGAATCTTCTTTTGACATTGTATTCTTAGTGTCTAAGTAAGCCTAAAGCTTATCGTGGAGAGAGATGGTTATACTTATGCTAAACGTTATGCTAATTATGCTAAATATTACATGTGCAATTATGCTCTCTTAAGCTGGAGCGCTATGTAACAGAATGCAGACATTCTGTTAAATGTTATGTTAAATGTTACATGCTCTCTTAAGCTCTCTTAAGCTAGAGCGCTATTTAACAGAACGCATCCACGTGCACATTCTGTGAGAGCGCCGATCCGCTCTCTTTCTGTTAACATTCTAACGGTGTGTACAGTAGTTATTAAATATGTATGCATACTACAGTAACAACATGGATGAAAACAGACTTGAAAGCAAAAACAATTTTAATCAGTACAATATCAGACAAACAGTTAAAATATGTTAGTGAGTGCCAAACGACATTACAAATTATGAACAAGCTAAACGAAATGTATTCGGTAAAATCAACAGCCCTGCAAATACTGTGCAGAGGAAAAATCGACGAAATCAAACTAAAAGACTATGAAACAGTGGAAGAATTTTTTATTGAATTCGAGAAAGCAGTGAATAAATTTAAAAACGCTGGAGGCACCATAGACGAAAACGAAAAAATGCGGTATCTGTTAAAAGCGCTACCAACAAGCTACAGTTACATTGGAGACTTCTTAGACGTGATTCCGGAAGCTCAACGAACGGTAGAGTACGTAAAATCAAAAGTGAAAGAAAAAAGCTATAACAGAAGTCCAGGGGACAGACAAAGTAACGTAAGCACATTTAACACCAAAACTAAAAAAGAATGCTATGTGTGTGGCAAAACAGGTCATATCCAGAGGGACTGCTGGCATGCTGAGCAAAATGCGAGAGGCGAAAACAGACAACAACAACAAGACAACAGGCGGCGATATCAGAATACGAATCAAAGAGGCGGTCGAGGCAGAGGTCAACGTCATGGAAGTGGTCGAGGACGTGGAACTGGTCGAGACGGGAACCAAGGAAGACAACAAGAAAACAGCGACGGCGTACAGTCATGGACAATTAGAATGATAAGAAACGAAAAAATAATAAAATGTAATAACAGCGAAAGTAGTAACGAAACTACAGTAAACTGGTTATTAGATAGTGGATGCACTGATCACATCATAAACGATTGTAGACTTTTTAAGAACTTTGTAAATTTAAAAAATCCGATTGATGTTAAAGTAGCCGATGGCAAACAATTGCAAGCGACAAAGATTGGAAATGTAGAAACATATTTTAGAACATACAACAATGAAAATTTGATCAATATTAAAAACGTATACTTTGTAAAAGGCATAAAACAAAATTTGCTGAGCATATCAAAGATAACTGAAAATAAATGTACAGTCGTAGCCAGAAATAATGATACAAAAATCTACAACGAAAAAAGAGAATTGTTGACAGTTGCAAATAAAATTAATAGTTTATATAATGTAAAAAGCTTCATGCTAAAAAATAAAACAAATGAAATATACACAAATGTAACAAAATTAACTGAAAAGGAAAAATGGCACAGGGCACTAGGCCACGTAAATTTTCAATATTTGAATAGAATTATTAAGAGTAAAATGCTCGAGAACAATAGAAAGAAAACTAAAGAAACATTAGAGTTAATACATACAGACTTAAACGGACCACACAGCACAACAGGTTATTGTGGGGAAAAATATTTTTTGACATTTGTTGACGACTTTAGTAAATGCGCGAGAATTTATTGTATTAGAAATAAATCTGAAACTGCGAGCTGCTTAAAAGAATATGTAAATTATGTTGAGAATCAGTTCAGTAAGAAAGTAAAACAAATACAATGCGATAACGGTAAAGAATATATGAATAGAGAAATATCAAACTTTGTAAAATATAAGGGAATTCAGTTAACTACATGTCCACCGTATGTACATGAATTAAACGGAGTAGCAGAAAGATACAATAGATCAGCAATGGATATTGGTAGGTGCTTGATGAGAGAGGCAAACATTCATAGGCGATATTGGCCAGAAGTTATGAACACAGTAGCTTATTTAAAAAATCGAACAATCGCAAACACTGCAGTTAATAAAAGCCCATACGAAATATTTTTCGGCATAAAACCAAATGTAGAAAATTTAAAAATATACGGAAGTAGAGTTTTTGTTAGAGTTCCGGAAGTACGCAGAAAGAGCAAATGGGATAACAAATCGGAATTAGGAGTTTTAGTCGGATATAATACAAACGGATATAGAGTTTTACTAAACAATAGAGTAATAAACGCAAGACATGTTCAAGTTGTAGAAGAGAAAACAAAATTAATTTGCCTAGAGAAAAACAAACAGAATGATAATGAAAGTCAAATAAATGAAAATGAAGAAGATTATGAAGATAACGCTAAGACACACGAACTAAATGACATGGACGAAGTTAATTCAAAAACTAGCGATGAAAGCGAGAGTGAGGAGAACAAAGAACATTTAGCAGTGCAGAGAACATCAAATAGAAAGAAAAGCCCAGTAAATCTATACGGTAACCCAGTAACACATTTTATTTATATCAATTATGTAAATGCAATTGTACCAAACACTTATGAAGAGGCGATGAATAGATAGAATGGCTCAAAGCAATGAACACAGGAATGCAATGCTTAAATAAATATAATACGTGGAAAATTGTAGAAAAACCGATAAACAAAAAAATGTTAAATGGGTGTACAAAAAAAAAGTGATGGGACTTACAAAGCTAGACTAGTAGTAAGAGGTTTCCAACAAAGAGAACGACTAGAAAACGTATATTCACCAGTAGGAAAAATGCAAACATTAAAAGTATTACTATCATATTGTTGTAAAAATGGTCGGTTGGAATAGAAATTAATTATAGTACTGAAAGTAAGAAAATGACGTTAAATCAAAAAAGATATATTGAATCACTAGCAATGAAGTATGATCTCGAAAATGCTAAACTGTACGAAACTCCAATGGAAACAAACTTAAAATTAGATCAAGCAACTGAATGTGATGAAAAAATTAAATACAGAAACTTGATAGGATAGATTATTATATATAAGCGCAGGTACAAGACCAGATATATCATATTCCGTAAATTATCTATGCAGATATCAAAGTTGTTATAATTCAACACACTATAAATACGCGTTAAGAGTATTAAAATATTTATATAAGACAAGAGATTTGAATTTAACTTTTGAAGAGAATAAAAATAATGAAATACTAGATTGTATGGTAGACTCAGATTATGCAGGAGATAATGTTGATAGAAAATCCACAACGGGATTTATAATAAGAATGTATGGAAATATACGAGTAATATATTGGAAACCTCACAAACAACACACTGTAACAAAATGCTCAACGTTTGCAGAGTACATTGCCCTGTCGGAAGCAGTAACAGAAATATTATTTGTCAAAAACATGCTATGTGAAATATTTAATATTAATAACGAAAAAGCGATAAAGATTTATGAAGATAATTCAGGCGCAGTAGCGATTGCTAAATTTGGTAATTTTACAAAAATTCGAAGCACATTGAAGTGCAGTATCACTATGTAAACGAAAATTATGAAAAAGGTATTATAGACATTGTAAAGATTGAATCTAGACTTAATATAGCAGACATGTTAACCAAAGCGTTAGACAAACAAAAATTTATAAGAAATAGAAATGCTGTAAAGTTAAAGTAATGAAAGATAAAACGAAGACAAGAAATTTAAGAGGCGTGTTGGAATAAATGTGTATGCCTCGATATGTAATGTTAATTAGCATAAGATTAAATCGGCTGTTATCAAATACTTAACGTAATGTTAAATTAACATAATTACTTCTCTTGCTCAAAATATGTACAACGGAATGGAAGTGCACGAAGCACAAACTAAATTAAATAAATAAACATTAAAACTAAAATAAAGAAATCCACTTTATTATTAACAGCTACTATAGAAAATTTATTAAGGACTTAGCTAAAATAACAAAACCACTGACGAAGCAACTAAAAGGAAAGAAAACCGTCGAGATATCGGAAGACTATAAAAACGCATTCGAACATGCAAAAGACACTATTACTTCCCATGCATGAAACAAACAATATCCAGAATAATTAATGATTGCGACATATGTCACACAATGAAATATGATCGCAACCCACAAAAATTGAAATTTCAGTTACCAGAAATCTCAGCACTTCCGTTAGATATTGTTCACATCGATCTGTATTTCATCAATAATAAAATCATGCTAACGCTTATAGACAAATTTTCCAAATTTGCTTCCGCATATTCCATTTTAAGTAGGGATTCGATTAATATCACAAAACAGATCAAAACTTTTATTTGTAATTTCGGAACACCTAGGAAAATCATCTGCGACCAAGGTGCGGAGTTTAACTCTATTCTCTTTAAGGACTTCTGTAAGCAATTTAGCATTGACTTACATTTCACATCATTCCAACAATCGAGTAGCAATTCCACAGTAAAACGGTTACACTCAACGCTTACAGAAACCTATAGGATTATTTACAAAGTCAGGAAAGACCAGAAGTTAGAATGCGAACTTGAAATTATGGCAGAAATGTTAATAACATACAACAATGCCATACATTCCGCGACAAAATTAACGCCATATGAATTATTTACAGGAAAGACACACATTTTTAATAGAACGATCGAATATTCAGACCAACATGATTATTTACAAAAACTTAACGAATTTAAAACAAAACAAGAGCAACAGTCGAGTTGCACACGACAGTAGGATACCCTTGGACGTATGTTGCCATAAAAAGTATTTAATTGTATAATACTAATTGCAAGCTATAAATTAATAATAATACTGGAGTGCGCTGCCACCTTGCTTCAATTTCGATATTTTGCCAATAATTTATCGCCGCAATTCCCTAAAGCGGTGTGAGCAGTAGATATCGGTATTTCTTTATTAATTTTAAATTGGTTAATATCGATAACAAGGTCCAAGGGTATAAAAATAAAAAAATAATAATAATTATCAAACCAATTTTCCATTCAATGGTTATACTTAACTATTAGATAATTAAATTTAAATTATTAAAATATGCCTACATACATATTTACATATATCCTGTCATTTAGATTTCTTAATTTCTAACCTATTCCAAACATTACAAACTCATGCCTGAATACTAACAGATATCCCATTGTGATGGCTATGCAAAACCTCAAAAGTCCTAGCACTAATCTTTTCATTATCTAGTATATTTGAAAACGCCTAATCAATATGTGTATCCATATCCATATCCAAAAAGTTGTTAAAATCGTTAAAATTTTCTACGCTTTCACGATCAAATGGGAAGTCGAGCAGACTTTGAATTTTTTCGAAATTCCTACGATGCTCGGCCAAATTTGGAGCATTTTCTTCTAAAGGGAGAAGAATTTCTGTTTGAGGCATGGGAGGGTATGGGATACCAAATCTACAAATTTGTTTTGACCTAATTTCTCGCCTGCAAGAGTGCCCGTGACTATGGAGTTGATACTAAAAATATGGAGCAACGTCCGGGCAACTAGAATCAGCAGTAATAAACTGATCAATAAAGGACTTCACAGGCATAAATGTGGACTCATTCTTTAGGTCGAGCTTTGGGGCGTCTTTCAGCCAGAACATGCCATGTATATGTGGAGAGCCTCTTTGCTGAAACTCCACTCGCCAATAAAACTTGATGACCTGGTGACAACCAAAGACACCGCCTTCCTTTTTCATCAGTTTTAAAACCTGTCTATATCGAAAATCGAAATATCTGGCACAGGTCACTGGGTCTCCTCTAATGAGACGAGCTTTGTCATTAAACCCCAAATTTAACGCTTCTTCTTCGGATACTTCTAGCTTGTCTACATTTTTACATAGCAAAACTAAAAGCTCCGGCCACCTAGTTTCCGCTGCGGAAAATGTTATAAAAAAAGTTGGAAGCCCTACCTGCCTAATCATAGCCATCACTTTCTTTTTCTCGTCCTCCCAATGAGCAGGAGACGTGCGAATACCTTTTAAAAGCCTATAGCCATCATCATGAAGTATTAACCTATTTAAAGTTTCATCATTACGCACATCAGCAGCCGAAATGCCTTGAGTGGCAGAGTGCTTACGTAAGCAAATTGATGTGCTATTCCTAATGCTAATCATTTCTAACTTTTTGAAGTTATGAAATAATTTATCAGTTCTACAACCTCTTCTATCAAAATTCCTAAGCTCTGATCTAACTATAGTTGTAAAACTTTCCTGACATTTCCTTTTAATGCCTGCAAATATTGTGGGAAAAGCCAGCTCCTCTGAATCACAATCGGTTATCATGTCAAGAGGTCGCTGACCCTCTCCTGGTGCTATAGCAATTCGAGGAATATCTATGTTTTCAACAGGGACATTTTCCATGAAGGTTTCTTGACCTCCTGGATTCAACTCTACCTCTTCTTCTACTACTCTATGCTCATTAGGTTGTGCTGCCTTTTCTAACATTTGACACACAATGTCCCTGTCGTCTGCTGACGCAACAAATGGTACAGTCTCAGCTGAGTAAGAAGACAACCACTGCTCATTGATAGTAACCTGGTGCTTCTTATAAAGTTCTGTGTTCACTAAATACCGAATTGCATCAACTATCTTTGAGGGCCTTATGGTTTCAGCCATGAAATCGTGGTTATACTCCATCCTACGCTTAAGATGAATCTGAACTACTTCGGCTTCATTAAATGCCCTGGGAAGGGAAGTTACAACATTTGCAACAGGAATTGGCACATTGATCACTGCTCCTTTAATGGCACTTTGACGTCCATATCCAAGAGACTTTATGATCATAAAAGGAAGACGGGGAGAAATCAGCCTTTCTTCTAGAGGCGTCAAGCCTTTCAGGCATTCCGGAAGCTCCGGAAAATTTAGGCCATTTGTAATAGAAGCCTTTGGTTTTTTCCCTGACTTAATACTGCGGCTGCAGGTTTTGCAAAAGCTAAACCTATTATTATGGGATGAAAACATAGAGGAAAGATACAAAATATCAACACTATCTGCCTCACTACACTTTTCCTCTATGACCTCACGCGAAATTTTGTCCACTTGATGTGGAAACCACAAACCTTTGCAACATATGCAAACCTGATCGGGTCCCTGCTTGACTGTCTTATTAAAATTGGCTATTAGGCAATCTAAACTAGTTTTAACCTGCGATATCCTATCGTCTGGAAGGGTATTCGCACGGTCCACTCTATTGCGGGACGCGTTTCTCCTATTCTCTGCTATCCTATTGGTGCAAATACTCCTATATAGACTCACTCTTTGCGACATATTCCTATGGGCTTCAAAGGCCTCACGTTGAGCTCGAATTCGAGCACTGTGCGTGCACTAGTATTGCGTGCCTGCTCAACAATCCTACGAATAGGATTGTTTCTAACCTAAGACCTTTGACTTCTATCTATTGCCCTTTCTAAAATTCGCGTCTCCTGATTTTGTCGCTGAATCGCCCTTCTAACAGCATCTCGTCCGCTTTCGTTGGACCTGAATTGTGGACATTGCCTGCGCCTCGGTCGACGCAAAGTATTGGCAAGTTGTTCGGCATTTCTAGTTGAATGATCAGTTCGTCGAACACGGCGACGAACTGCATCCTGCTCTCTTTCCTGAGATCGAAACTCAGCATCTTGCCTGCGACTCGAACGACGCGAAGTGTTGGCAAGTTGTTCGTCTGTTTTAATTGCAGAATCACTGCGACGTACACGGCGACGAACTGTATCCTGCTCTCTTTCCTGAGATCGAAACTCAGCATCTTGCCTGCGACTCGAACGACGCGAAGTGTTGGCAAGTTGTTCGTCTGTTTTAATTGCAGAATCACTCCGACGTACATGGCGACGAACTGCATCCTGCTCTCTTTCCTGAGATCGAAACTCAGCATCTTGCCTGCGACTCAAACGACGCGAAGTGTTGGCAAGTTGTTCGTCTGTTTTAATTGCAGAATCACTGCGACGTACACGGCGACGAACTGCATCCTGCTCTCTTTCCTGAGATCGAAGGTCAGAGTCTCGCCTGCGCCTCGAACGACGCGAAGTGTCAGCAAGTTGTTCTTGTAATCTGATTGGCGAAGAAGCCCGAAGAGTAGTGTGACGAATTGTGTCCGGTAATTGCTCAACGGCCCTAAATGTTCTATTACTTCTGCGGACTCGATGCTGTTGACTATCTCTAACCCTTTCAGCTTCCCTAAATTCGAAATTTTGCCTACGTTCTCTATGTGCCTCTAGATTATTTACGCGTTCCTGCTCAGAAAAGTCTATATCTGACCTATTCAAACGATTTCTTTTTCGCTGTGTTTGACTCCTATTGCAAGCTGACTTTCTCTTAAGTCTAGGCATCTTCTAATATATAAGTTTTAAAATAATATATAGGTATGTTAAAAATAAAATTCTTATAAATTAATTTAATTTGAATATATATTTATCAAAAATTAATATATAGTTATATATATAAAATAAAGTTAGTATATTTATTTATATATATATATATATATATATTATAATTATATTCATATATTTAAATAAATATATGTATATTATTTAAAATAATTATATTATAAATGAAAATAAATATCTAATGAAAGAACAAATAATAATAAAATTTAATAAGGAAAATAAAAATAAACAAAATGTGGAAAAAAGAATAAATATAAATCAAAGAAATAATAAATTAAACCTGCAAGAAATTCCAGCGAAAATTCCAATTTGAATCGCGGAAACGAACCGATACCGATGTTCACGTACAATCACACACACTTCAGAAGAGTCTATACACATATATGTATGCATGCACAAAAATACGTTACGCTGTGTACCGCACTTTTCTAAAATTGCGCGCCACGTTCCGGGCAGGGCGCAATCATTCACACGCATAAAAAATGTTCCGTTAACGCATAACAATCACACACGAGGATTTACTTATTATATACTCGACTTATATTAATTTGCATTAAATGTTAAATGTATAACGAACACGCGAATTAATTATATATTATTTTATATTTAATATCGAAAATACAAATGATAATCGACGACGACACCGAACACGCCAATCGCAAACTACAAATTAACATAACACTGAAGCGCGCTGCCACCTTGCAACAATTTTGATACGTTGCCAATAATTTATCGCCGCAATTAAAAAGTGCGCGAAACCTTAAATTTATAATAATGATCTATAGAATCTAATATACATACAAAATATACATATATTAAAAAAACAAAGTAGAAGAAATGTTAGTACATTTTTTTCAAACATAGTTTCAATAGACGTGGGGATATAATATAATTTACACATATTAATATAATTTATATGCAAAACATATGAAATATATATCGATATGTTTAATATATATTAAAAGCTATCGATATGATAGCTCATAATATATCGTGAAATCTAAATTAATATTTATTTAATAAAAAGTCAATATATAAATTATTAAATAATAATAAAAATATGTCTATATTAGAAATCTAGTAAATACCTGCATTCATGCATGCCGATCAACCACGCTATTGTTTGTATATAATTTTACATATGTATGTGTGAACACAAATTAAGTATGTATAAGTGTTTGCATTTATGCACATGTATTTTGGGTAATTGACATGTGCATGAAAAAGAAGAGTCGAGAAACAGCTCGCGCTTCGCGCTCGCATCGTTTATCCTTTTCTTTCATGCACAAGTAATTTAGTTCTGACGTCATCGACAACTTCTTTGCTTTCTTCATATTCATATATACGCCACCTATTGGTTGAGTGTTAGCATATATTTATGCACATGTATTTTCGGTAATTGACATGTGCATGGAAAAGAAGAGTCGAGAAACAGCTCGCGCTTCGCGCCCGCATCGTTGTCCTTTTCTTTCATGCAGAAGGAATTTAGTTCTGACGTCATCGACAAGTTCTTTGCTGGTCGAAGTGTCGAAATGGTTTATCTAATAACTTCAGTGTTTATTGTCTGATCGGATTGCAATTTGGAGGATAAGTTCATATATTATTTATCTATATATATGCTAAAGCAGAACGTTAAGAAATGAGTTCTTCGAATGTAAATAGCAATAAACCAAAATTGGCGGTTTGCGGGGGCGGTAGGCGTGTTATTCCAAATTGAAAATAAACTTGATCTGCGTATGGTATACAGGAATCTTCATGCTAAATTTGGTGTCCGTAGCTTTTGTAATAGCTGAGATCGGCGCGTTCATCCAGACAGACAGACAGACGGACAGACGGACAAACAGACGGACATGGCTCAATCGACTCGGCTATTGATCCTGAGCAAAAATATATATACTTTATGGGGTCTCCGACGCCTCCTTCTGCCTGTTACATACATTTGCACAAAGTTAGTATACCCTTTTTTGACCATTTTCAATGGTCCAATGGTATAATTATACACCCAAGTACAGACAGAAATGACAGCAAAGGCAAAAGAAAGAATACAGAAACTGAATGGAACAAGAACAGAGCCAATACCGTTAACAGCAGAAGACATAGTATTTAGAAAAGAAATAATAAGTAAAAACAAATGAACATGAACAAATAGCTATAAGTCACACACTTATTGTACTCAATTTCCATAAATTACACGAAAACAGAACACACAACACGAGTATATTACATTTATATATATAAGGATTAGTATATAAGGACTATTATACTAATGTTAATAATAATAATTATTTTTAGTACGAACACCTAATTATAAGTACACTAGCTACACCGCAATTCGTTCCGCCATGCGTTTCATCTCTCTGGCTGTCACTTCATTCTAGGAGGGGAGGAGTTACGAGTTACGTTACAATGGGATCGACATTCAACGCCACAGAAAAGGCTTCTTTCGCGAAAACACGGTGCAGAACAGCAACGTTACACATACACACAAACATATACCATACATATATATATAAGGGCGAACAGCATACATACATATAATGAAGCATATACATATGCGAATAAAATCCATTCTTATTGTGATGTTCAACGAGAGTAGACGTGTTTTCATTGAATAGTTTCGCAGACAAGATATGTCTCTAATTAAAATATTGTTACCCTCTAAGCCACGGTTGGTAACTCGCTCGCATCGTTTGTCCTTTTCTTTCCAGCACAAGTAATTTAGTTCTGACGTCATCGACAATTTCTTTGCTGGTCGAAGGGTCGAAATGGTTTATCTAATAACTTCAGTGTTTATTGTCCGATCGAATTGCAATTTGAAGGATAAGTTCATATAGTATTTATCTATATTTATGCTAAAGCAGAACGTTAAGAAATGAGTATTTCGAATGTAAATCGCAATGTAAATCAAAATTGGCGGTTTGCGGGTGCGGTAGGCGTGTTATGCTAAATTGAAACTTGATCTGCGTATGGTATACAGGAATCTTCATGCTAAATTTGGTGTCCCTAGCTTTTGTAATAGCTGAGATCGCCGCGTTCATTTAGACAGACAGACAGACGGACGGACATGGCTCAATCGACTCGGCTATTGAACCTGAGCAAGAATATATATACTTTATGGGGTCTCTGACGTCTCCTTCTCCCCGTACATACATTTGCACAAAGTTAGTATACCCTTTTTTGACCATTTTCAAGGATCCAAGGGTATAGAAATTACAAGGACAAACAATGCGAACGCGAAGTGCGAGCTGTTTCTCGACTCTTCTTTTCCATGCACATGTCAATTACCGAAAATACATGTGCATATATGATAAAGCTCAACCAATAGGTGGCGTGGTAGATCGATATGAATGTATGCAAGTATTTACATGCGTACGTGCACATATGATTATTATTAAATAATTCATATTTTAGCGTCAGTAAAAAATACAAAAACATAAAATGCATCTAAATAAACATTAATTTTGATTATTCGATATATTGCGAGTTATGAATATTGGCCAATTTAAAATGTATAAAGAAATACCGATATATACTGCTCACACCGCTTTTTGCAGTCTTTCGCGCGCTAGGAAATTGCGGCGATATGGTAACATATCGAAATTTATGCAAGGTGGCAGTGTACTGCAGTGTAATGGTGAATTCGTCGCTTGGAATTAGATACTTTTTATGGCAACATACGTCGAAGGGTATTCCACTGTCGCGAATGAATGAATGACCAAAACCAAGAATTCCCCTTTCTCATTCTCTTTCGTATACCACTACACAGAAACACTGTGGTGAGTTTTACCGGACTCTATCCGTCCCATTCATGCCCATGCCAGATTCCGTTGACAGAAACTATTTCTGCCTCGCTTTATGAATACAGAAGAAATACCCAAACAATACATTCTTTTAGAACATCAACAAACATCTCTTAATTACTTAACATTTCTCTTTATATCTATGCCATGAGACTCACTGGCTCGACCTGTGGCACTTCCATTACCACAACGACCATTTTCAATGTCGCAGCCCTCACTGGCCCGATCTGGGCCATCTTTATGATCACCTTGATCATCTTCAATTTCTCTGGTAATCCCGGTATCAGGGATTATTATTCAAAGCTATAAGGTTATACCGATCACCCTGTAATGTTTCAACTACCTAGAATGGACCTCTAAATTTGGCATCTAATTTAGTTTTATGACGCTCTTCATTCTTAAGTAGTACGTAGTCCTCGCTTTATTACCAATGAGTAACGCTAATGGGCTAACTTTAGTCGCTCTGTTAGGCGTGCAATTAAGAGCCAATTGAACCTCACCCAAAGTATCCTGCCAAGACCCCTGGCCTGTTTCATCTACAGTTAACAATGACTTGAGTGTACTCATGACACGCTCCACCTGACCATTGGCACGACTAGCGCCAGTTGCAATTAAATGAAGATCTATTTTTTGAGCAGAGCAAAAATCTCTAAACCTAGAGCTAAAGAAACTACGGCCTTGATCAGCAACTAAACGAGAAGGGACACCAAATAATGATACTAGAGATCTGACAGCCTTAATTCAACTATCTGTATCCAACTTTATTGTATGGGAAAAGTAAACAAATTTAGTAAATGCATCTATCATCACAATCACGTATTCCTTTTGATCATTTTTAAGCTTCCCTGTTATGTCAATATGTACGGTATGCCATGGTATATCGATCTTTGGAATCGGATGCAATTCAGCTTGTATTTTGCCAGATGATGGTTTCGACAGCCTACAAGTGATGCAGTTGTCTACAAATTTACAAACATATTTCGACATTTTTTCAAACCAATAGTACTCATACATTTTATCAAGGGTTCTTTTCCAACCAAGATGCTTAATGGCTTCATGTACATTATTAACAGCAGACCACCTAAACGACTTTGGTAAAATAGGAAGGCAAGGAGTTTTCCCGTTCCTTTGAATCTTTCGATATAATATTCCTGACCGCAACTCGTATGTTTTAGCCAATTCCTCACTAAGTTCGTTATTACGCAACTTAGAAACAATAGACGATACCTGTTCATTTTTTTGCTGTTCAGCTAGTAACCAATTGTCAGAGATCTCTGTCAAATTAATGTGTTTTTCAACTATATCGATAGGCTTTAAATTGCATTCAGGTATAAGATTTCGGGAAAGGAAATCAACGTGAGCCATACGTCCACCTGGTCTATATTCTACATCAAAATCGAAGGTTTTGTGGCATCTGTGTGAAGCTCAATAGGAAACTGTGAATCAAATATTATAAGAACAGGTTCATTAGTCAAAATTGTAATTACTTTCTTTCGTATTTGCTCGTGCTCTCTATTCCATGCAAATGATATGTTTTTGATGTTAAAGCATAAAGAGGTTTTAGTAATTGTGAGAACTTAGGCACAAACTGGCGAAAGTACGAAGCTAGCCCAATAAACTGTCTCAACTGTGTCACAGACTGCTGGGGCGACAGATCAACAAGACCTTGTATTTTTCTCGGATTTGGACTAACCTCACCTGCTTCGATTTCAAAACCCAAATACTCAATACGAGATTTAAGAAAAGAGCATTTGGTCATATTGAAAGAAAATCCAGCAGTAATAAGTGTTTTCAAAACTACCTGTAATCTATTGAAAGCTTCTTCCTTAGTGCTGGCAGCTTTTAGTACATCGTCCATATAAACAATGACGTATTTATGGTTAAGACCACCTAAAGCACAATTTAACGCTCTTTGAAAAACAGAAGGGGCATTTTTAAGCCCAAAAGGCATTGCCAAAAATTCATATTGACCCTCTGGAGTTACGAATGCTGTTTTCTCGATTGAATTTGGATGAATTGGAATCTGATGAAATCCATTTGCCATATCTAAACACGAGAAAAACTTAGCGCCACTCAACCTAGCTATCTGATCAGAAATTAGTGGCAACGGATATTTATTGGAAACTGTGTTCGAATTTAATTCTCTGTAGTCGACACAGAAACGGTCTGTACCGTTTTTCTTTTTAACCAGTAGCATTGGACTCGCAAACGGAAAGGAACTGGGTCTTATAATGTTGGCACTCATCAATTGTTGAATCAAGAATCTTACTTTCTCTTTCTCCTCCACACTCAATCTATATGGGCGTCTCTGGACTGTCTTGTTTGGATCAATTAAACGAATCTCTAATTGTCCCGTAGACACGCGGCTTTGTGGAATACCACTTAAGAATGAACTTGAGTAGTCTAGTAATAATGATAATAATTTATCTTTGTCTGATCCACGTAAATCAGTATCAACATTAGCCAAATCAAAGTTACATTCAGAAATCAAAACAGGTGAAACGGACTTTTCGCTAAATATAGTTAGAGCGTTAGATGTTATTGTAACACCGATACCTTGGCTCAATATTTCTCGCCCAAAAAGAAATACCCAAACAAAACAATATGACCAGCTTTTAGCAAATATAAAATGTACGTTATAATTTGAAATTAAAAAGGAATATACGACATATTTATATTCTTGCTCAGGATCACTAGCCGAGTCGATTGAGCCATGTCCGTCTGTCTGTCTGGATAAACGCGCCGATCTCAGCTATTACAAAAGCTAGGGACCCCAAATTTAGCATGAAGATTTCTGTATACCATACGCAGATAAAGTTTATTTTCAATTTGGAATAACACGCCTACCGCCCCCGCAAACCGCCAATTTTGATTTACATTGCGATTTACATTCGAAGTACTCATTTCTTAACGTTCTGCTTTAGCATATATATAGATTAATACTATATGAACTTATTCTAGAAAATGGCAATCCGATCGGACAATAAACACTGAAGTTATTAGATAAACCATTTCGACCCTTCGACCAGCAAAGAAGACCTTTATGGGGTCTCCGACGCCTCCTTCTGCCTGTTACATACATTTGCACAAAGTTAGTATACCCTTTTTTGACCATTTTCAATGGTCCAAGGGTATAAAAATATATGATTGTAAGTTAGTATTGTTTAATTGTTTTAATTTAGTTTTAGAAAAACATTGTTAAAAATCCAATTTTGTGTTTTAGCCCTGAAAACGGTTACCGACGTGTAACCGAAATATATCGGAAAAAAGAAAATATTTATTTTATTTACTTGACCTCGAGCCAGCTACTAATATGAAAAAATATATATATAGTAACATATCCATTCTACACTACACCCACACTACACAAAACTCAAGCTGTAAACACAATTCCCCTTCCACACACATAATTGTAAACAAAACTCCCCCAATTACTCTAAGCATAAACATGTAAAACTATACCACTGTACCACAGAACAAAAGCCCTTCGATTAACCTCGGTCGTCGTTCACATACGTCACCCTCACCATAAAAGTCCGTTCTCACAAATATCATAAAATCTGCGACATAAACAATTATAAACAATTGTCCCCCAAAAGTCCGCGACATAAACAATCTGCGACATAAACAATTGTCCCCCAAAATTCGGAGACATTAACAACCGTCCCCTAGGCTACTCGAATTTGATCTTCGATCACTTGGCGTCGACCACTTGGCGAGCCAAATAATAAAAACAAATTATCCGAGTCAGCTCTCACGCACTCGTCTCAGGATTCTCCAGTTACCGCTATTTTTCGGGAATCTCTCTCTCCTCACGAGAATAAGAGTTTACAAACTCAAACTCTCTTAAATCTTCGCTCTTTGGCTAAGCCAAATTGCCTATAAAAACTCAAGCGCGCCCCCAAACGTTAGTTCAATACTGAGTACGCTATCAACCGCGATAGCACTGCCTAACTTCGATATTAGAGGTATATTATCCCAACCCCGAGATAATCCAAAGGCTTCGGTTCTTTTTGATAGAATTGAATAAAAAGTGTTAATTAATATTATAAAAACCAACTTTGTGTTTTATTTTAATTAACCCTCGGTTTGAATTCGTAATTGGCGCAGCCGGTAGGATTCTCAAGTAAAATCGTGCGACTCGTTCCAAAAACTAATCTAGTGACAAAGGAGTCTTGTACGACCAAGACTTATCCTTTAAAGAGATTAGACCACGCGAATCGGCGCTATAGTGAACGCGAATCGTAATACGACGAAAACTTAGAATCCGCCAAAGAACTACGTAAGTCGGTAGTTGACATATACAAGTCAACTTACTGCAAACAAACTCTATCACTACAACAAAAGTGCGAAAACGAAAAAACTCTATCACCACAACACAAAAAGTATAACACCAAATGATGACGACGTTAACGGAACAAGTTAAACTACTGTCGGAGACACACCTGAATCAGGCCTTGAGTCAAATAAGACAAGTGCCTTCATTCAGTGGCAGTACCCAGGAGCTCAGTGCCTTCATCCGAAGGATTGAGTTCATACTACAATTATACCCAACGACGGACACCAGGCAACAACATGTGTGCTTCAGCGCAATCGAAATGCAGTTAGCAGGAGACGCTCAGAGAGTATCGCAATTATCTGGAGCCAGGACTTGGCCGGACCTGATGAATGCTCTTATCAGCGAATATAAGACGCAAACACCATGTGAGGAATTACTTCACCGCCTTTATAATACCCCTTTCGCTTTCCGTAAGTTCGTAGAAGACCTAGAGAATAAGTCATTCATTATTTCCAATAAGTTAATGTTAGAAAACAACGTTAGCAACACGATATTATACACAAATGCCCTGTACAACACGGTCAAAGACGTTATAATGAGGAAATTACCCGATAGATTGTTTATGACTCTAGCTAGGCACGATATAACAACTGTGTCCAAACTTAAACAGGTAGCACAGCAAGAAGGCGTTTACGAAACGGTCTTCAACGATAGAACAAAACCACAAAACATTTCTAATTCAAATACAAATTCACCACAAAACCCCAAGAATAAGGGAAACTATCAAAATTTTTCAAACAATGCCATGCATAATGCAGGCAAATCGAATCAGAACACCCATTCTAAACCTGCTGAGCCTAATTCGCAAGCTATGAATGAGTTCAAACAGAAATTAAGCCATGGTAGAGCCCAGAACCCCTTAAATCATCAACAGCAAAATAATAGTGCACCAAACCCTCCAGTTAAACGGCAAAGAGAAAGCACCAGTACCAATACAAAATGGACACAGGTGAAAATTTTCTTCAACCAGCCTCGGAGTCGGAAAGCGACTCAGAAGAAGAGGAAAAAATTAAAAAAATTAAAATTAATTAAAAAAATTAAATTAAATAACATCACCCCCAAATGTTTAATAGACACCGGTTCGTCTATTAACATCATGAAGCAAAACTTCTTTAACTTTCCTATTAAAACTTCCAAAGTAAAAGTCCATACTATAAATGGCATCATAGTTTTGAACCAAAATGTTTCATTTCACCCAAGCAAACTTTCCCCTAACAAACAAACTTTTTATATTCATAACTTCTCTGAGAAATATGATTTGCTATTAGGAAGAAATTATTTAGAGTCAACTAATGCTCAAATCGATTACTCAACTCAAACAGTCATTATAAATGGCTATCCTTTCAAAATGTGGTACGACCACATTCAAACAGATGAATCAAAGGCTACCGATGAGTGCCCTAAATCATCTTAAACAGAGGAAACCCCTCTAACTACCCTAACTGAGGAGAAAACCCTCCGAAAATCAAAGGAAACCCCTTTAAACACTTCAACTAAGGAGAAAACCCCCCGAAAATTCAAGCGGAAATCCCACTTAAAGTCAGATAAGTCCAAGGTTACCAATGAGTGCCCCAAGTTATCTAAATTAGAAGAGTCCAAGACCACCAATGAGTGTCCCAAGTCTTCTAAAACTGAGGAAAACCCTCAAATCACCCCTTACATAGAAGAAGCCCTTCTAGCAACCTCCTCTAACTACGCTTTAGACGACGAGTTAAGAGAGTCCAATGTATTTGGATTAGAACATCTAAATGCAGAAGAAAGGGAGCAACTTTCGCATGTCTTGCTTGAATATGGTGATATTCAGTACAAGGAAGGTGAAAATTTGACCTTCACGAGTACGATTAAACACTCTATTCACACAAAACACGAAGACCCTATCTACAAAAAACCTTACAAGTATCCCCAAGCTTTCGACCTAGAAGTCAACAGACAAATTAACGAAATGATTGAACAAAAGATAATTAGAAAATCTAAGTCTCCCTATTGTTCTCCGATTTGGATTGTCCCCAAAAAAGGTGACGCTTCTGGCAAAGCAAAATTTCGATTAGTCATAGACTATCGCAGTCTCAATGAAATAACCATTGATGACAAGTTCCCCATTCCACTAATGGATGAAATATTAGACAAACTCGGACGTTGTCAATATTTCACAACTATCGATCTAGCTAAGGGTTTCCATCAAATCCAAATGGACCCGCAATCAATTCCCAAGACAGCATTTTCGACAAAACATGGACATTACGAATATACTCGTATGCCCTTTGGTCTAAAAAAATGCACCAGCAACCTTTCAACGTTGCATGAACAATCTCTTAGAAGACTTGATCTACAAGGATTGTTTAGTCTATTTAGATGATATTATTATTTACTCCACTTCATTGGAAGAACATATAACATCACTAAAAAAGGTATTTGATAAGCTTCGATCAGCCAATCTAAAGTTGCAACTTGATAAATGTGAATTTCTGAAGAAAGAAACAGAATTTCTCGGTCACATTATCACAACAGATGGCATCAAACCAAACCCCAATAAGATAAAAGCAATTGTCAACTTTCCTATTCCTAAAACCACAAAAGGAATAAAGTCTTTTCTTGGACTCTGCGGATTTTACCGTAAGTTCATTCCTAATTTTGCAAAGAAAGCAAAACCCATGACAATAAAGCTTAAGAAAGGAGCAACAATCAATATAAACGATAGTGATTACGTGTCCGCTTTTGAAAAACTTAAGGTACTCATCACGTCCGATCCCATTTTGATATACCCTAATTTTGAAAAGAAATTCTCACTAACCACGGATGCGAGTAATATAGCTATAGGTGCTGTATTATCCCAAGAACATAGACCTATTTGTTACGCAAGCAGAACTCTAAACGAGCATGAACTCAACTATTCGGCAATAGAAAAAGAACTATTAGCCATAGTTTGGGCAACAAAATACTTTAGGTCCTACTTATTCGGAAGAAAGTTCGACATATTAAACGATCATAGGCCACTTGTCTGGTTAAACAACATGAAAGATCCTAATATGAAACTGCAAAGATGGAAGATAAAACTCAATGAATATGATTACAACATTCAGTATCTACCTGGTAAAGAAAATCACGTAGCTGATGCCCTATCCAGAGTTCAGATCCAAGAAAACTTCCTAGGTGAGGAAAATACAGTTTCTCTTTCCACAGCAGCCACTGTGCATAGCGCACAAGAGGACAGCCAAAGTCACATCCCCATAACTGAAAGACCTCTTAATTATTACAACAGACAGCTAGAATTTATTAGAGATAGTTTCGATGATGTCCAAGTAATAAAATATTTCCATAAAACAAGAATAAAAATCAGTTACAAAGAAATGACAGATACTCTTGCCAAAGAATTAATTAAGGAATACCTCTGCACAAAAAAAAGTGTTATCTATTTCCCCAATGAGGCCGATTTCCAAATCTTCCAAAATGCTTATGTCCAAATAATAAGTCCAGATAACCTCACTAAAACAATGAGAACCATCGGTAAATTGATAGATCTTCAAACATACGCCCAGTTTAAAGAGATTATTCTTAGAACACATAAGGAATTATTACACCCTGGAATAGAAAAACTTATTCTTCAATTCAAAGAACACTATTACTATCCTGATTATCAGAAACTTATTCAAAACATTATAAATGAATGCGAAATCTGTAATATAGCCAAAACTGAACATAGAAATACTAAACTGACCTTCGAAACAACTCCAGAAACCTTCAACCCCAGAGACAAATATGTCATGGATTTCTATTTAATAAATAACAAACAGTTTCTATCATGTATTGACATTTATTCTAAATACGCCTCCCTGATAGAAGTAAACAGTAGAGATTGGCTTGAAACCAAAAGAGCTATTTTACGCATATTTAACGATATGGGCAAACCCATAGAGATAAAAGCTGACAAAGACTCCGCTTTCATGTGCACTGCACTCAAACTCTGGCTAGATTCAGAGGGAGTAACTCTAAACATTACGACAAGCAAAAATGGAATTTCTGACATTGAGAGATTTCATAAAACTGTCAACGAAAAATTAAGAATTATAATGAGTGAAAACGAACCCGAAAATCAATTTACAAAGTTCGAGAAAATACTTTACGTATATAATCATAAAACAAAACATAATACAACGGGTCGAACACCAGCAGATATCTTTATTTTCGCAGGAACACCTGCCTATAACACTCAACAGAACAAAATAGATAAAATCGACAAGCTAAATGAAAATAGAACAGACTTCGGTATAGATACCAACTTCAGGGAATCCCCTCTGGTCAAATCAAAGGCAACTAACCCTTTTAGAAAAAAGGAAACAAACAGAGGCAGAAAAATAATCCACTATAAGTCTAAATTCAAAAAGAAAAAGAAAACTAACAAAAGTAAATACGATAATGATAATTCCAGGCTTACTCCCGGGCATGATCTTCACGATATACCTCCTAACAATGGTTAATGCACAGAACTTAGAGGTAACTCCTATCCAGGCTAAAAATGGTTATTTAATATTTCAAACCGGATCAATAGACTTACCCATAAACTATGAATACCACTATCTATCCGTTAACTTAACCAAGACCCAAATTAAGTACCTAATAGAGAAACTCAATAGGGAAATGAATGGTATAAGAATCGCAAAACGCAGCAAGCGTGGTCTTGCTAATTTTATGGGAACAATTTATAAGTACTTGTTTGGCACCCCAGACCAAAAAGATATAGAAGAGTTGCAACAGCAAATAGGCGATATTTCCAAGAACAACATACAGATAAGTGAGCTTAATCATGTAATAGACGCAATCAATAAAGGAATAGAAGTGACAAATCATCTAAATCACCTCCGCGAGCAAAAGCAAATGTTGGCTTTAGTAATTTTCAACCTACAGCAATTCACAGAGTATATAGAAGATATAGAGCTTGGTCTACAACTAACACGTTTAGGTATCTTCAACCCCAAACTCCTAAGACACGATTCATTAATTCACGTAAATTCAGAAAAAATCCTTAGTATCAAAACTTCTGCATGGCTCAAGTCTGACACTAATGAAATTTTGATAATTTCCCAAATTCCAAGAGAAATAGTTAAAACCCCAATCTTTGAAATAGTACCATATCCAGACAAACAAAACAATATACTAATAGAAACTATTCATGATAAATACTTTTCACATAATAACCAGACCTATACAGCAGGCTCCCAAAGCTTAGTCATAAACAAATGCATAACTGGTATATTAAATCAAATAGCAACGCAATGTAGATATAGCAAAACACATTCCGATTTTGAAATCAAGTACGTTGAACCAAACATAATTACAACTTGGAACCTTCCCAAGACAGTCTTAAAACCAGAATTGTATTAATAGAGAAATCACAATAGAAGGCAACAATATGATTAAAGCGTTCAATTGCTCTGTTCAGTTAGAAGAAATATTAATCACTAATACAATGCTAGATTACACTCAGACCATTTATGTAAACAACAACGTAACTAAGTTAGAACCACTAGAGTATATCCAAGCAAAAGAAATAATTGAACAGCACGCTCAGACAAATAATATTTTTCAAGTAATAATAATCACAGCACTAGCCATAATAATTGTACTTGCCCTAATGTATTTCATTTACAAATATAAAACCATACCCCATAAGCTTATTGTAAAATTTAGAAACCCAAATCCAGAGAATGAAACCATTGTAAAGAAAATGAAAATGTTATACCAACAGTAGATACCCCGGTATTGTACCCTAGAATAAGCGCCTGAGGGCAGGCTTTTTTCTTAAGGATGGGGAAGTAACATATCCATTCTACACTACACCCACACCACACAAAACTCAAGCTGTAAACACAATTCCCCTTCCACACACATAATTGTAAATAAAACTCCCCCAATTACTCTAAGCATAAACATGTAAAACTATACCACTGTACCACAGAACAAAAGCCCTTCGATTAACCACGGTCGTCGTTCACATACGTCACCCTCACCATAAAAGTCCGTTCTCACAAATATCATAAAATCTGCGACATAAACAATTATAAACAATTGTCCCCCAAAAGTCCGCGACATAAACAATCTGCGACATAAACAAAATTCGGAGACATTAACAACCGTCCCCTAGGCTACTCGAATTTGATCTTCGATCACTTGGCGTCGACCACTTGGCGAGCCAAATAATAAAAACAAATTATCCGAGTCAGCTCTCACGCACTCGTCTCAGGATTCTCCAGTTACCACTATTTTTCGGGAATCTCTCTCTCCTCACAAGAATAAGAGTTTACAAACTCAAACTCTCTTAAATCTTCGCTCTTTGGCTAAGCCAAATTGCCTATAAAAACTCAAGCGCGCCCCCAAACGTTAGTTCAATACTGAGTACGCTATCAACCGCGATAGCACTACCTAACTTCGATATTAGAGGTATATTATCCCAACCCCGAGATAATCCAAAGGCTTCGGTTCTTTTTGATAGAATTGAATAAAAAGTGTTAATTAATATTATAAAAACCAACATTGTGTTTTTTTTTAATTAACCCTCGGTTTGAATTCGTAATTATATATACTACAAAAATATATACACAACAAAACCATATATACATACGTGTAAAAGTGACGTGTAATGTACTTGTGTGAAATCAATCTCTGATAATCTCTGCCAAAGTATAGTACTACTTTCATGTATACATACATTATATGTATATGCAAACCACCAAAGCGAATATACACATACAAACTTTCCAAATACGAATAACAAACAACAAAAAGTAATAATAAATAAAAAATTTTTTTTTTGGAACTTGCATCCATATTTGTATTCTTTCAACACAAATAAATTATTTAAATTATACATACATACATTAATATCACTATATTACAGAAATTAACGCACAAAAAAAAACACACTATCCAACAACAAACAAGTAATTAAGAGTCACTATCCAACAACAAACAAGTAATTAAGAGTCACTAAATTCATTGTAAATTGTATTTTTAAATGTAAACTATAAAACAAACAACTCGTTCCGTATTAGGATCACACACATTACCAAAGAAAGTCACACGATCAGTTGTTAAAACAAACACCCTCCCTGTAATTAGAGAAGGTACCCCCTTACCTCCCCTGCAACCTATAAATATGGATTCGGGCAACGCCTCTGGAAGTAATTCCTTCCCCTTAACACCTACTGTCAGTGGCTTTAGCAGTATTGCTACGGTACTTAGTGCCACCGATATTTTAGCCTTCGTTAAAGAGCTTTCGACTTTCGATGGCACTCCAAGACAACTCGACAAGTACATATATAACTGGGGAACTGACCAAACACCATACGGACTTCTGACACTCAGGGCAATTAGGAATAAAATAGTTGGAAGAGCAGACGAAGCTCTTAATCTAGCCAACACATATGGGACGATATCAATAGTAAGCTACTATGTTTATATTCTAGCAAGAAAAGCGAAGCTAGCCTCTTAAGCGAGTTCCAATCCTTTCCGAATAACCTAACTCTAGGGGCAAAATAAAACCAGCTATTGCGACATAAAGGTAACGGCTGACGTGTTCAAACCGGAAAAAGTTTTCATATTTATATTTAACGGAAACAACCTCCCAATCATCGCCTCCAACCAGACCATAACTAACATCAATGGATCGGCCATAATAAGGTACAATAATTGCAGACTACAAATCAATGAAATAAACTACAACACGGCGGTATCAACAGAAGTGCACCCCGACGTCTTCCTACCACCAATGCGGGGACTAATAAAAAATGCCACTATCAAGATACTTACCTTGAAAAGACTTCACCTGGATACACTCACAACATCCAATAAGCTACTGGTCGTCACCGCAGGAAACTCCCGGCACTCGACAACCTTGTACATTCTCTCCATCGTATCCCTAGTCGCCGTAATATTCACCTGGACACTTCGTAGGGACACCCACATCTTCCATACCAGGCCCGACCACTTTCTTCCAATCGTCGCTCCATCAATCCCACCGATATGGCCGTCGCTCCAAACTGTGGGGGAGGAGTTACCGACCCATCGGTACCATACACCACCATTCCCCCTAAACCATCACGCTTACACACATAGAAGACATTGAACCGTGAAGTTTTGTTATACCAACGGACAAAGTCGCAACATAAACATCAGCGGCCTCATACCAGCGGATAATGTTGCGACATTAGCATAAACATCAGCGGCCAGTCAGCCGCCGACATCCGCCCAAAAAGGTGACACCACATTCTTTTCTCGTAGACAGGGCAGCACATGCATTTTTACATACATACGTGTACATATAAACTTAAACTTTATTTCTAAGAATCACATCATTGTAATACATACGAGTATATACATATTCATGTTAGCTTATTTAAGTCAAAGAATACAGACAGCAGTCAGTTGATTTTCAACATGGAACACATCCGCAAGTGTCTTCTCTTCGTCGCTGTGAAGACGATAGCAAAACGAAGCCAAGCCAATCACGATCCGCCCACAACTGCAATATAATATCTACCGTTGTCTCCCTGGAGGTAACTCGCATCTTCTCGCTTGGTAAATGTCTCTATGCATGTATAAAAGCTGAATGCCATATTTAGGTATGTGTGGTCCGATAAGTACTTAGCCACCAAAAGAAAAACAATAGTTTTGGAAAAGTGGTGATTTATTTTTCGACATGGTCTCCTTTTAGCTACACTTGACCCAGCTCCAATTTCTTTAACACGTCTGAAAAATACGGTTTCTCGGAGATTAGCTCCTCATTCGACTGAAATTTCTGTGCGGCGAGTGGCTTTTGCAAGTTTGGAAAGAAGTCGCACGGGGCCAAATCTGGAGAATACTGTGGATGGCAGCAGTTTGTGGCCCAATTCGACCAATTTGGCGTTGGCGAGGGCGGACTTGTGAGCCGGTGCGTTATCATGGTGGAAGAGCACTTTTTTCTTTGTCAAGTGTGCCCGTTTTTTCTTAATTCTGTGTCGAATCGGCCCAATAATTCGGGGTAGTACTGCCCTGTGATCGTTTTCCCTTCTCCAGGTAGTCGATATGGATCACACCTTGTGAATCCCAGAAAACGGTAGCTATCACCTTCGCGTTTCGACTGATCCTTGGTCTCTGGAGTGTACCAGTGGATACATGTTTCGTTGACTGTCACGAAACGACGAAGAAACTCCTTGGGATGACGTTTAAACAGCGTCATACACTACTCTGAAGTAGTAGTAGTATACCCTTTTTTGACCATTTTCAATGATCCAAGGGTATAGAAATTACAAGGACAAACAATGCGAACGCGAAGCGCGAGCTGTTTCTCGACTCTTCTTTTCCATGCACATGTCAATTACCGAAAATACATGTGCATATATGATAACAGAAACACTGTGGTGAGTTTTACCGGACTCTATCCGTCCCATTCATGCCTATGCAAACTATTTCTGCCTCGCTTTATGAATACAGAAGAAATACCCAAACAAAATAACATGACCAGCTTTTAGCAAATATAAAATGTACGTTATAATTTGAAACTAAAAAGGAATATATGACACGGCCTTCCTGACCTACACACGTCCTCGTGTGTTTACAATTTGTAGATAACTCAAAATACATTCTTTTAGAACATCAACAAACATCTCTTAATTACTTAACATTTCTCTTTATATCTATGCCATGAGACTCTGATTACCACCAACTTAAATCAAAACATTTTCGATATATGGTACAGCTCTTTCTTAGAATAATTACATTTCATGTGAATTATTACTTTTTAGCTCACATATCAACATAACCGGCGAAAACATATAGCACACAGTTCTCATTAAACTGGCCAACATACAATATATGGCACACAGTTATCATTAATCCGGCCAAGTAACTTAATACGTCCGATCACTCTCGAGATCCCAACTCAACTACGACAAATGGCGAACCACATAACTTGGGCACACATATGTGCAGAGAGCCGTACTATCCGAAAATGATCTGGAAGCTTACATTTCTTATTATTAAATTTCAAAGTCGCAGCCCTCACTGGCTCGACCTGTGGCACTTCCATTACCACAACGACCATTTTCAATGTCGCAGCCCTCACTGGCCCGACCTGAGCCATCTTTATGATCACCTTGATCATCTTCAAACTCTCTGGTAATCCCGGTATCAGGGATTATTATTCAAAGCTATAAGGTTATACCGATCACCCTATAATGTTTCAACTACCTAGAATGGACCTCTAAATTTGGCATCTAATTTAGTTTTATGACGCTCTTCATTCTTAAGTAGTACGTAGTCCCCGACTTTATGTTTAACAACAGTTGCTTTATTTCTGTCAAATCTAATTTTATTGTAATTGGCATTCTTTTCCATGTTAAGTTTTGCCATTGCCCTTACTACTGGGACATCAACAGTAGTTACTTTTTCCACAACAGGTACAAGACCAAATGGTCTCGCTTCTTTACCAATGAGTAACGCTAATGGGCTAACTTTAGTCGCTCTGTTAGGCGTGCAATTAAGAGCCAATTGAACCTCACCCAAAGTATCCTGCCAAGACCCCTGGCCTGTTTCAGCTACAGTTAACAATGACTTGAGTGTACTCATGACACGCTCCACCTGACCATTGGCACGACTAGCGCCAGTTGCAATTAAATGAAGATCTATTTTTTGAGCAGAGCAAAAATCTCTAAACATAGAGCTAGAGAAACTACGGCCTTGATCAGCAACTAAACGAGAAGGGACACCAAATAATGATACTAGAGATCTGACAGCCTTAATGCAACTATCTGTATCCAACTTTATTGTATGGGAAAAGTAAACAAATTTAGTAAATGCATCTATCATCACAATCACGTATTCCTTTTGGTCATTTTTACCGCTAAGCTTCCCTGTTATGTCAATATGTACGGTATGCCATGGTATATCGATCTTTGGAATCGGATGCAATTCAGCTTGTATTTTGCCAGATGATGGTTTCGCCAGCCTACAAGTGATGCAGTTGTCTACAAATTTACAAACATATTTCGACATTTTCTCAAACCAATAGTACTCATACATTTTTTCAAGGGTTCTTTTCCAACCAAGATGCATAATGGCTTCATGTACATTATTAACAGCAGACCACCTAAACGACTTTGGTATAATAGGAAGGCAAGGAGTTTTCCCATTCCTTTGAATCTTTCGATATAATATTCCTGACCGCAACTCGTATGTTTTAGCCAATTCCTCACTAAGCTCGTCATTACGCAACTTAGAAACAATGGACGATACCTGTTCATCTTTTTGCTGTTCAGCTAGTAACCAATTGTCAGAGATCTCTGTCAAATTAATGTGTTTTTCCACTATATCGATAGGCTTTAAATTGCATTCAGGTATAAGATTTCGGGAAAGGAATTCAACGTGAGCCATACGTCCACCTGGTCTATATTCTACATCAAAATCGAAGGTCGGAATGTAAGACCACCAGCGATAGACTTTAGGAGTCAACTCGACTTTAGTAAGGGAAGCTTTAAGCGAATTATAATCTGTCAGCACTGTGAAATGTCGTCCATGTAAATAATGGCGAAAATACTTTATAGAGTTATAAACAGCCAACGTCTCCAACTCGTATGAATGATAACGAGATTCTGCGGGAGACGTCCGTTTACTAAAATACTCAATCACACGAGGCTTGTTTTCTATTTTGTGGCATCTGAAGCTCAATAGGAAACTGTGAATCAAATATTATAAGAACAGGTTCATTAGTCAAAATTGTAATTACTTTCTTTCGTATTTGCTCGTGCTCTCTATTCCATGCAAATGATATGTTTTTGATGTTAAAGCATAAAGAGATTTTAGTAATTGTGAGAACTTAGGCACAAACTGGCGAAAGTACGAAGCTAGCCCAATAAACTGTCTCAACTGTGTCACAGACTGCGGGGGCGGCAGATCAACAAGAGCTTGTATTTTTCTCGGATTTGGACTAACCTCACCTGCTTCGATTTCAAAACCAAATACTCAATACGAGATTTAAGGAAAGAGAATTTGGTCATATTGAAAGAAAATCCAGCAGTAATAAGTGTTTTCAAAACTACCTGTAATCTATTGAAAGCTTCTTCCTTAGTGCTGGCAGCTTTTAGTACATCGTCCATATAAACAATGACGTATTTATGGTTAAGACCACCTAAAGCACAATTTAACGCTCTTTGAAAAACAGAAGGGGCATTTTTAAGCCCAAAAGGCATTGCCAAAAATTCATATTGACCCTCTGGAGTCACGAATGCTGTTTTCTCGATTGAATTTGGATGAATTGGAATCTGATGAAATCCATTTGCCATATCTAAACACGAGAAAAACTTAGCGCCACTCAACCTAGCTATCTGATCAGAAATTAGTGGCAACGGATATTTATTGGAAACTGTGTTCGAATTTAATTCTCTGTAGTCGACACAGAGACGGTCTGTACCGTTTTTATACCCTTGGACCATTGAAAATGGTCAAAAAAGGGTATACTAACTTTGTGCAAATGTATGTAACAGGCAGAAGGAGGCGTCGGAGACCCCATAAAGTATATATATTCTTGCTCAGGATCAATAGCCGAGTCGATTGAGCCATGTCCGTCTGTCTGTCCGTGTGTCCGTCTGTCTGTCTGTCTGGATGAACGCGCCGATCTCAGCTATTACAAAAGCTACGGACACCAAATTTAGCATGAAGATTCCTGTATACCATACGCAGATCAAGTATATTTTCAATTTGGAATAACACGCCTACCGCCCCCGCAAACCGCCAATTTTGGTTTACATTGCTATTTACATTCGAAGAACTCATTTCTTAACGTTAAATAATATATTAATTAATAAATAATATATGAACTTATCCTCCAAATTGCAATCCGATCAGACAATAAACACTGAAGTTATTAGACAAACCATTTCGACACTTCGACCAGCAAAGAACTTGTCGATGACGTCAGAACTAAATTCCTTCTGCATGAAAGAAAAGGACAACGATGCGGGCGCGAAGCGCGAGCTGTTTCTCGACTCTTCTTTTCCATGCACATGTCAATTACCGAAAATACATGTGCATAAATATATGCTAACACTCAACCAATAGGTGGCGTATATATGAATATGAAGAAAGCAAAGAAGTTGTCGATGACGTCAGAACTAAATTACTTGTGCATGAAAGAAAAGGATAAACGATGCGAGCGCGAAGCGCGAGCTGTTTCTCGACTCTTCTTTTTCATGCACATGTCAATTACCCAAAATACATGTGCATAAATGCAAACACTTATACATACTTAATTTGTGTTCACACATACATATGTAAAATTATATACAACCAATAGCGTGGTTGATCGGCATGCATGAATGCAGGTATTTACTAGATTTCTAATATAGACATATTATTATTATTATTTAATAATTTATATATTGACTTTTTATTAAATAAATATTAATTTAGATTTCACGATATATTATGAGCTATCATATCGATAGCTTTTAATATATATTAAACATCAACAACATATATCGATATATATATTTCATATGTTTTGCATATAAATTATATTAATATGTGTAAATTATATTATATCCCCACGTCTATTGAAACTATGTTTGAAAAAAATGTACTAACATTTCTTCTACTTTGTTTTTTTAATATATGTATATTTTGTATGTATATTAGATTCTATAGATCATTATTATAAATTTAAGGTTTCGCGCACTTTTTAATTGCGGCGATAAATTATTGGCAACGTATCAAAATTGTTGCAAGGTGGCAGCGCGCTTCAGTGTTATGTTAATTTGTAGTTTGCGATTGGCGTGTTCGGTGTCGTCGTCGATTATCATTTGTATTTTCGATATTAAATATAAAATAGTATATAATTAATTCGCGTGTTCGTTATACATTTAACATTTAATGCAAATTAATATAAGTCGAGTATATAATAAGTAAATCCTCGTGTGTGATTGTTATGCGTTAACGGAACATTTTTTATGCGTGTGAATGATTGCGCCCTGCCCGGAACGTGGCGCGCAATTTTAGAAAAGTGCGGTACACAGCGTAACGTATTTTTGTGCATGCATACATATATGTGTATAGACTCTTCTGAAGTGTGTGTGATTGTACGTGAACATCGGTATCGGTTCGTTTCCGCGATTCAAATTGGAATTTTCGCTGGAATTTCTTGCAGGTTTAATTTATTATTTCTTTGATTTATATTTATTCTTTTTCCACATTTTGTTTATTTTTATTTTCCTTATTAAATTTTATTATTATTTGTTTTTTCATTAGATATTTATTTTCATTTATAATATAATTATTTTAAATAATATACATATATTTATTTAAATATATGAATATAATTATAATATATATATATATCTATTTAAATATATGAATATATTTATATATATAAATAAATATACTAACTTTTTTTTATATATATAACTATATATTAATTTTTGATAAATATATATTCAAATTAAATTAATTTATAAGAATTTTATTTTTAACATACCTATATATTATTTTAAAACTTATATATTAGAAGATGCCTAGACTTAAGAGAAAGTCAGCTTGCAATAGGAGTCAAACACAGCGAAAAAGAAATCGTTTGAATAGGTCAGATATAGACTTTTCTGAGCAGGAACGCGTAAATAATCTAGAGGCACATAGAGAACGTAGGCAAAATTTCGAATTTAGGGAAGCTGAAAGGGTTAGAGATAGTCAACAGCATCGAGTCCGCAGAAGTAATAGAACATTTAGGGCCGTTGAGCAATTACCGGACACAATTCGTCACACTACTCTTCGGGCTTCTTCGCCAATCAGATTACAAGAACAACTTGCTGACACTTCGCGTCGTTCGAGGCGCAGGCGAGATGCTGACCTTCGATCTCAGGAAAGAGAGCAGGATGCAGTTCGTCGCCGTGTACGTCGCAGTGATTCTGCAATTAAAACAGACGAACAACTTGCCAACACTTCGCGTCGTTCGAGTCGCAGGCAAGATGCTGAGTTTCGATCTCAGGAAAGAGAGCAGGATGCAGTTCGTCGCCGTGTACGTCGCAGTGATTCTGCAATTAAAACAGACGAACAACTTGCCAACACTTCGCGTCGTTCGAGTCGCAGGCAAGATGCTGAGTTTCGATCTCAGGAAAGAGAGCAGGATGCAGTTCGTCGCCGTGATTCTGCAATTAAAACAGACGAACAACTTGCCAACACTTCGCGTCGTTCAAGTCGCAGGCAAGATGCTGAGTTTCGATCTCAGGAAAGAGAGCAGGATGCAGTTCGTCGCCGTGTTCGACGAACTGATCATTCAACTAGAAATGCCGAACAACTTGCCAATACTTTGCGTCGATCGAGGCGCAGGCAATGTCCACAATTCAGGTCCAACGAAAGCGGACGAGATGCTGTTAGAAGGGCGATTCAGCGACAAAATCAGGAGACGCGAATTTTAGAAAGGGCAATAGATAGAAGTCAAAGGTCTCATAGCCAATTTTAATAAGACAGTCAAGCAGGGACCCGATCAGGTTTGCATATGTTGCAAAGGTTTGTGGTTTCCACATCAAGTGGACAAAATTTCGCGTGAGGTCATAGAGGAAAAGTGTAGTGAGGCAGATAGTGTTGATATTTTGTATCTTTCCTCTATGTTTCCATCCCATAATAATAGGTTTAGCTTTTGCAAAACCTGCAGCCGCAGTATTAAGTCAGGGAAAAAACCAAAGGCTTCTATTACAAATGGCCTAAATTTTCCGGAGCTTCCGGAATGCCTGAAAGGCTTGACGCCTCTAGAAGAAAGGCTGATTTCTCCCCGTCTTCCTTTTATGATCATAAAGTCTCTTGGATATGGACGTCAAAGTGCCATTAAAGGAGCAGTGATCAATGTGCCAATTCCTGTTGCAAATGTTGTAACTTCCCTTCCCAGGGCATTTAATGAAGCCGAAGTAGTTCAGATTCATCTTAAGCGTAGGATGGAGTATAACCATGATTTCATGGCTGAAACCATAAGGCCCTCAAAGATAGTTGATGCAATTCGGTATTTAGTGAACACAGAACTTTATAAGAAGCACCAGGTTACTATCAATGAGCAGTGGTTGTCTTCTTACTCAGCTGAGACTGTACCATTTGTTGCGTCAGCAGACGACAGGGACATTGTGTGTCAAATGTTAGAAAAGGCAGCACAACCTAATGAGCATAGAGTAGTAGAAGAAGAGGTAGAGTTGAATCCAGGAGGTCAAGAAACCTTCATGGAAAATGTCCCTGTTGAAAACATAGATATTCCTCGAATTGCTATAGCACCAGGAGAGGGTCAGCGACCTCTTGACATGATAACCGATTGTGATTCAGAGGAGCTGACTTTTCCCACAATATTTGCAGGCATTAAAAGGAAATGTCAGGAAAGTTTTACAACTATAGTTAGATCAGAGCTTAGGAATTTTTATAGAAGAGGTTGTAGAACTGATAAATTATTTCATAACTTCAAAAAGTTAGAAATGATTAGCATTAGGAATAGCACATCAATTTGCTTACGTAAGCACTCTGCCACTCAAGGCATTTCGGCTGCTGATGTGCGTAATGATGAAACTTTAAATAGGTTAATACTTCATGATGATGGCTATAGGCTTTTAAAAGGTATTCGCACGTCTCCTGCTCATTGGGAGGACGAGAAAAAGAAAGTGATGGCTATGATTAGGCAGGTAGGGCTTCCACTTTTTTTTTAAATTTTCCCCGCGGAAACTAGGTGGCCGGAGCTTTTAGTCTTGCTATGTAAAAATGTAGACAAGCTAGAAGTATCCGAAGAAGAAGCGTTAAATTTGGGGTTTAATGAGAAAGCTCGTCTCATTAGAGCAGACCCAGTGACCTGTGCCAGATATTTCGATTTTCGATATAGACAGGTTTTAAAACTGATGAAAAAGGAAGGCGGTGTTTTTGGTTGTCACCAGGTCAACAAGTTTTATTGGCGAGTGGAGTTTCAGCAAAGAGGCTCTCCACATATACATGGCATGTTCTGGCTGAAAGACGCCCCAAAGCTCGACCTAAAGAATGAGTCCACATTTATGCCTGTGAAGTCCTTTATTGATCAGTTTATTACTGCTGATTATAGTTGCCCGGACGTTGCTCCATATTTTGAGTATCAACTCCATAGTCACGGGCACTCTTGCAGGCGAGAAATTAGGTCAAAACAAATTTGTAGATTTGGTATCCCATACCCTCCCATGCCTCAAACAGAAATTCTTCTTCCTTTAGAAGAAAATGATCCAAATTTGGCCGAGCATCGTAGGAATTTCGAAAAAATTCAAAGTCTGCTCGACTTCCCATTTGATCGTGAAAGCGTAGAAAATTTTAACGATTTTAACAACTTTTTGTCCCACGATCAACTTAACCTTAGTTATGAGGGCTACATTAATGCTGTAAGATCAAGTATAAAGAAACCAAAAGTTTTTTTGAAGCGATCTTTTGCAGCAATCAAGCTTAACGCTTATAACAAGCACCTCCTTTTGTTGCAGCGAGCAAATATGGATATTCAGTTTATTTTAGACCCCTATGCTTGCTGCAGCTACGTCGTTAATTATATTAACAAGTCTCAGAGAGGTATCTCAATGTTGATGCGTGAGGCAATCAATGAGATTAAAGACAATAACAATGTAACTATTAAGCAAAAGTTACAACATTTAGGTAACAAATTTATATTTGGCACTGAGATATCCGCTCAGGAAGCCGTCTACTGCTGTTTAGGTATGCATTTGTCCGCCAGCAGTAGTGCCAGTGTGTATATTAATACACACGTTCCAGAAAAACGGGTCAGAATGCTGAAATCTAGACAGCAACTTCAAAATCTGCCCGAAGACTCTAGGGAAATTTTTTACTTAGGACTTCTAGATCATTATATTCAGCGCCCAGACGCTTTAGAGAGCTTATGCCTAGCCGATTTTGCAGCTTTTTATAGCTACAGCAAATCAGAACGAGGAGCTCGCCAAGAAAATGCAGATGACTTTGACGATGATGTGCCTAGGGCTTCTGAATCAATAGCTTACGCTCTTCGCGATAATAGTGGCTTCATCAGAAAGAGGACCACTGCGTGCATAATTAGGTATAGGAGATTTAATGTCAATACAGAAACAAGTGACTATTTCAGAGAGCTAAAAATGCTTTACGCCCCATGGCGAGATGAGCATTTGGATTTAGTCACACATGACTGTGAATTGTTCTGTAGGGAAAATTCGGAGTTAGTAGAGAACAATCGCAGAAAATATAATTTACTAGATGATAGGGAACTAGAAGATGCTCTGAGCCACTTAACAGAGGAAGCAGAAAATGAGAATAATCAAGTAGGAGAACAGGAAGTGGTAGATGATGGCTTCACAGTTTTAGGGTTGCCTGAAATAGATCCACATCTAAATGTTTTAAATGTGGGTGGAAATATTGATATGAATGATGAAGATAGTAATGTCCGTTTTATCAAGCTTCCAGCCTTAGTTTCTCAGGAAAGCTTAGCTAATATAGTTAGATCTCTTAATTTAAAGCAGAAGCTATATTTTACACATGCTTTGCATAATGCCAAAATCAATACAGTCTTTTATGAATTTGTTGGAGGCGGCGCCGGAGTCGGAAAGAGTCGACTTATATCAGCAATTTTTCAGCCATTATCCGTAATGTATAACAGTATACCAGGAGCTGATCCGACATCTGTTAAAATCCTCTTATGTGCACCAACAGGAAAAGCAGCATTCGGAATTAGTGGTTCGACACTGCATTCCATGTTTTCACTTCCTGTTAATCAATCTCGCTCAGCACCTCTAAGGGCCTTAAGCCATGATTTAGTTAATAGCCTTCATTCAAGGTTAATCGATCTTAAATTAATTATTATTGATGAAATATCAATGGTTAGCTCTCTAATGTTTTCTTATTTAGATTCTCGTTTGAAGCAAATTTTCAAAAATACTTCTCCTTTTGGTGGTGTTTCTATCATCGTATTCGGTGATCTTAGACAGTTACAGCCCGTAGGAGGTAGTTGGATTTTCGATCCAAATACCACTGACCCTTACCATGAAATATTTGGTACGTATCTCTGGGACCTTTTTTTGTATTTTGAGCTCACAGAGATAATGCCTCAACGTGACGATCAGCTTTTCGCTTCTGCCTTAAATAATATGGCATCGGGTTGTATGACAGCCGATGATATTGTCCTTTTCCAATCTAGAATATGCGAACCATCGGCAGTGCCCGATGATGCAATTCATCTGTTTAGTAATAATAATGAGGTTGATTTATTTAATGTAACGAAACTTAACTCAATTGCTACTGAGCAATTTTTCTCTACTGCTGAAGATTTTATTAAGGCGGGCCATTTGGAACCAGCTAGGAAACAAAGAATATTAGAAGAAGTGAAGGGTTTTAAAACTTCCACTACACAGGGACTCTGCACGTCTCTTCTCCTAAAAAATACTGCCAAGTACATGATGACGGTCAATGTAGACACAGGGGATGGATTAGTAAACGGGGCATCAGGTGTGTTGATGCAAATAGATTTCAATACATCCAACACTCCCAACATTTTATGGATGAAATTTACAGAGGAAACTGTAGGAGAATCTGCGCGTTCGAAGTGTACACATCGTACAGATCCTTCATGGACTCCTATTCAGAAAATTGTTTGCAGTTTTCAATATTCAAATAACGCACAAATTAACATTGACCGTAGGCAGTTTCCAATTGTGCCTGCTGAAGGCACAATTCATAAGAGTCAGGGAGCTACGTATGGCAAAGTGGTAGTCCATGCTAATTCCAGAATGCAGCGTGCTGCATTATACGTAGTTTGCAGTAGAGCAACTACTGCTTTATGATTATTCATTATTGGGAATTTTGTTCCTCCTAAGTCTCCCCAAAATAATGATAAAGTGAAAGCCCAATTGAAGAAATTGCGGACTGAAAAACTACTGTGTACTCATTACGATTATTTAATTAACAGTTCTGCCCTTAACATTTTCTTGCATAATACTCAGAGCTTGAATTCCCATCTTGAAGATATTCGATCGGACAAGCTGATGCTTCAGTTATCAATATTATGTTTCGTGGAAACTTCCATAAGCAATGAAACTGTAGAAATACCCGGGTTCACTATTGTGGTTCAACTTGAATCAATTAGGCCTTTAACAGGCATCATAATTTATGTAAAGAACGAGCTAGTAGATAGAGTTTCCCATACCTTTAGCAGTAGAAAAACTTTTGGCTCAGTAGTTTTTGAGTTCGGCATATTTAGGTTTGATGCCATAAGTTTTCTTATATTATATAAAAGTCCAGACTTTCCTCTGTCCACATTTAAAATAGAATTTGAGGAGATAATTCATCAATTTTCTCGTTTAGGTGATTTAGGGGATAGCTTGCTAGTTTTAGGAGATTTTAATTTGTGCCTCAAAACCTTTAACAGGTGTAAGAGTATTTATAATTTTTTGATTAGCAAAGGATTAAGGAGTTTGTTAGATTTGAAAACGTCCACTACCAATATGGATACACATATTGATTGGGCGTTTTCAAATATACTAGATAATGAAAAGATTAGTGCTAGGACTTTTGAGGTTTTGCATAGCCATCACAATGGGATATCTGTTAGTATTCAGGCATGAGTTTGTAATGTTTGGAATAGGTTAGAAATTAAGAAATCTAAATGACAGGATATATGTAAATATGTATGTAGGCATATTTTAATAATTTAAATTTAATTATCTAATAGTTAAGTATAACCATTGAATGGAAAATTGGTTTGATAATTATTATTATTTTTTTATTTTTATACCCTTGGACCTTGTTATCGATATTAACCAATTTAAAATTTATAAAGAAATACCGATATCTACTGCTCACACCGCTTTAGGGAATTGCGGCGATAAATTATTGGCAAAATATCGAAATTGAAGCAAGGTGGCAGCGCATTCCAGTATTATTATTAATTTATAGCTTGCAATTAGTATTATACAATTAAATACTTTTTATGGCAACATACGTCCAAGGGTATCCTACTGTCGTGTGCAACTCGACTGTTGCTCTTGTTCTTTTTAACCAAACGGAAAGGAACTGGATCTTATAATGTTGGCACTCATCAATTGTTGAATCAAGAATCTAACTTTCTCTTTCTCCTCCACAATCAATCTATATGGGCGTCTCTGGACTGTCTTGTTTGGATCAATTAAACGAATCTCTAATTGTCCCGTAGACACGCGGCTTTGTGGAATACCACTTAAGAATGAACTTGAGTAGTCTAGTAATAATGATAATAATTTATCTTTGTCTGATCCACGTAAATCAGTATCAACATTAGCCAAATCAAAGTTACATTCAGAAATCAAAACAGGTGAAACGGACTTTTCGCTAAATATAGTTAGAGCGTTAGATGTTATTGTAACACCGATACCTTGGCTCAATATTTCTCGCCCAATTAAGACATCATACTTAATATAATCATCTGAAACTACATGGAATAAAATTTCGAATTTGTGTTCGCTTAATGTAACATTTTGCCAATATCTGAGTAGTACTACAAACCGTAATGTTTCCAATGCCTCTTAATACAACTACGTTGTCTTCCCTAGTTCCGGATAGTCTCAGTGAAGCAGCCTCCAATCAACGAGCACTCTGATCCAGAATCAAAATAAAATCGGAACGACTCACCATACTGCTTCAGCGTTCCCACAGGCTCCAGTACTGTGCATGTATTGACGTCCTTCACAATATTATTTTTGGTTGTAGTTGGACGCTCCTCACGATCCGGGCACACGCTGGCCACATGTCCAACTTTTCCACATTTGAAATAGGTCAAGGTTAACCGGTGTTTACTTTCAATATAGCCAGAACGTTGACCAGCAGAATGATGGCTTTGAGTTGCTTCCTTATTTAAACGACACTCCGCCTGTTTATGACCAAGTTTTCCGCATTTGTGGCATTTGATGTGAGGGAAGGTCTTGACTCTTTTCGCTGATAGTGCTGACGTGGTACCATTTGAAGATTGACTCTGTCTGGCCTCAAAAGAATAAGCTTTTAATTCCTGATGCAGCTCGTTCCGAGTGTTCACATCTGACTTCTCGTTACAAGAGTTCCTCAACGAAACGCTTTTTGGCACATGGCATGACTCTCCTTCTTTATTTCATCACCAAGAAAACCAAGAATTCCCCATTCTCATTCTCTTTCGTATACCACTACACAGAAACACTGTGGTGAGTTTTACCGGACTCTATCCGTCCCATTCATGCCCATGCCAGACTGCGTTGACAGAAACTATTTCTGCCTCGCTTTATGAATACAGAAGAAATACCCAAACAAAACAATATGACCAGCTTTTAGCAAATATAAAATGTACGTTATAATTTGAAATTAAAAAGGAATATACGACATATTTATATTCTTGCTCAGGATCACTAGCCGAGTCGATTGAGCCATGTCCGTCTGTCTGGCCGTCTGTCTGTCTGGATGAACGCGCCGATCTCAGCTATTACAAAAGCTAGGGACCCCAAATTTAGCATGAAGATTTCTGTATACCATACGTAGATCAAGTTTATTTTCAATTTGGAATAACACGCCTACCGCCCCCGCAAACCGCCAATTTGGATTTACATTGCGATTTACATTCGAAGTACTCATTTCTTAACGTTCCGCTTTAGCATATATATAGATTAATACTATATAAACTTATTCTAGAAAATGGCAATCCGATCGGACAATAAACACTGAAGTTATTAGATAAACCATTTCGACCCTTCGACCAGCAAAGAAGACCTTTATGGTGTCTCCGACGCACAAAGTTAGTATACCCTTTTTTGACCATTTTCAATGGTCCAAGGGTATAAAAATATATAAATGTAAGTTAGTTTTGTTTAATTGTTTTAATTTAGTTTTAGAAAAACATTGTTAAAAATCCAATTTTGTGTTTTAGCCCTGAAAAATATAATATATCGGAAAAAAGAAAATATTTAAAAATGACGTGTAATGTACTTGTGTGAAATCAATCTCTGATAATCTCTGCCAAAGTATAGTACTACTTTCATGTATACATACATTATATGTATATGCAAACCACCAAAGCGAATATACACGAATATACACATACAAACTTTCCAAATACGAATAATATTATATGAACAGTGAAGTGTATGATTTTTAAGGCTGGGTACAAAACCACAAAATCACATATAAATTGTACACCTTAATAAAAGGAAAAACAACAAAAAGTAATAATAAATAAAAAATTTTTTTTTTGGAACTTGCATCCATATTTGCATTCTTTCAACACAAATAAATTATTTAAATTATACATACATACATTAATATCACTATATTACAGAAATTAACGCACAAAAAAAAAACACACTATCCAACAACAAACAAGTAATTAAGAGTCACTATCCAACAACAAACAAGTAATTAAGAGTCACTAAATTCATTGTAAATTGTATTTTTAAATGTAAACTATAAAACAAACAACTCGTTCCGTATTAGGATCACACACATTACCAAAGAAAGTCACACGATCAGTTGTTAAAACAAACACCCTCCCTGTAATTAGAGAAGGTACCCCCTTACCTCCCCTGCAACCTATAAATATGGATTCGGGCAACGCCTCTGGAAGTAATTCCTTCCCCTTAACACCTACTGTCAGTGGCTTTAGCAGTATTGCTACGGTACTTAGTGCCACCGATATTTTAGCCTTCGTTAAAGAGCTTTCGACTTTCGATGGCACTCCAAGACAACTCGACAAGTACATATATAACTGGGGAACTGACCAAACACCATACGGACTTCTGACACTCAGGGCAATTAGGAATAAAATAGTTGGAAGAGCAGACGAAGCTCTTAATCTAGCCAACACATATGGGACGATATCAATAGTAAGCTACTATGTTTATATTCTAGCAAGAAAAGCGAAGCTAGCCTCTTAAACGAGTTCCAATCCTTTCCGAATAACCTAACTCTAGGGGCAAAATAAAACCAGCTATTGCGACATAAAGGTAACGGCTGACGTGTTCAAACCGGAAAAAGTTTTCATATTTATATTTAACGGAAACAACCTCCCAATCATCGCCTCCAACCAGACCATAACTAACATCAATGGATCGGCCATAATAAGGTACAATAATTGCAGACTACAAATCAATGCAATAAACTACAACACGGCGGTATCAACAGAAGTGCACCCCGACGTCTTCCTACCACCAATGCGGGGACTAATAAAAAATGCCACTATCAAGATACTTACCTTGAAAAGACTTCACCTGGATACACTCACAACATCCAATAAGCTACTGGTCGTCACCGCAGGAAACTCCCGGCACTCGACAACCTTGTACATTCTCTCCATCGTATCCCTAGTCGCCGTAATATTCACCTGGACACTTCGTAGGGACACCCACATCTTCCATACCAGGCCCGACCACTTTCTTCCAATCGTCGCTCCATTAATCCCACCGATATGGCCGTCGTTCCAAACTGTGGGGGAGGAGTTACCGACCCATCGGTACCATACACCACCCCTCCCCCTAAACCATCACGCTTACACACATAGAAGACATTGAACCGTGAAGTTTTGTTATACCAACGGACAAAGTCGCAACATAAACATCAGCGGCCGCATACCAGCGGATAATGTTGCGACATTAGCATAAACATCAGCGGCCAGTCAGCCGCCGACATCCGCCAAAAAAGGTGACACCACATTCTTTTCTCGTAGACAGGGCAGCACATGCATTTTTACATACATACGTGTACATATAAACTTAAACTTTATTTCTAAGAATCACATCATTGTAATACATATATACATATTCATGTTAGCTTATTTAAGTCAAAGAATACAGACAGCAGTCAGTTGATTTTCAACATGGAACACATCCGCAAGTGTCTTCTCTTCGTCGCTGTGAAGACGATAGCAAAACGAAGCCAAGCCAATCACGATCCGCCCACAACTGCAATATAATATCTACCGTTGTCTCCCTGGAGGTAACTCGCATCTTCTCGCTTGGTAAATGTCTCTATGCATGTATAAATGCTGAATGCCATATTTAGGTATGTGTGGTCCGATAAGTACTTAGCCACCAAAAGAAAAACAATAGTTTTGGAAAAGTGGTGATTTATTTTTCGACATGGTCTCCTTTTAGCTACACTTGACCCAGCTCCAATTTCTTTAACCCGTCTGAAAAATACGGTTTCTCGGAGATTAACTCCTCATTCGACTGAAATTTCTGTGCGGCGAGTGGTTTTTTCAAGTTTGGAAAGAAGTCGCACGGGGCCAAATCTGGAGAATACTGTGGATGGCAGCAGTTTGTGGCCCAATTCGACCAATTTGGCGTTGGCGAGGGCGGACTTGTGAGCCGGTGCGTTATCATGGTGGAAGAGCACTTTTTTCTTTGTCAAGTGTGCCCGTTTTTTCTTAATTCTGTGTCGAATCGGCCCAATAATTCGGGGTAGTACTGCCCTGTGATCGTTTGCCCTTCTCCAGGTAGTCGATATGGATCACACCTTGTGAATCCCAGAAAACGGTAGCTATCACCTTTCCGACCGATGGGACAGTCTTCGCGTTTCGACTGATCCTTGGTCTCTGGAGTGTACCAGTGGATACATGTTTCGTTGACTGTCACGAAACGACGAAGAAACTCCTTGGGATTACGTTTAAACAGCGTCATACACTTCTCTGAAGTGGTCTCACGGTTGCACTTGTTGTGCGAAGCAATCGCGGCACCCATCGCGCCGACAGCTTTTTCATGCAGGATATGACCTACACGATCTTTTGAAATGACTGCTGTCTCAGCTATCTTTCGCACCTTCAATCGGCAGTCTGCCAATACGAGATCGTGGATTTTTGTTACGTTATTTTCAGTGGTAGCTGTTTTCGGAGCACTCGGACGTGGCTTACAAAAAATCGACGTGCGACCACGTTGATTTCCCTTCCAAAAACAAGAATCAAATCACCGACCGATATTGCTCTTTTTCCATTTTTCTAACATCCGCGGACACTCGCGCTTTCACACCGTCTACGAGAATGTAGTACGAGGTGTGTTCAAAAAGTATCGCGTAAGTTTTGCTGACAGTTTTCCTCGATTGCAGGGGCGTGGTGCATCATGAGTTCTTTCCACAGGGTAGAACGGTCAAAAAGGAATATTACCTGCAAGTTATACGCAATTTGCGCGAAGCACTACGAAAAAAACGTCCAGAATCGTGGAAAAAAATGCATGGCTTTTGCATCACGATACTGCCCCTGCTCACTCATCTTTGCTTGAGATATTTTTTGGCCAAAAACAACACACTAATGATGCCGCTGCCCCCATATTCCCCTGATCTGGCCACCTTTTTCTTGTTCCCTAAACTGAAGAGGCCCATGAAAGGACGACGTTACGCTGCGATTGACGAGATAAAGACGGCATCGAAGGAGGAGCTCAAGACTATACCGAAAAGTGCTTATGAGAAGTGCTTTGAGAATTGGAAAAACCGTTGTCACAAGTTTATAATATTTCATGGGGATTACTTTGAAGGGGACAAAATAGATATTCATGAATAAATAAATAATTTTTGAAAAAAACACAAGATTCACGATATTTTTTGTACACACCTCGTACACGATAATAAATAACTCTTGCGATACTGGCGTCTTCAGATGGTGAGGCTAAGTACTTATCGGACTAAATAAATATATAAGTTAATAACTCACGCATTGCAAAGTGAAACGAGAGCAACTGTCGAGTAGCGCGCGACAGTGGGATACCCTTCGACGTATGTTGCCATAAAAAGTATTTAATTGTATGATCCAATCGCAAGCTACCTTCCTTCAATTTCGATGCTTTGCCAATAATTTATCGCCGCAATTTTCTAGTGTGCGAAAGACTGAAAAATGCAGTGTGAGCAGTAAATATCGGTATTTCTTTATAAATTTTAAATTGGCCAATATCGATAACTCTCAATATATCGAGTTTATTTATTTATTTAACGTCAACTAAACCAGTCGACTTAAAATTAAATTTAAAATTAGATTATTATTTTTAAATTAAAATTAGAAATATAAAAAAGAAATATAAAAGTTTACGATTTAGATTTTACAATTAAATTTGATAATAAATCAGAAATTTAAAATTAATTAAAAATATAAATTTTTAGATTTAGGCTGGGGGATAATAAGACAAGAATTCCCGATCCAACATTTGCTGCAAACGATTGGAGAAAACCCAGTAAAACCCAATCAGATCGGTAGATTAGTATTAGTTGTTAGTATGTAGAGTTAATTGATTAAGGGTAGACAGTTTAACAGAGTAAAGGGAGGACTCGGAGTTAACAACTCTGGACAGTCTGTTGCACAGAGAACTCGGAAGGGGTCATGCAAGCTGTAGTATTACAAAAGGCCAAAGATAGTGGCATAAAATTACGAGTAACTCTAGAAGGAATACAGAAATTAATTTGATTAAGCAGAGTAGGGGAATCTATTATATATTGTACTTTATTAGCTTTACAATAAACATGACGCCTAACATAATACGACGGTTAGTTAAAGAAGGTAGGTTAATTAGAAGGAGTCTACTGGAATATGGTGATAAGTCTACATCCGGAACCCAATTAAAACTGCGAAAGGCAAAGAGTAAAAACTGCTTTTGAACAGACTCAATTCTATCTTGGTGAATATGGTATTGCGGCGACCACACGCAAGACCCATATTCAAGAGTTAGACAAACAAGAGAAGTGTAAAGCAACTTTGTCGCATAAGGATCCTCGATCCCATCTTTTGATGAACCAGAGTAGTCGAAATGCCATATTGACAATTTGTGTAATGTGACGATCGAATTTCAATTTATGATCAAAGATGATACCTAAATCAACTACTTCAGATATTCTTCAGAGTGGGGTTAAGCTATAGGTTCTAATTGATGACATGATAGTTACCTCTGTAAAATGACATAACCTTTCACTTCAAACAGTTAAAATGCAGCAGATTATGGCTGCACCATTCAAAAACAAATCAAGGTCTGTTTAAGAAGGTCATTTTTATTTGTCAAAATGAGATTCACATCATCAGCATACATAAGAATGTTAGAGTGAAGGAGTATTGAAGGAAGATCGTTAATAAAAAGGTTAAATAGCAATGGTCCAAGGTGGCTGCCCTGAGGAACACCAGAAGTAACTAAGATCGGCTTAGAAAGACATTCTTTAAAAAGAACTCGTTGAGACCTGTTAGTTAAATAATCAGATATCCACAAAAGGAGCTTTTGAGGAAAGACAATCAAATTGAACTTATGAATTAAGAGATTATGATTTACGGAGTCAAATGCTTTACTGAAGTCAGTATAGACCACATCAGTTTGCATTTTGTTCCGAAATCGTAGATTAATATGAGATGAAAATTCTAAAAGATTAGAAGCTGTTTATCTTGCCTTTATAAACCCATCTTGATGGGATGAAATTATAGATTTACACATAAAAGTTAACTGAGCCGTAAAATTTTTTTAAAAAAGCTTAGGAATTGCGGACAATTTGGAAATACATCTATAATTCTTCACATCATGGTTAGAACCACTTTTGTGAAGAGGAATGGAAAAAGAGTTTTTTCAAATAGGAAAATAACTATTGAATAGTGACAAGTCAAGTATTGAATGAGGTTTATGAATTGGTTTCAAAATCGGATTAGCACAAAATCTTAGTACGCCTGCTGGAACTCCATCAGGGCCAGGAGAGTAAGTGGGTTTTATCGATTTACGATCATTAAGTAAACAGGTTATTTTGATAGAAGGACAGAAGAGAGTGTTAAAATTTTGTATACTATAAGAACTATATGGTTCAGTTGAATAAGTTGATTGAAAAAGTCTGCAAACAAATCGGCGGCTGCCTGATCATCAGTTGCTTCCTTGATATACGTTTTAAATTGACAAAGTTATAAAACTGCTTTGGGTCCTAAGCAAAGGGCAAACGGAAGCGACACAAATACTTTTTGTAACAATTTGCATTCAGAGCAATAAAGTTTGCTCTTGCAGCAATATAACGCGTAAAATCGGAAGGATTACAAGTTAACTTACACTTTTTAAAATACCGCGATTTTAAATTTTTCAGCCTTACTAACTCACGTGAAAATCAAGTAGGCCTATTGAACTTTACGTGAAAAGTAACAGGAACACATTGATCAAAAAATGAGTCCATAGAGGAATAAAAAAATGAAATGCATGTATTTAGATCAGAACATGAATAAAAAAATGACCAATCATGTTCCAGAATTAAATAATTCAATTTTTGAAAATCGGTCCTACGGAAACGACGTGATTTTACTATAGGAGAAACAATTGCAGTTTGCATAGAAGTTGGCAGAGTTAGAACCAGTTCCAATGTAGGATGATAGGGATCTTCAGGAAGAACTAAGGGATTCATTCTAGAGATAGTATTTAGTAAAATGTCGGAAGAGAATATTAAATCAGAATATTAAAGCATTCTACCACTACAATTAGGAACGGTGTTTATTTGATAGAGAGATAGAACCGAGAGGCCATTTAAAAAAAAGTTAAATACAGAGCGCACCAATATATCGGATTGAGATGACAAGTAACTTCTGGTAAGCTGAAATCACCAAAAACTAGCAGATTATTATTATTATTATTAATATTATAAAAGAGGGAGTCTCCCAGCGGAGAAAGCGCGAGACACTGCGACCATGACGATCTTTTGTACCTAGAATGCTCTCCCTATCATGACAAAAGTTGTTCTTCTTCCCTAATGAAACATAACAAATCTTTTGTTGAGGAACGGGCAATATGCTCGGGACTTGCGATTTTCACGTGCAGATGTTTCCTCCTTGTCCATACCAAGGCCGGACAGTCACATAAAATTTGTTTGGTAGTTTCGTCGTCCTCTTTGCATAGCCTACACTCCGCATCCGAGGACAAGCGCATTTTAGTTAGGTGATAGTTCACCAAGTGGTGGCCACTAAGGTAGCCAACAAGGAGGTAGCGGTCTCTCCTAGAGAGTAGCTTGGTCCGATCAACTGTGGGATTGGTAAGCTCTTTAGCCTGCCGCATCCCTGGTTGGAAGAACCAGTAGCGTTCGGTCAATCTTCCAGCCCAGGTTTTCACCAGGGTGGAGATAGCTGACCACCCCACGCCACAGAAGGGTTCGGGGCCAAGCAGGGGGGCTGATGTCCCGGCCCTCGCTAGTTCGTCGGCCAGCTCGTTGCTCTGGAAGCCAGAGTGTCGAGGTACCCAAATTAGGGTATCTTTATTCTTTTCCGACAGCCTCTGAAGACAGTTCCAGCAGTCAGCCACCATACGAGAGCCTACTCTTTTTGAGGAGAGGGCTAGTATGGCCGCTTGGCTGTCCGAGAAGATGTATATTTTCGCTCCTCTAATCCTCTTCTCAAGGATAAGACGGCAGCAGAACTCAATGGCGTGAACCTCTGATTGAAAAACTGTGGGCCAGTTGACCATAGCAATCGAGGTTCTGGAGTTGGAACCATGTATCCCAGCTCCAACCCCCTGATCAGTCTTTGACCCGCCGGTGAACCAATGTATACCATTGGGGTCTCTGATGGGGTTGCCAGCATCCCAGTCCCTACGGTCCGGGATGAGGGTTCTAAATTTTGCAGCAAAGAAGAGTTCCTTGGTCATAGAATCTGATCTGGTGCAGATCTCTAGCCAGGAATATCTTTGATTAAGCTAGCATACCCTGATTCGGTAGCTAGAAGCCCAGATTGAAGCTTCATTCTAAGAAGGCTCATAGCAGCAACTTCTTTTATGCGGATGTGCAGCGGAGTCAGATTCAAAATCGATTCCATTCAAGGAAAGGCAGAGCAGCCTATGCAGTTTCGTGCATTTGTTGATGGCAGTGACCTGCGTAACCTTAGGCCACCACACAATAGCAGCGTCTCGAATAGCCACCGAATGGTGGAGGATTTGAGACCCCAGATTCTACCGAAGAGTCTTCTGCATATCCACATGGCATGAGTAGCCTTTGATAGACAGTTGTGTATGTGAGAGTTCCAATTTAGTCGTTTATCAAGGGTTACCCCTAGATATTTAACTTCGTTGGAAAGGTCCACAGGAGAGCCGCCAATGTGTAATTGACCAATGTCAATAGAGTATGGCTTAGTGATGGGAACAATGATTGCCTTTTGTGGATTGATGCTAGGACCTACATCTTCGCACCAACTACTGACCGTGTTCAGAGCTGATTGCATCAACTCTGTCATGGTGTTGGCATAGTTCCCGTTCACCACGAGAGCCAGGTCGTCGGCATAGCCAATTGCTTCCACGCCCTGTTCTGCAAGTATAATTAGTTGGGCGGTCGTCTTGTCCATGGTAGAGGAGATAGTCCGGTGTTTGAGCATGGCGTCAATCCACCGGATTATGGGACGGGCAATGTTCCTGCGCTCAAGCGCAGCAGAGATAGACCCGTACCCGGGGTTATCGAAAGCACCCTCTATATCAAAAAAAGAGCACAGAGCAAAGTTCTTTGATACGAAGGGTTTTTCGTTTTTACTCACTAATTTGTGGAGAGCGACCTCTTTCGATCTACCGGCTATATACGCGAACTGCGTGGGGTGCAAAGGGTTATTTTTCTTCAGAGAGCACCGAATGTGCATGTCTAGAGCCTTTCCGCAGTCTTGAGCAGAAAGGAAGTAAGGCTGATCGGCCGATATGACTTAGGCTGGTCAAGAACACGATTCCCCTCTTTGGGAATGAATACCACATTGACTCTCCTCCAAGAGTTGGGTATGTGTCCCCACGTGAGACTAGCTCTAAGAAGGCCGACCACCGAATCAAGGATATGATCCAGGCTAATTTGGAGAAGGGCTAGAAAGATTTGATTACCCCCTGAGACTTTGAAGGGAGTGAAGGAATCTACAGCCCATTTGACCTTTTCAGGATCGAAAATTGTTTCAGATAGATAGGTGGCGTCAACGTGACTGGAACGATCTGGGTTCGCCACGGAATCTGGGAAGTGAACTTGCAATAAAAGTTCAAGTGCTTACCTGCGATCTTGAGTGAAAGAGCCATCTGCTCTTTTGAGAAGCCCTATTCCATTAGACGACCTTTTGGCTAATACCTTGCGGAGTCTCGCTGCCTCTGGCAGCGATTCTATGCTACCACAGTAGCTGCGCCACATATCGCGTTTGGATCGTCTAATGTTCTTATTATAGTGTGTGGGAGCGTCCCTATAGACGTCCCAGCTTATGCGGTTAGATCTGGCCTTGTTTAAAAGGCTTCTAACCTTCCTTCTTTGAGCAGCCAACTCTTCGTTCCACCAAGGAACTTTACGGTTGACCGTTAGTGTCTTCCGAACTGAGCTGGCTTCGAAGGACGTAATAAGCACATCTTGGAGCAGGTTGGCAGCAAGTTCTATCTCACTGATATAGTTTGGATTGCTGATCAACAGGTCTGCTTTCAAAGCCACAGAGGCTTTGAAGAGTTCCCAATTAGTCTTTTTAGGACCAAAGGAGTTCTGGCGGATCTCGACTTGGCCAGGAAGGTCGAACCTGATGTGCTGATGGTCCGACAAGGTGGCTTCGTCTGTGACCCGCCAGTTTACAAGCGAACTCTCAATTGAGTTGCTGACTAGGGTGAGATCTAAAACCTCTTCCCAAATAGAGTTAATAAACGTGGGTTTACACCATACCTTAGCTACATCTAGATGACAACACATTAGATAATCTAAGAGAGACTCACCACGTTTATTGACGTCGTTGCTCCCCCAGATTGTCAATGAAGTTAGTTAAAGGGAAGTGTGTCACACCGTTATTAACCAATATACGGTCATAAAGTAACTTACATGATCCGCATGATAGTCCACGGACGAGGCCACCTATTAAGCTCGTCCAAGAGCCAGGTCAATCTCGTCTTTACAGACGACCCTGCACAGGGTGGCTGACGCTCCTCTGGCGTGGTGCAGGTTTCCCTGGAGCACCTTAATTGCGCTCCGCATCCTCTTTTAGCGCCTTAGTGACAAGGCCACATGCCTTGCCTCCCCGAGAGTCATTGCCTCGGATGCCCTTGGGCAGTCTGGCGGAGCTGCTCGGGGGAGGTCGCCTAGCGATCCCAGTCGCGGGAGATACCCTTGCGGGTAGGGTGGGGGAATGGTTGGAGAAGGGGATGGGGGAAGGGCAGGAGAGGAGGAGGCTCTGGGGACGGAGTTCTTCAGGAAAAGTTTAACTCTACCAAAGACGAATTTCACCTTCCCTTTGCGCTCCATCAGAGCCTTGTACGACTCCTCGTCGACCAACATCGCGAGGAGAGTCGTGGTGCCGTTGAGGCTATGCTAAACCACCCACCTTGTTTCGTCGAGAAGCAGTCCTCATTTTGGATACCAAGGTATCCCAAAATGGCGGCGGGTGTGAGTTCAGTACTACTGGGGAAGTATCCTCTAATGAGGTGAGCTTTAGGGAACTCAGACTCCTCCAGTAGTTTTATGTCAAGAGAACTGATGGACCTTATGTGTCCAACGGCTCCCCTAACCCAGTCGGCAGTGCGGCTATCGTCGCACACCAGGAGCAGCCATTCATTTCGAGCTATTCAACTCTCGAAACCTGGACTGGGACCCGGTGTGAGATGTAGCAGCAAAACCTTGGCAATGCTAGCTTTCACCGTAGCCAACTGCTCCGGGTTTTTAGCGTCTGCCGAAGTGAAGCCCAGTTTCACGCTGCTTGGCACCTGGCTGTGAGGTGGCTTTGTGGACTCTACATGAGTCTTTTTGGTCTTCTTTGAAGACCCTTGGGGTTCGAGGATGGTATCGTCAGCGCGCGTCCGTTTGGACTTGGTTTCCACGGGGGGCGTGGTGGCGATAGCTAGAGCCTCCGCTCTGCTCGAACCCTTCGCGAGTGCGGCTTTGAAAAGCGTCTTCTCACGGGTCTTCAGTTCTCAGACTCCAGTCGCAGCATCTGGATCTGAGAGCCTGCTTCCTGAGACCTGACCTTTGAGAGGTCTGGCCGGGTCCCCTAGAGTACCAGGCCCAAGACCCGTGGTATTGGGGGTGGAAGCCAGCAGTCCACTGGCTGCAGTGCTGTTGTTGGGGTCGGCCGTTAAGGCTCCGCCCTGGGTGGATGCTATGAAGTCGCATCAGACTTATCTTGTTTTAGAAGTTTTTCCATTCTTTGGACCCACGAGTAGGCGGGAAGAGAATGTCGCCCACAGCATAGCCCGCGTACCGTGGGAAGTCTAGATGAAACTGCAGAGCGACAGGAGTCCGCATACTAACGACCGGGCTATCCCCGGCCATGCATCCCTTGGCGTATGCTGTTCCGCCTTGGATTGGGCTGATTTATAGAATCTTCGCCCGACTACAATTAGTAGGCACTCCTAGCAGAGACATGACCGAGCCAGGGGCCTGCTTCCAGCCGGCCTCGCGTGCAGAGTATAGCCGCACTAGCCGGCAGTAGGAGCAAGGACGGCACGTACCTCAGCCAAAACTAGGGTTACATGTAGTTCCCCTTGCTGCCTCTGACGGCTGACGGCCAAAAAAATTAGCAAAAGGCAGATAATCTCTATCAGATAGTTTGGAGGCAACAGATTGGATAGATGAAAGATGGTCCAGGTGTATAGATACATCAGATGAGGGAGGAATATACGAACAGGTAATGTAAATTGAAATTTGACACATCGTTATTTTAACACATACAAATTCTAAGGAAGAACCATGGTCTAATGGAACAAGTTCGGAAGGAAGATCTGACTTTACAGCTATAAGAACACCACCTCCAATTCGTGATAAACTATCACATCTGAAGGAAGTGTACTTATTAGGAAAAATTGGGCAGTTTTCTACATCAGGTTTTAACCAGGTTTCGGTAAATATTAAATTTTGATGATCGAACGATACACTATTCAAAAACAAATTAGAGAGCTTAGAGTTTAGGCCTCCAAAGTTTTGATAAGCGAAATAAAGATGGGATATTTCTACTGGTTTTTTGATGTCCCACTAGAAAAAGTAGAGCCGCGAGAAGTTGTAGGTAGCGGTACCGCAGTTATAGGAAGCGGTAATTAATATTTATTTAATTGCATTTTATGGTTTTGTATTTTTGATTGACCCTAAAATATGAATATGAACGTACGCATATAATGAATATTATAAATATGCATGTAAATTCTTGCATACACTCATATCGATCTACCACGCCACCTATTGGTTGAGTGTTAGCTTAGCATGGAAAAGAAGAGTCAAAAAACAGCTCGAGCTACACGCTCGCATCATTCGTCCTTTTCTTTCCTGCACAAGTAATATAGTTCTGAAGTCATCGACAACTTGTTTGCTGGTTGGAGGGTCGAAATTATTTATCTAATAACTGAAGTATATATTGTCGTATCGGGTTGCAATTTGGAGGATAAGTTCATATAATATTTATTTGTATAAGTACGTTGGCTTCAGGTTCCCATAACTAACCTGAGTCTGAAATTAATTACTCTCAGCCCACTGTGATATTGATTTATAATTTGCCAATCTCCGTCAGAAGGTGACTTCCAGACCGATCATCAGTGCCGCCGTCACCTTGGTGCTGATTATCTCGGGTATCATTGCGTTCTTGGCTTGACAGAAGAGTTGCGCTGAGCAAAAGCAAATTAAAAAAATCATTGCCCTAAAAAAAAACCCTAGAGCGAGCCGAGGACGGCCCACACTTGAAGGAGGGAGGAGTTAACCCGAGTACGTTGGCTTCAGGTTCCCATAACTAACCTGAGTCAGAAATTAATTACTCTCAGCCCACTGTGACATTGAGTTATAATTTGCGACAGTTGGAATTCACTCAAATTGCGAGGCTTATACGAATTGAACATGTGCAGCGCGTTAGCCGAGGCGATTTACCGTTTGAATGGTAAATGAACTGACGCTTCTAGAAGGGTCTGCAAGAAACGCGTGATGACAGCAAGGTTTGTACATTTTGGTCAGTCGAAGTTTACTTGCGAACCGATTAACACAAAAAATATCCCGCTTGATTAAATTAAATAAACCTTAATATAATTAACACGGAACTAGGGTCTTTATTAAAATAAACAATTAATTGCATTTTGGGAAAACTGGTGCCCAACCGGGTTTAAAGTATAGACTCCGTGTGTGAACGTGTTAAATAAAAAGTTACTAATCTAAAAAAAATCCTTTGTTAAAAACTGTGCAACCAATAAACAGCCGTCGCTGTAACACTAACCAAAAAATAAACTGTGCCACTGTGCATCTTATAAACGAGTGTATAAAAAAAAGTAAAATACGGCTATCAAAAAGCCCTCGAACTGATCAGCTACAGCTAGAAAAATTTATACAAATCAAATTGTTTAACCAAAGATACAGCCATCGCTGTTATCAGAATTTAAAATCCAATTGTCACCATAAGCGAACCTCTTATAGGGCAGCAGGAAGACGGTGAGTGAATCAGCTAAGGCAGCTAAGCAAAGCGAACACGTCACCTGCCACGTGCACGAAAATACTTAAGCGTTCATATTGTTGGCAACCAGAGCAATTTTGTTTCAATACAAAATTGCATTAAATGAATTTACCCTTGAAAGATTATTTTGTTGTCTGATGCTCTGTGTCGTTGTGATGTGTGATCTGAAATTTTTCTTTTGAGTTTGTTTTGAGTTCGCCCATTTTTATTGCTATACCTCATATGTCAAACATTGAATATTTTAAAAATAGTGAGGAAGAGTTTATAGAGAGTTACAAAGAATATAAGAAAAGAAAAAATATGCCAGGCGGTGGAGTACCTCAGGGAGGAAGCAATAAGTATGCAGAATTTTGTGCTTTTAATGCAAGCAGCACTCAAAGAGGCGCTTGAATATCAGACAGCCACCTTGAAAGCAGAATTTGATGCCAAGTTTTTGCAGATTTCTAAAGAAGTTCAGAGACTTAAGGTGTCAAATACACCTAAAGTGACGGTGTATGAAGCTGTAAAAATAAGACCAGGGGTATCATGTGACGAGCCATTGGACATAGTGAAGTCCGTTCCAGAATTTGACGGTAAGCAAGAACAATATGTCGCTTGGCGTCAGGCTGCCACGGAAGCGTATGAGTTATTTGAACCATTCGATGGCAGCAGTAGACACTATCAAGCCGTAGCTATTCTTAGAAACAAGATCCGGTGTACAGCGAGTGCCACACTGGCATCGTTTAATACTGTACTGAATTTCAAGGCCATACTGGCTAGATTAGACTTCACCTATGCATATAAAACACCTATAAGGGTAATACGACAGGAAATGGAAACATTGCGACAGGGCGACATGACCTTGTTACAGTACTATGACGAGATTGAGAAAAAATTCACATTGATTGCAAATGAAAGTAGCGAGGCAGCAGTTCTTAACAAACAGTTTAGAGTGGATGCAATGCAGATATTTATTTCCGAGTTGCCCAAAATTTTAAAAACCAACTACATTGGCACTTGCGCAGGAAGCGGAGGCCGGCAATGATAGATATACTTTTGCAACAAACTTCGCGAGAAACGTCGAAGGTGGATCTCAAAAGGCCCGGGGAACAACATCATCCCCTCTGCAAAATCATCGATCTTATGACAACCAGCAGGTTGGAAGAAATCCACATTTTTCTAGGGGTCAAAAGAACAATCCAAGTCTGGTCCCACAGCAACGAGATTCTGCCAGTTTTAAGCAACGTCCTCGAGAGGTCCGAAATACGGGTCTAGAACCCATGGACATAGACCCATATTTTTCCGCATGCGTCAACCAACTAGAGCATGGCCGAACAGAGACTCAACTCCTCAAAACGGCTCTGGGAAAAATCGGCAATGGGTCAATCATACGACCCAGGAGTCAGAACAGGAACATGAAGAACGGGAGTATAATAAAAGGGCAGAAGAGGAGTGTAGGGCAGTGGATGAGGAGCTTTTTGGCGACTCTGACGCAAAAAACTGCTTTTTCGGTTAATAATGGAAAATACGAATTTTGTAGTCTTCCCTTTGGACTAAAAAATCCACCAAGCATTTTCCAAAGGGAAATCGACGATGTCGTACGAGAATTTGTCGGTAAAATGTGTTATGTTTACATAGATGATGTGATTGTCTTCTCAAGAACCGAGGAAGATCATATTGAGCACGTAGACCCCGTGCTAAAAGCGTTGTACGACGCTGGCATGAGAGTATCACTTGAAAAGTTAAAATTCTTCAAGGAACATGTTGAGTACTTAGGGTTTACGGTAACTAATGGAGGAATAACAACTTCCTCTGATAAGGTTAAGACTATCTTGGAATACCAAATTCCTAAGACCCTTTTCGGCTGACTCTTAATTCTTGGGCTGGCCAGCTATTATCGCTGCTTCGTCAAGGGCTTTGCATCCATTGCGAAATCTTTGACGGAATTGCTCAAGGGAGACAACGGCAAGAAAAATATTGCCATAGAACTAAACACCGAACAACTGAAGGCATTTGACAAGCTTAAGCAAATCTTGTCTTCGGAAGACGTACTTCTGACATATTCAGACTTTTCTAAGCCATTTGACTTGACAACTGATGCCACGTCATATGGTCTCGGTGCGGTACTGTCCCAGGCTGGGCGACCAATAACAATGATTTCTCGTACGCTAAGGGACAGAGAAAAGAATTTGGCGACAAATGAGCGTGAGCTCTTGGCCATAGTTTGGGCCCTGCGGACTCTTAGAAACTATCTTTACGGAGTGCGAAATCTTAACAATTATACCGAACACCAACCCCTGACGTTTTCTGTGTCGGATCGAAACCCGAATGCGAAGTTAAAACGCTGGAAGGCTTTCGTTGACGAACACAATGCGAACATAATTTACAAACCGGGAAAGGAAAATTATGTCGCAGATGCCCTCTCTCGGCAGCATGTTAACGCGCTAGAAAATGGTGGCGACTCAGATTTGGCCACCATTCACAGTCAGGAATCCCTCTCATACATGATTGAGAGCACAGACAGGGCGGTAAATTGTTTTCGAAACCAAATAGTAATAGAAGAAGCGGACATGTCTTCCGTTAAGACATTCATAGCTTTTAAGGAAAAAACACGCCACATTATCAGGTTCTCTAAACGTGAAGACCTGTTACAAGAGGTAAAAGATCGAGTTAAAGCAGATGTAGTAAATGCAATACATTGCAGTTTGCCAGTTCTCGCCTTTATGCAACACAAACTGGTTGAAAGTTATCCCTCGACAACATTTAGACACTGCAAATCCTGGGTTCAAGATATAACTGATGGTACCGAACAAAGAGAGATAGTAACAACTGAACATAACAGGGCCCATCGCGCTGCTCAGGAAAATGTAAAACAGATTATGCAAGACAATTTTTTTCCAAAAATAGGTAGACTCGCGTAAGAGATCACGGCGAATTGCACGATCTGTTCTAAGGCTAAATACGATAGGCACCCAGCAAAACACCTTCTGGGAGAAACACTAATACCATCGGGAGTAGGTAAGGCACTTCACATTGATATATTCTCAACCGATAAAAAATCATTTCTGACTTGTGTAGATAAATTTTCAAAGTTTTCAATTTTATATCCGATAGAGTCAGGAGCAATAGTGGATGTTTAAATCCCATAAATTTTTTTCCACATACAAAAACAATATTCTGCGACAATGAAAAATCATTAAATTCCGAGACGATCAAAACCATGTTGTCAAATAACTTTGACATACAAATCCAGAATGCGCCTCCGTTGCATAGCACATCAAATGGACAAGTAGAAAGGTTTCATAGCACTCTCATCTAGATAGCTAGATGCATCAAGCTCTCAAAAAAATTCGAGAACACGACAGAGCTGATTTTGATGGCAACGGTAGAGTACAACAAAAGCGATCGATTTGGTCCGATCGCTTCCAGCAGACCTAGAGGCAGAAGTCAGAAATAAGATCCAAGAGACACAGAATAAGTGCATAGAACGTGAAAATAAAAAAAGAAAAGACAAACAGTACCAAGTGGGAGAGAAGGTGCTTCTTAAATCGAACAAAAGATTGGGTAACAAGCTCACTCCTCTCTATGTAGAAAAGGTTGTGGAGGCGGACCTCGGGACGACTGTCCTAATAAAAGGGAGGAAGGTCCATAAAGATAGCTTAAAATAAGTTCGACTATGTTAAATTCTTCTAGGCTTAATTCGTTAGTAATGTTACTGACATAGACAACGATACGACACGCAACCGGGACAATGAAACTGAGTGACTATTCGACTACTGACTACATACCTCTCACAGACGGCGACATAACGGTTTGGGACGAGTACGGTTACCTCGGACACTCAACTAACCTGACAACTTACGAAGTTTACGTGACAGGAACAGCAAACTGCATAGACGACTTTGAACAGCAGCACCTGAAGGACGTGCTAACGGACGACCTGAGACGTATAAAGACGTTACTGGAAACACTGAGGGTTCATCATAGGCAGGCCAGAAGCATTAACGTGCTGGGGAAGGCATTAAAGGTAATAGCCGGAAATCCGGATTTCGATGATTGGGAACAGGTTAGGTTCAAGCAGCAGGAGCTGATAGAGGCTGAGAGTAGCCAGATCGAAATAAATTCCAAATTTAAGCAAAGAATGGACGAACTCATAAATTCGGTAAATTTTATGTATCGGTCCTACGCGATAGACTCAGATCATCTATAAGAAATAATCTTGACCAACAATCGAATGGTCACCACTGACCTTCAAAATTTAATTGTGGCCTTAACTTTGGCTAAATTGAATCTGGTTGCCCCTACAGTTCTGAATGAATTAGATGTTAGGGAAATAATTGGTGAACGTCTCACAGACTTTAGTATAACAAATTTGCTTAGGGTATCTACTATTAAGGTCTTCCAAAATATTGAAAACTTACACTTCCTACTTAAATACCCAACACCTAAAATAGTTTGCAAGATGGTTAAACTCTACTCCGTTCAAAAAAAAACAATAGAACAATTGACTTTAGCGACGACAATGTGGTTGCGGACTGCGGAAGCCGCGTTCTCGCCGTTGCACACTGGTTTTTTATGTGTTTTTTTTTTGGCAGAAAGTCAAAAAAAATTTGTAACGGAATAAAAAAATTTATGGTTTCTTTATATTTAGGATAGTCTAATTAGATAAAAAAAAAAGTCGTTTTTTACTTTTTTATGCAACACTGGCTTATCGCCCACCTTTCAAAGACAGCTGATTGTCGATAACATGCGTAAGACAAAATTGTTTATACGTATTTCCTCAGAGAATTAAAAAAGTTTAAAGTGTTGTCATGGAAAACAGTAGCACAGGTGTAGCGTGTGGAATTGCTGTTTTGTATATACCACTAGTATTGACTATATGTTAGGCTAAGAAGGTTCGTGCACTTCTGGCTTCTCTCTGGTCTAAGCTCGTCGGATGGGGTGTGGGTTCTTTTCTTACCTAAACATATACGCGCTATGGGAAAAATAATGATTAAGTGCACTACGGAAATGAAAATCGACAACTAAATTGTATTCAAATAAACCACACTGTTTATGGATGCTATATGCTGGTCATATTGTGCTAGGATACTAGGATGTTGATCGGATTCCGCTCTGTACCCTCCCTACCATGATAGCTCGCGGACTTCTCGGCTATCCCTTGCTCAATATTACGTATAAGTATTACATTTCACTATTATTGGTGTTCATTTGGTCGGCGATGAACCTCATTAAGTTATCAGACTTGCATGATTAGGTAAACATTATAATTCATTTTATTTTATTCATTAGGTTTAAGGTATTTTGACGTAAAGATGTTTAGAGATTTCATATTTAAATCCAATGGCAATGACAATTCTTAATAAAAAAACAAGGAGTAAGAAAATATTTAAATGAACGCGCAGTAGTTTCACTTCTTTTTAAAACAATGGCATTTCACAATTATTTCATATAGATATATGTTCATATGGATCACTACAAAACATAACTACATTGGCGATGCAGATGACATACCATTTGCAATATCAATTATTTACATACATTTTGTTACTCACAGATGATATCCGCTTGATCGATGGGCCCTTCGATGTCGCTAACGTGCTGTTTTGGAAGAAGGTTTATGTAGTTATGTGTGTGTGTCCATATATGTGCTCGTTTTCAAATGCTACTGCGAGTTGTACAAGTTTTAAATTGCCTTAGGAATATATGTGTACAAAAGAGAAGTGATTAGATAGAGTTTAAGTGAAAAGATTTGATACAAAAATGTACCTATACCAGTGTGATACTTTTGTTAGCACGCCGCCTTTGGGCTGCCGAAATAAAAAGAATGCCTTAGCGTTTCCCTGTCGCTGCTGTGGTTGGGGGGAGAGAACCTATGTCAGGCTGGATATACCCTTGTCGCTATGGCTCTTACCACTATATGCCTCCGGTCTGCAACTATAAAATTCCGATACGTATAGCTCTCAAGCCCTTATGGCGTGATGATCATCTAAATGATGTCGGAATCAGGTCGAATTTATGAGTCGCATCCGTTGTTAACTGATATACTGGCTCAGCGCGTTTCACGACCCTATTTTAACGCGGTGGCTGAGTATGTCAGTTTTTAACGCCTAGTGTATAGTTTTGCAGCCACTGGAGCTCCTTATGGACAAGACCGGGCCGGCTGGCAACGTGGAAACGCTTTCCAAGGCCGGCCGTGTTTAAATCAAATATCGTTGCTATAAGTAAATATATATATGTAATCAGCATTGAGTATTTGTTTAAACTTTCACTGAATATCACCTTTTTGTATGTTTTTCACAATGACTTTCAAACTGTGCAGTCGCGTCTGCTGGCAAAGTTACACAGCAATTAGCGCTGATATTCACGGACGTTATAATAACTTTGGCTTTCTTTTAATTACGGCCTTTATTACTTGCGAATTGTAATGTATTTTTATGTATATATTCTTTCCGCAAATGTATCCTTTTCAAAATTGTATATTGGGACGCTTTGGTGACAGTCTGCTTTGCGCTCTGATTAAAATGTGAATTCACGTCGAATTCGCCCTCCTTTATAGACAACGAGAGAATATTTGCCGTTCCAACACGCGCAGTATTAGAACGGTTGGTGCCAAAAGTAACGGTTGATCATCTTATTTCTTTATGTTCTCTCTGAGACGACGGCGAATTGGGAATTGTCGTTTGAGTGCGGCGAATTATTTGACCGCTTTTAGATAATTAGAGTTTAAGAGAGTTTATGAGTGCAAGCTAGACAACGGCCACTACACAGGTATGTAGATTTGTAGTTCACTAACATTTTTGTGTATGTTATATGTTTTTGTGTAGTTGTATCGTGTTTTGTTTATGTGCCTTTTTTACAGTCAACTTAACAAATGTAGCTGTGTTTCGTGGAATATAACTTTTGTATGGCAAACCACTTCAAAAGAATTTTAACGGCAAGTTATTAACTAACATGTGTATAATATTATACAACTAGTTTCATATGCTCCTTTTTGTTCCTTTTTGAAAAAATTACGTTTTTGTAGATGAATACTTGTTTGGGCATGCAGAGCTACTAGACATTTGGAGCAACAATAGTCGCTCTGAGGATGCAGTTAGGCAGCATATATTTAAAAAAATTGGTCAGAATAATTTAAATGAATGTTGTATTTCATTGGTAAATAAAAAAGTTAAGTTCTTCTTTGATTACGTAAGGAAACATTTGCCAGGTTGCAATAGATCGTTGGACAGGTTGAAAAAAAACACATCAAATGGCTGGCATCTAGTATTAGTATAATCGCTGATTGCAAAACTCCAAACAAAGTTGGTCGTCCAAAACTAGTTTATGAAAAGGCTAGTGACCGACTTAAAAGAAAATTAGCTTCGCACCTTGCGGATGAAAATAATAATTCTGTACCATTACTCTTGCATGCTGTTTCAGTTTCGGCTAAAAAAGGAAATGAAAAGGACATGGCAGTTGTATTAAAAGCAGCTGGTAACAGCGATAATATCAATAATATAAAAAGAAAAATCTTCTCTTCTGAGCCCACACAAATGTCCGTCGACAATGCATTAGCCTTTTTATTTGAAAACGGATTTACAAAAAGTCAATACATCAATTTAAAACGGAATACAAAAGTACGCGGCTTTGATATTTCCCATCATATCCTGATGTTCTTAATGCTAAACTAAAGCTTAGACCAAATGGCATCGAGTATTTTGAGAATAAAGCGCAAGTTGAGTTACAACAACTCTTAAACCACACAACTTCGCGGATTCTTGAAATGCAGTATGAAACTTTCAAAGCAAATACCAACTCGATAGAATGCCAATTAATATTTAGCTATGGATATGATGGATCGCTGTTTGTTACTACAATTGTGCCATTAAAATTAGTAGACAATGAACAAAAAATATTTTGGATCAACAGATCGCCACAATCTATACGGTTTTGTCGTCCTTTAAAAATTGAATTTATTAAGGAAACTCGAGAGCTTATAATATTAGCAGAAAAAGAAAACTTGGATACCCAGACTCGTAATCTACACATATATTTGCATAAAATAAACAACATTAATATATTTGTAAAATATGTTCAGTTTGGAATAAGCCCTTTACATGCGTGGATTCGCTTCTTTGAATTTGTTTTAAAACTTACATACAGAGCTGATCTTAAAACTTGGCATGTAAAGGACTTTGATAAATTAGTGGAACGAAAGCATTTTATACAAAAACAAATGATGGATAAAATGGGTCTCAATGTGGACAAGCCGTTACCGAATGGAAGCGGAAATTCAAATGATGGCAATACAGCCAGAAGGGCATTTTCTAATACAGCCTTACCGTCGTCAATATTAAATATAGATTACGACATTCTTTATAGCTTTTATATTATTTTAATAACGATTTCCTCAGAATATGAAATTGACCCAGAAAAATTTAAAACATTTTGTAAAAATGTTTTTTTGGCCTATCAGAACAAATATCCTTGGTATCCTATGCCACCTACTGTTCACAAGGTGTTAGTTCGTGGGCATCAAATTATAGATAATTGTTTGGTGCCTGTTGGCTGTCTTGGTGAGCATGCGTCCGAATCGAGGAACAAATTATATAAGAGCGATCGGAGAAGACATGAAAGAAAATGCAGTCGCCTAGATACTATGACCGATATTTTTAACAGAGCTCTAGATACGTCTGATCCTTTGTTGTCTAGTATTTATCTAAAAGAAAGACAAAGGAAAAATAAAAACAAAAATATGCCGCAAGAGGTCAGTTCTCTACTTAAATCACCATGCGTTGGAAGCGATCATGATGATCATGGTGATTGCCAGGACATCGACGAGGGCGAGGAGGACGATGAAAGAGAACTTCTACAGAAAGATCATGAACTTGATGTAGTAGCCTCAGACGAAGAGTTTTTTTAAATTAATAAAAAATAAGTTTAATTTTTTTTGTAAGTATAATAGCATAACAATGACATATGATAAATTTATTTTTTAATTTCAGGACAAAATGATTTGGACCATCATATACATCTTAATATGATTTTATTTTTGATTTTCTGTATACTATATAATATCAATAAAACATGTAATTAAATAAAGATACAAAATTTTTTTTCTTTGCTAAGGTAAATATTTTTATGGCATATCGGCCAGATCGTTTATATGGCAGCTAGGTATATGAAAGTTGACCAAATCACTTGAAACTTTGTGAATCATCTTGGGAGAAGTAAAGAGTAACACAAACCAAATTTGGTGAAAATAGGTCATCATTTCGAATTTCTGCCAAAAAAAAAACACATAAAAAACCAGAGTGCGTTGGAGACTGCATCGCTGGCGTGAAGACTACATTTTGCATAGCAGCACACTGTGCCGCCCGATCGATTTACTTAGACCCGATAATGGTTGTGGGTGAAGGCGTCGTACTCATCAATGATACAACCGTACTTGTGGCTGAAAAAGGAAGACCAGAGTTAACGTCAACCGGCACCGTGATGATCACCTTTGACGGTGAAATAACCGTAAACGGCACAAAACACGTAAATAGACGTGGGATTCTGGAGAAAAAACCCGGCAGTTCTCGCCGTTTCTCACATCAATGTCACCGAGTTCCGAAAAGATCTAAGCCTACCGTTCCTCCATGAAATGGGGCTAGAGAACTGGAGACATTTCGCCAATCTCCGTCAGAAGGTGACTTCCAGACCGATCAACAGTGCCGCCGTCACCTTGGTGCTGATTATCTCGGGTATCATTGCGTTCTTGGCTTGACAGAAGAGTTGCGCTGAGCAAAAGCAAATTAAAAAAATCATTGCCCTAAAAAGAACCCTAGAGCGAGCCGAGGACGGCCCACACTTGAAGGAGGGAGGAGTTAACCCGAGTACGTTGGCTTCAGGTTCCCATAACTAACCTGAGTCAGAAATTAATTACTCTCAGCCCACTGTGACATTGAGTTATAATTTGCGACAGTTGGAATTCACTCAAAGAGAGTTATCCACAGAACGCACTCATTTAAGAGCGAATTTACTCAAATTGCGAGGCTTATCCGAATGGAACATGTGCAGCGCGTAAGCCGAGGCGATTTACCGTTTGAACGGTAAATGAACTGACGCTTCTAGAAGGGTCTGCAAGAAACGCGTGATGACAGCAAGGTTTGTACATTTTGGTCAGTCGAAGTTTACTTGCGAACCGATTAACACAAAAAATATCCCGCTGATTAAATTAAATAAACCTTAATAAAATTAACATGGAACTAGTGTCATTATTAAAATAAACAATTAATTTCATTTTGGGAAAACTTATATGTGCTAAAGCATAACGTTAAGAAATGAGTACTTCAAATGTAAATCGCAATGTAAATCAAAATTGTCGGTTTGCGAGGGCGGTAGGCGTGTTATTCCAAATTGAAAATACTTGATCTGCGTATGGTATACAGGAATCTTCTTCCTGAATTTGGTGTCCCTAGCTTTTTTAATAGCTGAGATCGGCGCGTTCATCCAGCCAGACAGAAATGGTTTAATCAACTCGGCTAGTGATCCTGAGCAAGAATATATATACTTTATGGGGTCTCCGACGCCTCCTTCTGCTTGATACATACATTTGCACAAAGCTAGTATACCCTTTTTTGATCAATATCCAACAGACTCAACAAAATGGCATCGAAGCAATGATGCTATCCCTATAGCAAAGCATCAAAGGCTTTATGACGTTCAAACAAATTATTTTGCAAGAGCTCATGAAAAACGAAAATATCCTGATACAACTTCTTGTATAAAAATCCCCATAATGGCTTCCCTACGGATATCTCTGTGGAACGCAAAAGGCGTTTCAAGGCATAACGAAAAAAACATGGACGTAATGCTACTATCAGAAACGCACCTCACAAATAAATACAATTTTCATATACCAGAATACTTGTTCTATGGTACAAATCATCCAGATGGTAAAGGCACTGGAATACTCATCAGAAATCGCATAAAACACCACCACTTAAACAATTTTGACAAAAACCACTTACATTCTACGTCCATACCCTTACAACTCAAAAATGCACTATGGTCCAGAATTCGATTTTTTGGGCATAAAGTCGAGTTTTCGATGTTAATATATCGTTGTTTTCTTATTTTAATTCTAAAGTAAATACATCACACATTAAAAAAAATCGCCACCAAAGCTTTATGAGAGCTTTTAAAAATTAGCTAACGAACAGCTGATTTCTGAATAGAAATGCGCGCCAATATATTTAGTTGCTCTATGTTGTGCCACACGTGTAAAATAGGTCCAGAAAATGTAACTATATTATGGAAAGTAATCTTCAAGGAATGCTCTTTTTAATGTATATGGTATTGTTATTTTATGTATAGTTCTAGGAACTTAGTGTTGTGTAACGTCCAATTTATGTGTATTTTTTTAGAAAACTAACATGCGTTCTCCGTCTTTCGTGGAATATAACTAATAAGCTGTTCCATGCTGAAAGCAACTAATTGGTCCAGATTGTACTTGTGAGTGTTGTCTTTAGCCACAAATCAAAAACTCATCCCCCTTCCTCTCCCATTTCTCATATTTTGCTAATATATAGGCACGGTTGACTTTAGTAACAGCGAACTTTTCGAAATATGGCGCAGCAACAATCAAAAAATTCGATGTGTATCGGATTGGAAATACACCAAAATTAATAAAAACCCTTTGGAATCTAAGATTTTAAAGGAAATAGACAAAAAAATCAATAATTTTAATAGTTACATTCATAAGTACCTTCCCAAATGTAACTACATGCATGAACGGTTCATTTCTAAGCATATTGAATGGCTGGCGTCTAAAATATCAATTAGACTCGATGAAACCTGCAAGACACCACAGCAAATGAGACGTCCAAACTTATCTTATACAAATGCGGGTACAAGACCAAAAAGAAATTGGCATCTGAGCTTGCAAATGAAAATAATTGTGACACAAATCTTCTTGCACATGCTGCAGCACTCTCTGCAAAGAAACAAAGCAAGAAGCACACGGCTTTTATTCTTAAAAAAACCATAACCACCCCCGAATATTTAACTGAATCAAAAAACAATTTGATATACAAAAATCCATTCCACTTATACCCGATGAAGCTTTGGCTTTCCTTCTAGAAAATTCTCTTACAAAACAGCAATACATGAACACTAGACTTATGAATAAAAGTCGCCACTGTAACATTTATTCAACCTATAGTCTAGTAATGGAATCTAAATTACAATGCCGTCCTGTAAATATAAACGTAACGGAAACCTCTGCCCAAGTATCATTACAAAACCTTTTGGATCATACTGCGCACAGAAATATTAAAATGCAAGCTGATGTTTTAAATCAGTTTTCAAACAGTTCTGAAATGAAACTAATATGCAGCTATGGATTTGATGGTTCAACGGGTCATTCAATATACAAGCAGAGGTTCACTACGGAAACACCTGGCGAACAGCTTTCAGATCACTCCATTTTTTTTATTTCTGTTATACCCATAAAAAATATAGACTCTTTTGAAAACAACATAGGGAATAATAGAACACCGCAATCTATACGATTTTGCAAGGCTCTACAAATAGAACTAGTAAAAGAAACTACGTCCCACATAATTATGGAAAAGAACCTTTTAGATTCTCAAATAAATAATCTCAAACCTTCTTTTTTAAATTGAATGAAAATCGTAACATAACAGTATTGATGGCAAAGTGCTTAACGTTTTAACTGAAACTAAATCTACTGAGAGTTGTCCAATCTGTGGTGTCACTCCAACAAAAATATTAGAAATAACAGATTTTAATTCTGATCTTTTTGTCCCAAAGCGTGGAGCTTTTCAGTTTGGAGTAAGTCAATGGCATGCCTGGATTCGATTTTTAAAATTTGTCTTGAACATTTCATATAAAATTGAATTAAAAAAATGGCATATTAAAGGTGATGATAAGATTGAAATGAGCAAACGGAAAAAATATGTTCAAGAAAAGTTTTGGAACGAAATGGGCCTTCGCATAAGCATGCCAAAGCAGAATGGAAGCGGCAATAGCAATGACGGTAACACGGCTAGGAGAGCTTTTGCCAATACCAAACAATTTGCATCTATTACCAACTTCAGCGAAGATCTTTTAAATAAATTTCACACCATTTTAATCCTTCCTAAGATTCCTCGGATCCATTATTGTCTAGTGTTTCTCTAAAGGATAGAGAAAGAAAAAATAAAAAAAAACCCTTCTCAAAAGAGGTATTACGGCTTTTGGACCTTCCGTCTACAGCTGAAAATGAAAACGATCTGTAGTGCGATTCTGATGACGATGAGGATATTTATAATATTGAATTGGATGAAGAAGAAAATTGCATTTAAAAAATAAGTAAGTAATTAAGTAGAACAGGAAATAATATGTATTTATTCTAAATCTACTAGCAATTAGTTTTCAGGGGCGGCAAGTGTGGGCGTGGTCGAACTGGCCAAATATTTTTGTCATAAATTATCAATGCCATAACAATAAAACAAAAAAAAAGTATAAAATTTCGTTGACTCCTGAGTCATACTAGCAGTTAATATGGGAGGCAAGAGAGGGCGTGGTCGCACGGACTCCAAATTTTGTGTACAAACTATTTGTGATTTAATAACAAAATGTACAAAGTTTCAAGTCTGTAGCTTAATTTTTAGACTTTATGCCAAAAAAATCGAATTCTGGACCATAGTGCAATGGTCAATGACTCTAGCCGCAGTCTACTGCCCACCACGCTTTCCAATCTCTGAGGATCAATTCATGGAATTCTTTAACACACTAGGCAACAGATTCATCGCAGCGGGTGACTATAATGCCAAGCACACCCATTGGGGATCTCGACTTGTGACGCCAAAGGGTAAGCACAATGCGCTTACCGCCGAAGCACTAGCAGATTTATCATCAGATCACTCACCTGTTCTTTTAAATATGCTAAATCGCACCCACACAGTCGACCCACCCCATAGACTCACAAATTTTAAAACAAACTGGCCAAGATATAAAAAGTATGTCTGTTCACACATAGAACTAACGCCGGTATTATCGACTAAGAAGGATATAGACAAGTCAACGGACACTTTTGAAAATATTCTAGTTTCGGCTGCAGAGGCTTCAACCCGGCCAGTGACGTATTCAAAACCAAACTACATCAGAACTAACCGAGAAATCGAGCGGCTGGTATTAGATAAACGACGCCTACTTCAAGGCACATGCTTAAAATAGCAGGCTTACCAAAGCTCTTAAACAAGAGGAGAGAGCCAACGTTCACTAAGAGTTTACAGAAACTTAAAGACTCCAATAGCGTCAATTACGCCACTACAAAGTCCCTCTGGCACCACCAAGAGCCAGTGTTTTCGCTGACCATTTACAAAATGTATTCCGACCAAATCCCGCTACCAACTCATTTATTCTCCCTCCTTTAATAGCAGCAAATTTAGAACCTCAAGAACCCATTGAATTCCGACCATGTGAATTATCTTCTGGCTTCGATTTAATAACTCAAAAAATGCTCATTGAACTCCCAAAATGTGCTATTCTGCATATCTGCTTGTTGTTCAACGCAATCGCCAAACTTGGATATTTCCCTCAAAAATGAAAAAAGTCGACCATAGTAATGATTCCAAAGCCAGAAAAAGATAAAACGCAGCCATCATCATATAGACCGATAAGCTTACTAACTTGTCTCTCGAAGTTGTTTGAAAAATGCTACTCCTGCGAATTAGCCCTCATCTTAAGATAAACAACACACTTCCAACACATCAATTTGGCTTCAGAGAAAAACATGGAACCATCGAACAGGTCAATCGAATCACGTCAGAAATTCGTACTACTTTTGAATCGAGAATATTGCACAGTCATTTTTCTAGACGTCGCGCAGGCATTTGACAGAGTGTGGCTGGATAGACTTTTATTTAAAATAACCAAGCTATTGCCCCAAAACACACAAAAGCTACTGAAGTCGTACCTATACAACAGAGTGTTTGCAATAAGATGCAATACAAGAAACTCACGCGATTGCGCAATCAAAGCTGGAGTGCCACAAGGCAGTGTTCTGGGTCCAATCCTATACACCCTGTATATGGCGGATTTCCCCACAATCAGATTTCAATCTGACAACCTCTACGTTCGCTGATAATACCGCGATAATCAGTCGCTCCAAATGCCCAACAAAAGCCACGGCACTCCTATCCCGACACTTAACATCTGTATGCCCACCAGTGGTCCTGAATAACATATGCATTCCACAAGCCGACGAGGTATTATATCGATACATCTTAAACTTAAAGCAAGGAATCTCCACTGGAATCTCTCCTAAAAATCAAACTAGTAATCGAAGTAATAGATGAGAAAAAATGAAATACAAAGAAAAGCTGACCACCCATCCAAATCCCCTCGCAAGAAAACTAATCCGTGTATGCAGTCAAAGCCGGCTGCACCGCAACGACCTCCCATTCCAGCAATAAACTTATTAGGACATTAATCACAAACACTATCACTAAGTGAAAGTTAACTAAGCTAGATTAAGATCTGAATACTTATTGTTAGTCTCTTAAAACAAAGTGAAAATTCAATAAACAATAGAAAGCAAACAAAAAAAAAATTAAGAATAAGAACAATGACTTTATTTTTCCAAATCCAATTTACAACAGATTGCCCTAAGCTGTCCCTAACAAGCTGTGAGTCCTCAAGCGGTCTTTAGAATTAGGGAATGTTGTCGAACTGAGGTAGCTGATATTGTGGCTCGGTCAAAGATTGTTCGCAGATTGATGGTGCGAGGATCGGTGGTACCTTTGTTTCCATTCCAGGCGTGGGTCCTAGTTGCAATGTTATGCTCCTCTGCCTTTGACTATAGGTGTCTAAGCCCAGGATGAGAATCAGGGCAATGCCAAAGATAGTCAGCAGAATTATGCTATTGACCGTTGAATGAGTTTTTATATGCATCAGCTGTCCAGTGTTATTTATGTGCAATGCTTCCAGTGCTTCAAGTAATAGAACCTTAAGTCTCTCTTTTTCTTCAGCAGTGAACTGCACAAGAGGTGCTGCAGGGGTGAAGACTATAGGTTTCAAGTTGCTGAACCGCTTGATGTCTATAATCAGCGAGTCATTTGATAGCTGAACAAGGTAGGTTCCCTCTAGGTGAAGCTCCGTATTGTTCCAGATTACGTTTCCATCGTAGTCGTTTAGTAGGATGATTCCGTCGTCGACTTCTTCTAATTTGGATACGTGGTCGGCATTGCCAAAACTACACAGCGGTTCTTTGCCTAACTAACTAACTTTGGAATACAATTTGAATTACTTATATTAACAATTTTTATCCCCTTGGACCATAGAAAATGATCAAAAAAGGGTATATTAACTTTATGCAAATGTATGTAACGGGCAGAAGGAGGCGTCGGAGACCCTCATTCTTGCTCAGGATCACTAGCCGAGTCGATTGATCCATGTCCGTCTGTCTGTCTGTCTGACTGGATGAACGCGCCGATCTCAGCTATTAAAAATGCTAGGGACACCAAATTTAACATGAAGATTCCTGTATACCATACGGAGATCAAGGTTATTTTCAATTTGGAATAGCACGCCTACCACCCCCGCCAATTTCGGTTTACATTGCGATTTACATTCGAAGTACTCATTTCTTAAAGTTCTTCTTTAACATATATATAGATTAATACTACATGAACTTATCCTTAAAATTGCAATCCGATTGGACAATAAACACTGAAGTTATTAGATAAACCATTTCGACCCTTCGACAAGCAAAGAAGTTGTCGATGACGTCAGAACTAAAAATTACTTGTGCAGGAAAGAAAATGACAAACAATGCGAACGCGAAGCGCGAGCTGTTTCTCGACTCTTCTTTTCCATGCACATGTCAATTACCGAAAATACATGTGCGTAAATATATGTATGTATGCTAACACTCAACAAACAGTTTCTTGACATACTGTATAATAATACTCAACCAATAGGTGGCGTGGAAAATGAATATGAATGTATGCAAGTATTTACATGCTTGTGTATGTCGCCGCTTTACACAAAATTATATGTCACTAGTTTATATTATAATTGTCATGCTGAAGCATTATAACATGTTAATGTTCATTTAAATAAATATATAAAATAAATAAAATAATGAAACGTAAAACAATTCGCAGAATTATGTAGAATTTGTCTTGTGCCGTTCGATGCCTGGGCCAACGGTTGTTTCTGTTTTGCGTAGCCTAGGCGCGATATGTCTGTAAGAAGTGTGGCGCCGAGCTTTGAGCTTCGAGTAGCTGAATTCAAGTGAACTCCGGCGAACTGCAGTAAGAGATTTAATCCCGACTCCGCTGGATCTTGTGCATCGACCTGGAGCGCTACTGTCGATCTCATCGTAGCTGAAAATCCTCTGGACGGCAGTGCTTTGTTAATAGAACTAAGCAAATCTTTGGAGGACAGTGCTTCTAATTGGCTTTCGCAAATATGCTTTTCTGGAATGACATGGAGTGAGTTCAAAGAACTATTTCTGCAGCAATTTTAAGGCAACGAGACCCCAGCATCAGCATTGTTCAATGTCTTGAACGGTCGACCCAGTGACGGCGAATGCCTTTCTGTGTATGGCAACCGACTTATAACAACATTTAAGGCCAAATGGAAGTCTATGACAAAAGAAGAAATTGCGGTACCAACTGTTCTGGCGCATGCGGCAATTGTTGATACAAGAATTCAACGCACGGTGTTCACAACTACTATCAAAACACGCAATGAGCTACAAAATTAGTTGCGGGCGTTTTCATTTGCCAGAAGAAGGGACCAATCTCTACCGGAAAATTCTGCAAGCAGGAAAGCACGCTTGCACACGCATGGAAATAATACCGTAACTAGCACACTACAAATTCTATCAAAAGTCATTATTAGCGGATACCCGATTGAAGTCCTTTTCCATGTAGTCCTTAATAGCTACATTAATTATAATATAATAATTGGGCGTGAGATTTTAAATCAAAATTTTGGAGCTACAACTATATAACTATTGAAAAGATTGAACTTTTCAAGACTAAGTCTGTAACACCTTTTCTGCTTTGAGTAATATTGCCGATCTTTCTGACCTTGATACCGAATTGTGTGCTGTGGATAAGTCAAACTTAAAAGACATTTTGAATGAATTTGCAGACTCATTTATTAGAGGATTTCCGAAAAAACGCGTTACAACCGGCGAGTTAGAGATAAGCCTAATTGACCCCATCAAAACTGTGCATAGGCGACCCTATCGCCTTAGTAAAGAGGAAAAAGAAATTGTGAGAACAAAATTAATGAATTGCTATCATCAAATATTATTCGTCCTAGCAGTTCTCCGTTTGCCAGGGCCGCTTCTGATCGACTATGCGTGGATTACCGTGAATTAAATGCAAACACCATTGCCGAAAATTACCCTTTGCCGCTAATAAGCGACCAAATATCTTGGCTACGCTGCGCTAGGTACTTTTCATGTTTAGATATGGTTAGCGGTTTTCACCAGATCCCTATTCACCCAAATTCTATTGAACGTACAGCATTCGTTACTCCGGCGGGTCAATTCGAATTTTAAAGCATGCCATTCGGGTTAAAAAATGCTTCATCCGTATTTCAACGTGCAGTAATAAAAGCCTTGGGTGAACTTGCATACTCATATGTTATTGTTTCTATGGATGACATTATGATAGTATCACATTGAATATCCCAAAATGCTCATTTCTAAAAAAAGGTGTCGAATATCTTGGTTTTCAAGTTAAGGAGGGTGAAATTCGACCCAATCCGGGTAAAATACAAGCATTAAAAAAATTACCTCCTCCACAGTCAGTTTCCCAAGTAAGACAGTTTATTGGTCTTGCATCATATTTTCGGAAATTTGTGCCAAAATTTTCAGAGTTAATGAAACCGTTGTATGGTCTTACTTGTAAAGGTAAAATATTTGAATGGAAACCAGAGCATGAGCAGATCCGCAGCAAGGTTATGAAAATACTGACAAATAAGCCAGTCCTTATTATATTTGACCCGAAATATCCCATTAAGTTGCACACTGATGCTAGTATGAATGGCTATGGAGCTATTCTTCTTCATAAAATTCACCATAAGCCTCATGTTATCGAGTATTATAGCAAGCAAACATCTTCTACCGAATCTCGATATCATTCATACGAGCTTGAAACTTTAGCCGTATACAATTCCATGAAACACTTTCGGCCTTATTTACATGGACAACGTTTTACTGTATTTACTGATTGTAATTCGCTAAAAGCGACACGCAGTAAAATTGATCTTACGCCACAAGTCCACCGTTGGTGGGCGTATATGCAATCTTTTGATTTTGATATCCAATATAGACCAGGTACTAAAATGCCTCATGTTGATTTTCTTTCGCGTAATCCGCTATCAGCCAAAACAATTGAACAGTCTTTTACAAAGGCAGAAGTTAAGCATGTCTTGTTAGCCGAAATAACAGACAACTGGCTTCTTGCCGTGCAACAAAAAGATCCAGAAACTTCAGCTATCGTTTTGAAAATTCAAAACAACGAACTCGGAGTTTAGTAAAAAGTTACGAATTACGCTCAAAAATGCTTTATCGCAAAATCCAGTGAAATGGAAAAACTCGGTGCCTCCCTGTAGTCTCCAGACCATTCACATTTTCAATAGTAAACCATGTCCATGAAGCGGTTGAGCACCTTGGGTGGGAGAAAACTTTGGACAAAATGTACGAATTTTATTGGTTCGAAAAGATGGCTAAGTGCATCCGAAAGTTTTTGGAAAATTGCATAACTTGCAAATTGACTACCTTAACCTCCATCCGGAAAGTTGCCAATTGAACTACACCCCATACCCAAAGTAGATATCCCATGGCATACGATACATATTGATATTACGGGCAAGTTGAGCGGAAAGAGGGATCAAAAGGAGTATATTATTGTATTATTGTATATTATTTACTAAGTTTGTCTATTTATACCACACAGTAAATATGAACAGCGAAAGTTGTATAGACGCTTTAAAATCGGCAATATCCATATTTGGTGTACCATCGCGAATCATTGCAGATCAGGGTAGATATTTTACTGGATCAAGTTTTAATGAATTCTGTTAAATGCAAAAAATAAATTTACACTTAATTGCAACAGGCGCCAGTCGCACAAATGGGCAGGTAGAACGTGTTATGAGCGTTTTAAAACGTATGTTAACTGCAGTCGAAAGTAGTCAGCGTTCTTGGCAAGATGCCATAGGTGAAATTCAACTAGCTAAAAATTGTACTGTAAATCGAATAACGAAATCTAGTCCTCTGGAATTGTTAATAGGGAAAGAGGTACAACCTTTACCATAAACATGCTATCGATTTGTGAAGAAATTAGTAGAGTTGATATAAATTTTGTAAGAAAAATGGCCAAAGAAAATATGCAAAACAATGCATTGTTTGATAAGGAAAGGTTTGATAAAAATAAAGCTAAAATCAATCATTTTAAAGTTGGCGATTATGTTTTGCTCAGAAACGAGGAGAGAAATCAGACCAAATTAGACAATAAATTTAAAGGCCCATGCCTTGTGGCAGAGGTGCTGGATGGCGACCGTTATGTTTTGAAATCTTTAGCTAATAAGCGACAGAAGAGATTCCCGGAGAGTTGGATATGTGTAATGAGAGCGCATTGGTGGATTCCAATGAGAGGGAAAACGTTGAAAGAGACATTACAGACATGTTCGTGGATTCGAACTAGAGAAGGTGTTGAAAGAGACGCCAAATCGTTAAAAGAGACGATAAATCGTTGAAAGAGACGATAAAACGTTGAAAGAAACGCTATTGACGTTGGTGGTTCAGGCACTATATCTTTAGCAGTCCACATTATGGAGTTGGCAGTGCTAACAGGCACACGAGTTATTATGTTGGCTTGATAAATGTCTGCCGACTGACGTGTGGCAAAAGGCCGTTTTGGTGGGTGTCCTGAACGTCAGAGTACACTGCAACATTGCAATTCTTTTTAGACCTCACTGTCCGGCTGTTGAAAATTGTATAACGAATTCAAGTATAAACAAGAGCAACAGTCGAGTTGCACACGACAGTAGGATACCCTTGTTGTATAATACTAATTGCAAGCTATAAATTAATAATAATACTGGAGTGCGCTGCCACCTTGCTTCAATTTCGATATTTTGCCAATAATTTATCGCCGCAATTCCCTAAAGCGGTGTGAGCAGTAGATATCGGTATTTCTTTATAAATTTTAAATTGGTTAATATCGATAACAAGGTCCAAGGGTATAAAAATAAAAAAATAATAATAATTATCAAACCAATTTTCCATTCAATGGTTATACTTAACTATTAGATAATTAAATTTAAATTATTAAAATATGCCTACATACATATTTACATATATCCTGTCATTTAGATTTCTTAATTTCTAACCTATTCCAAACATTACAAACTCATGCCTGAATACTAACAGATATCCCATTGTGATGGCTATGCAAAACCTCAAAAGTCCTAGCACTAATCTTTTCATTATCTAGTATATTTGAAAACGCCTAATCAATATGTGTATCCATATTGGTAGTGGACGTTTTCAAATCTAACAAACTCCTTAATCCTTTGCTAATCAAAAAATTATAAATACTCTTACACCTGTTAAAGGTTTTGAGGCACAAATTAAAATCTCCTAAAACTAGCAAGCTATCCCCTAAATCACCTAAACGAGAAAATTGATGAATTATCTCCTCAAATTCTATTTTAAATGTGGACAGAGGAAAGTCTGGACTTTTATATAATATAAGAAAACTTATGGCATCAAACCTAAATATGCCGAACTCAAAAACAACTGAGCCAAAAGTTTTTCTACTGCTAAAGGTATGGGAAACTCTATCTACTAGCTCGTTCTTTACATAAATTATGATGCCTGTTAAAGGCCTTATTGATTCAAGTTGAACCACAATAGTGAACCCAGGTATTTCTACAGTTTCATTGCTTATGGAAGTTTCCACGAAACATAATATTGATGACTGAAGCATCAGCTTGTCCGATCGAATATCTTCAAGATGGGAATTCAAGCTCTGAGTATTATGCAAGAAAATGTTAAGGGCAGAACTGTTAATTAAATAATCGTAATGAGTACACAGTAGTTTTTCAGTCCGCAATTTCTTCAATTGGGCTTTCACTTTATCATTATTTTGGGGAGACTTAGGAGGAACAAAATTCCCAATAATGAATAATCCTAAAGCAGTAGTTGCTCTACTGCAAGCTACGTATAATGCAGCACGCTGCATTCTGGAATTAGCATGGACTACCACTTTGCCATACGTAGCTCCCTGACTCTTATGAATTGTGATGCCTTCAGCAGGCACAATTGGAAACTGCCTACGGTCAATGTTAATTTGTGCGTTATTTGAATATTGAAAACTGCGAACAATTTTCTGAATAGGAGTCCATGAAGGATCTGTACGATGTGTACACTTCGAACGCGCAGATTCTCCTACAGTTTCCTCTGTAAATTTCATCCATAAAATGTTGGGAGTGTTGGATGTATTGAAATCTATTTGCATCAACACACCTGATGCCCCGTTTACTAATCCATCCCCTGTGTCTACATTGACCGTCATCATGTACTTGGCAGTATTTTTTAGGAGAAGAGACGTGCAGAGTCCCTGTGTAGTGGAAGTTTTAAAACCCTTCACTTCTTCTAATATTCTTTGTTTCCTAGCTGGTTCCAAATGGCCCGCCTTAATAAAATCTTCAGCAGTAGAGAAAAATTGCTCAGTAGCAATTGAGTTAAGTTTCGTTACATTAAATAAATCAACCTCATTATTATTACTAAACAGATAAATTGCATCATCGGGCACTGCCGATGGTTCGCATATTCTAGATTGGAAAAGGACAATATCATCGGCTGTCATACAACCCGATGCCATATTATTTAAGGCAGAAGCGAAAAGCTGATCGTCACGTTGACGCATTATCTCTGTGAGCTCAAAATACAAAAAAAGGTCCCAGAGATACGTACCAAATATTTCATGGTAAGGGTCAGTGGTATTTGGATCGAAAATCCAACTACCTCCTACGGGCTATTTCATCAATAATAATTAATTTAAGATCGATTAACCTTGAATGAAGGCTATTAACTAAATCATGGCTTAAGGCCCTTAGAGGTGCTGAGCGAGATTGATTAACAGGAAGTGAAAACATGGAATGCAGTGTCGAACCACTAATTCCGAATGCTGCTTTTCCTGTTGGTGCACATAAGAGGATTTTAACAGATGTCGGATCAGCTCCTGGTATACTGTTATACATTACGGATAATGACTGAAAAATTGCTGATATAAGTCGACTCTTTCCGACTCCGGCGCCGCCTCCAACAAATTCATAAAAGACTGTATTGATTTTGGCATTATGCAAAGCATGTGTAAAATATAGCTTCTGCTTTAAATTAAGAGATTTAACTATATTAGCTAAGCTTTCCTGAGAAACTAAGGCTGGAAGCTTGATAAAACGGACATTACTATCTTCATCATTCATATCAATATTTCCATCCACATTTAAAACATTTAGATGTGGATCTATTTCAGGCAATCCTAAAACTGTGAAGCCATCATCTACCACTTCCTGTTCTCCTACTTGATTATTCTCATTTTCTGCTTCCTCTGTTAAGTGGCTCAGAGCATCTTCTAGTTCCCTATCATCTAGTAAATTATATTTTCTGCGATTGTTCTCTACTAACTCCGAATTTTCCCTACAGAACAATTCACAGTCATGTGTGACTAAATCCAAATGCTCATCTCGTCATGGGGCGTAAAGCATTTTTAGCTCTCTGAAATAGTCACTTGTTTCTGTATTGACATTAAATCTCCTATACCTAATTATGCACGCAGTGGTCCTCTTTCTGATGAAGCCACTATTATTGCGAAGAGCGTAAGCTATTGATTCAGAAGCCCTAGGCACATCATCGTCAAAGTCATCTGCATTTTCTTGGCGAGCTCCTCGTTCTGATTTGCTGTAGCTATAAAAAGCTGCAAAATCGGCTAGGCATAAGCTCTCTAAAGCGTCTGGGCGCTGAATATAATGATCTAGAAGTCCTAAGTAAAAAATTTCCCTAGAGTCTTTGGGCAGATTTTGAAGTTGCTGTCTAGATTTCAGCATTCTGACCCGTTTTTTCTGGAACGTGTGTATTAATATACACACTGGCACTACTGCTGGCGGACAAATGCATACCTAAACAGCAGTAGACGGCTTCCTGAGCGGATATCTCAGTGCCAAATATAAATTTGTTACCTAAATGTTGTAACTTTTGCTTAATAGTTACATTGTTATTGTCTTTAATCTCATTGATTGCCTCACGCATCAACATTGAGATACCTCTCTGAGACTTGTTAATATAATTAACGACGTAGCTGCAGCAAGCATAGGGGTCTAAAATAAACTGAATATCCATATTTGCTCGCTGCAACAAAAGGAGGTGCTTGTTATAAGCGTTAAGCTTGATTGCTGAAAAAGATCGCTTCAAAAAAACTTTTGGTTTCTTTATACTTGATCTTACAGCATTAATGTAGCCCTCATAACTAAGGTTAAGTTGATCGTGGGACAAAAAGTTGTTAAAATCGTTAAAATTTTCTACGCTTTCAAGATCAAATGGAAAGTCGAGCAGACTTTGAATTTTTTCGAAATTCCTACGATGCTCGGCCAAATTTGGATCATTTTCTTCTAAAGGGAGAAGAATTTCTGTTTGAGGCATGGGAGGGTATGGGATACCAAATCTACAAATTTGTTTTGACCTAATTTCTCGCCTGCCAGTGACTATGGAGTTGATACTCCAAATATGGAGCAACGTCCGGGCAACTAGAATCAGCAGTAATAAACTGATCAATAAAGGACTTCACAGGCATAAATGTGGACTCATTCTTTAGGTCGAGCTTTGGGGCGTCTTTCAGCCAGAACATGCCATGTATATGTGGAGAGCCTCTTTGCTGAAACTCCACTCGCCAATAAAACTTGATGACCTGGTGACAACCAAAGACACCGCCTTCCTTTTTCATCAGTTTTAAAACCTGTCTATATCGAAAATCGAAATATCTGGCACAGGTCACTGGGTTTGCTCTAATGAGACGAGCTTTCTCATTAAACCCCAAATTTAACGCTTCTTCTTCGGATACTTCTAGCTTGTCTACATTTTTACATAGCAAGACTAAAAGCTCCGGCCACCTAGTTTCCGCTGCGGAAAATGTTATAAAAAAGTTGGAAGCCCTACCTGCCTAATCATAGCCATCACTTTCTTTTTCTCGTCCTCCCAATGAGCAGGAGACGTGCGAATACCTTTTAAAAGCCTATAGCCATCATCATGAAGTATTAACCTATTTAAAGTTTCATCATTACGCACATCAGCAGCCGAAATGCCTTGAGTGGCAGAGTGCTTACGTAAGCAAATTGATGTGCTATTCCTAATGCTAATCATTTCTAACTTTTTGAAGTTATGAAATAATTTATCAGTTCTACAACCTCTTCTATCAAAATTCCTAAGCTCTGATCTAACTATAGTTGTAAAACTTTCCTGACATTTCCTTTTAATGCCTGCAAATATTGTGGGAAAAGCCAGCTCCTCTGAATCACAATCGGTTATCATGTCAAGAGGTCGCTGACCCTCTCCTGGTGCTATAGCAATTCGAGGAATATCTATGTTTTCAACAGGGACATTTTCCATGAAGGTTTCTTGACCTCCTGGATTCAACTCTACCTCTTCTTCTACTACTCTATGCTCATTAGGTTGTGCTGCCTTTTCTAACATTTGACACACAATGTCCCTGTCGTCTGCTGACGCAACAAATGGTACAGTCTCAGCTGAGTAAGAAGACAACCACTGCTCATTGATAGTAACCTGGTGCTTCTTATAAAGTTCTGTGTTCACTAAATACCGAATTGCATCAACTATCTTTGAGGGCCTTATGGTTTCAGCCATGAAATCATGGTTATACTCCATCCTACGCTTAAGATGAATCTGAACTACTTCGGCTTAATTAAATGCCCTGGGAAGGGAAGTTACAACATTTGCAACAGGAATTGGCACATTGATCACTGCTCCTTTAATGGCACTTTGACGTCCATATCCAAGAGACTTTATGATCATAAAAGGAAGACGGGGAGAAATCAGCCTTTCTTCTAGAGGCGTCAAGCCTTTCAGGCATTCCGGAAGCTCCGGAAAATTTAGGCCATTTGTAATAGAAGCCTTTGGTTTTTTCCCTGACTTAATACTGCGGCTGCAGGTTTTGCAAAAGCTAAACCTATTATTATGGGATGGAAACATAGAGGAAAGATACAAAATATCAACACTATCTGCCTCACTACACTTTTCCTCTATGACCTCACGCGAAATTTTGTCCACTTGATGTGGAAACCACAAACCTTTGCAACATATGCAAACCTGATCGGGTCCCTGCTTGACTGTCTTATTAAAATTGGCTATTGGGCAATCTAAACTAGTTTTAACCTGCGATATCCTATCATCTGGAAGGGTATTCGCACGGTCCACTCTATTGCGGGACGCGTTTCTCCTATTCTCTGCTATCCTATTGGTCACAAATACTCCTATATAGACTCACTCTTTGCGACATATTCCTATGGGCTTCAAAGGCCTCACGTTGAGCTCGAATTCGAGCACTGCGGCGTGCACTAGTATTGCGTGCCTGCTCAACAATCCTACGAATAGGATTGTTTCTAACCTGAGACCTTTGACTTCTATCTATTGCCCTTTCTAAAATTCGCGTCTCCTGATTTTGTCGCTGAATCGCCCTTCTAACAGCATCTCGACGAACTGCATCCTGCTCTCTTTCCTGAGATCGAAACTCAGCATCTTGCCTGCGACTCGAACGACGCGAAGTGTTGGCAAGTTGTTCGTCTGTTTTAATTGCAGAATCACTGCGACGTACACGGCGATGAACTGCATCCTGCTCTCTTTCCTGAGATCGAAACTCAGCATCTTGCCTGCGACTCGAACGACGCGAAGTGTTGGCAAGTTGTTCGTCTGTTTTAATTGCAGAATCACTGCGACGTACACGGCGACGAACTGCATCCTGCTCTCTTTCCTGAGATCGAAGGTCAGCATCTCGCCTGCGCCTCGAACGACGCGAAGTGTCAGCAAGTTGTTCTTGTAATCTGATTGGCGAAGAAGCCCGAAGAGTAGTGTGACGAATTGTGTCCGGTAATTGCTCAACGGCCCTAAATGTTCTATTACTTCTGCGGACTCGATGCTGTTGACTATCTCTAACCCTTTCAGCTTCCCTAAATTCGAAATTTTGCCTACGTTCTCTATGTGCCTCTAGATTATTTACGCGTTCCTGCTCAGAAAAGTCTATATCTGACCTATTCAAACGATTTCTTTTTCGCTGTGTTTGACTCCTATTGCAAGCTGACTTTCTCTTAAGTCTAGGCATCTTCTAATATATAAGTTTTAAAATAATATATAGGTATGTTAAAAATAAAATTCTTATAAATTAATTTAATTTGAATATATATTTATCAAAAATTAATATATAGTTATATATATAAAATAAAGTTAGTATATTTATTTATATATATAAATATATTCATATATTTAAATAGATATATATATATTATAATTATATTCATATATTTAAATAAATATATGTATATTATTTAAAATAATTATATTATAAATGAAAATAAATATCTAATGAAAGAACAAATAATAATAAAATTTAATAAGGAAAATAAAAATAAACAAAATGTGGAAAAAAGAATAAATATAAATCAAAGAAATAATAAATTAAACCTGCAAGAAATTCCAGCGAAAATTCCAATTTGAATCGCGGAAACGAACCGATACCGATGTTCACGTACAATCACACACACTTCAGAAGAGTCTATACACATATATGTATGCATGCACAAAAATACGTTACGCTGTGTACCGCACTTTTCTAAAATTGCGCGCCACGTTCCGGGCAGGGCGCAATCATTCAGACGCATAAAAAATGTTCCGTTAACGCATAACAATCACACACGAGGATTTACTTATTATATACTCGACTTATATTAATTTGCATTAAATGTTAAATGTATCACGAACACGCGAATTAATTATATATTATTTTATATTTAATATCGAAAATACAAATGATAATCGACAATCGACGACGACACCGAACACGCCAATCGCAAACTACAAATTAACATAACACTGAAGCGCGCTGCCACCTTGCAACAATTTTGATACGTTGCCAATAATTTATCGCCGCAATTAAAAAGTGCGCGAAACCTTAAATTTATAATTATGATCTATAGAATCTAATATACATACAAAATATACATATATTAAAAAAACAAAGTAGAAGAAATGTTAGTACATTTTTTTCAAACATAGTTTCAATAGACGTGGGGATATAATATAATTTACACATATTAATATAATTTATATGCAAAACATATGAAATATATATCGATATGTTTAATATATATTAAAAGCTATCGATATGATAGCTCATAATATATCGTGAAATCTAAATTAATATTTATTTAATAAAAAGTCAATATATAAATTATTAAATAATAATAATATGTCTATATTAGAAATCTAGTAAATATATATATATATGTATATAATTTTACATATGTATGTGTGAACACAAATTAAGTACTCGTATGTATAAGTGTTTGCATTTATGCACATGTATTTTGGGTAATTGACATGTGCATGAAAAAGAAGAGTCGAGAAACAGCTCGCGCTTCGCGCTCGCATCGTTTATCCTTTTCTTTCATGCACAAGTAATTTAGTTCTGACGTCATCGACAACTTCTTTGCTTTCTTCATATTCATATATACGCCACCTATTGGTTGAGTGTTAGCATATATTTATGCACATGTATTTTCGGTAATTGACATGTGCATGGAAAAGAAGAGTCGAGAAACAGCTCGCGCTTCGCGCTCGCATCGTTGTCCTTTTCTTTCATGCAGAAGGAATTTAGTTCTGACGTCATCGACAAGTTCTTTGCTGGTCGAAGTGTCGAAATGGTTTATCTAATAATTCAGTGTTTATTGTCTGATCGGATTGCAATTTGGAGGATAAGTTCATATATTATTTATCTATATATATGCTAAAGCAGAACGTTAAGAAATGAGTTCTTCGAATGTAAATAGCAATGTAAACCAAAATTGGCGGTTTGCGGGGGCGGTAGGCGTGTTATTCCAAATTGAAAATAAACTTGATCTGCGTATGGTATACAGGAATCTTCATGCTAAATTTGGTGTCCGTAGCTTTTGTAATAGCTGAGATCAACGCGTTCATCCAGACAGACAGACAGACAGACAGACGGACAGACGGACAGACAGACGGACATGGCTCAATCGACTCGGCTATTGATCCTGAGCAAGAATATATATACTTTTTGGGGTCTCCGACGCCTCCTTCTGCCTGTTACATACATTTGCACAAAGTTAGTATACCCTTTTTTGACCATTTTCAATGGTCCAAGGGTATAAAAAAAAAAAACATGATCCACAGCACTTCTGTTATTGAGTTGGTCAAATGAACCAAAATAATAATAAAGGCAAAAACTTTATTAATACTTATGAATTGCTTTAAACTGTCTTGTGCCGTTCGATGCCTGGGCCAACGGTTGTTTCTGTTTTGCGTAGCCTACGCGCGATATGTCTGTAAGAAGTGTGGCGCCGAGCTTTGAGCTTCGAGTAGCTAAATTCAAGCGAACTCCGGCGCCTGGTTTTGGTCGCGACAATAATGCAAGAACATAGTCGCGTAGATCTGAAGCGCCAGGGTCCGTTATGCTGATCTGACACAAGCCTATAAATACTGAGTTTGGTGTCGAAATAAGGACAGTCTTGATTTGAAAGTTCAGCATGTCATTCCCTAGGAAACGCTCTGCCCGTGGTGTCGACGGTATCGATGTAGTGAATGATGTGTTGAACGCTAATAATAATTATGCTCCGACATGTACGAGTATATACGTACGTATTCAAAATATTCATAATATGCTTACGTGCACATATGATTATTATTTAATAATTCATATTTTAGGGTCAGTAAAAAATACAAAACTATAAAATGCAATTCAATAAATATTAATTTTGATTACTCTTATTGCAAATTATCGATATTGGCCAATTCAAAATTTATAAAGAAATACCGATATATGTATACTGCTCACACCGCTTTTTGCAGTCTTGCGCTAGGAAAATTGCGGCGATAAATTATTGACAAAGTATCGAAATTGATGCAAGGTGGCAGCGCACTGCAGTGTTATGATTAATTTGTAGCTTGCGATTAGTTTTATACAATTAGATACTTTTTATGGCAAAATATGTCCAAGGGTATCCCATTGTCGCGTGCCGTTCGACTGTTGCTCTCGTTTTCGACTCTTCTTTTCTATGCACATGTAAATAACCGAAAATACATGTGCATATACGTATGTACACTGCGCCACTGCGTCATCAGTTTAGCGCCCCCTGCTTTTCTCTATTTCTTCTTATGTTATCTAATTTTCCATTGCACGTAAATTCGTCAATGTTGTTGTTTTTTGGTCACTGATATTCTGTCCCTCTTTGTGAGAAAGAAAGAGCGCATGAGAAGAACCGTTATCTTTTTATTTCTGCTTTGTCTTAATTTCGATGAAAAAGCTAACACGTGTTTTGCATCATCAGATTAGCGCCTGCAAATCCAATTGCTATTATCTTACTTAATTTTAAAGGCACAGCAATAAAATTATTTACGGTTATTAGTTTAAAAGTTTGATATAATTTTTTGAGAAAATGGGAAGAGGAACGGTCCTATCTTTGGAGGAAAAATCCAAAATCACAGCTTTCTATGAATGCGGACTGTCTTTTCATAAAATCGCTGAAAAAACCGGTAGACATCGCAAAACCATAGCCAATTTTCTTCATAACAAGAAAACCTATGGGAAAAGAAACACGCCTTGATTTTGCTCGTACACACATGACATGGTCGAAGGAGTGGCAATACGTCGTATTTTCGGATGAAAAGAAATTTAATCTTGAGGGACCAGACGCGTATTGTTACTACTACCACGATTTGAGTAAAGTCGGGTCGGAGGTGTTATGGTATGGGGCGCCGTATCCTATTATGGTCACTGGGAATTGCAGTTTTTAACACCAAAAATGAACGCGAAAGACTATAATTGCGTATTAAACACGGCATTCCCGTTCTTTAAAAACATTTTTGGTAATCTGGAGTGGCATTTTCAGCACGACAATGCCCCGATCCACACCGTCCGTTCTCTAAAATCATGGATTAAGGAAGAAAAAGTGAAAGTTCTCGAGTGGCCACCATACTCCCCAGACCTTAATATAATAGAAAACGTATGGGGATGGTTGGCTAGGAAGGTGTACGAGGGTGGTAAACAATATTCCACTGAAGAAGAATTGATCACCGGGATAAAACTCGCATGGTCAATGATTTCCTTGGACTAACTACAAAAACTTTATGGGTCACTTCCCAATCGAATGTGTGAAGTCCTTGTTAACAAAGGAGGGACAACACATTATTAATTAGCTTCTAAAATATTTAAATTAGTATTTAAAATTGTTAACTTTAACATTTTTTTCGAAATTAACTGAACATAGTCATATTATCGTAGGGGGCGCTATCCAGATGACCCAATTTTGATTTACTCATTTATGAATTGTTTTTCTTTATTATTTATATAAAAATCCATTTAAAACCATTTGCATTGAATTTTAACTTTTCATTTTAAAAATTATTGGAATTATTAACAAAAAAAATTTACATAGCTCTAGCTTAAGCAGTCTGCCAAATATTTCACATCAAAGAAGCATGTACAGGGGGCGCTAACCTGATGACGCGCAGTGTATATGTATGATAACGCTCAACCAATACGTGGCGTGGTAGATGAATATGAATGTATGCAAGTATTTACATGCGTACGTGCACATATGATTATTATTTAATAATTCATATTTTATGGTCAGTAAAAAATACAAAAACATAAAATGCTATTAAATAAATATTAAATTTGATTATTCGATATATTGCGAGTTAGTCCGGAAACTACTGGGCAGGTCGGCAGCTTGGGCTCGGAACGAGAGGGTGAAGGCAGAAAGCAGAGAAGAGCAATCCTTCTTTAATATTATACAATTATATTCAATAATTATAATAAACTTTTTTCAAACAAACTATACTAAAGTCCGGGGGCTCAACCGGTCCTGAACTAATGGTTTGAAAAATGTGTTAAAAAAATAAATAAAAGTGTTGCAGTGAATAAAATAGTTGCTAAAATTTAAGACAAAATTGCGAAATTTTGTTAAAGTAGTGAACTATATGCCTAAAAGTTGTTAAGTTGTGGTTATATAGCTAAAGTTAAACATTTCGAAAGCTGATCGGTAGCAGCATTTTTTTTCGCAAGTGATGCTTGCATAAACGTTTACAATGTCTTCTGTGAAACATACGCCGGTCAAAAAAGGGGCCAAGAAAATTAGCGCGCAAAATGAACTAGCAGAAGTGTGTGAAACAGAAAATTTGGACAATTTAGTGGAATTTAAAGTTGCTCCGATGCTGCAGTTATTGACATTGAAATTACAAGTTGAAGAACAGAGAGAAAACAAAGTAAAAATAAATGTTGACAATTTTGATAAAATAATTGGTGAATGTGATGGAAAATATTTGCCCATCAGAAAGTGGTTTGACATTTTTGAAAAAAAATGTGGATGCATACGAACTAACAGAAAAGCAAAAATATGTTCAATCAAGAGGCAAAATGCGTAGACCTCCAAAACTGTTCTTGGAAGGAGAAAGTGTGTGTGAATATGAAGAGTTAAAATATTTGTTGATTGAAGAATTTGGCTATAAATTTAACAGTGCCGACATTCACAAACAATTACATGATGGAAAGATGAAAAAAGATGAGGGCTTGCACGAATATATGCTGCAGATAAAAAAAATTGCTACTGTTGGTGAAATGGAGGAAATCGCAGTGATCAGTTATATCGTTAATGGACTAGAAATAAAAAACGAATATAAGTACGCTATGTTACGTTGCCAATCGTACAAAGAACTGAGAGAAGAGTTTGAAATTTATGAGCGTCTGAATATGGATGATAAAAAGCCAGAACAAAATCCTAAACGTGCGATCGAAAAAGGGAAAAAATATCATTGTGTTAATTGTGGCTAAGTGAAGCATAAACGGAAAGATTGCGCAGCGGTAACAAAATGTTTTAGTTGCAACCAAGAAGGACATATTTCGAGTAACTGCCCTAATAAAACTGACAATATTCGAGTGGTAACAAAACGAAATCGTTTGAGGACAATTAAATTAAACTAAACTGCAGTGGATTGCCTTGTAGATTCTTGGGCTGATATTAGCTTAATTCGAAAGGATGTTGTTGAACGGGTGGGTGCAAGAGGTCAAAGTAATCAAAAAATTACAATGCTACGCGGTTTTGGAAACAAATCGACGAAGTCTGAGGAATGTTTGGATACTCAAGTTTTAATCGACCAATTGAAAACTAACTATCAGTTTTTAGTTGTGCAAAATGAGTCGATAGATTCAGACGTTTTACTGGGAGACAATTTTATTTTCAAATTTCGGATGGTGTATGATAAGCATGCGATTATGCTGCAATCTACTATGCCGTCGTAGAACCTGTTTATGTAGTACCTCCTTAATATCGGAAGCCAGTGGAACAGCTGATACAAAAAAGTTATGAAGCGATGCCAAATCCAGCAAAAAAAATGCCCGATTGAAATGACAATAGATCTTAAGGGAGTAATGCAGCCATTTCGCCATGCACCAGCACGATTATCGACGGATGAAGCTGACGAAGTAAACCAACAAGTAATTGAATGGGTTAAACAAGGAGTAGTGCGTCTGTCAACGTCGAATATTGCGAGCAGAGTGGTACTGGTAAAAAATAAGGATGGAACGCTCCGCGTCTGTGTGGACAATAGAAAGTTGAACAGTATGGTTCTTATCGATACTTTTCCGGTTCCATTGATGGGAGAAATTATCGAAAAGTTGAAATATTCCAAGGTGTTTACTATAATGGACTTCTTCCACGTTCCAATCAAGGAAAGTAGCAAGTCGCTCACAGCATTCATCACAAGAGAAGGATTGTTCGAATTTAATAGAACTCCTTTCGGTTTCAAAAACTCTCCAGCTGCGTTTATAAGGTTTGTTCACCATATTTTCCAAGAGTTGATCAATGCTGACGTAATGCAGCTATACATGGATGACATAATCATTTATGCTCCATCACCTTCACTGTGTATGCAAGAAACCAAGACAGTATTGGAGAAAGTAGCTGAATATAGCTTGAACATTAAATGGAAAAGTGCAGACTCGCATTGACTTTTTGGGACATACCATTGAAGTTGGGAAAATGTGGCCGGGCAAGGAGAAGACAAAAGCCGTTCATCATTTTCCTCCGCCAAAAAATATTAGAGGTGCACAATCATTTCTGGAGCTAACAGGATTTTTCAGAAAATTCGTTCTAGGATATGCTTTGATCGCGCGTCCGCTGACAAATTTGTTGAAAAAATATGCACTTTTCGACATTGGTGACTTGGAACATCAAGCTATGCAGCAGTTAAAAGAACGACTCACAGACAGTCCCGTACTGCAAATTTACATAAGCGATGCAGAGACAGAACTAAACACTGACGCTTCAAAGGATGGATTTGGAGTTGTGTTGCTGCAGATGGTAGAAGGCAGTTTTTATTCGGTCTATTATTGAAGCAGGAAGACTTCCGAAGCCGAATCAAAGCGACATAGCTATTACTTAGAAGCAGCGAATTTAGCTATGAAGAAGTTTCGTCACTACCTGCTAGGAATACAGTTCAAGCTGATTACAGATTGTGTCGCTTTCAAGCAGGCTACAACCAAACATGACGTACCAAGAGAGGTAGGTCCGTGGATTATCTACATGCAAGACTTCACTTTTAGAGTAGAACACCGTGCCGCAGAAAAATGAAGCATGTTGACTGCCTTAGTCGCTTTCCACAGTGTATGAGAGTTACTACAGAGATTACGGCACGTATTAAAAAGGCCCAGCACGACGACGATTACATAAAAGCGGCAGTACCAAAACTTTAAGGTGAAAGTCGATCTTCTATACAAGCGGCAATGATTTGTTAGTGGTGCCAAAGAGGATGGAACGAGAAATAATATGTAATGGACCGCGCTTTGCAATGCGTCCCATTATTGTTTTATTTTTTTTTTTTTATAACGAAAATAATACCTTCGGCTTTGTGGTAGCCAAAGGTAAAGCAGTGCAACGCTAACAGTAGTAAATAACATGCACTGTTGATAACACCGGTTCTTATCAGAGCATACTTCTAAGCTTTTCTTAGAAAGCAATGCAAATTTTCTGTTAAGTCCCAAGGTGTTAAGCTGACCTTGCAAGCAGTGCAACTGTTATCATTCCACCTGCCCAGCTAATTAGTGCCTACTTCGAGGCTGCTATCAAAATACTTAATGCTTTAACTAATCAGCTGGACTGCGATCACAGCCAACTTCACCAACTCCGAATACCTTCCAAAAAGCTAGTGAGGGCTGGAAATTTTCACTATTTAAGGTCCACACGCGGCCGCAGTGACCCTTTTTCTTTTCTTGGTTAGTTAAAAATTCAAAAAGGAACACCGCAACGTACCGAAGTGCGTTTAAATAAAAAAATAAAAATTTAAAAAAAAAAAAAATTTGTGAGCAAGTGACCTTACAAAGGAGTATTGGAGGATTCGGAGGAGTGCTCCCCATATCCGTGACCTTTGGCTGGCAGGGGCATTTGGCACCCTAAAGTCCAACGACTGCATCGCTGCATACAGATATCACAATATAGGTAAAAACCATCTACATTGCTTGTCGCCCACACCCATGCAAGTCCATTTTTTTCAGTTCTTCCCGTATAAAGAGATCCCTGTTAAGCCGGTGCAACAACGTTGTCTGGCCAGCACCGTGCTCAGGGCAGAGCTTCGCAATTTAACATCGTATTGCTGAAGCTCAACGGCGCTGCGAGACCTCTGCACGGTATTTCGTGACCTCTGCACGGTATTGCGTGATCTCTACGCAGCCGTGTCTTTTTATTCTGCAAAAAAATCCGTTGCAATCCAGTCTGCTTTTGGAAGGCATTGCCTATTCATCTTGGAGTTGCACCGTGGGATACAATTGCTCCCACCCTGTCATCATCTGGTGCTGCTTTCTACAATTCACTTGGCCACAGATTAAGGAGCTAGCTTGTGCTTTTTTTGTCTTTGAGTCTTTGTTTAAACTGCACGAGTGCAAATTAAATTTTGAAAATTAACTTAAATTGTTGAGTGTGTGCTAGGGATAAAACAAAAGTACAAAATATAAGTATATAAAAGAAAACAATTGTACATGAAAAAAAAAAACAAGTTAGATTGCTAAACAATGTAAAATCGTTCAAGAAAATTTAACAATTATCTAATGTATCAAGCTTTAGTTCCAATACCGATCTGCTTCAGCTGTTTTAAATCAGCAATAAAGGTGTCAGGATCAATAAAAAAATTATTTTTGTACTTTCACGATCTTCAACAATATTATATTGTAATAATAATCATATATCTTAAACATGAAAACAAAGAAAAAAAACAGATCCATGAGTGCCCCTTGTAAACTTAAACTATAGACATTGTAAGCCACATCTTTTTTTTTTTAAAAATTCCTTTCAACAAAAAGTTGAAAGAAATGAATGCAACATGGAAATTTAAATTATATAAATTGAAGGCCTCATTTTTGTTAAAAATCTTTTCCAAAAAAACTGTCAGCAATGAATGCTACCTGTCCCCTTAACCTATATAAATTGTATTGAAAAATCATTTGCACACAAGAACTGTAATCAGTGAGAGCCACATAAGAAAAACAAAAATTAAATTATCAACGTATGAGAAGATAATTCAGTTACATAATGTTATACGAACATCCCCCTTTGATTTCGAAACAAACATAAGAAATTAGAAAACACATATACATAAATTCGTATCCAATTGAAACATGTTCTCTGTAGGAAGAGTTATGAAACTTATTGTACACACCAGAATATCTACCTGGATAATATTATTATAGATTATTATGTCAATCCAATTTCTGCCTTTTTACGTTAGGAATAAAATATGAACATCGCAATGAATACAATGATGTGCTAAATCTTTCTTTTCTCTGGATAGACATGGCAACATAAGTTAATAGTCGGACTGTTATAGGGTATCTTCGGATACAATAATTTTTTTTGAAGATTATGGTAGGGTGGGTAAAGACAGCGAGGTCGCACAACACCTTGGAACCCCGCAAACTTTATATCTTGCAGTCCGAATTTGTTTATATTTATTTAACCCTCAATCGTTTTTGTTAGTTACACCCGCTGATTTTGTATTTTTCTTGGAGAATGCCTCCCTTTTTAGTTTCTGTTAGGAATCCTAAATAATAAAGTTGTGTAGATGTGGAGAAGGAATATGGCAAAAACCCACCCCACGCCGAAGAGCTAAGGCACAAGAGGATTCCGTCCGCTATCATTCCTGATCCGACTGTCGAATATTGACGATGTTAGCTCAACACTATTTCACCATTCGCACCTCGACCATTACATAATTTTTGGCGCCCAACGCGTGGGGCAACGTATAGCTAACCAACGGATAAATTGTTAATCTCGGTTGGACGCTTTTAATACCTTTCGGTGTTCAACGTGTGTAGCTGCGGTTAGTTTAACCTAGGGATAACAACATCTGATCTCTATACTGAATTGTTGCTTCTAATTTTTCATTTGTTACCAAGCAAGAGGCTTGTTTTGGATGCTTAAGGTTGCAAGAAGGGTGACGACCTGTCTCACATGCAATTTTGAAAGGAAAGCATTGCTTAGGGCAACCAACAGTCGTTTTGCAAAGTAAATTAGGTGTATTTAGACTACACTGGAAAAAAAAAGTATGATATTTTAGAAGCGAAAATGAAGTATGACTGTACGCACCCCAACACTATTTTTGAGTAAGTTTTTTTTTGCAATTTTGTATAATATCTGTGAAGTAACTTTAGACGGACAACGTCTTATTACCACTTATATGATGCTAGGAATTGAATATCTATATCAGGCCTACGAATCTGAATTATTCAGATAAGAATAACAGACGAGACCCTGAATAGTACTGATAGCCAGGAAAAAGGAGCATATTAAATTCTATGTTCGAAGTAGAAAATGAATTCTCTACTCAAAAATAAAAATAACATGCTCGTTTGTTTTCGTGTTATGAATAGACTCAGTGAAGTTGTAGGAAGATAGAAATATTGTTTTCGTAAAATAATTTTGTAGAATACTGCGCATTCGGCTAAGCACAGATGCCAGTACTCGATTATTTTGCGGGATGGTATTTTCCTAGTTTTTGCAACTGATGAGACTATTTCATTATCATATATATAGATGGATGGACATTATGACTTGATTATTAATTGCAATTTAGACTGTTGTTTGGAACTCGTTTAAGTGCTATTTGGCGTTGCTTGCCGATCTGCAGTCTAAAGACTGTAAAATCAACGTAACGAACACCATCTTTAGTTTAGTATCAATAGCCCGGAAAATAAATTAATTAATATTAAAAATATAAAGATAAAAAAAAAAAAAAAACTAAGATATTGCAAGATTTAGATAGTTACCCGACTGTTTTCTTTTGTTGCCAATATATGTCTAATCCAGAAATAATTTTTATGAATAAATACTTACAAAATGCCAGTCATTAATACCCCTCCTCATGCCTCATCGGCACGAGCAGACAATCTTTGTGCACTATGTGCAACAGTTATGGATAACACCCATCCGTGTTATTTACTTTCATGTAAACATGTGTTCCATAAGAACTGCATAGATGCATGGTTGACCGAAAATTCTGAATGTTTTACATGCAGAATTGGAATTAATAGAGAGGAGTTTCGAGTTGTGGTAGGCAATTGTTCTCCAGCTAGATCTCAGCCAGTTCCTTCGAACTCTAATGCTATGCCAGCTGCTCGTGGTATGACCACCCGAAACCTTGCCAAAGCCATGGCGATCGCGGAGCATCAAAATACAATTCGACACCCAGAACCTCCATTGGAAAATCCAATTGGAGCAAATTCGTCAGCTTTAGACGCTAGCCAAAGCACCAATCAAGGTGAAGCTATTCCTGAGAGACCTGTTAGATGCAGACCAACCCGATCCTCCAGACCCATTCGTCCTACAAATAATCGTCGTAGCCAGCCTGTTGACTACAATATTATTCAAGGAATGATTGAGCAAACGGTCACAAGGGTGATGTCATCGTTGGCAATTAATGTACAACCTCAGCAACTTGAACCGCCAGTTACTTCCGTTCTAAGGGAAACTCCCGCATCAAATGCATCTTCCTTGCAGTCTCGGCAGACAGTCGACATAATGCAGAAATGGGGAGTCCATTTTGATGGATCCGTTGAGGGATTGGGAGTAGAAGAATTCATCTATCGAGTCACCTCACTCACTAATGAAACGTTAGACCGTGATTTTTCAGTTATGTGCAGGCATATTCATGTTTTGTTCACGGGGAAAGCTCGATCATGGTACTGGAGATACCATAAGCAGGTTGATCAAATTGGTTGGACCAAAATGTGTGCATCCCTGCGTCAACAGTACCAAGATTATCGCTCCGACTTTATGAGCATGGAGCTGATTCGAGCCCGTAAACAAAAGACAGGTGAATCATTTTCGTCCTTTTATGAGGCAGTTGCAACATTGATCGACAAGGCCTCCATTCGAGTGGAAGATGAGGAGCTAGTTGAAATTTTAAAAAGTAATCTTCTACCAGAAACTCGTCAGAAATTGTTATTTCAACCAGTCCATTCGGTAGGTCACTTACGTCGGTTGGTTCAAATGAGTGAAAATCTGGCATATGAAATCAGCTGCCGTTATGTATCCAAGCCGAATGTACCTGTATCTCGTTGACAAGTTTGCACAGTAGAACAGGAAAATTCAGAGGTAGAAGTCAACTTAGACGAAGCAGATCCACGCTTTACATTCTTCTCAAGGAAAATTTAAATGCTGGAATTGTGAAGAAGTCGGACATGTTTGGGAGAACTGCTTAGCCGCACGTCGCGTCTTTTGCTACGGCTGTGGCCGGCCAAATATTTATAAGCCTCAATGCCAAAATTGCATAAGCAAGAAATCGAAAAACGGACGTGCGGGGGCTTCCCACAACAACCGGAGTACCCCAACACCATGAATCTAAATATAAATCAGGTGGAGGATAATGTTTCTGCACCTATCCCTTCCTCTATTCCAGTGCAGGTAGAACCACCTTGATCTAGTATAGTCCCTTTATGGATGCGTTCGTATCAAGAACGTTTAGAACATTATCAAAATGTAAGAAATCGTATTTTTAATAATAGTGAAAATAAACCTAGTAAACATACATTAAGACTTAAGAATTACTATGCTGAAATTAAAGCAAATCGAAAAATGCAAATTTCTTCAATTTTTAATTGCTCTAAGGATCTGCGTAGTTATGCGGAAGTATCCTTTTTAGAGTTTACAGAGCAAGGCTTGTTGGACACCGGTGCAAATATAAGCTGCCTAGGTGCCGAGCTGGCGCTACAAGATTTTTCTGATAGTCCCTACTATAAACCTATCCGATCCAGTGCGAAAACTGCGGGTGGGGAAATTCAGCCAATTATAGGTGTGCTTAATATTGAAATGAGTTACAAAGGTGTCAAACGCTTTATTAAGTTGTATATTATTCCGAGCATTAAGCAAAGATTGATATTAGGCCTCGACTTTTGGAAAACATTCGCGCTTGCTCCTCACATTATCAGTTCGTTAGATTCATCACTGGTGCAAGAAGAATCAACAGTAGAAAACGCATATGCCTTGAGTCCTTGTCAGATTCAGCAATTAGAAATTATTAAAGATCTGTTCCCGAAAGTATCTGAAACACTAGGGCGTACCCCGTTAATTGAACACCATATTGACGTTGGTAACGCGAAACCCTGTAAACAGCGATTTTATCCTGTCAGTCCGGCCGTAGAGAAACTTCTTTACCAAGAAATTGATCGGATGCTGAGCTTGGACGTAATTGAACCTTCGTCAAGTCCTTGGAGTTCTCCCATGCGGATGGTTGTTAAACCAAATAAAGTCCGTCTTTGTTTAGATGCTCGTAAACTGAGCGACGCCACTAAAAAGGATGCCTATCCTTTACCAAGCATCGATGGTATATTTGCTCGACTCCCCAAAGCGAACATCATTTCTAAATTAGATCTTAAAGATGCCTACTGGCAAATAAAGCTTAGCGACGAATCTAAACCATTAACTGCATTTACCGTTCCTGGCCGTCCTTTATACCAATTTAAGGTGATGCCCTTTGGGTTGTGCAACGCGCCGTCAACCATGTGTCGATTAATGGATCAGATCATACCGCCTGACCTTCGTTATTGTGTCTTCGGTTATTTGGATGATCTGTGTGTTGTGTCCGAAGATTTTGCAACTCACCTTGCAATTTTAGTAAGACTAGCCGAACAATTTCGGAAAGCTAATTTGACCCTTAACTTAGCTAAAAGTCAATTCTGTGTGACTAGCATTACCTATTTAGGCTATGTTATTGGTAGTGGTGGCATCTGCACTGACGCTGCCAAAGTATCTTGTATTGAAAATTGGCCTCCGCCAAGGAACTTAAAGCAAATTCGTGGGTTTTTAGGAGTTTGTGGGTTGTACCGTCGGTTCATTCCAAACTTCTCGGATCTAACTTGTCCAATTACGGATTTGTTAACCAAGAAAAGGAAATTTGCCTGGACGACGGAAGCTCAAGAAGCGATGGACAAACTGAAAAAGACTTTAACATCTGCGCCGATTCTTACGAACCCCGATTTTGGCAAAAAGTTCTTTTTACATTGCGATGCTAGCGACTTTGGAATAGGTGCAGTTTTAGTGCAGCTGGCAGACGATCAATCAGAAAGGCCGATTGCGTATATGTCCAAAAAGTTAAGTAGAGCTCAGAGAAATTACAGCGTTACGGAACGAGAATGCTTAGCTGTCATTTTGGCTATTGAGAAATTTCGGTGTTATCTGGAATTGCGGTTGTCACCGATCATTCTAGCCTTCTCTGGCTGATGCGACAGCAAAACATTGCAGGTGGACTTGCAAGATGGATCTTTCGATTACAACAATTTAAATTTACGTTTTCGCATAGGAAAGGAAAATATCATGTAGTACCAGACGCTTTGTCCAGACTTCATGATGCTGAGATTGCTGAGTTAGACATGAGTCCTGTGATTGATCTGCAATCAGAAGCGTTTTCTGAGGAGTCATATGTTGCATTAAAGACTAGATATGCTGCAAATCAGTCTAAGTTCCCGGATATGAAGTTGGTGGATAAATTTTTATACATCCGTACAGAACATGCTGAAGGAGACGAGGCGCAGGAAAAACTTTCCTGGAAGTTATGGGTCCCCGACAGTCTTCGCACCGATACTCTTAGGCAAGCCCATGATAGTCTTACTTCCGCTCATTCTGGCATGCAAAAGACCATAGAGAAATTGCGTCGTCATCTTTTTTGGCCCGGTCTATCCAAAGATGCTCGAGATTATATTCGTTCGTGTGATGTGTGTAAACAGAGCAAAGCACCTTCGTCCACCTATGGGGGCTCATGTACCTTCGTGTCGACCTTTTCAAAGATTATATATTGATCTTCTAGGACCATATCCTAGAAGTAAACAAGGTCATGTGGGCTTACTGATTGTGCTAGACCATTTTAGCAAGTTTCACTGGTTGCATCCTCTGAAGAAATGTACTTCGTTGGCCGTACAAGAGTATCTGTTGCATAAAATTTTTCATTGTTTTGGAGTTCCCGAAATTATCGTAAGTGATAATGGCAGCCAATTTAAGGCTGCCGGTTTTAATGCATTTTTGAAAGAACTATACATGTCTATACAGCCCTTTACTCACCGCAGAGTAATGCGGCAGAGCAAGTTAATCGATCCTTACTGGCGTGCTCGCTCAGATCTGCATTGCACCAATCTTTAGGTTGTTCCCCATATCGTGCCTTATTTGGCCTTGATATGATAACTCATGGATCAGATTATAAGCTGTTAAAAGAATTGTCACTGCTGGAGGAGCCAATAGTGCCCATGTCAAGAGATGATAATTTAGCACTTTTAAGGAAGGACATACAAGCTAATATCCGGCGCGCATATGAGCGAAATGTCACTCAATACAATTTAAGAGCGAAACCTGTCTCCTTTAAAGAAGGACAGGAAGTATATTGCCGTAGCTTTGCGCAAAGCCAGTTTTCACAAAACTTTAATGCGAAATTTGGACCGCAGTTTGTTAAATGTCGAGTTCGCCAAAAGCTAGGAAATTGTTATTATCAGCTAGAGAATTTACAAAGGAAAGAAATTGATACATTTCATGCTAAAGACATACGCAGCTAATTCCCGCTAATATTACATCTAAAAAGAAGGAATATTATCGGGTGGTGTAATGGACCGCGCTTTGCAATGCGTCCTATTATTGTTTTATTTTTTTTTTATAACGAAAATAATACCTTCGGCTTTGTGGTAGCCAAAGGTAAAGCAGTGCAACGCTAACAGTAGTAAACAACATGCACTGTTGATAACACCGGTTCTTATCGGAGCATACTTCTAAGCTTTTCTTAGAAAGCAATGCAAATTTTCTGTTAAGTCCCAAGGTGTTAAGCTGACCTTGCAAGCAGTGCAACTGTTATCATTCCACCTGCCCAGCTAATTAGTGCCTACTTCGAGGCTGGCAGGGGCATTTGGCACCCTAAAGTCCAACGACTGCATCGCTGCATACAGATATCACAATATAGGTAAAAACCATCTACATTGCTTGTCGCCCACACCCATGCAAGTCCATTTTTTTCAGTTCTTCCTGTATAAAGAGATCCCTGTTAAGCCGGTGCAACAACGTTGTCTGGCCAGCACCGTGCTCAGGGCAGAGCTTCGCAATTTAACATCGTATTGCTGAAGCTCAACGGCGCTGCGTGACCTCTGCACGGTATTTCGTGACCTCTGCACGGTATTGCGTGATCTCTACGCAGCCGTGTCTTTTTATTCTGCAAAAAAATCCGTTGCAATCCAGTCTGCTTTTGGAAGGCATTGCCTATTCATCTTGGAGTTGCACCGTGGGATACAATTGCTCCCACCCTGTCATCATCTGGTGCTGCTTTCTACAATTCACTTGGCCACAGATTAAGGAGCTAGCTTGTGTTTTTTTGTCTTTGAGTCTTTGTTTAAACTGCACGAGTGCAAATTAAATTTTGAAAGTTAACTTAAATTGTTGAGTGTGTGCTAGGGATAAAACAAAAGTACAAAACATAAATATAAAAAAAAAAAAAATTTACATGAAAAAAAAAAACAATTTAGATTGCTAAACAATGTAAAATCTTTCAAGAAAATTTAACAATTATCTAATGTATCAAGCTTTAGTTCCAATACCGATCTGCTTCACCATTACGCTGGAAGGCCTTTCAACGCTGGAGAAATTCAATTGTGAGTACTAAACAACAACTGTGCGTGTCCTAGGCTTGTAATATATGTGATTTTGTTTTATTCTCTTGAATGCTTTGCTGATCCTTTTGATCACAAAACCCTCTTTTTAAAAGAAAAAAAAAAAAAAAAAAAGAACAATAACAAACAAATTAAAAAGAAGAAAAATCAAAACAAAACAAAGAACAAAGAACGACACCACCAATAAAATAATGTTAACAGCTGTTTTAAATCAGCAATAAAGGTGTCAGGATCAATAAAAAAATTATTTTTGTACTTTCACGATCCTTAAGCGCACTCTTCAACAATATTATATTGTAATAATAATCATATATCTTAAACATGAAAACAAAGAAAAAAAAACAGATCCATGAGTGCCCCTTGTAAACTTAAACTATAGACATTGTAAGCCACATCTTTTTTTTTTTTTTAAATTCTTTTCAACAAAAAGTTGAAAGAAATGAATGCAACATGGAAATTTAAATTATATAAATTGAAGGCCTCATTTTTGTTAAAAATCTTTTCCAAAAAAACTGTCAGCAATGAATGCTACCTGTCCCCTTAACCTATATAAATTGTAAGCCTTATTGAAAAATCATTTGCACAAAAGAACTGTAATCAGTGAGAGCCAAATAAGAAAAACAAAAATTAAATTATCAACGTATGAAAAGCAAATTCAGTTGCATAATGTTATACGAACATCCCCCTATGATTTCGAAACAAACATAAGAAATTAGAAAACACATATACATAAATTCGTATCCAATTGAAACATGTTCTCTGTAGGAACAGTTATGAAACTTATTGTACACACCAGAATATCTACCTGGATAATATTATTATAGATTATTATGTTAATCCAATTTCTGCCTTTTTACGTTAGGAATAAAATATGAACATCGCAATGAATACAATGATGTGCTAAATCTTTCTTTTCTCTGGATAGACATGGCAACATAAGTTAATAGTCGGACTGTTATAGGGTATCTTCGGATACAATAATTTTTTTTTGAAGATTATGGTAGGGTGGGTAAAGACAGCGAGGTCGCACAACACCTTGGAACCCCGCAAACTTTATATCTTGCAGTCCGAATTTTTTTTTATTTATTTAACCCTCAATCGTTTTTGTTAGTTACACCCGCTGGTTTTGTATTTTTCTTGGAGAACGCCTCCCTTTTTAGTTTCTGTTAGGAATCCTAAATAATAAAGTTGTGTAGATGTGGAGAAGGAATATGGCAAAAACCCACCCCACGCCGAAGAGCTAAGGCACAAGAGGATTCCGTCCGCTATCATTCCTGATCCGACTGTCGAATATTGACGATGTTAGTTCAACACTATTTCATCATTCGCACCTCGACCATTACAAATACAGAGTTCGAATGAAGTTGGTCCCTTATCAACAGTGAAGACCATGCACACTATCCAACAGCAATTTTGGATCCCGCATCTCGAAGTCAAGGTATGAAAGCTGATAGCGAATTGCATAAAATGTATTAAGTTCAGCAAAAAGCTTGGAAAGCAGGAAGGCTTTTTAAATTGCATCGACAAAGGAGATACGCCACTAAAAACTTTACACATTGATCATCTTGGACCCATGGATGCGTCATCTAAACAGTATAAGTACATTCTGGCAGCTGTGGATGGGTTTTCCAAATTTGTCTGGCTATACCCAACCAAATCAACAGGTCATGAAGAAGTAATTAAGCGACTGAACGACTGGTCAAGTATTTTTGGCTTTCCAACACGTATTGTAACCGATAGAGGCTCAGAATTTACCTCTATTGCTTTTAAGGAGTTCACAGAAAGGCATTCAGTAAAGCATGTATGTACTACGACAGGAGTGGCCAGAGGCAATGGCCAAATAGAATTATTAAATCGTGCGATTTTGACAATCATATCCAAACTGTCGGCAGCGCTACTATCCAAGTGGTTCAAATATGTAGCGGAAGTACAACAAGAAATAAATTCTCAAGTACACGTACAAGCAGCTGTTAAAACATCACCATTCGAAATCGTGTTTGGCACCAAAATGCGCAACCGAGCTGAAAATCTAGTTCTGGAGTTTCTGAATATAGAATTACTCGTAATTGATGATTTCAATGGAGAGCGTCAAAAACTGCGTGAATTTGCGAAACAAAACATTGAGCACACACAACAGATCTACAAACGAAATTATGACAAAAAACGTCGACCAGAGCATGGGTATAAGATAGGCGACCTAGTGGCGATCAAGCGAACTCAATTTGTTGCTGGCCGTATGAAATCGTACAAGTTAAGCGAAACGGGCGATATGACGTCCGAAAAGCAGCAAGCATAGAAGGGCCAAATACTACATCAACAAGTTGCGATAATATGAAGTTGTGGCGGTTTGTCGCGGATAATGAGGAGCTACTATCATCTGGGTCAGATGAAGAGAGTCAGGAGGTTCGAATGTAAGATGCATGATGTCAAAAGAGTTGCCATCCCTGGCACTTAAGAAGAGTTGCCAGCCCTGGCACTTCAGAGGAGTTGCCAGCCCTGACTCTGAAGAAGAGTTGGCAGCCCGGAGACTACTGGGCAGGTCGGCAGCTTGGGCTCGGATCGAGAGGGTAAACGCAGAAAGCAGAGAGGAGCGATCCTTCTTTAATATTATACAATAATATTCAATAAACTCTTTTCAAACAAACTATAATAAACTCTACATGTAAAGCTTCTAAATTTGGAATTTTTACAATATACAAAAGTGTAGTTTTATTGTATAGAACTGAGACTTCGAAAAACTCCATTACTTCTTCCATTGACAGGGTTGGCATGTTATTTCTTTTAAAGATTTTCTCGATTTCAATTAACAAAACACACTCGTAGTGGTGATCGGCTGTGCTTTGATTTCGCTCCTCTTATTTTATTTTTTAAACTCCAAATTAACGTGATTTGCTGTATTCATTGTATTTTGAATTTGTGATTTAGCAGTGTACAGTGTCTGTGCTAACAAGTGAGATTCACCGGTGTCTGTTATAACCACTAATATTGTGTTTAAAGTAGATTTTATTCTTGATTAACTGACGCGTCTTTAGCGTTTTGTTATTTTTGTTTTTGTTACTAGTTCGCACTCCCACGCTCATTCTCGCCTGCGTCGCTCTCTGAGTGTGCTGCGCTGTGCTCTCTTTTTATAGCTGTGTTGTTGCTTTTTTCTTGTTTTCGTGTCTACACTGTCTTGCGCTCTCACTCTCACGCTTTCTTACGCTCTTTTGTAAACTACGCTTGTGCTTGTGTTAGTGGTAACCAGCTGTGTAACATTAGATTACCTTTGCTTTCTTGCTCTTTTTTAACTTTTTCCTTTTTGAACTTATCTTTCGTAATTCGCTTTAGCATTGTGTTTGTTTTTTCGGTGTTTCCTACCCTATTTTCAAAGCATATTAGTTTCAATAAAAACCCCTTCTATGTCTCCTAACATTCCTCCAGCCGTCCCGGCTGTTTTGTGCGATCCACCACTTTTGATCGTCACCTCTCCAGTCGCGCCTTTATCCAAAAAGAATCTTCAAAATTCTTTTGATAACACTGCCGTCAATACTCAAACGGTTGTTTCAAACGTTAAATCGCTTGTCGCGGTTAAGCCCAAGAAACAGGTTTTGTAGAAAAGTTTCAATTTAACTACACGCGAGATATCTCATCCAAAATAAGTATACTTGCAGACAATTTTCAATCTGTTTGCAGCGGAACCTTCTGCCCGCCTGACTTAATTGTAAAAGACTATTCTCCAAAACTAAAAAGTCGAACTGTGGTACCGCTTCCTTCAACTTCTCGCGCCTCTTCTTCTTCTAGTAGAACATCAAAAAACCAGTAGAAATATCCCATCTTTACTTCACTTATCAAAACGTTAGAGGCCTAAATTCTAAGCTCTCTAATTTGTTTTTGAATAGTGTATCGTTCGATCATCAAATTTTAATATTTACCGAAACCTGGTTAAAACCTGATGTAGAAAAGTGCTCAATTTTTTATAATAAGTACACCTCCTTCGGATGTGACCGTTTATCACGAATTGGAGGTGTTCTTATAGCTGTAAAATCTGATCTTCCTTCCGAACTTGTTCCATTAGACCATTGTTCTCCCTTAGAATTTTTATGTGTTAAAATAACGATGTATCAAATTTCAATTTACATTACCTGTTCATATATTCCTCCCTCATCTGATATATCTGTTTACCTGGACCATCTTTCATCTATCCAATCTGTTGCCTCCAAACTGTCTGATAGAGATTATCAGGTAGTTTTTGATGATTTCAACTTACCAGAAGTTACTTGGTCATCTCAATCCGATATATTGGTGCCCTCTGTATTTAACTCTTTTTTAAATGGCCTTTCGGAGCTATCTCTTTATCAAATAAACACTGTTCCTAATTGTAGTGGTAGAATGCTTGATTTAATTTTGTAGTATGCACCCATATCGGTTAACCGCTGTACCCATATCAATCATAACACACAAGCACATTGTAGCACTCTGTTGCAATGTTTTCATAAACAGTACAGCCCAAGTGTATGCGTAATACGAGCACCCACTTGGAGGCTAACATACATAAGTACATGGTCAGCAGTTCCCACGCTGGCCCAAGCGCTGATCGCTTACTATGTGTGCCTATAGCACTCCTCCTCCTCCAGTACCGTCGCTCGGCGGCAATATATATATATAAATATATATATATATAAGATATGTATATAAGCGTCGCGGCGTAGCCTGCAGCGCTGCTTCTCGAACTAGCATAAGAAACCATTGTATGAAGAGGATAAGAAGATTCATTCAAAAATTGACTTCGAATGGAGCGGGACCTTCCCTGCTCCTAAAATTCAATAAATGAAATTCGAATGGAGCGGGACCTTCTCTGCTCCTCGAATTTAATACAATAAAGAACACTTCTCTGGACATAACTACATGGCGACCGTGACAGGACAGCAGCACAACAATCAAGACGGCAGCAAGGCGGAGAAACTAACACATTGTTGGAAAACAACGATCTGAGTGAGTAGAGTGTGAGTGTGATGGGTAAAAAAAGGGGCGGAGGTCGAAATAAAGCAAAAAGAGAATAGCGCACCTAAAGTGGCTATTATACCATATACGAACACTCCCAAACACGCCCGAATGGTCGAAAGCTCAAAAACTACAAGCTGAGCTAGACCACAATGTCAAATATCTTAAAGAAACAAACTCCACCACACCCGCTCACTCAGTATACCAAATAAAATCGTTAAAAAATAATAACAAAATTCAACCTCCCCAGCCAAAAAGCCTGCCGGAATTTAAGAAAATCTGCCCGAACGACTGCGAGGGACCATTGTTCACACCACATTGTGAACATACCTGCCTGCACAGGCATTGCAGGCCTGTCACACAACCACAATAAGAAGACATCATCATCAACGTGGTGAGCAGCCCACTCGCTACGTCATCGAGGGAGTGTCAGCGTGCCAACACCGGCGACGCCCAGCTGACACAGGATAACGTGGTGTGCAGCCCGCCCACTACGTCAACGCGGGAATAGTATTCGCACTGTGGTGCGCTATCCGCACACTACAACAACGGTGGATCAATGATTTACAACAGTGACAACAACAACTGACAAGAGAGAACCGACAGCGCTTCAAAGAGCGCAAATTTTTTTTTAATAGCACTGTGTGCAAAAATTTTTTTTGATTGCACTGCGATGCATATTTTTTTTTAATAATTATTTATAAAAACTAATTGTAACATTGAGCGGAACCTTTTCTGTCCGATGAGAAGTTCGGCCTGGAAAGCCAGACGAAAACCTAGGTAGGACGACTCGTATGTCAACTATAGGAAATAGGATCTACAAAGTAGATGTTCTAGACAGAGATAGGGAAAAATAATTTTATAAACACAACTTTATATCAAAATATAAAATAAGAACGGTGCCCAATATGGGACTATTAGACACTAAGTCGGTAGACTCTACCGCAAATGTAATAAACAAAGTAGAAGTAAGTACAAGCAACTTAGATTGGATCACTTTGATCCTGGGCTTAATATTCCAAGTGGTTTACTATAATGGACTTCTTCCACGTTCCAATCAAGGAAAGTAGCAAGTCGCTCACAGCATTCATCACAAGAGAAGGATTGTTCGAATTTAATAGAACTCCTTTCGGTTTCAAAAACTCTCCAGCTGCGTTTATAAGGTTTGTTCACCATATTTTCCAAGAGTTGATCAATGCTGACGTGATGCAGTTATACATGGATGACATAATCATTTATGCTCCATCACCTTTACTGTGTATGCAAGAAACCAAGACAGTATTGGAGAAAGTAGCTGAATATGGCTTGAAGATTAAATGGAAAAAGTGCAGACTCGCATTGACTTTTTGGGACATACCATTGAAGTTGGGAAAATGTGGCCGAGCAAGGAGAAGACAAAAGCCGTTCATCATTTTCCTCCGCCAAAAAATATTAGAGGTGCACACTCATTTCTGGAGCTAACAGGATTTTTCAGAAAATTCGTTCCAGGATATGCTTTGATCGCGCGTCCGCTGACAAATTTGTTGAAAAAAGATGCACTTTTCGACATTGGTGACTTGGAACATCAAGCTATGCAGCAGTTAAAAGAACGACTCACAGACAGTCCCGACTGCAAATTTACATAAGCGATGCAGGGACAGAACTAAACACTGACGCTTCAAAGGATGGAGTTGGAGCTGTGTTGCTGCAGATGGTAGAAGGCAGTTTTCATTCGGTCTATTATTGGAGCAGGAAGACTTCCGAAGCCGAATCAAAGCGACATAGCTATTACTTAGAAGCAGCGAATTCAGCTATGAAGAAGTTTCGTCACTACCTGCTAGGAATACAGTTCAAGCTGATTACAGATTGTGTCGCTTTCAAGCAGGCTACAACCAAACATGACGTACCAAGAGAGGTAGGTCCGTGGATTATCTACATGCAAGACTTCACTTTTAGAGTAGAACACCGTGCCGTAGAAAAATGAAGCATGTTGACTGTCTTAGTCGCTTTCCACAGTCTATGAGAGTTACTACAGAGATTACGGCACGTATTAAAAAAGCCCAGCACGACGACGATTACATAAAAGCTGTCTGGGAAATTCTGAAAGAGCGGCAGTACCAAAACTTTAAGGTGAAAGGCGATCTTCTATACAAGATGGACAGCGGCAATGATTTGTTAGTGGTGCCAAAGAGATCATATCCAAACTGTCGGCAGCGTTACTATCCAAGTGGTTTAAATATGTAGCGGAAGTACAACAAGAAATAAATTCTCAAGTACACGTACATGCAGCTTTTAAAACATCACCATTCGAAATCGTGTTTGGCACCAAAATGCACAACCGAGCTGAAAATCGAGCACTGGAATATCTGAATATAGAATTAATTGATGATTTCAATGGAGAGCGTCAAAAACTGCGTGAATTTGGGAAACAAAACATTGAGCATACACAACAGATCTACAAACGAAATTATGATAAACGAGAGCAACAGTCGAGCGCCACGCGACAGTGGGATACCCTTGGACGTATGTTGCCATAAAAAGTATCTAATTGTATAATACTAATCGCAAGCTACAAATTAATCATAACACTGCAGTGCGCTGCCACCTTGCATCAATTTCGATACGTTGTCAATAATTTATTGGCCCATTTTTACTAGCGCGCGAAAGACTGCAAAAAGCATATCGGTATTTCTTTATAAATTTTGAATTGGACCATATCGATAACTTGCAATATACCGAGTAATCAAAATTAATATTTATTTGATTGCATTTTATAGTTTTGTATTTTTTTACTGACCCTAAAATATGGATTATTAAAAAATAATAAAATGAAATAGCAATTCGTTTTCTGAATCGTGATCTCGAGGTGTCAAGGAGGCTTACTGTGCGTGACTGTCTCTATATCCGTTGCCCTGCTGGTTCTCCAGATTTTGGATCGGCGGTCCCCCCTCGGGAGGGGTAGTCGTGGTGGACGCGCGGGCCTGTTTTGGCGCCCTTTTCTTTTATTTCCTTATATATTTCCTTATTGGAATACATAAACAAACACAAGCAATTCCATCGTCGCTTCTGTCTACTAAACAGCTGTTCTGCAGAGCTGCATAAGATCAGAAGTTAACCAGCGACTCAATTGGCACTGGTGCTCTGTTAAATCAACAGCGCCCATCAGCACCAATATTGCATACTTCCAGGCGGGAAGTTAATTGAGTTACAATGAGCCAAAACGAAATTAGGACACAGCGCCAGCGTGAACAAGACGAGCGGCGGCTCTCTCTACAGAGAAATAACGCTTATTTTTCTTTCAAGGCCATGGAGCCCGAACAACAACAAAAGCCAGAAACCACCATAGACGGTGATATAGTGCGGTCAAGAACCCCCGATTCAATCAAAGATTGTGATGGACTGGTAAGCGTCAAAGCGCTTTCCTGCTCTGCAACAACTGATAAAACTACCCCAAGAACAACTACCTCTGCTGTACAAGTACCAAAAACAAATTTATTGCTCACTGCGGCCGCATCAAAAAATACTGCAACTATACAGACTGGTATAGACCGATACATAAAAATAAAGCGTAAGCTAAGTCCACAAAAATCCAATATTGGCAGTCAGTCTAAAATAAACTGTAACAACTCCAGGCAGAAAACTGATATGCCCAATAATCAAAATCGATTTGCCATTTTGGCCGATAAATCAGATGATCTACCTAACTCTGTAGAACCTAGAACGTATAACCCAAAGCCGCCTCCAATATTCATCAGAGAAAAGAGTTCAAACGCCCTAGTGAATAAAATACTAGACGTTATTGGAAAGGACAGCTTCCACATCATTCCACTAACCAAAGGGAAGATTCATGAGACCAAGGTTCAAGTAAAAACAGAACAAAATTACCGAGCGCTCACGCAATATCTAAATCAAGAGAAAAAAAATTACTATACATATCAATTGAAAAGCAGTAAAGGGCTGCAGGTAGTAATAAAGGGTATTGAGTCTGAAATAGATCCTGCCGAAGTTTTGGAAGCTCTAAGAGAACAGGGCTTTAACGTGAAATCAGCCATTAATATCTTCAACAAAGACAAAAAGCCACAACCTCTCTTCAAGATCGAACTTGAACCAGACACTTGGGCATTTAAGAAAAGTGAGGTGCATCCAATATATAACCTTCAGTTCCTTCTACATCGAAGAATCTCTGTCGAGGAACCGCATAAGCGCAAGGGACCCGTACAATGTGAAAACTGTCAAGAATACGGCCATACAAAGTCTTATTGCACACTTACTACTGTATGCGTATCTTGTGGTGAGCCCCACAGCTCTAACAAATGCCCCCAAAATAAGCAGGATATTAACGCGAAAAAGTGTAGTAACTGTGGAGGTAACCACACAGCAAACTACAGAGGATGCCCTGTGTACAAAGATTTGAAAATTCGGCTAAGCCAAAGAGTGACCAGTGCACGTTCCAGAAGCATCCAAAATACGATCATGCCCTCCAAATTCTCGCCTGATGTAATCTTCTCCACAGACAGACCGCCCACAGGTTCTATCAGCAAAAATGTATCATTTGCTAGTGCACTCAAATCAGGCCTAACGACCACAGCTTCCACAACATCTTCCGCCCCCGCAGAAGAACTTTATCCAAAAGCTTATCAACCAATCGGACAGTCACAAAACAACATCGAATCATTGTTGCTCACTCTACAACAAAGCATGTCGGAATTCATGACATTTATGAGAACAACTATGGAAGATCTTATGCGTAATCAAAGTCTATTGATACAGATGCTTGTATCACAACAGTCGAAATAATCATGACCTCACTACGTATAACTCTATGGAACGCCAACGGCGTTTCACGACACAAGCTTGAGCTAACACAATTCCTAAACAATAATCACATCGATGTTATGTTAATATCCGAGACACATCTTACAAACAAGTACAAGTTTCAAATAAACGGTTACTTATTCTACGGCACAAATCACCCGGATGGTAAAGCACATGGTGGCACTGGAGTCCTAATAAGAAGCCGCATAAAGCACAATTTTCACAACGAGTTCGCCACCAACTACTTACAAGCTACATCGCTGATTCTACACTTTGGTCATAGGCATTTAACAGTTGCTGCCGTATATTGCCCTCCTCGCTTCACGCTATCTGAAGATCAATTTATAAATTTCTTCAATACCCTAGGCGATCGATTCGTTGCAGCTGGCGACTACAATGCCAAGCACCCATACTGGGGCTCTCGACTTGTAAATCCCAAAGGGAAACAATTGTATAACGCAATTATAAAAGCGAGAAATAAGCTCAGTTGTGTTTCCTCGGGCAGACCAACATACTGGCCAACGGATCCCAGAAAAATCCCAGACTTGATTGACTTTGCCATAACAAAAAATATTCCAAGTAGTTCTATAACCGCAGTATCTCTCTCGGACCTGTCATCTGATCACTCACCGGTGCTCCTTAAATATCTCCAAAGCCCGGACATCGAAGTGCGTCCCTGCAGATTGACATCAAATAGAACCAACTGGCTTAAATATAAAAAGTATGTCAGCTCGCACGTTGAACTACAACCACAGATCAACAACAAAGCCGAAATAGAAATATCCACAAAGCACTTGGAGTCTGTTCTTGTTGAAGCAGCACACATCGCCACCCCAAAAAGTAGTAATTTACACTATAAACGAAACAAGACCAACGTCCAAATCGAGCAGCTTATTCTGGAAAAACGTCGCTTACGAAGAGAATGGCAAACCTACAGATCGCCACATGCAAAACAAAGGCTCAAAGATGCTACTCGAAAACTTTCAAAGGAACTAAACAATGAAAAAGATCGCTGTCAATTCCGCTACATAGAACAATTATCACCATTGAGCACAAAATACCCGCTATGGAGAGCACACCCATCTCTGAGGCCACCGATAGAGACTATTATGCCAATAAAAAACCCTGCTGGTGCTTGGGTTCGTACTGATAAAGACAGAGCCAACACTTTTGCGGAGCACCTTAAAAAAGTCTTCCAACCAAACCCAGCAACGAATAGCTTTGCGCTACCGGAGCAAACAGATGACAATCTAACGGCACATGATCCCATTGAATTTAGACCAAACGAAATAGCTAAAATCCTGAAGAGTCTTAAGCCTAATAAAAGCCCAGGCTGCGATCTCATAACTCCAAAGATGATCATCGAACTTCCATACTGCGCCGTCCAAACCATCTGCAATCTCTTCAATGCTATTACTAGAACTGGCCACTTCCCAACGAGATGGAAAAAGTCGATTATCATAATGATACCTAAGCCAGGAAAAGATCATACGTCTCCATCTTCTTATAGACCCATAAGTCTAATATCATGCTTGTCGAAACTCTTCGAAAAATGCCTACTGACCCACATTATACCGTACCTACGAGTTCATAAAATAATTCCAGAGCATCAGTTTGGCTTTCGAGAAAAACATGGCACAATAGAGCAAGTCAATCGAATAACATCCGAAATTCGAACTGCATTCGAACACCGAGAGTACTGCACAGGGATATTTCTGGATGTCTCCCAAGCATTTGATAGAGTCTGGTTAGATGGCCTCATGTACAAAATTAAGTCAATGCTCCCGAAATGCACCCACAAACTCCTAAAATCGTACCTCTACCACAGATCATTCTCAGTAAAATGCAACACTGATATGTCCGTCGACCATATTATAGAAGCTGGTGTTCCTCAAGGTAGTGTACTGGGCCCAACTCTATACGTGCTATACACAGCAGACTTACCGACATCAAGACTGCTAACAACATCTACATTCGCCGATGACACTGCAATCCTCAGCCGCTCGAAATGCCCGCGACAAGCAACAATGCAACTTGCCCTCCACTTGGTGACTATTGAGAAATGGCTATCTGACTGGCGAATAAAAGTGAACGAGCAGAAGAGTAAGCATGTAACGTTTACCCTGAACAGACAAGATTGCCCTCCTCTCCTACTGAACAACTCCGTAATACCGCAAGCAAATGAAGTCACATACCTTGGAATCCATCTTGATAGACGACTCACCTGGCGTAGTCACATTGAAGCTAAAAGAACACACCTAAAGCTAAGAGCTAATAGTCTTCACTGGCTTCTAAACGCCCGCTCTCCCCTCAGAATGGAATATAAAGTCCTACTCTACAAATCTGTACTAAAACCAATATGGACGTATGGTTCCCAATTGTGGGGAAGCGCCAGTAACAGCAGTGTTGAAATTATACAAAGAGCCCAATCGAAAATCCTAAGAACTATCACTGGGGCACCGTGGTATGTTCGAAATGAAAACATCCAGAGGGACTTAACTGTATCGCCGGTCAGAGATGAAATTGCACAACAAATGTTAAATTACCGCACTAAACTATCCACCCATCCAAACAGCCTTGCGCGGGACCTTACACGGGTGTCCAGCCAATCTCGCCTTCGTCGAACTGACATGCCAACCCAACTTTAAATATAGTTAGGGACATATAAACCTAAATCAGTTGCCGCAGCATCTGTTAATTAAGTTAGTCTAGTAAGATTTTATAAACTTATTGTTAGTCTCGTTAAAAGAGAAGATTCAATAAATAATGCCAAGTATAAAAAAAAAAAAAAAAAAAAAAATAATCATATGTGCACGTAAGCATATTATGAATATTATGAATATGTACACAAACAAGCATATAAATACTTGCATACATTCATATTCATTTACCACGCCTCCTATTGGTTGAGTGTTAGCATATATTTATGCACATGTACTTTCGGTAATTGACATGTGCATGGAAAAGAAGAGTCGAGAAAAAACTGGCGCTTCGCGCTTGCATTGTTTGTCCTTTTCTTTCCTGCACAAGTAATTTAATTCTGACGTCATCGACAAGTTCTTTGCTGGTCGAAGGGTCGAAATGGTTTATCTAATAACTTCAGTGTTTATTGTCCGATCGGATTGCAATTTGAAGGATAAGTTCATTTAGTATTTATCTATATTTATGCTAAAGCAGAACGTTAAGAAATGAGTATTTCGAATGTAAATCGCAATGTAAATCAAAATTGGCTGTTTGCGTGGGCGGTAGGCGTGTTATTCCAAATTGAAAATAAACTTGATCTGCGTTTGGTATACAGGAATATTCATGCTAAGTTTGGTGTCCTTAGCTTTTGTAATAGCTGAGATCGGCGCGTTTATCCAGACAGACAGACAGACAGACAGAAGGACAGACAGACGGACATGGCTCAAACGACTCAAGCAAAAATATATACATATACTTTATGGGGTCTCCGACGCCTCCTTCTGCCCGTTACATACATTTGCACAAAGTTAGTATACCCTTTGTTGACCATTTTCAAAGGTCCAAGGGTATAAAAACGTCGACCAGAGCATGGGTATAAGATAGGGTATAAGATAGGCGACCTAGTGGCGATCAAGCGAACTCAATTTGTTGCTGGTCGTAAGCTGGCAAGCGTTTATCTGGGCCCATATGAAATCGTACAAGTTAAGCAAAACGGGCGATATGACGTCCGAAAAGCAGCAAGCATATAAGAGCCAAATACTACATCAACAAGTTGCGATAATATGAAGCTGTGGCGGTTTGTCGCGGATAATGAAGAGCTACTATCATCTGGGTCAGATGAAGAGAGTCAGGAGGTTCGAATGTAAGATGCAAGATGTCAAATGAGTTGCCATCCCTGGCACTTAAAAAGAGTTTCCATCCCTGGCACTTAAGAAGAGTGGCCAGCCCTGGCACTTAAGAAGAGTTGTCAGCCCTGGCACTTAAGAGGAGTTGCCAGCCCTGGCACTTCAGAGGAGTTGCCAGCCCTGACTCTGGAGGAGAGTTGGCAGCCCGGAGACTATTGGGCAGGTTCGGCTTGAGCTCGGATCGAGAGGGTAAACGCAGAAAGCAGAGAGGAGCGATCCTTCTTTAATATCATACAATAATATTCAATAAACTCTTTTCAAACAAACTATAATAAACTCTACATGTAAAGCTTCTAAATTTGGAATTTTTACAATATACAAAAGTGTAGTTTTATTGTATAGAATTGAGACCTCGAAAAACTCCATTACTTCTTCCATTGAAAGGGTTGGCATGTTATTTCTTTTAAAGATTTTCTCGATTTCAATTAAAAAAACACACTCGTAGTGGTGATCGGCTGTGCTTTGATTTCGCTCCTCTTATTTTATTTTTTAAACTCCAAATTAACGTGATTTGCTGTATTCATTGTGTTTTGAATTTGTGATTTAGCAGTGTACAGTGTCTGTGCTAACAAGTGAGATTCACGGGTGTCTGTTATAAGCACTAATATTGTGTTTAAAGTAGATTTTATTCTTGATTAACTGACGCGTCTTTAGCGTTTTGTTATTTTTGTTTTTGTTACTAGCTTGCACTCCCACGCTCATTCTCGCCTGCGTCGCTCTCTGAGTGTGCTGCGCTGTGCTCTCTTTTTATAGCTGTGTTGTTGCTTTTTTCTTGTTTTCGTGTCTACACTGTCTTGCGCTCTCACTCTCACGCTTTCTTACGCTCTTTTGTAAACTACGCTTGTGCTTGTGTTAGTGGTAACCAGCTGTGTAACATTAGATTACCTTTGCTTTCTTGCTCTTTTTTAACTTTTTCCTTTTTGAACTTATCTTTCGTAATTCGCTTTAGCATTTTGTTTGTTTTTTCGGTGTTTCCTACCCTATTTTCAAAGCATATTAGTTTCAATAAAAACCCCTTCTATGTCTCCTAACATTCCTCCAGCCGTCCCGGCTGTTTTGTGCGATCCACCACTTTTGATCGTCACCTCTCCAGTCGCGCCTTTATCCAAAAAGAATCTTCAAAATTCTTTTGATAACACTGCCGTCAATACTCAAACGGTTGTTTCAAACGTTAAATCGCTTGTCGCGGTTAAGCCCAAGAAACAGGTTTTGTAGAAAAGTTTCAATTTAACTACACGCGAGATATCTCATCCAAAATAAGTATACTTGCAGACAATTTTTAATCTGTTTGCAGCGGAACCTTCTGCCCGCCTGACTTAATTGTAAAAGACTATTCTCCAAAACTAAAAAGCCGAGCTGCGGTACCGCTTCCTTCAACTTCTCGCGGCTCTTCTTCTTCTAGTGGAACATCAAAAAACCAGTAGAAATATCCCATCTTTACTTCATCAAAACGTTAGAGGCCTAAATTCTAAGCTCTCTAATTTGTTTTTGAATAGTGTATCGTTCGATCATCAAATTCTAATATTTACCGAAACCTGGTTAAAATCTAATGAAGAAAACTGCTCAATTTTCCTAATAAGTACACTTCCTTCAGATGTGACCGTTTATCACGAATTGGAGGTGTTCTTATAGCTGTACAATCTGATCTTCCTTCCGAACTTGTTCCATTAGACCATTGTTCTCCCTTAGAATTTTTATGTGTTAAAATGACGATGTATCAAATTTCAATTTACATTACCTGTTCATATATTCCTCCCTCATCTGATATATCTGTTTACCTGGACCATCTTTCATCTATCCAATCTGTTGCCTCCAAACTGTCTGATAGAGATTATCTGCTAGTTTTTGATGATTTCAACTTACCAGAAGTTACTTGGTCATCTCAATCCGATATATTGGTGCCCTCTGTAGGTAACTCTTTTTAAATGGCCTCACTGTTCCTAATTGTAGTGGTAGAATGCTTGATATAATTTTGTAGTATGAACACATATCGGTTAACCACTGTACCCATATGTAATCATAACACACAAGCACATTGTAGCACTCTGTTGCAATGTGTACATAAACAGTCCAGCCCAAGTGTATGCGTAATACGAGCACCCACTTGGAGGCTAACATACATAAGTGCATGGTCAGCAGTTCCCACGCTGGCCCAAGCGCTGATCGCTTACTATATGTGCCTATAGAACTCCTCCTCCAGTACCGTCGCTCGGCGACAATATATATAATATATAAGCGTCGCGGCGTAGCCTGCAGCGCTGCTCCTCGAACTAGCATAAGAAACCATTGTATGTAGAGGATAAGAAGATTCATTAAAAAATTGACTTCGAATGGAGCGGGACCTTCCCTGCTCCTAAAATTCAATAAATGAAATTCGAATGGAGCGGGACCTTCCCTGCTCCTCGAATTCAATACAATAAAGACCACTCGTCTGGACATAACTACATGGCGACCGTGACAGGACAGCAGCACAACAATCAAGACGGCAGCAAGGCGGAGAAACTAACACATTGTTGGAAAACAACGATCTGAGTGAGTAGAGTGTGAGTGCGATGGGTAAAAAAAGGGGCGGAGGTCGAAATAAAGCAAAAAGAGAATAGCGCACCTAAAGTGGCTATTATACCATATACGAACACTCCCAAACACGCCCGAATGGTCGAAAGCTCAAAAACTACAAGCTGAGCTAGACCACAATGTCAAATATCTTAAAGAAACAAACCCCACCACACCCGCTCACTCAGTAAACCAAATAAAATCGTTAACAAATAATAACAAAATTCAACCTCCCCAGCCAAAAAGCCTGCCGGAATTTAAGAAAATCTGCCCGAACGACTGCGAGGGACCATTGTTCACACCACATTGTGAACATACCTGCCTGCACAGGCATTGCAGGCCTGTCACACAACCACAATAAGAAGACATCATCATCAACGTGGTGAGCAGCCCGCTCGCTACGTCATCGAGGGAGTGTCAGCGTGCCAACACCGGCGACGCCCAGCTGACACAGGATAACGTGGTGTGCAGCCCGCCCACTACGTCAACGCGGGAATAGTATTCGCACTGTGGTGCGCTATCCGCACACTACAACAACGGTGGATCAATGATTTACAACAGTGACAACAACAACTGACAAGAGAGAACCGACAGCGCTTCAAAGAGCTCAAATTTTTTTTTTAATAGCAGTGTGTGCAAAATTTTATTTTGATTGCAATGCGATGCATGTTTTTTTTTAATAATCATAAAAACCAATTGTAACATTGAGGGGAACCTTTTCTGCCCGATGAGAAGTTCGGCCTGTAAAGCCAGACGAAAACCTAGGTAGGACGACTTGTATGTCGACTATAGGAAATAGGATCTACAAAGTAGATGTTCTAGACAGAGATAGGGAAAAACAAAATTATTTTATAAACACACGAAGTAACTTTATATAAAGAGATAATAAAATAAGAACGGTGCCCAATATGGGACTAGTAGACACTAAGTCAGTAGATTCTACCGCAAATGTAATAAACAAAGTAGAAGTAAGTACAAGCAACTTAGATTGGATCACTTTGATCCTGGGAATAATAGCCATTATAATGATCGTTAATGCGCTCACTAAATTGTACTAACTCCATAATAAATGTTTAAAAAAGAAATATGAGAGCAGAGCCAACGATCTAGACAAAATATAAGAAACGAAAAGAAAAATGTGTTTTGAGTAGGAAAAATAAATAAATATATCAAAAAAAACAAGAGCAACAGTCGAGTTGCACACGACAGTAGGAGACCCTTGGACGTATGTTGCCATAAAAAGTATTTAATTGTATAATACTAATTGCAAGCTATAAATTAATAATAATACTGGAGTGCGCTGCCACCTTGCTTCAATTTCGATATTTTGCCAATAATTTATCGCCGCAATTCCCTAAAGCGGTGTGAGCAGTAGATATCGGTATTTCTTTATAAATTTTAAATTGTTTAATATCGATAACAAGGTCCAAGGGTATAAAAATAAAAAATAATAATAATTATCAAACCAATTTTCCATTCAATGGTTATACTTAACTATTAGATAATTAAATTTAAATTATTAAAATATGCCTACATACATATTTACATATATCCTGTCATTTAGATTTCTTAATTTCTAACCTATTCCAAACATTACAAACTTATGCCTGAATACTAACAGATATCCCATTGTGATGGCTATGCAAAACCTCAAAAGTCCTAGCACTAATCTTTTCATTATCTAGTATATTTGAAAACGCCCAATCAATATGTGTATCCATATTGGTAGTGGACGTTTTCAAATCTAACAAACTCCTTAATCCTTTGATAATCAAAAAATTATAAATACGCTTACACCTGTTAAAGGTTTTGAGGCACAAATTAAAATCTCCTAAAACTAGCAAGCTATCCCCTAAATCACCTAAACTTGATGAATTATCTCCTCAAATTCTATTTTAAATGTGGACAGAGGAAAGTCTGGACTTTTATATAATATAAGAAAACTTATGGCATCAAACCTAAATATGCCGAACTCAAAAACTACTGAGCCAAAAGTTTTTCTACTGCTAAAGGTATGGGAAACTCTATCTACTAGCTCGTTCTTTACATAAATTATGATGCCTGTTAAAGGCCTAATTGATTCAAGTTAAACCACAATAGTGAACCCAGGTATTTCTACAGTTTCATTGCTTATGGAAGTTTCCACGAAACATAATATTGATGACTGAAGCATCAGCTTGTCCGATCGAATATCTTCAAGATGGGAATTCAAGCTCTGAGTATTATGGAAGAAAATGTTAAGGGCAGAATTAAATAATCGTAAAGTGTACACAGTAGTTTTTCAGTCCGCAATTTCTTCAATTAGTCTTTCATTTTATCATTATTTTGGGGAGACTTAGGAGGAACAAAGTTGCTCTACTGCAAGCTACGTATAATGCAGCACGCTGCATTCCGGAATTAGCATGGACTACCACTTTGCCATACGTAGCTCCCTGACTCTTATGAATTGTGATGCCTTCAGCAGGCACAATTGGAAACTGCCTACGGTCAATGTTAATTTGTGCGTTATTTGAATATTGAAAACTGTGAACAATTTTCTGAATAGGAGTCCATGAAGGATCTGTACGATGTGTACACTTCGAACGCGCAGATTCTCCTACAGTTTCCTCTGTAAATTTCATCCATAAAATGTTGGGAGTGTTGGATGTATTGAAATCTATTTGCATCAACACACCTGATGCCCCGTTTACTAATCCATCCCCTGTGTCTACATTGACCGTCATCATGTACTTGGCAGTATTTTTTAGGAGAAGAGACGTACAGAGTCTCTGTGTAGCGGAAGTTTTAAAACCCTTCACTTCTTCTAATATTCTTTGTTTCCTAGCTGGTTCCAAATGGCCCGCCTTAATAAAATCTTCAGCAGTAGAGAAAAATTGCTCAGTAGCAATTGAGTTAAGTTTCGTTACATTAAATAAATCAACCTCATTATTATTACTAAACAGATGAATTGCATCATCGGGCACTGCCGATGGTTCGCATATTCTAGATTGGAAAAGGACAATATAATCGGCTGTCATACAACCCGATGCCATATTATTTAAGGCAGAAGCGAAAAGCTGATCGTCACGTTGACGCATTATCTCTGTGAGCTCAAAATACAAAAAAAGGTCCCAGAGATACGTACCAAATATTTCATGGTAAGGGTCAGTGGTATTTGGATCGAAAATCCAACTACCTCCTACGGGCTGTAACTGTCTAAGATCACCAAATACGATGATAGAAACACCACCAAAAGGAGAAGTATTTTTGAAAATTTGCTTCAAACGAGAATCTAAATAAGAAAACATTAGAGAGCTAACCATTGATATTTCATCAATAATAATTAATTTAAGATCGATTAACCTTGAATGAAGGCTATTAACTAAATCATGGCTTAAGGCCCTTAGAGGTGCTGAGCGAGATTGATTAACAGGAAGTGAAAACATGGAATGCAGTGTCGAACCACTAATTCCGAATGCTGCTTTTCCTGTTGGTGCACATAAGAGGATTTTAACAGATGTCGGATCAGCTCCTGGTATACTGTTATACATTACGGATAATGACTGAAAAATTGCTGATATAAGTCGACTCTTTCCGACTCCGGCGCCGCCTCCAACAAATTCATAAAAGACTGTATTGATTTTGGCATTATGCAAAGCATGTGTAAAATATAGCTTCTGCTTTAAATTAAGAGATCTAACTATATTAGCTAAGCTTTCCTGAGAAACTAAGGCTGGAAGCTTGATAAAACGGACATTACTATCTTCATCATTCATATCAATATTTCCATCCACATTTAAAACATTTAGATGCGCTGCAGTCACAGCAGCTGAGAGAGCGCTGCAGAATGCGTAGGCGGCTCACGCTCAGCGACTGCGTTGCCAAGATCAACACCGGCACATGGAGGGAGAAAATATTTTCGTCACGTGGATTTTGGCAGTCAAAGTGATGAACTAAGAACGAGTGCAACGGGAAACAAGTGCAACCAAAAACACCTAAAGACGCGTGTGTACAAGAAAATCACGAGGAAGACGAACCTTGCCACAAGGAGAAGGACAACTACGACAAAAAAAGGAGCCAAGTTTTCCACGAAGACGACACCTGGACCAGGAGGAAACGAGGACGAGGACGACACCGACGGACGCGTGGACCAAGGTGAGCGAGCCGTTACATGGCCGACTCCTAGGCAGGGCTAGTTTTCGGGCAGAAACGAGACGGTGTTTAGGTAGGGCAATTAGATATATGTATTAGTTTAGTTTTAGAATATGATAATGAAATAAAAAATTTTAAAATGAAAGTGCGCGTGGACAACTAGGTGTCGGTGACGGAGGGGCTTGGCTGTCGAGGAAAAGGGGCGTGTTTTTTTTTTTTGTTTATTACAAATACGGCAGGAAAATAAAATCTTCTAAAGATACCATCTACCGTTCGTAGATTTTTTTTTTTTTTTTTTTTGTTTACTTTGCTTTTATTTATTGGATCTTCTTGTATAAGAACTAACAATAAGTTTAAAAATCTTAACTATAACATGTTTTTTCTGAACTGTTGAATTATTTTTCCAACTGTTCTATGATTAGACGGCCCTAAAAATTTCTTCGCTGGGTTGGTAGGTCCTTTCGCCGGAGACGGGAGCGACTGCTGAGCTGGGTTAGACCTCTCGCTAGGTGGTTGGGGTGCGAGAAAAGCTTGCTATGGTATTTTTCTTTAAGTTCCGTAATTGCCTTGATAACAGGTGGGATATTTAAGTCACTTTGGATGTTTTCATTCCGAACGTACCACGGTGCCCCAGTGATGGTTCTCAGAATCTTTGATTGTGCTCGCTGTATGATGTCAATATTGCTGTTGCTGGCATTGCCCCATAACTGTGAGCCATAGGTCCAGATAGGTTTCAATACAGAATTGTAGAGTAAGACCTTGTGATCTAGGCTGAGCGGAGAACCAGAGTTGATGAGCCAGTGTAAGTTGTTGGCTTTGAGTTTAAGTTGAGTTTTTTTGGCTTCAATGTGCCTGCGCAATGTGAGTCTTCTGTCAAGGTGTACTCCTAGGTACGCTACCTCGTCTGCTTTCGGGAGTGGTATGTTGTTCAACAAGAGTGGTGGGCAATCTTGTCTGTTTAGCGTAAACGTCACGTGTTTGCATTTTTACTCGTTTACTTTTATTCGCCAGTCAGAGAGCCACTTCTCAATGTCGATGAGGTGCAATGCCTGCTGTGCTGTCGCCTGACTTGGGGACCTTGAACGGCTAAGGATAGCTGTATCGTCGGCAAATGTGGATACCGTTAAGCGACTATTTGTAGGGATGTCGGCTGTATAGATGAGGTATAAGGTAGGCCCAAGAACGCTGCCTTGGGGGACACCAGCCTCAATTTTATGATCAGTGGAAGTGGCAGTGTTGCACCGCACTGCAAACTTTCTGCCATAGAGGTAAGACTTTAGAAGTTTGTGTGTGCTTTCGGGTAGGGCTGTTTTAACTTTTAACATTAGGCCGTCAAGCCAGACTCTGTCGAATGCTTGGGATACGTCTAGGAATACTGCTGTACAGTATTCGCGATTTTCAAATGCAGTTCTTATTTCCGTTGTTATACGATTCACCTGTTCAATGATTAAGATTAAGTCGGATCAGCAGGCATTTTTCGAATAGTTTCGAAATACATGAGAGTAGGCTTATTGGTCTGTAAGATGAAGGGACTGTGTGGTCCTTACCAGGCTTTGGAATCAGTATGATAATCGATCTCTTCCATCGTTGTGGAAAATATCCAAGTTTGGTGATGGCATTAAAGAGCTGGGTTATGTAGCGAACTGCAGAGTGTGGCAGCTCGATGATCATTTCCGGTGTTATAAGGTCGCAGCCGGGGATTTTTTCGGGCTGAGATTGTCTTTGATTATTTTAGTTACTTCTTTTGGACGAAACACAATTGGCGTGTGCTGCTGGTGGCAGTTTACGGGTGAGGACGGTAGCGCGAATGTGTTAGTAGCCTGGTTTGGCGTGAATACATTTTGTAGGTGAGCGGCAAATGCGGTGGCTCTGTCTGTATCACTACGGGCCCAGCCGCCTGAGGAATTCCTTATCGGCAAAACGGTTTCAGTCGGTGGGTGTAGAGTTGAGTGGGCTCTCCACAGTGACTTATGTTTTGTGCCTGTTGGTGTGAGTTGCTCGATGTATCGGCGCTGATCGTCTTCCTCCTGTTGTTTCAGAGCGTTGGCCAGTTTCCGTGTGGCTACTTTTAGCTTTTGTTTTGCAGTCGGTGATCTGGAAGATTGCCATTCTCTGCGTAAGCGTCGTTTTACATGGACAAGTTGTTCTATTTGTACATTGGTCTTATTCGAATTAATTGTAATGTTGGTGGTTTTGGGTGTTGCAGTAAGAGCTGCTGCAGTAAGGATGGATTGCAATGTACACGTGCAGCTCTCTATATCAGATTCAGTATTGAGTTTTGGGTTTAGCTCAATGTGTGAACTTATATATTTTTTATACCTGAGCCAGTTTGTTTTATGTGAAGTTAATCTGTATGGTGGTTTCACGTTTTCTGCGTACCGGCGGAGGTGAATTAGTACAGGCGAGTGATCAGATGACAGATCTGGCAGACATTCAGCTTTAACCAAACTGCGGGGAATATTTTTCGTAACTGCGAAATCGATCAGGTCAGGCAGCTTATTGAGGTCTGATGGCCAGTATGTAGGACTCCCAGGAGAAATATGGTCAAGTTTATTATTGGCTTTTATTATAGATTCGTAGATGGCATGCACGATTCATAACTCTCCAAGTAGAGAGCCTACGTACTAAACAAAAACCTCCGTACGCTCTCCAGTCCTTGCTTTTCTCACCGGGACTTCCAGTCAAGGTATTACTTCGGTGACCAGGATGTGGTGCCTGATCGCAGTCCCTCACTTTGTGCGTTCCCATGTTGCGTGGCGCTCCTTCGCTGACTCTTTAGTCGCCTTTTACGACAAGCCGAGCCAGCCGAGGTGGTATTCTTACCCCGCCACCACACAGGAGTGCTCTTTATCCATTGGGTCTGCTGGCCATCTCATCAATGCGGACACGTTTCATCATACCGATGATGATGACATGAGCCCTCTCCCACACGGTGTTGTCCGCCAGCATAGCGCGCATTAATCTTTAATTAAGGGTCTCCAACATCTCTCGCTCAATACGAAATCTGGCACAGTGCATTACAATATGTTCCGCTGTTTCGACAAGGTCGGTGCAGAACAGGCACTGGGCAGAGTCTACATGACGGAACCTGAAGAGGTACCCCCGGAAGCAGCCATGATCGGTGAGGAACTGGGTCAAGTGATAGTCCACCACTTTGTGCTCGCACACCGCCCAATCCGCTAAATCTGGGATCAGCTGGTAGGTCCATCTCCCTTGTAGTGAGTCTTGCCACCTGGTCTGCCACACTCCATAAAACCAGTCGTTAATCTTATCTCTGGAAACACCTTCTCGAGACAGCTATTGGGCCTCTATCTCTAGGTCAATCGGGGGGATGCCCGCCAGAACATGGGCTGCATCTTCGGATATAGTTCTGAAACCTCTGATCAGTCTAAGGGCCAGGGTCCGTGATCAAGTTTATTTTTAATTTGGAATAACCGCCCCCGCAAACCGATAATTTTCATTTCCATTCGAAGTACTCATTTCTTAACGCTCTGCATTTATTTATATAGATAAATACTATATGAACTTATCCTCCAAATTTCAACCCGAACGGACAGCAAACGCTGAAATTATTAGATAAACCATTTCGACCCTCCGACCTGTAAACAAGTGTTGAGGACGTCGTAACTACAATATATTACTTGTGCAAGAAAGAAAAAGATAAACGATGCGAGCGCAAAGCGCGAGCTGTTTCTATTGTAGTTTCTTCTTTTTTATGCATATGTCTATTATCGAAAATACACGTGCATATATTCTAACACTCATGCATACTTAATTTGTGAACGCACATACAGTATGTCAAGAAAACACTTTACACACTGAAAAAAAAATATTTTTTTTGTACTTTCCGTTAAGAATTCATTGGCTTCTGATCTATTTATTGTATTTTTTTAATGTAATCAAATTCTACTATATATATTTACGATACCAATATAAACATTAACAAAGCATTTAATATTCAATGAAAAAAACAATATGTTTCTTTACACATTTTTGACACTGTCAAGAAACTCTTTACACATTCTGTTTTCCTCCGCTGTTTCGCTCTCGATTTCGGCTAAAACTGTATTTAACCGTTATCTATGCTTATGACATTGCGTGTTGCAATGCTTTTTTTGCATTCCTTTTAATTTGATTGTGAAGTTTTGCTACAAGCGCATGTTTAAAGTGACGATCTCAATTCTTTAAAATGCCATGAAAAAAGTTAACATTTCAAGTAAATCAATTTATTTACTACAACCACCAATTAAGAATCGGTTGCAGAGCTTTCAGAAATGTTTTCTGTATCGCAGAAATCGAAAAATTGGCAAACGAGCATAATCATGCGAAAAGTGGACAAGAATCCGCAAATTTCTGTGCGAACTCTTGCTCAGGAGCTTAAAGAAGAATGTGAGCTCGATGTTTAACACGACGGCTGTACGGCAAACCATATTATGGCACAAGTAGCATGTGCTCTCTGTGGCCAATACAGAAAAGCGCTTTAATTTCGCCAATCGATCGTCCAGGAGAATATTGGGATGACGTCATATTTTTTCAGTGTGTAAAGTGTTATTGACACACTGTACATATATACATACATTCGTATACAACCAATAGGTGGCGTGGTATATCGATATAAATGTATTCAAGTATTGTACTTGTACTTTCTTGGTGATGGGCTGTGTTTTGATTTCGCTCCTCTTATTTTATTTTAAACTCTAAATTAACGCGATCTACTGTATTCCTTGTGTTCTGGATTTGTGATTTTACATTGTATCGTGTCTCTGTGCTAACAAGTGTGATTCACTGATGTCTGGTAGAACCATTTTTATTCCTTTTAAAGTAAATTTTATTTTTGATTACTTACGCGTCTTTAGAGTCTTGTTATTTTGTTTTTGTTACTAGTTTGCACTCCCACGCTCATTCTCGCTTGCATCGCTCTCTGATTGTGCTGCGCTGTGCTCTCTCTTTACAGCTGTATTGTTGCTTGTTCTTGTTTTCGTGTCTACACTGTCTCGCTCTCTCACTCTCACGCTTTCTTACGCTGTCTTGTAAATTACGCTTGTGCTTGTGTTAGTGGTAACCAGCTGTGTAACATTAGATTACCTTTGCTTTCTTGCTCTTTTTTAACTTTTTCCTATTTGAACTTATCTTTCGTAATTAGCTTTAACATTTTGTTTGTTTTTTGGTGTTGGTGAAAATAGGGTAGTTCAAAGCATATTAGTTGCAATAAAAATTCTGGTGTGCTCCGCAACTTCGTGCAAATGCAAGGCCGATTTAAAGCCGGACTTTGTTTGCTGCTGGTTGTGTGATAAATTCTATCACATAAAATGCATCGGCTTAACAGCACGAATTAAAGATTCCCTCAATAACAATGAATCTGGCCTGAAATGGACATGCAAAGTTGAGTAAAATGCTTAGGGAGACAAAATTGAAATTTGAAAAGCTGCATGCAGCATTTTCAAATCTCCAATCTGAATTTTCGGATATGTAAATTCAATTTACTAGTTTCGAATGTTCTGTTGAGCCTTCCACACTTTCACCGGCAACTTCTTCAGGTATAACATCTCCAGTTATTGCTTACTTAACCCCTTCTATGTCTCCTAACATTCCTCCAGCCACCCTAGCTGTTATTTGCGATACATCAATTTTGATCTTAAAAATTCTTTCGATAACACTGCCGTCAATACTCAAACTGTTGTTTCAAACGTTAAATCGCTTGTCGCGGTTAAGCCCAAGAAACAGGTTTTCGTTTCACGCCTTGCACCCGATACTTCGATTGAAGATGTACAATCATTTATTCAATCAAAAATCTCTGTAACGAACATTGTTGTAGAAAAGTTTAAATTTAACTACACGCGAGATATCTCATCCATTAGGATGATACAATTTTCAATCTGTTTGCAGCGGAACCTTCTGGCCGCCTGACTTAATTATAAAGGAGTATTCTCCAAAACATAAAAATCTAACTGCGGTACCGCTTCCTTCAACTTCTCGCGCCTCTTCTTCTTCTAGTGGAACATCAAAAAACCAGTAGAGATATCCCATCTTTACTTTGCTTATCAAAACGTTAGCGGCCTAAATTCTAAGTTCTCTCATTTGGTCTGGAATGGTGTATCGTTCGATCATCAAATTCTAATATTTACCGAAGCCTGGTTAAAACATGATGTAGAAAACTGCTCAATTTATCCTAATAACTAATAACACTTCCTTCAGATGTGACCGTTTATCACGAATTGGAGGTGGTGTTCTTATAGCTGTAAAATCTGATCTTCCTTCCGAACTTGTTCCATTAGACCATTGTTCTTCCTTAGAATTTTTATGTATTAAAATGACGATGTGTCAAATTTCAATTTACATTACCTGTTCGTATATTCCTCCCTCATCTGATATATCTGTCTACCTGGACCATCTTTCATATATCCAATCTGTTGCCTCCAAACTATCTGATAGAGATTATCTGCTAGTTTTTGGTGATTTCAACTTACCAGAAGTTACTTGGTCATCTCAATCCGATTTATTGGTGCCCTCTTTATTTAACTCTTTTTTAAATGGCCTCTCTCTCGGAGCTAACTCTTTATCAAATAAACACTGTTCCTAATTGTAGTGGTAGAATGCTTGATTTAATTTTCTCTTCTCACATTTTACTAATACTATCTCTAGAATGAATCCCTTAGTTCATCCTGAAGATCCCTATCATCTTACATTGGACCTGGTTCTAACTCTGCCAACTTCTATGCAAACTGCAACTGTTTCCCCTATAATAAAATCACGTTGTTTTCGTAGGACCGATTTTCAAAAATTGAATTGTTTAATTTTGGAACATGATTTGTCATTTCTTTATTCATGTTCTGATCTAAACACATGCATTTCATTTTTTTATTCCTCTGTGAACTCATTTTTTGATCAATGTGTTCCTGTTACTTTTCCTGTAAAGTCCAATAGGCCTCCTTGGTTTTCACGTGATTTAGTAAGGCTGAAAAATTTGAAATCGCGGTATTTTAAAATGTTTAAATTAACTTGCAATCGTTCTGATTTTACACGTTATATTGCTGCAAGAGCAAACTTTATTGCTCTGAATGCAAATTGTTACAAAAAGTATTTGCGTCGCTGCCGTTTGCAGTTTGCTCAGGATCCAAAGCAGTTTTATAAGTTTGTCAACTTAAAACGTAAATCAAGTATATTTCCTACCTCTCTATCATACGAAAATAAGGAAGCAACTGATGATCAGGCAGCCGCCGATCGTTTGCAGACTTTTTTCAATCAACTTATTCAACTGAACCTTATAGTTACCCTTTACATCCATACCCTTACAGTATACAAAATTTTAACACTGTCTTCTGTCCTTCCATCTGTTGTTATCTTAGACGACATCCATTAAGTATGTTTGGAAATAAATCGGTCTAGTTGTCTGTTACACTCGGGCAGTTTTCTTTTAATGAATAATTCAAAATTGACTATTTTTTTGTCAATCTCTTCTTTATTTTTTGATTTCAGATTATTGTTGTTGATTGCGGAATAAACGTAATCTGAAACATAACTTATTTGCCGATTGTTACGCCTCCAAATGTCCAGGAGGTCGCTTTGTTTGAAGTCGAACTTGCCTATATAAAATCAAATTCTTAGGTAACGAGCAAAAATGGGCAAAAGATATTACTTTACCGTCAAAGACAATAGTTAAAGGTACAAACTAACTTTTGTCAGAAATTGTCAGAAAGTTAGTTATACTCCACGAAGCACAGTGGACACGTTAGAATTTTCTACTAAAATACACATAAATTGAATGTTACACAACACAAAAACAGTACAACTACACATATATTAACTACATACGTTAAAAACAACATACCTTGGCTTTTATTTTCCATATTTTACTATAATTTATGGATGCGTATTAACAATCGTAAGCAAATAATTTGGCGGGAATTGCCTTCTCTCAATCAGCTGTTTAACACTGCACCCCTAAAAGCTCATTAAAAGCTTTAATAAAGCTTTCGGTCAGTTTTGTTTTTGTTTTTTACTTATTTGATCATTTTTCTTTTAGAAAATAATTGATAAAGGACGATATATTGACATAAAAATTTTGACATAGTGCAATGTCCAGAAATAAGACTGGGTCCTGAGGAGTACCTACTTCAGCGGCTTTCAGTTTATTAGTAACCATTTTGTAGGCGATACCCCAAGGATCGTCGTCTACACTCGCCAGCATCTCTTTAAAAGCATTTGCTTTAGCTGCTAAAGCACTGAACTGAAAGCTATGCCGTGCAATCGGGCGTGTTAAGGATATCTTCTGGCTCGTTGCGCCTGTCTTCTTGCCCTGAAGCATTCCGAGCGTAGCTGGTTGAGGGAGCCATTCCACCAGTAGACCGGAGGTTTGGGACCGCTATTCTTCTTCTTTCGTGGCATCGCTGCATCGCATGCCGCTTCCAGCATTTTCATGAGCGCCGCGACCATGGTTTCCGCCTGTCCATTTGGTACCTCCATTTGCTCGATGCTATATGCCAGCATGTCCTTGTCCAGCTTTCTGGTATCCCATGCTTGCCCAAGAGTACTTCTTGCCTGTCGTTGTAAGATGCACGACGTGCGGGCACTGAACGTTATGAGGGCATGATCGCTCAGCGTTACATCCTCATGAATTCTCCATTTAGCGGTGGGGGCTAGACTTCTGTTGACAAAGGTGACATCGATGAATGATGTGCCTATCTCGTTGTTAAACGTCGGCTTGCCACCATCGTTCAGTAGCCCCAGTAGCACCATCGTCCAGTTGGTTCATGGCATCAATAACGGCCCGTCCTCTGTAATTGGATATCCAGCTTCCCCATTCAATTGCCCAGGCGTTGAAGTTACCTGCAATGACAACCGGCTTGCGCTCTCTAGCATGGTATACTAGTTTGTCTAGCAATTCCTCGAAAAGGTCCGGACTGTCACTAGGGGCATATCAGCTATACAGATGAACGCCATTCACTTTAGAATACGTAATGCCACGCATTGGCTCGCTTGCCTGGTCTTCTATGTAGAAGTTGCTGCAGCATATGACTGCCGCCTTTCCTGTAGAGTCGAAGAGCACTCCTGAATTTCCCACACCAGGGGTGTACGGTTCGCTCAGGAGCATAACGTCAGTATTGCGCTCTATCGCTGTCTGGGACAGTAGACTCTGTGCAGCTGCGCAGTGGTTGACGTTGAGCTGGATGATGTTAATCATCATCATGGCGGCTCAAAGCTCCTTTTATGATATTCGCTTTAAAGGTTGGGCATGAAAAGCTACCTGTTGGGTGGTTCCTGTCTACCTCGCTGTTGCAGATCAGGCATTTTGGCGGCTTTTCACAGGCCTTCGCTTTGTGGCCACGTTCGCCGCACCGAAGACAGCAGTGTGAGCGATCAGGCTCCTTGCAGCTGATAGCCCTGTGACCGTATCCCAGGCACTTGAAGCATCTTGTAGGGCGTGTGTCCTGAATGATGAGGCAGCGAGACCAGCCAACGGTTACCGAACCCTTTTTTAAAACGCCAATTGCGTCGTTTAAGCTAAGCGTAATCGTCGCCACTTGTGTTCCATCACGCATTTTGCGCAGTCCACGCACAACTTCTGGCTTCAGCTGGATCCCTTCGAATTGGGAGGCCATGCAGTTGTAGAGCTCCATTGCTGTCGTTGCCTCATCCATGCTGCTGCTGGTTATCGCCATTCTTTGCGCACCTGTATATAGCACCTGTATATGCACCTGTGGATAGCTCCTCTATATTTTGGTACGCTTGCAGAAGCTTTTCCCTCCACTTCGAGCAACATCTCTCCCTGTTGGGTCCTCCTAATTTTTTTAACGTGACTGCCAAATTCTGTCAGGCTCCCGTCTATTTAATAATGATAGCCTCCGGCTTTTTTCGTAGTCGCTTAGGTGCCACCTTGGTCACTCCACCTTTTTGCTACCCTCCTTGGCAACGGACGCGAAGCTGGGCGGAACAGGCTCCTTCACCTTGGACTGCAAAGTTACGTCCATGCTAGAAGGAAGCTTCTTCGGGGGAGGCTTCACTGGGACGCTCCGTTTGCTTACCGCCGGGGTGCCCGCTGGTTTGAGCTGCTCTTCCGTCTGGGATTCCGTGCTCTTTGACGGGGCTACTTTAACTATGGCCACCTCAAGCTGAATTGCTCTGGCAATGAGAGCTGCCATCTCCGTGATCAAACCTTTGGTCTCCCGTGTAACGTGGCGCTGCGTCTCAAAGGCTGATAGTAGAACCGTTGTTTTCTGACTCATTATGCTCAAAATGCTCCGCAAATCCTCATTTTTGTTGGCCGCCAAATCTAATGGCCTAGTCGGCGAAACAGGTGGGGTTTTAGCTGGTGCTTTTTGGGTCGGCACGCTGATGAGATCGGATATCCTCTTCTCAGTGGTAGTTAGAGTTGCTGAAGGAGCCAAGCTTCCAGCTACTGCGGCACCGCTATTGGTGGGAATTGGCATCACCGTTTGAGGGACGGCTTGCACGACAGTCGCCACTGGAACTGGGATTCCAGCTCCTCGCTCCGTAATTACACTCCTCTAATGGGGGACCTGAACATTCTAGCGCTACGTTTGAATGGGTCCACCTCGCCGGGGGCAATGCCCCCCGCTGGAGCTATGCGAAATGTGAAGCACCAAATTTAGCGAGGGTCCCACGTTGGCCACGGATTTCCCCTAGGCGTTGTCTGTTGGAGGTTATTCCGCCTCTTCACGGACACCAGAGCCTCTACTTAGGCACCGAGCTGGCGAGAGGTTGATGATTGGTCTGTCCGCGACCTTTGTGTCTTTTCCCTTGCTAAATATCGGTCCACTCCACAAAAATTTACATATAAATATAAATTTTTGATGTTTCGCAGTTTAGTAAAAATTCAAAATTTAGTTAATATTTGAATTTTACTTTATCGTTACAAGATTCAAATAAAATATTTGAATTTCGCGCCCAACTGATCGAGCAGCCCTGGCAGCGCCGTTGACCTGGCAACGCCACCGATCGCTCACTGACGTGAAGTTGGCAGCGCTGACTGCTGTTATTCTCAGCAGCACAGAATTGCAAAAGAATAAAAATTCATCAAATTTCCGAATGCTCGCGATTTTTTCACGTTTAATCGCGCCGAAATAAAGTACATAGCCACCGTGTGGCTTTGCACAGTTACTCAGCCAAACTCGCCAAAACCGATCTCATAATACAGATGATTTTAGCGCAGCGCAACAAGAAACACGTCCGCATTGTTCGAATTGGATTCTCTCTCCCCGAAAAGGGGCGTGTGAGTGTATGTGTGTGTGTGTTTGTGAATGTGCGTGTGCAGGCGGCGAACGCAAGAACGCTGTTCCAGAGTTCCACTGGGGTGCCAGCCGGTAAATACCCAGCACATACAGTGGAACCTCGGTTCCGAGATTAACCGAACCGCGAAGGCGGCCACCGGTTGAGCGTCGGCAGTGTCTGCAAAGTGTGCATGCGCAGGGGCAAAGGGCGCCGGACTGCGTGGCCAAACTGTTCCGGAGTTCCACTGATGTGCCAGCCGGTAAATACCAAGTACATACAGTGGAACCTCGAGAACAGCCGCGTGTCGGCGATCCCTCAAGTTGAGGTAAATACCCAATTCCGTGATCGACCGAACCGCGGAGGCGGCCACAAGTCAAGCGCCTGCCGTGCCTGCACAGAGCACACGTGTAGAGGAGAAGCGCAAGGCTGCGCGGCCCAGCTGATCCGGAGTTCCACTGGTGTGCCAGCTGGTCAATACCCAGCACATACAGTGGGACCTCGGGAATAGCCGCGTATCGGTGACACCGGAAGTTGAGGTAAATACCCGGTTCCGAAATCAACCGAAACAGCGGAGGCGGCCGCGAGTTGCGCTTCTGCCGCGCCTACAGTGTGGACGTACGCAGAAGCGAACAAAAGTCCACGTGGCCCCAAACTGTTTCGTGATTCCACTGACGCGCGAGAAGGTAAATACCCAGCGCGTACAGTGGAACCTCTGGAGCAGTCGCTAGTCGATGGTCTCTGACGATTGAGGTAAATACCCGGCTCCGAGACCATTAGAGAGGCGGCCCTTGCACACGATCGCAAACACCAGAGACACGTCACATAGGGGGAATACACAGAACAGAACGCCGCGTGTCCATCTTCACGTTTAATCGCGCCGAAATAAAGTACATAGCCACCGTGTGGCTTTGCACAGTTACAAACCAAACTCGCCAAAACCGATCTCATAGATTTTAGCGCAGCGCAACAAGAAACACGTCCGAATTGGATTCTCTCTCCCCGAAAAGGGGCGTTTTTTTTTTTTTTTTTTTTTTTTTTTTTTTGTTGTATTACAAATACGGCAGGAAAATAAAATCTTCGAAGGATACAATCCACCGTCCGTAGATGGCATGCACGATTCATAACTCTCCAAGTAGAGTTACGCCTACGTACTAAACAAAAACCTCCGTATGCTCTGCAGTCCTTGCTTCGCTCACCGGGACTTCCAGCCAAGGTATTACTTCGGTGAGCAGGATGTGGTGCCAGATCGCAATCCCTCACTTGGTGCGTTGCTGCGTAGCGCTCCTTCGCTAACTCTTTAGTCGCCTTTTACAAGCCGAGCCCGTTGAGGTGGTATTCTTGGCCCGCACGGGAGTGCTCTTTATCCAACGGGTCTGCTGGCCGTCTCGTCAATGCGAACACGTTTCATCATTCCCATGATGATGCCATGAGCCCTTTCCCACACTGTTTTGTCCGCCAGCATAGTGCGCATTAGACTTCTCGGGCTGAGCGGAGTTCCAGCAAGAGTCTCCAGTATCTCCCTCTCAGTACGAAACCTAGCACAGTGCAGTAGGATATGCTCCGCTGTTTCGGCCGAGTCGCTACAGAATAGGCACAGGGCTGAGTCCACATGGCGTAACCTGAAAAAGGAAACCCCGGAAGCAACCATGATCTGTGAGAAACTGGGTCAAGTGATAGTCCACCACTTTGTGTTCGCACCCAGCCCAATCGGATAAGTCTGGGATCAGCTGGTAGGTCCATCTCCCTTGTTGTGAGTCTTGCCACCTAGTCTGCCACACTCCATAAAGCCAATCCCTGGTCTCTTCCCTGGAAACACCTTCCCGAGTCAGGTATTGGGCCTCTTTCTCAAGGTCGATCGGGGGGATGCCCGCAAGAACATGAACTGCATCTTCCGATATAGTTCTGAATCCTCTGATCAGTCTGAGAGCCAGGGTCCGTGATACTGCACGCTCGTTGTCCAAATAAGTCACTTTATACGTGACACTCCTCCAGATGGGGGCAGCGTAAAGAAGCGATGATTTCGCGACTGCCACCAGCAGCCTCCTGGCCGGCATCCTGGGTCCACCTATATTTGGCATGAATCTTGCCAATGCTGCTGCTGTCATCGCTGCCTTCCTGCTGGCGTATCTCGCATGCTCCTTTAATGACAGTTGATGGTCAATAAGAACTCCCAGGTACTTCAGCGATCCAACTGACTCAATTTGAGCGTCTTTGACCGTGACCCGTAAACTCTCGACGGCCTTTCTGCTGCTCAACAACACTGCTTCGGACTTGTGCGCAGCGATGCTTAGACCGGCCTTCTCCAGCCAGCTTATAGCTGTGCTAATCGCCGCATTGCTCCTGTCCTGTAGCTCCGGTAATGTTTTGGCCACCGCTGCAACTGCCACGACGTCAGCAAAGCAGAGTAGCTCCACTCCCCTGGGCTTGCTGATGGACAATATCCCGTCGTACATTATGCTCCACAGGATCGGTCCAAGTACCGACCCTTGTGGGATACCTGCGGAAACGTGGTGTTTTCTTGGCCCGGCATCAGTGTCGTACCAAAGTATACGGTCTCTAAAGTAGCTGCCAATGATGATCCTGAGGTAACGAGGAATACCCATGTTGCGCATGGCACCGAGGATGTTTGGCCATCTCGCCGTATTAAACGCATTTTTCACTTCTAGCGTGATGATGGCGCAGTACTCCTTGCTGCCACCTAGCCATCTGTCACCATCGAGAGCGGTCTTGGCCAGATCTCTTATGGCAGTGAGAGCATCGAGAGTGCTTTTTCCTTTCCGGAAGCCATACTGGTGTCTATGTAGGCCGTCGTGGCTTTCAGTGATCACCTCAATTCGCGTGTACAGGATGCGTTCGAAAAGTTTTCCCACAATGTCCAGCAGACAAAGTGGGCGGTAACTGCCTGCAGAGTTAGTTGGTCCCTTTCCTTTGGGCAACAGTACCAGCCTCATGTTCTTCCAGCGTGATGGGAAGACACCATCTATCAGACACTGTTGGAAGGTGTCCCTGAAGATTGCTGGCTTAGCATTTGCGGCAGCCATAACGACGACACCTGGGATGCCGTCGAGACCTGGGGCTTTGTTGGGCTTAATTCTCTTTGCCGCTTCGATGATCTCACATGCAGAGACCCTCGGGAAATCGGGGGCAGGGATTTCTTGTGCGGGTTGCCATAGAGTATCCTGGTTTGGGAAAAGCTCCTCCACGATGCTTGATAATAGAACCGGGTCCTGTGGAGTACCTCCTTCAGCGGCTTTCAATTTATTACTAACCATTTTGTAGGGGATACCCCACGGATCTTCGTCTACACTCGCCAGCAACTCAAAAGCATTTGCTTTAGCAGCAGCAATGCCATTTCTAAGCTCCGCGCGTTTCGATCTGTACGCCTCATGCAATTCTGCATGCTGAGGGTGTCCTCTGGCCCGTTGCGCCTGTCTCCTTGCCCTGAAGCAATCCGAGCCAGCTACGTTCGTTGAGGGAGCCGTTCCACCAGTAGACCGGTGGTTTGCGTTTGCTCGTTTTCTTCTTTCGCAGCATTTTCATGAGCGCCGCAACCATGGTTTCCGCATGTCCATTTGGTATCTCCATTTGCTCGATTTTGAAAGCCAGCATGTCCTTGTCTAGCTTTCTGATGTCCCATGCTTGCCGAAGAGTACTCCTTGCCTGACGTTGTGTGATGCACGACGTGCGGGCGCTGAATGTGATCAGGGCATGATCGCTCAGCGTTACATCTTCCTGAACCATCCATTTAGCAGAGGGCGCTAAACTTCTGTTAATAAAGGTGACATCGATGAATGATGTCCCTCTGTCGTTGTTAAACGTTGGCTTGCCACCATCATTTATCAGCACCAGATCCAGCTGGTTCATGGCATCAATAAGGGCCCGTCCTCTGGGATTGGATAGCCGGCTTCCCCATTCAATAGCCCAGGCGTTGAAGTCACCTGCAATGACTGCAGGCTTGCGCCCTCTAGCGTGGTCAACTAGGTTATTTAATAGTTCCTCGAAGAGGTCCGGACTGTCGCTAGGCGGGGCGTAGCAGCTGTACAGGTGAACACCCTTAATTTTTGCGTACGCAATGCCACGCATAGGCACGCTTTCCTGGTCCTCTATGTAAAAGTTTCTGCAGCATATGATTGCCGCCTTTCTCGTAGAGTCGAAGAGCACTCCTGAGTTTCCCACACCAGGGGCGTACGGTTCGCTCAGGAGCATAACGTCAACATTGCGCTCTCTCGCTGTCTGGAACAGGAGGCTCTGTGCAGCTGCGCAGTGATTGACATTTAGCTGGAAGATGTTAATCATCAGCATGGCGACTCAGTACTCCTTTTGTAATGCTCGCTTTGAAGGTAGGGCATGCATAACTGCCTGTCGGGTGATTCCTGTCTACATCGACGATGCAGATCAGGCATTTCGGCGGATTATCACAGCCTTTCGCATTGTGCCCTCGTTCGCCGCACCGCAGACAGCAGTCCGAGCGATCAGGCTCCTTGCAGTTGATGGCCCTGTGACCGTAACCCAGGCACTTATAGCATCTTGTGGGGCGTGTGTCCTGGAGACCAGCCAACAGTTACCGAACCCTTTTTCAAGACGCCAATTGCGTCATTAACGCTAAGCGTAACCGTCGCCACTTGGGTCCCATCTCGCATCCCACGCCCATCTTCAGGCTTCAGTTGAATCCCTGCAGGTTAGCGCCATTCTCTGCGCGCCCGTGCGGACCGCAGCCATTTCCCGAAGCGATTCTTCAATCGCACCTTTGTATTTAGGCAAGCTTGCAGAGGCTTTTCCCTCCACTTCGAGCAACAACTCGCCTTGTTGAGTTCTCCTTATTTTCTTGACATGACTGCCAAGTTCAGACAGGCTCGGGTCAGCTTTAAGCTTACGGAGCATGTCCGTGTACGAAGCTTCTCCAGTCTTTTTAATTATGATGGCCACCTTGGTCCACTCCGCCTTTTTGCTTCCCTCCTTGGCTACTGACGCGAAGCTGGGCGGGACTGGCTCCTTAACCTTGGGCATCTGTAGTGTCACGTCCTTGCTAGCGGGAGCCTTGCTGGCTGCCGGGGTGCACGCTGGTGGAAGTTGCGCTTCTGTCTGGGTTGCCGTGCTCTTTGATGGAGCCACCTTAACTGAGGCCTCCTGCAGCTGGATTGCTCTAGTATTTAGAGCTGCCAACTCCGAGATCACACCCTTAGTTTCCCTGGTGACGTGGCGCTGCGTCTCAAATGCTGATAGCAGTACCGTTATATTACGGTTCATGATGTCCAAAATGCTGCGCAAGTCCTCGTTTTTGTACGCCGACAGGTCTAGTGGCCTAGTCGGCGAAACAGGCGGGGTCTTTGCTGAGGCTTTTTGGGCCGGCACGCTGATGAGATCGGAGATCTTCTTCTTGATCACTAGGGAAGCTGGAGGGGCCAAGTTCTCGCCTGCTGTAACTCCACTGATGCTGGGTATTGGCGTCAGCGTCTGGGGGACGGCTTGCTCTACGCTCACAGCCACTGGGACTAGGACTAGGACTGTATGTGTGTGTGTGTTTGTGAATGTGCGTGTGCAGGCGGCGAACGCAAGAACGCTGTTCCAGAGTTCCACTGGGGTGCCAGCCGGTAAATACCCAGCACATACAGTGGAACCTCGGTTCCGAGATTAACCGAACCGCTAAGGCGGCCACCGGTTGAGCGTCGGCAGTGTCTGCAAAGTGTGCATGTCCATCCCGCCGCGTGTCCATCTTGGCGATGACCCCGAAACTCCAGAAGGTCACTCTCCTCGTTTCGGCTCGGGTCTCAGCAATTTTACAAATAGTCCTGTAAAGTGGCCCTGGCGCGACTGAACTCACCTTAGCCTGAGACGCTACCTTACATGATTAATCGATATGTTGCGAGTTATCGATATTAGCCAATTTAAAATTTAGAAAAAAATACCGAAATATAATGCTCACACCGCTCTTTGTAGTCTCTCGCGCGCCAGAAAATTTCGGCGATAAATTATTGGTAACGTGTCGAAATTTATGCAAGGTGGCAGCGCACTGCAGTGTTATGATTAATTTGAAGCTTGCGATTAGTATTATACAATTAGATACTTTTTGTAGCAACAGTTGCTCTCGTTTTACGATCAAGGAGTATGTGAAGCCATCTCGATGACGGCTTACCAAATTATATTTATAAATTGTTTTTACAAGTATTTTGTGTAATTTATTTTTAATAACGTTGAATGACAAAATAAGTTGATTAGTACTTATATACTATGTACATGTAAAACATTGTCTGCTATCGATTGTTAATTTTAATAAAAACATATAAGTCAACAAAAAGAGGAAGAGGATTTGGCCTACTTAAGCTACCACGTATTCACAAACCAATCCAACTTTGGGGTCCAGTAACTGAAATCTATAATTCGCAGATGTTGTGCTGAATCTCATTCGCTCTCAACACCAACCAGTTATTTTGTAGACTCATGTAGGTAGTAAAGAGCTTTGGGCACAATGGACACTTATAAAGTCATTAACCAGTGTGGATTAAGATTAAATCAACAACCAAAGTTGAATATCACACATGACACGTTTTGTCAAAATTTCATTTAAATCGGACTATAAATTACTAAGATATGATATGAATTAAATTCGTTTTGAACGTATATACAATACACAGACACCCAGCAATAAAACTTTGTAATTGCTTAAGGCCGGTGGTAACAGAAATAGTTCTCCATGCACCCTAGCTGAGTGGTTCGGCTGGCGGACGGGAATTTTGAAAGCTTGTATGTGTTGTGGCGCGAGTTCGATTCTCATGTGCGCACCAGCGTTTGCGTACTCTTTCCATTTTATTTTATTATTCATTTTATTTATTCCTTTTATTCTAATAATAACCTAAAACGAAAACAGCAGACGAGGGGGCTATGATATACAAATCCGCTACTTCTCATGTTAAATTAATTTTCAATTAATAATGATTTTTTTCTCAATTTGATTTCATTGATTTTGAATTATTTATTATGCAATATTTAAGACAAAGAAATTATAATAATTATTTCACATTTAATTTAAATAATTATTAATAAATATTTATTGACCGCTTAGATTTTATTTAATGAAAATCAACAAAAACATTGCACATGTCGATCGCAGCAGCAAGCGAACCTCGAATACGTTCAACATCATAGATGTTAGAGTCCGGGACACAGTGGCTAACTGTTCAACTCATGTGGTAGTCGAAATTGTGGTTCGATTCCCCGGGTGGGCAGGTTCCCATTTTGTGTCTCTTCATATTTATTATTATTTTATATGTTTTGATATATTTAATTTTATATATTTTGTAATTTTTCGTGCCGAAAAAACAAGAAGAAGCAGATGTAACGAAATTTGGCACGCGCTTAAAATGCATACATATACCTTTTGCCCTCTCTCTTAGTCTAATGCTTACGTCACTTGTCTATTCGCTTTTGCATTGTCTATGCGTTCCTTTTCTTCGTCAATTAAATTTGTGCGTGTCGTTCGAACATAGTATATCAACGCGAAATTTAAATCAAAATATAGCGCAATTTAAATAGTCGAGTTATGTTAACTTTAATTAATAAACTTTTATAAATGTTGTCTGCTGAAGGTGTATTGAGTTTGGAGTCCTTGCGGAATTCGTTTGCTACATCAACCTATTTATTGAAATCCATAGCCTTATACAGTCAGCACCTGACTGTAGAGCTCAACTGGTTTTATATTGCTATCAACTTCACTCTCCTACGATATCACATTCCCCTTCTTATATATCACATTCCTCTTCTTCCAGCAACCATACCTCGCACATGCCAGCCGCATTCCTATCCTCCACTTCCTCTACTAGCTGCAGGATGACTTTCTTTATATTTTCTTTTAAATTTGAATGCATTTTGTGCTGCAAGCAAGTACGACTGACAAATCTGTTTCAGCAGTCGGTCGACACAATTTTTTTTTGGAATGCGAAACATTCACTTAGCATCTCGGCTAGGCTGAGCTCATCCTTTGCTGTTCGTCGAATCTATTTATAAGTGGATCAGATTTGATTGTGCAGGCACGAGAAACATGTCCCATGTTTAGATTTGCTTACTTTCAGTCGTGTTTGTTTATATGCATTTGTCGCCGACACAGTGTGGCGGTATTAACATACTGTAAACCCAAATAACATTAAGTCGATAACTATTGTACTATAAATCGATATTTTTTATTTTAGCGATTTACAATCGAAATTGGGGTAAGAAAAATAAAATAAAATGATATGTTATAAAAAACATTTTAATATAAATGCATATTGATTGCTATAGCTCTGTATAAAATATAACACATAACTCATACCTTGATCATGAGTAAATATGTGCAGGCTGACTCAGCTACAATTATGACATGTATGTGGGCTCTTATGATCTTTACTTGTTTTGAGTTTTGTAAACATTTATACAAAAATAAGTTAAGTAAGGAATTTAGACTAATGATAATACTAAAGATATTTAACTGCTTGCTATCCACCACTTAGGCAACATTTGGCGATAAGGCCATACTCAAGGAGAAGGATATGATGAGAAAGATTGTATTCGATAAGAAGACACCCCATGTATTCTACTGCCGCATGCAGAAACCTTCTTCAATAAACATGAACATGGTTGTCACGTAAGCGAAAGAAATCTTGAATAGGTTTCATATTTATAATCTTATTATCCATATTTCAATCTTAGCGCTCAACCTCTACATAAACTGTGCGAAAACGAGGGTAACCCACCCGAATATAAATCGGATTGTTACATGGATATCGATGAATTCGATTAAGGAATAATACCGAACTATGGTAAGTTCCGCGAAGACTTTCGATGTTTAAATCGGTGGAGCCCGCGAAATTGAGAAATTGCAGTTGGTTAATACATTATGTATGAGTTGAGTATGAATGATGGATCAAATCGCGAGACAGCATAAGAGAGAGGGAATGCTTTGGGATGGAAGTTGAATACCCTTACAAAACGTTGAACTTTAACGCTTTCTCTACTTATTCATTTATTTATTTTTAAGTTATTAAGTTGTTAATATTATATCTTTTTTCTAACAAACTCATCATACTCCCTAACCTGCCAAACATACATAAGCCCTTTAAAAAAACCTCTAAAAACACCTTCATAATGCATCTAAATTTTTCATGTACAGCACTTAAATAAACAAAATATTTAAATATGAACTCCCCAACGCTTTGTTGTACTATTAACCGGTGGCACCATTAGATTTAAATGTTATGAGCCCAATAAACTTAAATTTTTTAACACAAATCTGAAATGCGCCAAATACTGAGTTTTATTTAATTGCAGAAACGTTTCGCAAAAGACGAACCCTAGTACAATAAAAACAATACAGAAACAAAACCTACAACAAAAACAAGAACCAAACTGAAACAAAATGTAATGCATATGGGCAATTCCACGCGAAGGTCAACCACGATCAAAAAAATAAAAGTGGTCGGAAGCTCTTGGTTTTGATATATTTCTAAAGAAAATTGTCCAAATTTAAATATTTTAAAATAAAACCCCATTTTTCTAAGCACTTTTTATGTTATTGAGCGGTAAATTGGTGCATATATGCAAATTATTAATTTTTGCGTATTTCTATAGCACGATTTGTTTTGGCTTTACTTTGTTAACAAAGATGATATGGACAAAAATGTTCTCTCTCAAATATTGGTGGAAGTATAAAGAATAGTGCAATAATTCGGTGAAGATAACAGTAAGATTTTTTGCATTTGCATTATTTGTTTTTCTAACGTCCCATGCGACATAAAAACCGTTACTTGTTATCAGTGCTCCGAAACTACTGGCAGTAAATGCACAAAATTTAGTAACTAAACAGATTTTTTGACTGGCTTTGCAGAAAACAAAAACTTACTGTAAAAAAGTTGTGATTTTTAATTTTATAAACAATCGAAGTTGGTCCTGTGCGACATTGTAAGTTTTTTAAAAAAAATTTATAAACGTATATTTAGTTTATTTTATATTATTTTAGATGAGGGAAAACAATAAAAGCAATTGTAAGCGATGGAGGGAAAATTTGAATAAGGATGAAGATAAATTAAATAATCACGGAACTAAAAATAATATAAGAATACAGGAGATGAGAAAAAAAGCAAAAATTATAGAAGAAAATTACCCAAAAGTTATGGGAGAGAGAAGTCACATTGAGCGGATGCGAAAATAGAAGCAAAGAAAAAAATTAGCAGAATTAAAAGAGGCGAAATAATTAGAGCAAGCAATCGTTGGCAAAAGCTATTAAAAATGTCGAGAAAAAGCTTCCAAAAGACTTAAACAGAAAGATAAAAGTTATTGAGTCTTTGTATAAAAATTATGTGGTGCCCACTAAATTAAAGGATCCTAACCACACTGTCAGCAATGCAATTTCAAAATTTATATATAAAGAGTGCAGATTATCATTGCACAAATAAGCTGGCGGATTAAGTATTCGGATCACACGACTAAATAGCTCAATTACTTCCTATATACACACATTCAAACCCAAATTGTAAATATAATACAAATAAATTGTATATACTATATTCTTGCTCAGGATCACTAGCCGTCTGTTGTCCGTCAGGCTGTCTGGATGAACGCGCCGATCTCAGCTATTATAAAAGCTAGGGACATCAAATTTAGCATGAAGATTCCTGTATATCATACGCAGATTAAGTTTATTTTCAATTTGGGAGACCACGTCTACCGCCCCCGCAAACCGACAATTTCCTATTTGCATTCGAAGTACTCATTTCTTAACGTACTGCTTAACACATATACGAGGGTCGTTTGATAAGTCCGTGACTTTTTGAATAAAATATATTTTTTTCGTCAAAGAAGCGTTTTATTTCTCAACATAATCTCCTTTTAGCTCTATACATTTAGTCCAGCGTTTTTCCAATTTTTTTATTCCTTCCAAATAATAGGTTTTCTCAAGGCCCTCAAAATAGTCGTTTGTTTCTGTGATGACCTCTTCATTTGACCCGAATCTCTTACCGCCGAGCCATTTCTTCATGTTTGGAAACAAAAAATAGTCACAGGGGGCTAAATCTGGAGAATATGCTGGATGGGGTAGCAGTTCGTAGCCCAATTTATGAAATTTTGCCATGCTGACTACACACGTGTGCACCCGTGCATTGTCCTGATGGAACAGCACTTTTTTTTTCGCCAAATGCGGTCGTTTCTGCTTCAAATCAATATCGAATCTGTCCAAAAGCTCTGAATAATATTCGCCGGTGATCGTTTTACCCTTTTCAAGGTAATCGATGTGAATGATACCTTGTGCATCCCAAAAAACTGTGGCCATGACCTTGTTGGCCGACAGACCCACCTTGGCCTTCTTTGGTGCACGTTCACCCGGAGAAACCCACTGTCTTGATTGTTCTTTGGTCTCTGGTGTGGTGTGGTGGATCCATGTTTCGTCTACGGTAACGAAACGGCGCAAAAATTCGTTTGGATTGCGGTTGAACATCGCCAAACACTCCTTTGAAATGGTCACACGGTTGCGCTTATGGTCGTGTGTGAGCAATCGCGGCACCCATCGCGCGGAAAGCTTTTTCATGTCCAAATATTCATGTAAAATGTTATGTACCCGTTCAGTTGAGATGCCTACAGCCTCAGCTACCTCACGCACTTTCATTCTCCGATCATCCAATATCATTCCATGGATTTTGTCGACGATTTCTGGCATGACGACCTCTTTTGGGCGACCTGAACGTTCGGCATCACTTGTACTGGTACGACCACAACGGAACTCAGTAAACCATTTCTTAACCATTGAAATTGATGGTGCAGAGTCCCCATAATATTTATCAAGTCTTTCCTTGGTTTCGGTGATGGATTTTTTACGCAAAAAATAATGCTTAATTAGCACACGAAATTCACTTTTTTCCATTTTCGTTAAAATTCACGAGATCGTCTGCTTTCAATGCCTATAAAACGCAAACTAAGAAACGCAGCTTTCTCAAAATTTTACAGTCAGCTGTTAATCGATAACTGCTGACAGGAGCAGTGTTGTATTTAGAGCAGGTGCGCGGCAAATACAAAAAGTCACGGACTTATCAAACGACCCTCGTAGATAAATACTACTATTGAAAACCCCTAAAACTATAATTTGGGGGACTCAAATATTCTTCGTTTTAACTTATCCAGCCCTAGAAACTCCGGGTGTATGAAAATTTTGTTTTCTTCTTTATATTTAATGGTGGCTATTGTACAATATGTGATGGATGTCCTGAATTTCACGAATAGCAACGAAGCTCTTACAGTGAAATTATAAGTTAACATAGTAATGTGAAACTGAAAAAGTATCTAATTGTCTAATACTAATCGCAAGATACAAATTATTCAAAACACTGCAGTACGCTGCAACCTTGCATAAATTTCAATACGTTATCAATAATTTAGCGGCGTAATTTGCTAGCACGCCAAAGACTGCAAAAAGCGGTGTAAGCTGTATATATCGGTATTTCATTATAAATTTTAAATTGGCCAATAACGATAGCTCGTAATATATCGATGGATCAAAATGAATATATATTTTATTGCATTTTATGGTTTTTTATTTTTTACTGACCGTAAAATATGAATTATTAAATAATAATCATATGTGCACATACGCATATTATGAATATGTACACATGCTTGTAAATACTTGCATATATTCATATCGATCTACCACGCCACCTATTGTTGAGTGTAAGCATATATGCACATGTATTTTCTGTAATTGACATGTGCATGGAAAAGAAGAGTCGAGAAACAGCTCGCTATACGCGCTCGCGTCGCTCGTCCCTTTCTATCCTGTACAAGTAATATAGTTATGACGTCATCGACAACTTGTTTGCTGGTTGGAGGTTTATCAGTGTTTATTGTCCGATCGGGTTACAATTTTAAGCCTAAGTTCTTATAGTATTTATCTATATACGGACAGACAGACGGACATGGCTCAATCGACTCGGCTAGTGATGCCTCCTTCTGTCTGTTACATATATTTCCGCAAAGTTAGTTTACCCTTTTTGACCTTTTTCAATGGTCGAAAGGTATAAATATGAAAACACAAATATCTCTAATGCCAATGATATTGACGTATTCGAGGCTCGCTTGTTGCAGCGCTCGACATCTCAAATTTTTTGTTGATGTTCATTAAAAAAAATTAAACAATCAATAAATATTTATATAAATTTTTTAAAAATAAGTATTTATATTATATTAAATGTAAAGTAATAACTGAAGTTCTCTTCTCTTCATGCTTCTGAAAATGCTAGGGGACACACAAGTATTCTTTCTTCCTTAATTCTTTCCTATCAAAATGTTAGAGGCCTCTGTTGTAAAATCTCTAGTCTTTATCTTCATAGTCTTGCCTTTTCTTCCCAAATCATTGCCTTTACCGAAACCTGGTTAAAACCAGAGATTCTAAGCTCTGAAGTGTTTCCAGATAGGTATACAACATACAGGCTTGATCGACCTGACCGACGGGGTGGTGGAGTACTGATTGCAGTAGACTCCTCCATTATGTCTGACCTCTTACAGCCGGAGTTTCAATTCGACATTGAATTAATCTGTGTAAAACTACACTTTCCCGGTTTTTTCTTGTACAAGTATATAACGTGCTCCTATATTCCGCCGTCATCGGAATTATCAGTCTACTTGCAACATTTGTCTGCAATTAAGACTATTTTTAACCTGTTATCAGACAGAGATCATTTCATAGTCCTGGGTGATTTTAATATCACGGAATGTAATTGGACATCCATTGCCGAGGGAAACTTCCTTCTGCCCTCCCGGCAACATGATCTGTTTGACGGTTTGTTTGACATGTCTTTGTCGCAGGTTAATCATGTCAAAAACACTTTAAACAGATCGCTTGATCTATGTTTCGTCTCAGATCCTTCCAGGGTGATTTTAGACAGGGCAGAACCTCTTTCCCTACCTGAAGATCCTTATCATCCCACTTTCGAAGTGAATCTCGACTTGGGTATTAGCTTTGTGGATAAAGTGTAAAGCCGTGCAATCGCGTGCGCTGCTTTAAGAAAGCAGACTTTGAATATTTAAATTATATAATTTCATATTGTGGTTGGTCTGACTTTTATCTATCAACTGATATGTCAGTGGCTATTTTAATACAATATATTTTATAAAACCCTTAACTCTGCTTTTGATATCTGTGTTCCGTTTTTCTATCCGACAAGCTCAAGTAGGCCTCCTTGGTTTACAAAAGAGTTGTCTCGCTTAAAAAACTTAAAGAGTAGCTTATTTAAGAAATACAAGCTGAAAAACTCATCGCTTGTCTTTTCCCGCTACCTAACTGCTCGGGCAAATTTTACTGTGCTTAACGCGAAGTGTTATAAAAACTATTTGACAAGATGTAGGATTCAGTTCTTTGAGAATCCTAAACAGTTCAACAGTTTTGTTAACATGATGCGTAGGTCAGCGGGCTTTCCTTTTAAACTTATTTTCGATAACGCTGAGGCGGACACAGATCAGGCCATTGCCGATATGTTTGCCAAGTTTTTTCAAACAACTTATTCTTCTTCTACGCCAAACATTCACTCCTATCCATATAGCGTACCAAGCTCGAATGGCATCTTCCCACCTTTACTGAGTGAAAGTTCACTTATTAGGGATCTTCGATTGGTTAAACCAGTCTTCTCACCAGGTCCCGATGGTATCCCCGCCTGTGTACTTCGATACTGTGCCAACTCCTTATGTAAGCCATTGCTCAAACTATTTTCGATGTCCTTAGTAACTGCCTCGTTTCCATCCATATGGAAGGAATTCTTTATCATCCCTTTACATAAAAAGGGCAGCAAGTCTGATGCAAGCAATTATAGAGGTATCTCTAAATTGTCGGCTATACCGAAATTCTTCGAGAATGTTATTACTCCTCACTTGCAGCATTTTAGTAGATCCGTTATATCCGTTTTCAACACGGATTTGTGAAGCGTCGTTCTACCACGACAAATTGGCTTGAACTGACAAAAAAAATCTTCAAACTGATGTCATTTATACTGATTTCAGTAAGGCATTTGACTCAGTCAACTATTCCCTTCTTGCACATAAACAAAATCTTCTCGGTTTCTCACCAAAACTTCTTAGTTGGATTGTGAGCTATTTCAGTGACAGAACCCAACGAGTCCTCTTTAAAAATACTCGTTCCTATCCCGTTCATACCACATCTGGTGTTCCTCAGGGAAGCCACTTAGGTCCCCTGCTTTTTACACTTTTCATCAATGACCTCCCAACGGTCATACTTAACTCATGTACTCTCAATTTAGAGACGACTCCTGTCATTCTCGCCTTCAATCTGACCTAGATTGTTTCTTTTCTTGGTGTCGTGCAAATCTCCTTAATCTGAACAGCTCAAAATGCCAGCTGATGATATTCTCACGTGCCTGCCCAAAATACGTATCATACTCTCTTTGTGGTTGTACCTTGGAAAGAATTTCCCTGGTTGATGATCTAGGTGTCCGTTTGGACCGAAAACTCAAGTTTTGCGAACATATATCATCAATGGTTAATAAAGCTATGGGTGTACTCGGCTTTATTAAGAGATGGTCCAAGGAGTTTGACGATCCTTACCTAACTAAGACTCTCTTCACTTCGCTTGTTCGTCCAATTCTCGAGTACGGATCATGTGTCTGGAACCCTCAGTACACAGTTCATAGAGACCGCATTGAATCCGTACAGAAAAACTTCTTAATGTTTGCCTTGCGAGGCCTTAACTGGGATGTAAATACAAAACTTTCTTCCTATCCTAGTAGACTTTTGTAACTTAATCTGCCGTCTCTAGCCAATCGTAGAACCATGCTTGGTGTTATATTTATTAACAACCTTATCCAAGGTGACATAGACTACACTAGACTACACTTTTCTGTCCCTGGTAGAATCACCCGTAATTACCTTCCTCTTAAACTTCCCAATTGTAGCTCGAACTATGCCCTGCATGAGCCATTCAGGGTATTATGTTCGGACTATAATAAACTATACTTCATTGTAGCTAACAATAACAACTTGATATCTAGCTTAAAATTACAACTCCTCGCCTACTTATCTAGAATTTAGTTAAATACATACTTATCTTCTTTCTATTCATAGTAGTACTTTCAACATACTGCATGCTTTAGCACTCTACTCATAATTTTATTTGCATTTGGTTACTAACACTAACTCTCCTGATCTGATTGGGTTTTCCTGGGTTTTCCCCAATCCTCTGCAACAAATGTTGGATCGGCTTTTCTTTATCCCAGTTTGCACGTTTGCACATTTGCACAATTTCTAAATAATTTTTTTTTCTTTTCTTTACATTTAAGGTTTTACCCTTAATTTAAAATTACCTTTAGTTTAAAATTTCAACTTAAATAATTTATATCTAATTTCAATTGTTTCTTTACTTTTAAAAAGTCGACTGATCATAGTTCGATAAACAACTAAACTAAATAAATAAATAAATAAATAAATTTGCAAATATTTTTTTGGTATACAAACATCCAATACCAACGATGAAATCACGCGCTATCAAGTTGGTAGATATGTGAACTGCAATGAAGCAATTTCATTCCTTATTCACGAACGTCATCCCAGTGTTTTACAGTTGAGGGTGCATCTAGAGAACGGTCAGAGAGTATGCTTCACAGCGTCGAATGCTGCTCAACGTGCCGAAACACCTCCAGCGACAACTTTGATCAGTTTCTTTACGAGTTGTCAAAGCGATCCGTTCGCACGAACTTTTCTTTACTCCGAAATGCCACGTTATTACACTTGGAACGCTACATCGAAGAAATTTCAACGTCAGAAGCAAGGCAATGCAGTTCCTGGATATGCGTTCTACTGATGCTCTTGGTCGTATTTACACAGTTCATCCGAAGAATGATGAATGCGGTTTTTGCTGGTACATGTTCGAGGGCGACCACCGTGTGCCCCACATTTCGTGCAGCATGTCAAGAGCTAAAATAGCTTGAAACCGATACTCATTGGGACACGACAATCGCTGAAGCAATTATTTCTGCATTTCCAAGTCCGATACGCACATTATTTTCTATCATCATTTCATCATGCTTCCCATCGAACTCACGTGACCTGTGGAACAAATACAAAGATGTCAGAAGATATTTTATGACGCATTTAATAGAGAATTGGAACGTGAACGTGAATATGATCCACATGAACTGATCCAATCAGTTCAAACGAATGTACCTCTGTTGAATCCTAAGCAAAGGGAAGTCTATGATACACTGATTAATGCAATTGATGATGGAACTGGGAAGATATTCCTCATGTCATTGATTTTGGCTAATGTACGTTCGAGATCCGAAATCGCGGTAGCTATTGATTCTTCTGGAATAGCGGCCACATTGTTAGACTGATGCCGTGCGGCTCACTCAGCGTTAAAATTGCCATTAAGTCTTCAAACTACTGAACAACCGACATGAAACATTTTGAAACACTCCACAATGGCCAAAGTTTTAGTAGCACCAAAAATCATCATATGGGACGAATGCACAAGGGCGCACAAATTCGCGTTGGGAGCACTAGCCCGAACATTAAAAGATCTGCGCAATGACTCGAGATGTTTTGGTGGTGCGATGATTTTATTATCTGGCGATTTTCGACTAACACTACCTGTCATTCCAAGATCTACTGCTGCCGACGAAATAAACGCTTGCCTCAAAGCATCAAATCTGTGGCGATATGTAAAGAAACTTCAACTGTCTGTAAATATAAGAGTTGCATTGTTAAACGATCTATCTGCTGATGATTTCTCGAAGCAATTGCTGACTATCGGTAATGGCCGTGTTCCTGTTGACAAATCGAGCGGTTTGATTTCATTTCATCCAAATTTTTGCAATTTCGTATCATCAAAAGACTTATCAAAAGCTTATCAGCAAAATATTCCCGGATATCATTGCTAACCACAAAAAACTAAATGGTTAAGTGAGCGAAAAATTTCGGCCGCTAAAAATAAAGATGTGGATGACCTCAATTTTATAATTCAAAATTAAATCGTAGGTACTCTGTATTTATTCAAATCTATCGACTATGTAACAAACGGAGAAGAAGCCACTAATTATACAACTGAATTGTTAAACTCCTTGGATGTGCCTGGTTTACCACCGCACAATTTAAAACTTAAAGTTGGCTCGGTAGTCATCATGCTTAGAAATTTAAACCAACCAATACTGTGTAATGGAACGTGTTTGGTGATAAGAAAACTGATGAGCAATGTGATTCACGCGTCAATACTTAAAGGAAAATTTAAATATGAGGAAGTTCTTATTCCAAGGATTCCGATGATCCCAACGGATATGCCCTTTGAGTTGATGAAAAACAAAACACAGGGCCAATCCTTAATTATTTGTGGCCCCAATCTAGAAAACGCATGGTTTTCTCATCCGCTTTTTTTGTTCTTGCGCCTGACCAAAATACAAAGAATGTCGTTTACCAGATATTAATAAATTAATCCGAGTTTTTTTTTCCCCCAATCTGCACAACATAGTTTCCAATCATTTTATTCTTAATTATTATTTTTTATTTTTTTTTTATTTTTATTCTCATCATACTTTTTTGTTTCTATCTATATAAATAAATTATTTTGTATAATTGTTTTACGTTCATCAAAGCCTAAATAAGTTCAGCTAAAAAGTAACACAACATTCATTGACTGTTAGGCGGTACAAAGTTCGAAGTCCATTTAATAAAAAACTCATTGAACATATTTTTCGCAATGTATATACAATTTTAAGTGACATGCGGTGTTGCCAAAATTCAGAAGAAACAACAATGATGAGCTGGTGAATTAAATTAAATAAATAAATTTCGTTTAAAGGGTATCTTTTAGTCGAAAAGCAGCTCTGCAGCTGCTAAAATTCCTGAAAATGTTATCTCTATCGAACATCTTAAGCATTGTCCGCAGGCTATTCTGCTAGTCGTAAACCAATTGCGTTTATTGCTTTTGTTGTAATTACTGTTACAGCATCCCCTGCAAATTTGCCTTGAACTCTGTTTAGTTGTTGTATTTAAATTTATTAGGTTTATTCACATCAACGGATGTGGCATAATAATACGCATCATCTAAGATTAAATCTGTAATGTCAGTATATAACGAGAGCAACAGTCGAGCGGCACGCGACAGTAGGATACCCTTGGACGTATGTTGCCATAAAAAGAATTAAATTGTATAATACTAATAGTAAGCTATAAATTAATAATAATACTGCAGTGCGCTGCCACCTTGCTTCAATTTCGATATATAGTCAATAATTTATCGCCGCAATTTCCTAAAGCGGTGTGAGCAGTACATATCGGTATTTTTTTATAAATTTTAAATTGGCCAATATCGATAACAAGGTCCAAGGGTATAAAAATAATAATAATTATCAAACCAATTTTCCATTCAATGGTTATACTTAACTATTAGATTAAATTAAAGTATTAATAAAATATGCCTACATACATATTTACATATATCCTGTCATTTAGATTTCTTAATTTCTAACCTATTCCAAACATTACAAACTCAAAATCTTGCTATCCTGAATTCTAACAGATATCCCATTCTGATGGCTATGCAAAACCTCAAAAGTCCTAGCACTAATCTTTTCATTATCTAATATATTTGAAAACGCCCAATCAATATGTGTATCTGGACTTTTATATAATATAAGAAAACTTATGGCATCAAACCTAAATATGCCGAACTCAAAAACTACTGAACCAAAAGTTTTTCTACTCCTAAAGGTATGGGAAACTCTATCTACTAGCTCGTTCTCTACATAAATTATGATGCCTGTTAAAGGCCTAATTGATTCAAGTTGAACCACAATAGTGAACCCAGGTATTTCTACAGTTTCATTGCCCATGGAAGTTTCCACGAAGCATTATATTGATGACTGAAGCATCAGCTTGTCCGATCGAATATCTTCAAGATGGGAATTCAAGCTCTGAGTATTATGGAAGACAATGATAAGGGCATTTTGGGGAGAATTTAGGAGGAACAAAGTTCGCAATAATGAATAATCCTAAAGCAGTAGTTGCTTTACTGCAAGCTACGAATAATGCATCCCGCTGCATTCTGGAATTAGCATGGACTACTTTGCCATACGTAGCTCCCTGAATCTTATGAATTGTGATGCCATCAGCAGGCACAATTGGAAACTGCCTATGGTCAATGTTAATTTGTGCGTTATTTGAATATTGAAAACTGCGAACAATTTTCTGAATAGGAGTCCATGAAGGATCTGGACGATATATACACTTCAAACGCGCAGATTCTCCTACAGTTTCCTCTGTAAATTTCATCCATAAAATGTTGGGAGTGTTGGATGTATTGAAATCTATTTGCATCAACACACCTGATAATATCATCGGCTGTCATACAACGTCCCAGAGATACGTCGTACCAAATATTTCATGGTAAGGGTCAGTGGTATTTGGATCGAAAATCCAACTACCCCCTACGGGCTGTAACTGTCTAAGATCACCGAATACGATGATAGAAACACCACCAAAAGGAGAAGTATTTTTGAAAATTTGCTTCAAACGGGAATCTAAAAATGAAAACATTAGAGAGCTAACCATTGATATCTCATCATTTATAATTAATTTAAGATCGATTAACGTTCAATGAAGGGTATTAACTAAATCATGGCTTAAGGTCCTTAGAGGTGCTGAGCGAGATTGATAAACAGGAATTGAAAACATGGAATGCAGTGTCGAACCACTAATTCCGAATGCTGGTTATCCTGTTGGTGCACATAAGAGGATTTTATACCTGGTATACTGATATACATTACGGATAATGACTGAAAAATTGCTGATATAAGTGGACTCTTTCTGACTCCGGCACCGCCTCCAACAAATTCATAAAAGACTGTAGTGATTTTGGCATTATGCAAAGCATGTGTGAAATATAGCTTTTTTGAGTTCGGCATTAAGAGAGCTAAGCTTTCCTAAGAAACTAATGCTGGAGACTTTAATTTGTGCCTCAAAACCTTTAACAGGTGTAGGAATATTTATAATTCTTTGATTAGCAAAGGATTTAGAAGTTTGTTAGATTTGAAAACGTCCTCTACCAATATGGATACACATATTGATTGGGCGTTTTCAAATATATTAGATAATGAAAAGATTAGTGCTAGGACTTTTGAGGTTTTGCATAGCCATCAGAATGGGATATCTGTTAGAATTCAGGATAGCATGAGTTTGAGTTTGTAATGTTTGGAATAGGTAAGAAATTAAGAAATCTAAATGACAGGATATATGTAAATATGTATGTAGGCATATTTTATTAATACTTTAATTTAATCTAATAGTTAAGAATACCCATTGAATGGAAAATTGGTTTGATAATTATTATTATTTTTATACCCTTGGACCTTGTTATCGATATTGACTTGCAGAGCTGCTTTTCGACTAATAGTTACCCTTTAAACGAAATTTAAATGTAACTCATTTAGATGTGGATCTATTTCAGGCAATCCTAAAACTGTGAAGCCATCATCTACTACTTCCTGTTCTCCTTATTATTATCTTCGCTAAGACCGAACAAGACGTACAAAACTTGAAGGAAGTTATTGCGACGTGCAAAGATTATGGTCTGCAGCTTAATTTGAAAAAATGCAATTTTCTGAAGACGCGCATTCAATTTCTGGGCCATATTATAGAAAATCGCAAAATTTACCCCTTACCAGAGAAAATCGAAGCTGTATCCAAATTCAATTCAATTCAGGATTGCCTGAAATAGATCCACATCTAAATGAGTTACATTTAAATTTCGTTTAAAGGGTAACTATTAGTCGAAAAGCAGCTCTGCAAGTCAATATCGATAACAAGGTCCAAGGGTATAAAAATAATAATAATTATCAAACCAATTTTCCATTCAATGGTTATACTTTACTATTAGATTAAATTAAAGTATTAATAAAATATGCCTACATACATATTTACATATATCCTGTCATTTAGATTTCTTAATTTCTTACCTATTCCAAACATTACAAACTCAAACTCATGCTATCCTGAATTCTAACAGATATCCCATTCTGATGGCTATGCAAAACCTCAAAAGTCCTAGCACTAATCTTTTCATTATCTAATATATTTGAAAACGCCCAATCAATATGTGTATCCATATTGGTAGAGGACGTATTCAAATCTAACAAACTTCTAAATCCTTTGCTAATCAAAGAATTATAAATATTCCTACACCTGTTAAAGGTTTTGAGGCACAAATTAAAGTAGGAAAGCTTAGCTAATATAGTTAGATCTCTTAATTCCGAACTCAAAAAAGCTATATTTCACATGCTTTGCATAATACCAAAATCAATACAGTCTTTTATGAATTTTTTGGAGGCGGTGCCGGAGTCAGAAAGAGTCCACTTATATCAGCAATTTTTCAGTCATTATCCGTAATGTATATCAGTATACCAGGTATAAAATCCTCTTATGTGCACCAACAGGAAAACCAGCATTCGGAATTAGTGGTTCGACACTGCATTCCATGTTTTCAATTCCTGTTTATCAATCTCGCTCAGCCCCTCTAAGGACCTTAAGCCATGATTTAGTTAATACCCTTCATTGAACGTTAATCGATCTTAAATTAATTATAAATGATAAAATATCAATGGTTAACTCTCTAATGTTTTCATTTTTAGATTCCCGTTTGAAGCAAATTTTCAAAAATACTTCTCCTTTTGGTGGTGTTTCTATCATCGTAGGGGGTAGTTGGATTTTCGATCCAAATACCACTGACCCTTACCATGAAATATTTGGTAAGACGTATCTCTGGGACGTTGTATGACAGCCGATGATATTGTCCTTTTCCAATCTAGAATATGCGAACCATCGGCAGTGCCTGATGATGCAATTCATCTGTTTAGTAATAATAATGAGGTAGATTTATTCAATGTAACGAAATTTAACTCAATTGCTACTGTGAATTTTTTCTCTACTGCTGAAGATTTTATTAAGGCGGGCCATTTGGAACCAGCTAGGAAACAAAGAATATTAGAAGAAGTGATGGGTTTTAAAATTTCCGCTACACAGGGACTCTGTACGTCTCTTCTCCTAAAAAATACTGCAAAGTACAATACATGATGACGCTCAATGTAGACACAGGGGATGGATTAGTAAACGGGGCATCAGGTGTATTGATGCAAATAGATTTCAATACATCCAACACTCCCAAAATTTTATGGATGAAATTTACAGAGGAAACTGTAGGAGAATCTGCGCGTTCGAAGTGTATATATCGTCCAGATCCTTCATGGACTCCTATTCAGAAAATTGTTCGCAGTTTTCAATATTCAAATAACGCACAAATTAACATTGACCATAGGCAGTTTCCAATTGTGCCTGCTGAAGGCATCACAATTCATAAGATTCAGGGAGCTACTTATGGCAAAGTAGTCCATGCTAATTCCAGAATGCAGCGTGCTGCATTATTCGTAGCTTGCAGTAAAGCAACTACTGCTTTAGGATTATTCATTATTGCGAACTGTGTTCCTCCTAAGTCTCCCCAAAATGCCCTTATCATTGTCTTCCATAATACTCAGAGCTTGAATTCCCATCTTGAAGATATTCGATCGGATAAGCTGATGCTTCAGTCATCAATATAATGCTTCGTGGAAACTTCCATGGGCAATGAAACTGTAGAAATACCTGGGTTCACTATTGTGGTTCAACTTGAATCAATTAGGCCTTTATGCGAAGAACGAGCTAGTAGGTAGAGTTTCCCATACCTTTAGGAGTAGAAAAACTTTTGGTTCAGTAGTTTTTGAGTTCGGCATATTTAGGTTTGATGCCATAAGTTTTCTTATATTATATAAAAGTCCAGACTTTCCCCTCACCAGAGAAAATCGAAGCTGTATCCAAATTCAAGATGCCACAAACTATTAAGCGAATAGAAAGTTTTTTGGGCCGGACGGGCTATTTCAGAAAGTTTATACCAAATTGCGCAGGAATAGCTAGACCTTTAACTGAGTTGACAAAGAAAAACGCTAAATTTAGATTTGATTTGGACGAAGAGAATGCAGTTAATATTTTGAAAAAGTTACTAATTGAGAACCCTGTTTTAAGTATTTATAATCAGACTTACGAGACGGAAGTGCATACAGATGCGTCTATTGATGGATTCGGTGCAGTTTTATTACAGATAAACGTCGACGATGGTCAACTGCATCCTGTGTATTTTATGTCAAAAAGACCACAGATGCACAGCGTAAATACAGCAGCTATGAGTTAGAAATATTGGCAGTCATCGAAGCCTTGACTAAGTTTAGGGTGTATTTGTTAGGCGTTCATTTTAAACTGGTAACTGACTGCAACGCTTTTACGAAAACTTTAGAAAAACAAAGCTTATGCACCAGGGTGGCTCGCTGGATTCTTTTTCTACAAGAATATAACTATACAGTTGAACATCGATCTGGCGTGAGAATGAAGCATTTCGATGCTCTCAGCCGGTATCCAGTGATGCTTATAAAAGAAGATAGCATAAGTACTGCTTTGAAAGATGCGTAAGCACGCGACGAGAAGATAAGAGCCATCAAAGAAGTTCTAAGCGATGAAAATAAAGTATACGATAACTACTTTTTAAAAAGAGGTGTGCTGTACAAACTTGTACGATGAGCGAGTCATTAGCAGCGCCCATGACAGAGGTCATTTTGCTGCTAGGAAGACAAAGGAGTTAATCTGCCGAGAATTTTTTATACCACACGTTGAAGACAAGATTAAAAAACATATCGAGTGCTGTATTCCATGCATTTGAACGGATCACAAACGAGGCAAGCAAGAAGGACTACTACTACTACAGTTAGAAATGATAAGCATTAGGAATAGCACATCAATTTGATTACGTAAGCACTCTGCCCACTCTGCTCAAGGCATTTCGGTTGCTGATGTGAGTAATGATGAAACTTTAAATAGGTTAATACTTCATGATGATGGCTATATATGCTCATTGGGAGGACGAGAAAAAGAAAGTGATGATTAGGCAGGTAGGGCTTCCAACTTTTTTTATAACATTTTCCGCAGCGAAAACTAGGTGGCCGGAGCTTTTAATCTTGCTATGTAAAAATGTAGACAAGCTTGAAGTATCCGAATGAGAAGTGTTAAATTTAGGGTTTATTGAGAAAGCTCGTCTCATTAGAGCAGACCCAATGACCTGTTCCAGATATTTCGGTTTTAGATAAAGACAGGTTTTAAAACTGATGAAAAAGGAAGGCGGTGTCTTTGGTTGTCACCAGGTCATTGAGTTTTATTGGCGAGTGGAGTTTCAGCAAAGAGGCTCTCCACATATACATGGCATGTTCTGGCTGAAAGACGCCCCAAAGCTCGACCTAAAGAATGACTCCACATTTAAGCCTGTGATGTCCTTTATTGATCAGTTTATTACTGCTTATTCTAGTTGCCCGGACGTTGCTCTATATTTGGAGTATCAACTCCATAGTCACGGGTACTCTTGCAGGCGAGAAATTAGGTAAAACAAATTTGTAGATTTGGTATCCCATACTCTCCCATGCCTTAAACAGAAATTCTCCTCCCTTTAGAAGAAAATGCTCTAAATTTTGCCAAGCATCGTAGGAATTTCGAAAAAATTCAAAGTCTGCTCGACTTTCCATTTAATCGTGAAAGAGTAGAAAATTTTAACGATTTTAACAACTTTTTGTCCCACGATCAACTTAACCTTATTTATGAGGGCTACATTAATGCTGTAAGATCAAGTATAAAGAAACCAAAAGTTTTTTGAAGCGATCTTTTTCAGCAATCAAGTTTAACGCTTATAACAAGCACCTCCTTTTGTTGCAGCGAGCAAATATGGATATTCAGTTTATTTTAGACCCCTATACTTGCTGCAGCTACGTCGTTAATTATATAAACAAGTCTCAGAGAGGTATCTCAATGTTGATGCGTGAGGCAATCAATGAGATTAAAGACAATAACAATGTAACTATTAAGCAAAAGTTACAACATTTAGGTAATAAATTTATATTTGGCACTGAGATATCCGCTCAGGAAACCGTCTACTGCTGTTTAGGTATGCACTTGTCCGCCAGCAGTAGTGCCAGAAATACGGGTAAGAATGCTGAAATCTAAGCAGCAACTTCAAAATTTGCCCGAAGACTCTACTGAAATTTTTTACTGAGGACTTCTAGATCATTATATTCAGCGCCCAGACGCTTTAGTGAGCTTATGCCTAGCCGATTTTACAGCTTTTTATAGCTACAGCAAATCAGAACGAGGAACTCGCCAAGAAAATGCAGATGACTTTGACGATGATGTGCCTAGGGCTTCTGAATCAATAGTTTACGCTCTTTGCGATAATAGTGGCTTCATCAGAAAGAGGACCACTGCGTGCATAATTAGGTATAGGAGATTTTATGTCAATACAGAAACAAGTGACTATTTCAGAGAGCTAAAAATTCTTTTCGCCCCTTGGCGAGATGAGGATTTTGATTTAGTCCCACATGATTGTGAATTGTTCTGTAGGGCAAATCCGGAGTTAGTAGAGAACAATCGCAGAAATTATAATTTACTAGATGATAGGGAACTAGAAGATGCTCTGAGCCACTTCACAGAGGAAGCAGAAAATGAGAATAATCAAGTAGGAGAACAGGAAGTAGTAGATGATGGCTTCACAGTTTTAGGATTGCCTGAAATAGATCCACATCTAAATGAGTTACATTTAAATTTCGTTTAAAGGGTAACTATTAGTCGAAAAGCAGCTCTGCAAGTCAATATCGATAACAAGGTCCAAGGGTATAAAAATAATAATAATTATCAAACCAATTTTCCATTCAATGGTTATACTTTACTATTAGATTAAATTAAAGTATTAATAAAATATGCCTACATACATATTTACATATATCCTGTCATTTAGATTTCTTAATTTCTTACCTATTCCAAACATTACAAACTCAAACTCATGCTATCCTGAATTCTAACAGATATCCCATTCTGATGGCTATGCAAAACCTCAAAAGTCCTAGCACTAATCTTTTCATTATCTAATATATTTGAAAACGCCCAATCAATATGTGTATCCATATTGGTAGAGGACGTATTCAAATCTAACAAACTTCTAAATCCTTTGCTAATCAAAGAATTATAAATATTCCTACACCTGTTAAAGGTTTTGAGGCACAAATTAAAGTAGGAAAGCTTAGCTAATATAGTTAGATCTCTTAATTCCGAACTCAAAAAAGCTATATTTCACATGCTTTGCATAATACCAAAATCAATACAGTCTTTTATGAATTTTTTGGAGGCGGTGCCGGAGTCAGAAAGAGTCCACTTATATCAGCAATTTTTCAGTCATTATCCGTAATGTATATCAGTATACCAGGTATAAAATCCTCTTATGTGCACCAACAGGAAAACCAGCATTCGGAATTAGTGGTTCGACACTGCATTCCATGTTTTCAATTCCTGTTTATCAATCTCGCTCAGCCCCTCTAAGGACCTTAAGCCATGATTTAGTTAATACCCTTCATTGAACGTTAATCGATCTTTAATTAATTATAAATGATGAAATATCAATGGTTAACTCTCTAATGTTTTCATTTTTAGATTCCCGTTTGAAGCAAATTTTCAAAAATACTTCTCCTTTTGGTGGTGTTTCTATCATCGTATTCGGTGATCTTAGACAGTTACAGCCGGTAGGGGGTAGTTGGATTTTCGATCCAAATACCACTGACCCTTACCATGAAATATTTGGTAAGACGTATCTCTGGGACGTTGTATGACAGCCGATGATATTGTCCTTTTCCAATCTAGAATATGCGAACCATCGGCAGTGCCTGATGATGCAATTCATCTGTTTAGTAATAATAATGAGGTAGATTTATTCAATGTAACGAAATTTAACTCAATTGCTACTGTGAATTTTTTCTCTACTGCTGAAGATTTTATTAAGGCGGGCCATTTGGAACCAGCTAGGAAACAAAGAATATTAGAAGAAGTGATGGGTTTTAAAATTTCCGCTACACAGGGACTCTGTACGTCTCTTCTCCTAAAAAATACTGCAAAGTACAATACATGATGACGCTCAATGTAGACACAGGGGATGGATTAGTAAACGGGGCATCAGGTGTATTGATGCAAATAGATTTCAATACATCCAACACTCCCAAAATTTTATGGATGAAATTTACAGAGGAAACTGTAGGAGAATCTGCGCGTTCGAAGTGTATATATCGTCCAGATCCTTCATGGACTCCTATTCAGAAAATTGTTCGCAGTTTTCAATATTCAAATAACGCACAAATTAACATTGACCATAGGCAGTTTCCAATTGTGCCTGCTGAAGGCATCACAATTCATAAGATTCAGGGAGCTACTTATGGCAAAGTAGTCCATGCTAATTCCAGAATGCAGCGTGCTGCATTATTCGTAGCTTGCAGTAAAGCAACTACTGCTTTAGGATTATTCATTATTGCGAACTTTGTTCCTCCTAAGTCTCCCCAAAATGCCCTTATCATTGTCTTCCATAATACTCAGAGCTTGAATTCCCATCTTGAAGATATTCGATCGGACAAGCTGATGCTTCAGTCATCAATATAATGCTTCGTGGAAACTTCCATGGGCAATGAAACTGTAGAAATACCTGGGTTCACTATTGTGGTTCAACTTGAATCAATTAGGCCTTTATGCGAAGAACGAGCTAGTAGGTAGAGTTTCCCATACCTTTAGGAGTAGAAAAACTTTTGGTTCAGTAGTTTTTGAGTTCGGCATATTTAGGTTTGATGCCATAAGTTTTCTTATATTATATAAAAGTCCAGACTTTCCTCTGTCCGCATTTATAATAGAATTTGAGGAGATAATTCAGCAATTTTCTCGTTTAGGTGATTTAGGGGATAGCTTGCTAGTTTTAGGAGACTTTAATTTGTGCCTCAAAACCTTTAACAGGTGTAGGAGTATTTATAATTCTATGATTAGCAAAGGATTTAGGAGTTTGTTAGATTTGAAAACGTCCACTACCAATATGGATACACATATTGATTGGGCGTTTTCAAATATATTAGATAATGAAAAGATTAGTGCTAGGACTTTTGAGGTTTTGCATAGCCATCAGAATGGGATATCTGTTAGAATTCAGGATAGCATGAGTTTGAGTTTGTAATGTTTGGAATAGGTTAGAAATTAAGAAATCTAAATGACATGATATATGTAAATATGTATGTAGGCATATTTTATTAATACTTTAATTTAATCTAATAGTTAAGTATAACCATTGAATGGAAAATTGGTTTGATAATTATTATTATTTTTATACCCTTGGACCTTGTTATCGATATTGGCCAATTTAAAATTTATAAAAAAATACCGATATGTACTGCTCACACCGCTTTAGGAAATTGCGGCGATAAATTATTGACTATATATCGAAATTGAAGCAAGGTGGCAGCGCACTGCAGTATTATTATTAATTTATAGCTTACTATTAGTATTATACAATTTAATTCTTTTTATGGCAACATACGTCCAAGGGTATCCTACTGTCGCGTGCCGCTCGACTGTTGCTCTCGTTATATACTGACATTACAGATTTAATCTTAGATGATGCGTATTATTATGCCACATCCGTTGATGTGAATAAACCTAATAAATTTAAATACAACAACTAAACAGAGTTCAAGGCAAATTTGCAGGTGATGCTGTAACAGTAATTACAACGAAGGCAATATACGCAATTGGTTTACGACTAGCAGAATAGCCTGCGGACAATGCTTAAGATGTTCGATAGAGATAGGATATTCAGGAATTTTAGCAGCTGCAGAGCTGCTTTTCGACTAAAAGTTACCCTTTAAACGAAATTCATTTATTTAATTTAATTCACCAGCTCCTCATTGTTGTTTCTTCTGAATTTCGGCAACACCGCATGTCACTTAAAATTGTATATACATTGCGAAAAATATGTTCAATGAGTTTTTTATTAAATGGACTTCGAACCTTGTACCACCTAACAGTCAATGAATGTTGTGTTACTTTTTAGCTGAACTTATTTAGGCTTTGATGAACGTAAAACAATTATACAAAATAATTTATTTATATAGATAGAAACAAAAAAGTATGATGAGAATAAAAATAAAAAAAAAAAATAAAAAATAATAATTAAGAATAAAATGATTGGAAACTATGTTGTGCAGATTGGGGGAAAAAAAAACTCAGATTAATTTATTAATATCTGGTAAACAACATTCCTTGTATTTTGGTCAGGCGCAAGAACAAAAAAAGCGGAAAGTTTGCCGACACGTGAGCATGCCATCTACAATTGACCATGTGAAAACCATGCGTTTTCTAGATTGAGGCCACAAATAATTAAGGATTGGCCCTGTGTTTTGTTTTTCATCATGGCGAAGGCAAGACGAATCGGAAATTGAATTCGTTTCAACTCAAAGGGCATATCCGGGATCATCGGAATCCTTGGAATAAGAACTTCCTCATATTTAAATTTTCCTTTAAGTATTGACGCGTGAATCACATTGCTCATCAGTTTTCTTATCACCAAACACGTTCCATTACACAGTATTGGTTGGTTTAAATTTCTAAGCATGATGACTACCGAGCCAACTTTAAGTTTTAAATTGTGCGGTGGTAAACCAGGCACATCCAAGGAGTTTAACAATTCAGTTGTATAATTAGTGGCTTCTTCTCCGTTTGTTACATAGTCGATAGATTTGAATAAATACAGAGTACCTACGATTTAATTTTGAATTATAAAATTGAGGTCATCTACATCTTTATTTTTAGCGGCCGAAATTTCACTTAACCATTTAGTTTTTTGTGGTTAGCAATGACCTCCGGGAATATTTTGCTGATAAGCTTTTGACAAGTCTTTTGATGATACGAAATTGCAAAAATTTGGATGAAATGAAATCAAACCGCTCGATTTGTCAACAGGAACACGGCCATTACCGATAGTCAGCAATTGCTTCGAGAAATCATCAGCAGATAGATCGTTTAACAATGCAACTCTTATATTTACAGACAGTTGAAGTTTCTTTACATATCGCCACAGATTTGATGCTTTGAGGCAAGCGTTTATTTCGTCGGCAGCAGTAGATCTTGGAATGACAGGTAGTGTTAGTCGAAAATCGCCAGATAATAAAATCATCGCACCACCAAAACATCTCGAGTCATTGCGCAGATCTTTTAATGTTCGGGCTAGTGCTCCCAACGCGAATTTGTGCGCCCTTGTGCATTCGTCCCATATGATGATTTTTGGTGCTACTAAAACTTTGGCCATTGTGGAGTGTTTCAAAATGTTTCATGTCGGTTGTTCAGTAGTTTGAAGACTTAATGGCAATTTTAACGCTGAGTGAGCCGCACGGCATCAGTCTAACAATGTGGCCGCTATTCCAGAAGAATCAATAGCTACCGCGATTTCGGATCTCGAACGTACAGTAGCCAAAATCAATGACATGAGGAATATCTTCCCAGTTCCATCATCAATTGCATTAATCAGTGTATCATAGACTTCCCTTTGCTTAGGATTCAACAGAGGTACATTCGTTTGAACTGATTGGATCAGTTCATGTGGATCATATTCACGTTCACGTTCCAATTCTCTATTAAATGCGTCATAAAATATCTTCTGACATCTTTGTATTTGTTCCACAGGTCACGTGAGTTCGATGGGAAGCATGATGAAATGATGATAGAAAATAATGTGCGTATCGGACTTGGAAATGCAGAAATAATTGCTTCAGCGATTGTCGTGTCCCAATGAGTATTGGTTTCAAGCTATTTTAGCTCTTGACATGCTGCACGAAATGTGGGGCACAGGGTGGTCGCCCTCGAACATGTACCAGCAAAAACCGCATTCATCATTCTTCGGATGAACTGTGTAAATACGACCAAGAGCATCAGTAGAACGCATATCCAGGAACTGCATTGCCTTGCTTCTGACGTTGAAATTTCTGCGATGTAGCGTTCCAAGTGTAATAACGTGGCATTTCGGAGTAAAGAAAAGTTCGTGCGAACGGATCGCTTTGACAACTCGTAAAGAAACTGATCAAAGTTGTCGCTGGAGGTGTTTCGGCACGTTGAGCAGCATTCGACGCTGTGAAGCATACTCTCTGACCGTTCTCTAGATGCACCCTCAACTGTAAAACACTGGGATGACGTTCGTGAATAAGGAATGAAATTGCTTCATTGCAGTTCACATATCTACCAACTTGATAGCGCGTGATTTCATCGTTGGTATTGGATGTTTGTATACCAAAAAATATTTGCAAATTTATTTATTTATTTATTTATTTAGTTTAGTTGTTTATCGAACTATGATCAGTCGACTTTTTAAAAGTAAAGAAACAATTGAAATTAGATATAAATTATTTAAGTTGAAATTTTAAACTAAAGGTAATTTTAAATTAAGGGTAAAACCTTAAATGTAAAGAAAAGAAAAAAAAATTATTTAGAAATTGTGCAAATGTGCAAACGTGCAAACTGGGATAAAGAAAAGCCGATCCAACATTTGTTGCAGAGGATTGGGGAAAACCCAGGAAAACCCAATCAGATCAGGAGAGTTAGTGTTAGTAACCAAATGCAAATAAAATTATGAGTAGAGTGCTAAAGCATGCAGTATGTTGAAAGTACTACTATGAATAGAAAGAAGATAAGTATGTATTTAACTAAATTCTAGATAAGTAGGCGAGGAGTTGTAATTTTAAGCTAGATATCAAGTTGTTATTGTTAGCTACAATGAAGTATAGTTTATTATAGTCCGAACATAATACCCTGAATGGCTCATGCAGGGCATAGTTCGAGCTACAATTGGGAAGTTTAAGAGGAAGGTAATTACGGGTGATTCTACCAGGGACAGAAAAGTGTAGTCTAGTGTAGTCTATGTCACCTTGGATAAGGTTGTTAATAAATATAACACCAAGCATGGTTCTACGATTGGCTAGAGACGGCAGATTAAGTTACAAAAGTCTACTAGGATAGGAAGAAAGTTTTGTATTTACATCCCAGTTAAGGCCTCGCAAGGCAAACATTAAGAAGTTTTTCTGTACGGATTCAATGCGGTCTCTATGAACTGTGTACTGAGGGTTCCAGACACATGATCCGTACTCGAGAATTGGACGAACAAGCGAAGTGAAGAGAGTCTTAGTTAGGTAAGGATCGTCAAACTCCTTGGACCATCTCTTAATAAAGCCGAGTACACCCATAGCTTTATTAACCATTGATGATATATGTTCGCAAAACTTGAGTTTTCGGTCCAAACGGACACCTAGATCATCAACCAGGGAAATTCTTTCCAAGGTACAACCACAAAGAGAGTATGATACGTATTTTGGGCAGGCACGTGAGAATATCATCAGCTGGCATTTTGAGCTGTTCAGATTAAGGAGATTTGCACGACACCAAGAAAAGATACAATCTAGGTCAGATTGAAGGCGAGAATGACAGGAGTCGTCTCTAAATTGAAAACAGAGCTTGACATCATCCGCGTACATGAGAGTACGTGAGTTAAGTATGACCGTTGGGAGGTCATTGATGAAAAGTGTAAAAAGCAGGGGACCTAAGTGGCTTCCCAGAGGAACACCAGATGTGGCGTGAACGGGATAGGAACGAGTATTTTTAAAGGGGACTCGTTGGGTTCTGTCACCCAAATAGCTCACAATCCAACTAAGAAGTTTTGGTGAGAAACCGAGAAGATTTTGATTATGTGCAAGAAGGGAATAGTTGACTGAGTCAAATACCTTACTGAAATCAGTATAAATGACATCAGTTTGAAGATTTTTTTGTCAGTTCAAGCAAATTTGTCGTGGTAGAACGACGCTTCACAAATCCGTGTTGAAAACGGATATAACGGATCTACTAAAATGCTGCAAGTGAGGAGTAATAACATTCTCGAAGAATTTCGGTATAGCCGACAATTTAGAGATACCTCTATAATTGCTTGCATCAGACTTGCTGCCCTTTTTATGTAAAGGGATGATAAAGGATTCCTTCCATATGGATAGAAACGAGGCAGTTACTAAGGACAGCGAAAATAGTTTGAGCAATGGCTTACATAAGGAGTTGGCACAGTATCGAAGTACACAGGCGGGGATACCATCGGGACCTGGTGAGAAGACTGGTTTAACCAATCGAAGATCCCTAATAAGTGAACTTTCACTCAGTAAAGGTGTGAAGATGCCATTCGAGCTTGGTACGCTATATGGATAGGAGTGAATGTTTGGCGTAGAAGAAGAATAAGTTGTTTGAAAAAACTTGGCAAATATATCGGCAATGGCCTGATCTGTGTCCGCCTCAGCGTTATCGAACATAAGTTTAAAAGGAAAGCTTCATGTTAACAAAACTGTAAAACTGTTTAGGATTCTCAAAGAACTGAATCCTACATCTTGTCAAATAGTTTTTACAACACTTCGCGTTAAGCACGGTAAAATTTGACCGAGCAGTTAGGTAGCGGGAAAAGACAAGCGATGAGTTTTTCAGCTTGTATTTCTTAAATAAGCTACTCTTTAAGTTTTTTAAGCGAGACAACTCTTTTGTAAACCAAGGATTGGTATTTGGATCGAAAATCCAACTACCTCCTACCGGATGTAACTGTCTAAGATCACCAAATACGATGATAGAAACAGCACCAAAAGGAGAAGTATTTTTGAAAATTTGCTTCAAACGGGAATCTAAAAATGAAAACATTAGAGAGCTAACCATTGATATTTCATCAATAATAATTAATTTAAGATCGATTAACCTTGAATGAAGGGTATTAACTAAATCATGGCTTAAGGACCTTAGAGGTGCTGAGTGAGATTGATTAACAGGAAGTAAAAACATGGAATGCAGTGTCGAACCACTAATTCTGAATGATGTTTTTCCTGTTGGTGCACATAAGAGGATTTTAACAGATGTCGGATCAGCTCCTAGTATACTGTTATTCATTACGGATAATGACTGAAAAATTGCTGATATAAGTCAAGTCTTTCCGACTCCGGGACCGCCTCCAACAAATTCATAAAAGACTGTATTGTTTTTGGCATTATGCAAAGCATGTGTGAAATATATCTTCTGCTTTAAATTAATAGATCTAAATATATTAGCTAAGCTTTTCTAAGAAACTAAGGCTGGAAGCTTAATAAAACGGACATTACTATCTTCATCATTTATATCAATATTTCCATCCACATTTAAAACATTTAGATGTCGATCTATTTCAGGCAATCCTAAAACTGTGAAGCTATCATCTACTACTTCCTGTTCTTCTACTTGATTATTCTCATTTTCTGCTTCCTCTCTGAAATGGCTCAGAGCATCTTCAAGTTCCCTTCTAACTCCTGATTTTCCCTACTCTAACTACTGCTGGCGGACAAATGCAGACCTAAACAGCCATAGACGGCTTCCTGAGCGGATATCTCAGTGCCAAATATAAATTTGATACCTAAATGTTGTAACTTTTGCTTAATATTGTAGTTACATTGTTGTTGTCTTTAATCTCATTGATTGCCTCACGCATCAACATTGAGATACCTCTCTGAGATTTGTTTAAATTTAAAATTTTAAATCGCGGTATTTTAAAAAGTTTAAATTAACTCGTAATCCTTCTGATTTTACACGTTATATTGCTGCAAGAGCAAACTTTATTGCTCTGAATGCAAATTGTTACAAAAAGTATTTGCGAAGCTGCCGTTTGCAGTTTGCAGTTTTTCAGGCCCCAAGGCAGTTTTATAACTTCGTTAACTTAAAACGCAAATCAAGTAGATTTCCTCCCTCTCTATCATACGAAAATAAGGAAGCAACTGATGATCAGGCAGCCGCTGATTTGTTTGCAGACTTTTTTCAATCAACTTATTTAACTGAACCTTATAGTTCTCCTTTACATCCATACCCTTATAGTATAGAAGTATAACACTGTCTTCTGTCCTTCTATCGACAAAACCTCTCTACTAATTGATCTTAAATCGATAAAACCCGTTTTTTCTCCTAGCCCTGACGGAATTCCAGCATGCGTACTTAGTTTTTTTGCTGATTCGATTTTGATGCCAATTTATAAGCTATTTGATTTGTCACTATCCAATAGTTATTTCCCACCTATTTGGAAAAACTCTTTTTCCATTCCCCTTCACAAAAGTGGTTCTAACCATGATGTGAAGAACTATAGATGTATTTCCAAGTTTTCCGCAATTCCTAAGATTTTTGAAGAAAATTTTACGGCTCAGTTTACTTTTATGTGTAAATCTATAATTTAACCCCATCAACATGGGTTTATAAAGGCAAGATCAACAGCTACTAATCTTTTAGAATTCTCATCTCACATCAATCTAGGATTTCGGAACAAAAAGCAAACTGATGTGGTCTATACTCACTTCAGTAAAGCATTTGACTCCGTAAATCATAATCTCTTAATTCATAAGTTAAATTTGATTGGTTTTCCTCAAAAGCTCCTTCTGTGGATATCCGATTATTTAACTAACAGGTCTCAACGAGTTCGAACCGAACTTAGTTACTTCTGGTGTTCCTCAGGGCAGCCACCTTGGACCATTGCTATTTAACCTTTTTATTAACGATCTTCCTTCAATACTCCTTCACTCTAACATTCTTATGTATGCTGATGATGTGAAACTCTGTTTGACACACAATGATCCAGCAAATACCCTTCTTCAAACAGATCTTGATTTGTTTTTTGAATGGTGCAGCCATAATCTGCTGCATCTGAACTGTTTGAAGTTCAAGGTTATGTCATTTTACAGATGTAACTATCATGTCATCAATTACAATCTTAACTTAACCCCACTCTGAAGAATATCTGAAGTAGCTGATTTAGGTATCCTCTTTGATCATAAATTGAAATTTGATCGTCACATTACACAAACTGTCAATAAGGCATTTCGACTACTCGGGCTCATCAAAAGATGGGCCAAAGAATTTGAGGATCCTTACACGACAAAGCTGCTTTACACTTTTCTTGTTCGTCCAACTCTTGAATATGGGTCTTGCGTGTGGTCGCCGCAATACCATATTCACCAAGATAGAATTGAGTCTGTTCAAAAGCAGTTTCTACTCTTTGCCTTGAGCAAGTTTTATTGGGTTCCGGGTGTAGACTTACCACCATACTCTAGTAGACTCCTTCTAATTAACCTACCTTCTTTAACTAACCGTCGTATTATGTTATGTTTATTGTAAAACTAATAAAGTAAAATATAGATTCCCCTACTCTGCTTACTCAACTTTATTTCTGTATTCCTTCTAAAGTTACTCGTAATTTAATGCCACTATCCTTGGGCTTTTGTAAAACTAACTATAGCTTGCATGATCCTTTCCGAGTTCTCTGTGCTGACTACAACAGACTGTCTAGAGTTTTCAACTCCGAGTCCTCCCTTTACTCTGTTAATCTGTCTATCCTCAATCAATTAACACTACATGCTAACAACTAATATTAATCTAACGATCTGATTGGGTTTTACTGGGTTTTCCCCAATCCTTTGCAGCAAATGTTGGATCGAGAATTCTTGTTTTGTTATCCCCAGCCTAAATTTAAAAATATATATTTTTAATTAATTTTAAATTCTTGACTTATTGCAAAATTTTAATTTTAAAATCTAATTTTTTTTTTTTTTTTAAATTTCCAATTTTTTTTTTGATGTAATCTAATTTTAATTTTAAGTCGACTGTTTTAGTTGATGTTAAATAAATACATTTTTTAGCTGACTCAAGGTCAATATCGATATCGGTTCGATTTCTGCATCATAACTCATCTAGTCGATATTTATACCCTTGGACCATTGAAAATGGTCAAAAAAGGGTATACTAACTTTGTGCAAATGTATGTAACAGGCAGAAGGAGGCATCGGAGACCCCATAAAGTATATATATTCTTGCTCAGGACCAATAGCCGAGTCGATTGAGCCATGTCCGTCTGTCCGTCTGTCTGTCTGTCTGGATAAACGCGCCGATCTCAGCTATTACAAAAGCTACGGACACCAAATTTAGCATGAAGATTCCTGTATACCATACGCAGATCAAGTTTATTTTCAATTTGGAATAACATGCCTACCGCCCCCGCAAACCGCCAATTTTGGTTTACATTGCTATTTACATTCGAAGAACTCATTTCTTAACGTTCTGCTTTAGCATATATATAGATAAATAATATATGAACTTATCCTCCAAATTGCAATCCGATCAGGCAATAAACACTGAAGTTATTAGATAAACCATTTCGACACTTTGACCAGCAAAGAACTTGTCGATGACGTCAGAACTAAATTCCTTCTGCATGAAAGAAAAGGACAACGATGCGAGCGCGAAGCGCGAGCTGTTTCTCGACTCTTCTTTTCCATGCACATGTCAATTACCGAAAATACATGTGCATAAATATATGCTAACACTCAACCAATAGGTGGCGTATATATGAATATGAAGAAAGCAAAGAAGTTGTCGATGACGTCAGAACTAAATTACTTGTGCATGAAAGAAAAGGATAAACGATGCGAGCGCGAAGCGCGAGCTGTTTCTCGACTCTTCTTTTTCATGCACATGTCAATTACCCAAAATACATGTGCATAAATGCAAACACTTATACATACTTAATTTGTGTTCACACATACATATGTAAAATTATATACAACCAATAGCGTGGTTGATCGGCATGCATGAATGCAGGTATTTACTAGATTTCTAATATAGACATATTATTATTATTATTTAATAATTTATATATTGACTTTTTATTAAATAAATATGAATTTAGATTTCACGATATATTATGAGCTATCATATCGATAGCTTTTAATATATATTAAACATATCGATATATATTTCATATGTTTTGCATATAAATTATATTAATATGTGTAAATTATATTATATCCCCACGTCTATTGAAACTATGTTTGAAAAAAATGTACTAAAATTTCTTCTACTTTGTTTTTTTAATATATGTATATTTTGTATGTATATTAGATTCTATAGATCATTATTATAAATTTAAGGTTTCGCGCACTTTTTAATTGCGGCGATAAATTATTGGCAACGTATCAAAATTGTTGCAAGGTGGCAGCGCGCTTCAGTGTTATGTTAATTTGTAGTTTGCGATTGGCGTGTTCGGTGTCGTCGTCGATTGTCGATTATCATTTGTATTTTCGATATTAAATATAAAATAATATATAATTAATTCGCGTGTTCGTGATACATTTAACATTTAATTCAAATTAATATAAGTCGAGTATATAATAAGTAAATCCTCGTGTGTGATTGTTATGCGTTAACGGAACATTTTTTATGCGTGTGAATGATTGCGCCCTGCCCGGAACGTGGCGCGCAATTTTAGAAAAGTGCGGTACACAGCGTAACGTATTTTTGTGCATTCATACATATATGTGTATAGACTCTTCTGAAGTGTGTGTGATTGTACGTGAACATCGGTATCGGTTCGTTTCCGCGATTCAAATTGGAATTTTCGCTGGAATTTCTTGCAGGTTTAATTTATTATTTCTTTGATTTATATTTATTCTTTTTTCCACATTTTGTTTATTTTTATTTTCCTTATTAAATTTTATTATTATTTGTTCTTTCATTAGATATTTATTTTCATTTATAATATAATTATTTTAAATAATATACATATATTATATGAATATAATTATAATGTATATATATCTATTTAAATATATGAATATATTTATATATATAAATAAATATACTAACTTTATTTTATATATATAACTATATATTAATTTTTGATAAATATATATTCAAATTAAATTAATTTATAAGAATTTTATTTTTAACATACCTATATATTATTTTAAAACTTATATATTAGAAGATGCCTAGACTTAAGAGAAAGTCAGCTTGCAATAGGAGTCAAACACAGCGAAAAAGAAATCGTTTGAATAGGTCAGATATAGACTTTTCTGAGCAGGAACGCGTAAATAATCTAGAGGCACATAGAGAACGTAGGCAAAATTTCGAATTTAGGGAAGCTGAAAGGGTTAGAGATAGTCAACAGCATCGAGTCCGCAGAAGTAATAGAACATTTAGGGCCGTTGAGCAATTACCGGACACAATTCGTCACACTACTCTTCGGGCTTCTTCGCCAATCAGATTACAAGAACAACTTGCTGACACTTCGCGTCGTTCGAGGCGCAGGCGAGATGCTGACCTTCGATCTCAAGAAAGAGAGCAGGATGCAGTTCGTCGCCGTGTACGTCGCAGTGATTCTGCAATTAAAAAAGACGAACAACTTGCCAACACTTCGCGTCGTTCGAGTCGCAGGCAAGATGCTGAGTTTCGATCTCAGGAAAGAGAGCAGGATGCAGTTCGTCGCCGTGTACGTCGCAGTGATTCTGCAATTAAAACAGACGAACAACTTGCCAACACTTCGCGTCGTTCGAGTCGCAGGCAAGATGCTGAGTTTTGATCTCAGGAAAGAGAGCAGGATGCAGTTCGTCGCCGTGTACGTCGCAGTGATTCTGCAATTAAAACAGACGAACAACTTGCCAACACTTCGCGTCGTTCGAGTCGCAGGCAAGATGCTGAGTTTCGATCTCAGGAAAGAGAGCAGGATGCAGTTCGTCGCCGTGTTCGACGAACTGATCATTCAACTAGAAATGCCGAACAACTTGCCAATACTTTGCGTCGATCGAGGCGCAGGCAATGTCCACAATTCAGGTCCAACGAAAGCGGACGAGATGCTGTTAGAAGGGCGATTCAGCGACAAAATCAGGAGACGCGAATTTTAGAAAGGGCAATAGATAGAAGTCAAAGGTCTCAGGTTAGAAACAATCCTATTCGTAGGATTGTTGAGCAGGCACGCAATACTAGTGCACGCCGCAGTGCTCGAATTCGAGCTCAACGTGAGGCCTTTGAAGCCCATAGGAATATGTCGCAAAGAGTGAGTCTATATAGGAGTATTTGCACCAATAGGATAGCAGAGAATAGGAGAAACGCGTCCCACAAAAGAGTGGACCGTGCGAATACCCTTCCAGATGATAGGATATCGCAGGTTAAAACTAGTTTAGATTGCCTAATAGCCAATTTTAATAAGACAGTCAAGCAGGGACCAGATCAGGTTTGCATATGTTGCAAAGGTTTGTGGTTTCCACATCAAGTGGACAAAATTTCGCGTGAGGTCATAGAGGAAAAGTGTAGTGAGGCAGATAGTGTTGATATTTTGTATCTTTCCTCTATGTTTCCATCCCATAATAATAGGTTTAGCTTTTGCAAAACCTGCAGCCGCAGTATTAAGTCAGGGAAAAAACCAAAGGCTTCTATTACAAATGGCCTAAATTTTCCGGAGCTTCCGGAATGCCTGAAAGGCTTGACGCCTCTAGAAGAAAGGCTGATTTCTCCCCGTCTTCCTTTTATGATCATAAAGTCTCTTGGATATGGACGTCAAAGTGCCATTAAAGGAGCAGTGATCAATGTGCCAATTCCAGTTGCAAATGTTGTAACTTTCCTTCCCAGGGCATTTAATGAAGCCGAAGTAGTTCAGATTCATCTTAAGCGTAGGATGGAGTATAACCATGATTTCATGGCTGAAACCATAAGGCCCTCAAAGATAGTTGATGCAATTCGGTATTTAGTGAACACAGAACTTTATAAGAAGCACCAGGTTACTATCAATGAGCAGTGGTTGTCTTCTTACTCAGCTGAGACTGTACCATTTGTTGCGTCAACAGACGACAGGGACATTGTGTGTCAAATGTTAGAAAAGGCAGCACAACCTAATGAGCATAGAGTAGTAGAAGAAGAGGTAGAGTTGAATCCAGGAGGTCAAGAAACCTTCATGGAAAATGTCCCTGTTGAAAACATAGATATTCCTCGAATTGCTATAGCACCAGGAGAGGGTCAGCGACCTCTTGACATGATAACCGATTGTGATTCAGAGGAGCTGGCTTTTCCCACAATATTTGCAGGCATTAAAAGGAAATGTCAGGAAAGTTTTACAACTATAGTTAGATCAGAGCTTAGGAATTTTGATAGAAGAGGTTGTAGAACTGATAAATTATTTCATAACTTCAAAAAGTTAGAAATGATTAGCATTAGGAATAGCTCATCAATTTGCTTACGTAAGCACTCTGCCACTCAAGGCATTTCGGCTGCTGATGTGCGTAATGATGAAACTTTAAATAGGTTAATACTTCATGATGATGGCTATAGGCTTTTAAAAGGTATTCGCACGTCTCCTGCTCATTGGGAGGACGAGAAAAAGAAAGTGATGGCTATGATTAGGCAGGTAGGGCTTCCAACTTTTTTTATAAAATTTTCCGCAGCGGAAACTAGGTGGCCGGAGCTTTTAGTCTTGCTATGTAAAAATGTAGACAAGCTAGAAGTATCCGAAGAAGAAGCGTTAAATTTGGGGTTTAATGAGAAAGCTCGTCTCATTAGAGCAGACCCAGTGACCTGTGCCAGATATTTCGATTTTCGATATAGACAGGTTTTAAAACTGATGAAAAAGGAAGGCGGTGTCTTTGGTTGTCACCAGGTCATCAAGTTTTATTGGCGAGTGGAGTTTCAGCAAAGAGGCTCTCCACATATACATGGCATGTTCTGGCTGAAAGACGCCCCAAAGCTCGACCTAAAGAATGAGTCCACATTTATGCCTGTGAAGTCCTTTATTGATCAGTTTATTACTGCTGATTCCAGTTGCCCGGACGTTGCTCCATATTTGGAGTATCAACTCCATAGTCACGGGCACTCTTGCAGGCGAGAAATTAGGTCAAAACAAATTTGTAGATTTGGTATCCCATACCCTCCCATGCCTCAAACAGAAATTCTTCTCCCTTTAGAAGAAAATGCTCCAAATTTGGCCGAGCATCGTAGGAATTTCGAAAAAATTCAAAGTCTGCTCGACTTCTCATTTGATCGTGAAAGCGTAGAAAATTTTAACGATTTTAACAACTTTTTGTCCCACGATCAACTTAACCTTAGTTATGAGGGCTACATTAATGCTGTAAGATCAAGTATAAAGAAACCAAAAGTTTTTTGAAGCGATCTTTTTCAGCAATCAAGCTTAACGCTTATAACAAGCACCTCCTTTTGTTGCAGCGAGCAAATAAGAATATTCAGTTTATTTTAGACCCCTATGCTTGCTGCAGCTACGTCGTTAATTATATTAACAAGTCTCAGAGAGGTATCTCAATGTTGATGCGTGAGGCAATCAATGAGATTAAAGACAATAACAATGTAACTATTAAGCAAAAGTTACAACATTTAGGTAACAAATTTATATTTGGCACTGAGATATCCGCTCAGGAAGCCGTCTACTGCTGTTTAGGTATGCATTTGTCCGCCAGCAGTAGTGCCAGTGTGTATATTAATACACACGTTCCAGAAAAACGGGTCAGAATGCTGAAATCTAGACAGCAACTTCAAAATCTGCCCGAAGACTCTAGGGAAATTTTTTACTTAGGACTTCTAGATCATTATATTCAGCGCCCAGACGCTTTAGAGAGCTTATGCCTAGGCGATTTTGCAGCTTTTTATAGCTACAGCAAATCAGAACGAGGAGCTCGCCAAGAAAATGCAGATGACTTTGACGATGATGTGCCTAGGGCTTCTGAATCAATAGCTTACGCTCTTCGCGATAATAGTGGCTTCATCAGAAAGAGGACCACTGCGTGCATAATTAGGTATAGGAGATTTAATGTCAATACAGAAACAAGTGACTATTTCAGAGAGCTAAAAATGCTTTACGCCCCATGGCGAGATGAGCATTTGGATTTAGTCACACATGACTGTGAATTGTTCTGTAGGGAAAATTCGGAGTTAGTAGAGAACAATCGCAGAAAATATAATTTACTAGATGATAGGGAACTAGAAGATGCTCTGAGCCACTTAACAGAGGAAGCAGAAAATGAGAATAATCAAGTAGGAGAACAGGAAGTGGTAGATGATGGCTTCACAGTTTTAGGATTGCCTGAAATAGATCCACATCTAAATGTTTTAAATGTGGATGGAAATATTGATATGAATGATGAAGATAGTAATGTCCGTTTTATCAAGCTTCCAGCCTTAGTTTCTCAGGAAAGCTTAGCTAATATAGTTAGATCTCTTAATTTAAAGCAGAAGCTATATTTTACACATGCTTTGCATAATGCCAAAATCAATACAGTCTTTTATGAATTTGTTGGAGGCGGCGCCGGAGTCGGAAAGAGTCGACTTATATCAGCAATTTTTCAGTCATTATCCGTAATGTATAACAGTATACCAGGAGCTGATCCGACATCTGTTAAAATCCTCTTATGTGCACCAACAGGAAAAGCAGCATTCGGAATTAGTGGTTCGACACTGCATTCCATGTTTTCACTTCCTGTTAATCAATCTCGCTCAGCACCTCTAAGGGCCTTAAGCCATGATTTAGTTAATAGCCTTCATTCAAGGTTAATCGATCTTAAATTAATTATTATTGATGAAATATCAATGGTTAGCTCTCTCATGTTTTCTTATTTAGATTCTCGTTTGAAGCAAATTTTCAAAAATACTTCTCCTTTTGGTGGTGTTTCTATCATCGTATTCGGTGATCTTAGACAGTTACAGCCCGTAGGAGGTAGTTGGATTTTCGATCCAAATACCACTGACCCTTACCATGAAATATTTGGTACGTATCTCTGGGACCTTTTTTTTGTATTTTGAGCTCACAGAGATAATGCGTCAACGTGACGATCAGCTTTTCGCTTCTGCCTTAAATAATATGGCATCGGGTTGTATGACAGCCGATGATATTGTCCTTTTCCAATCTAGAATATGCGAACCATCGGCAGTGCCCGATGATGCAATTCATCTGTTTAGTAATAATAATGAGGTTGATTTATTTAATGTAACGAAACTTAACTCAATTGCTACTGAGCAATTTTTCTCTACTGCTGAAGATATTATTAAGGCGGGCCATATGGAACCAGCTAGGAAACAAAGAATATTAGAAGAAGTGAAGGGTTTTAAAACTTCCGCTACACAGGGACTCTGTACGTCTCTTCTCCTAAAAAATACTGCCAAGTACATGATGACGGTCAATGTAGACACAGGGGATGGATTAGTAAACGCGGCATCAGGTGTGTTGATGCAAATAGATTTCAATACATCCAACACTCCCAACATTTTATGGATGAAATTTACAGAGGAAACTGTAGGAGAATCTGCGCGTTCGAAGTGTACACATCGTACAGATCCTTCATGGACTCCTATTCAGAAAATTGTTCGCAGTTTTCAATATTCAAATAACGCACAAATTAACATTGACCGTAGGCAGTTTCCAATTGTGCCTGCTGAAGGCATCAAAATTCATAAGAGTCAGGGAGCTACGTATGGCAAAGTGGTAGTCCATGCTAATTCCAGAATGCAGCGTGCTGCATTATACGTAGCTTGCAGTAGAGCAACTACTGCTTTAGGATTATTCATTATTGGGAATTTTGTTCCTCCTAAGTCTCCCCAAAATAATGATAAAGTGAAAGCCCAATTGAAGAAATTGCGGACTGAAAAACTACTGTGTACTCATTACGATTATTTAATTAACAGTTCTGCCCTTAACATTTTCTTCCATAATACTCAGAGCTTGAATTCCCATCTTGAAGATATTCGATCGGACAAGCTGATGCTTCAGTCATCAATATTATGTTTCGTGGAAACTTCCATAAGCAATGAAACTGTAGAAATACCTGGGTTCACTATTGTGGTTCAACTTGAATCAATTAGGCCTTTAACAGGCATCATAATTTATGTAAAGAACGAGCTAGTAGATAGAGTTTCCCATACCTTTAGCAGTAGAAAAACTTTTGGCTCAGTAGTTTTTGAGTTCGGCATAATTAGGTTTGATGCCATAAGTTTTCTTATATTATATAAAAGTCCAGACTTTCCTCTGTCCACATTTAAAATAGAATTTGAGGAGATAATTCATCAATTTTCTCGTTTAGGTGATTTAGGGGATAGCTTGCTAGTTTTAGGAGATTTTAATTTATGCCTCAAAACCTTTAACAGGTGTAAGAGTATTTATAATTTTTTGATTAGCAAAGGATTAAGGAGTTTGTTAGATTTGAAAACGTCCACTACCAATATGGATACACATATTGATTGGGCGTTTTCAAATATACTAGATAATGAAAAGATTAGTGCTAGGACTTTTGAGGTTTTGCATAGCCATCACAATGGGATATCTGTTAGTATTCAGGCATGAGTTTGTAATGTTTGGAATAGGTTAGAAATTAAGAAATCTAAATGACAGGATATATGTAAATATGTATGTAGGCATATTTTAATAATTTAAATTTAATTATCTAATAGTTAAGTAAAACCATTGAATGGAAAATTGGTTTGATAATTATTATTATTTTTTTATTTTTATACCCTTGGACCTTGTTATCGATATTAACCAATTTAAAATTTATAAAGAAATACCGATATCTACTGCTCACACCGCTTTAGGGAATTGCGGCGATAAATTATTGGCAAAACTTTTTATGGCAACATACGTCCAAGGGTATCCTACTGTCGTGTGCAACTCGACTGTTGCTCTTGTTTTTATTGTTTTTTATTTTTGCCAAACACAATAAGAACACTTGTCACAAAGACAAAGAGCGGGCTTGAATGTACAATTGTTTCACGAAGTAGCCAACTTCGATCATCAGCATTCATCGCTGACTAACTTGGTGATCGAAGACAGTTTCATCTCCGCACTGCTAGAACTCGTTGCGAATTCTAGTGGTGCCGAGATGGAAACCAATTCAATAAACCAAGCTTGTCTATTTGTTGTGTTTGGACTTAATACTGCATTGAATTCATCTGCGAGAATTCCTGATTGCAGTTGCACTTAGTTAAAAGGTGCATAAAGCTCTATTGGTGTAGAGCATTGTCCGGAGTGTCTACCGTTATTTGTAATAAGCGTGGCTGACGACCTGCATTTGTTAAAAACATTTTAGCTGACTCAAGGTCAATATCAATATCGGTTTGATTTCTGCATCATAGCTTATCTAGTCGATATTTTTTATTTAATTATTTTCTTCCTTCCTTTATGTTCTGTATACATAGCTAGCTAGCACGCTGCAAACATGAATTTAGTCTCTAATAAACGCCATATCGAATAGGTTATGGGCCCAGAACGCTTCCACTGCGTGTATTAATCGGGGAAAATTAAACAGAGACTCGTTTGTGAAATAATAAAATCTTAAAAACAAGATGAGTTCCCAATATTCAATAGAAAAATTGGATAATGACAACTATAGTTCGTGGGCAGTGCAGATGAAAAGTCTGCTGATACATTCTGAGTTGTGGGGAATTGTGAGTGGCCGCGAAATTAAAAGTGAGAATGATACTGTGGAACAGCAGACAAATTTCGATCGCAAAGACGAAAAAGCCCTGGCAAGTGTATTACTGTGTATAAAGCCATCGCAAATTAATCATGTTAAACATTGTACGACATCAGAGGAAGCTTAGAAAAAGCTGGCCGCTATTCACACGCCTTCTGGGCCGGCGCGTAGGATACAGTTATTTAAACAGTTACTCTACATGAAAATGTCAGAGTCAGAGGGCATTACAAAGCAGTTGAATAATTTTTCTGATGTGATCGCGAAGTTAAACGAAATTCAAAAGCTAGTACCGGATGAAATGCTTGTTATAATTTTGTTGGCAAGCCTTAGTGACGCATATGAGGGCTTTGTAATCGCAATAGAAGCGCGCGACAATTTGCCGTCGTTTGAGGCCCTAAAAATTAAGTTGCTGGAAGAGGGGGAAAGACGTAAAACGGTTGAGCAAATTGCAGTGAAAGAAGAACAGAAAATGTTCGCGTCGCGATTCGAAAATGACAAAAAGAACAAGAACAAAAGGGACATGAAAAATATCGAATGTTGGAAATGTGGCCGCCGCGGTCATATTTCGGCGAAGTGCAGATCGAAAGAAAAATCGACGAAGTCAGAAAAGGACAACGATAGTGACAAAAAGAACGATAGCAGCAAAAAGTCGTATTCCGTTTTCGCTGGAGCTTCGCACGAAAGTACACTTTCGGTTGATGTTTGGTGCTTGGACAGTGGGGCAACAGCCCACTTATGTGCAAACAAATCGTTATTTGTGTCAATTCGCGATCATAAAGAAAAAATTATGCTAGTTGGCGAACAATACATTGAGGCAAAAGGTATCGGCACAGTAAAGTTAAACTGGCAGGGCAATATTATTGAACTAATCGATGTGATACATGTTCAAAATCTGCAATGTAATTTTGGGTAAAGGTAAAAAAGCTGCCTGCGTCACCCATTTTTTTCAATTTTTTTTTACAGATAGGGCTATATTTATCATGATCTTAGGTGAAAGAATTATTTGGCGGTCGCTTCTAGTTTTTTTTTAATTGAATTTTGAAAATAATTAATTTTACATGTATTTTGTTGTTGGCCAATTCTCAGTAAAACGTCACAACGATGCGCACTGTGTGCCACAAACGATTTATTTCAAGCAAAAATGCGGCAGTCACAAAAATTATGCCGTTGCAACAGTTAACTTACCCGTTTCTTGACGCTTATGAAGAATTTCGGCGCGACCATCGAAAAGTTGTTGATCGGCAGTCTGGCGCCAACGCAGATGTTTAATAGCTTTTTCAAGCCATTCGAATATCATTCGACGTGTAATTTTCAATGCGAAAAGATGGCAAATTGCAATAGATGCAACTTATCGAATGCAGAATTTTCATTATTGCTTCAGTCCAATACTGAGCTTATTGATTATTTACGCAAGCATAACGTAATATGCAATAAAAAGTTGTGTCCAAAGTGCGGCAGAGTGCAAAAATAGATACAGATCGGATACTGTAATTACCTTTGTATGTAATGGCAACGCTAATTCTTCTGCGGTCGCAAAAAAAAAGAAAGTGCAGCGCTGTATGTTTTCGGAAACCATCCGGGAAAATACCTTTTTCCAAGGTCACCGATTCTCCCATGGTGAAATTTGCCGGTTCATAATGCTGGATACAAATGGACTTAAGCGCGAAGTCCAATTTATGATGCATGAATTGGGATGGTCACGGCCATCTATAATTGACTTCCGCAACTTTATGCGCGAAGTTTACATAGACTGGGCGGTACGCAATCATACCATTGGTGGCCCAGGCAAAGTGGTTGAAATCGACGAAACAAAAGTGGGACGCCGGAAATATAACTGTGGCCGCATAGTGGAAGGTCCATAGCTATTTGGTGGCATTGAAAGAGACACAAAAAAATTTTTCATCGTACCAGTGGAGTCCAGAAATAAGGACACACTGTTGTCTCTTATAAAGGATAGAATAGCCGACGGAACTTCCATTATGTCGGACTGTTGGAAAGCGTATTCTTGTCTTAAGGACGAGGGCTTCCAACACCAGACAGTGAACCACTCAAAAAATTTCGTCGATCCATCAACCGCAGCCCATACCCAATCTATCGAGCGGTTGTGGCGTGACGTGATAGATGGCATACCGCGCTTTGGACGCAAAAAGGCGCACTTATTAGGGTTTTTGGCCAAATTTCAAAACGCGCGATTTTTTTTTTTCAAAAATTTTTCGCCTAAGGCGCCTTGTGTTTAATGTCGTCAACTAACACCTTTTCCCTTATATTAGGAATCGTCTGATTCGGAGTAGAAGACCAGCTTCATGTCTTCACCAAATCGGCCCTTTTCAGGGCCACCAAAATTATATAAAGATAAAAAAATTTCAAAATATATATTTATATAACATATGTATATATTATGGTAGGAAAGTAAGAGTAACTTTACAACTCTTAAAAAAAGTTTCATATATTGAAGTGATGCAAATTTTTCATTTCAAACAAACCAGCTTATGGCACACTGTACCGACACAAAACGTTGCAGACATACTGGCGTCACACACAAAAAGGCAACAACAAAATACATGTAATATTAATTATTTTCAAAATTCAATTTCAAAAAAAAAAAATCGGTGACGCAGGCAGCTATTTAACCTTTACCTAATTTTGTTTCGGTCGCTAAAGTAATAAATAATGGTTTTAAAATATGCTTTGAAAAAGACAAAGCGAGTGTGAAAAACGAGAAGGGTGATACAGTGTTAGTTGCGAAAAAGCAAAATGACTTGTTTGTGTTTGAAACCGAGAATAAAACCGCTTTTGCTGCAATGGCCAATTTAAAGCAAGTAATAACATGGCATAATAGATTCGGGCATATAAATTTTAATAGCATTAAATCCATGATCCACAAGGATATGGTGTATGGTCTGCCTGGTGTTGCCAGAAACGTGAGTGACTTTGCTTGAAAATCGATCGCGCGAAATTTTGTGATTAATTCATACTGACATTTGTGGACCTATAAGCACAGTATCGAAAGGTGGCGCACGATATTTTGCTCCTTTTATTGATGATAAGACGCGTTACGTAACGGTGTATATGCTGAAATCGAAAGATCAAGTCTTTGAAAAATTTAAAGAGTTCAAAGCGTTAGCCGAAAAACTAAAGATTAAAGCCATAAGAAGCGACAACGCATTTGAGAACTTCTTGGTAAGCCAAGGAATTAAGCGACAACTAACAGTTCCTCATACTCCACAGCAAAACGGAGTTGCTGAGCGTGCGAATAGAACGCTGGTGGAGATGGCAAGAAGCATGCTGGTGCATGCTAGGGCCAATGAAATGACCGCAGCATATTTACGGAATAGATCCGAGGCGTCGTCAGTACCTGAGATGACTCCATACCAGGCGTGGTTTGGAAAGAAGCCAAGCGTGGCCCATTTGAGAATGTTTGGTACAAAGGTTATCGTATTGGATAAGACGCACAAAAGAAAATTTTTTCAGAAGGGCATCGAGCATATAATGGTGGGGTATTCAGGTACCGCTAAAGCTTATCGACTTTTCAATCCTCAGACACAAAATATAAAAGAAGCCAGGGATGTTGTGTTTTTGGAACACGAAATTGCACAAGATACTTGTACATCGGTTGAGAAGTTTCCGGATGATCCAAGTGAATTGATAATGAAGATTGGCATAGAACCAGGCAAAGAGGTCAAGCCACAAGCGACAGAAGAGCAAGACGATATTGAAATTGAACCAAACTCAGAAGAGAGCGTCGTTGGACAAAAACAGGGTCCAAGGAGACAAAAATTGGTTCGTACTGGAGCTCCAGGGCGTCCACGGAAAGAATATAATTTGCTCAGTGCCATTGGTACAACCGAAGATGTTGTAGTGCCCAGTAGTGTCAAAGAGGCGTTAAACATGAGGCATGCAGACGAATGGAAAGCTGCGATGCAGAAGGAGTACGATCAGTTGCAATCCATAAAGACATGGAGCCTAGTTGATCTACCACCTGGTGAGATGTATTGGCTGTAAATGGGTGTTTGCCATAAAGCAGGACAAATATGGCAAGCTGGATCGGTTTAAAGCTCGTTTAGTCGCAAAGGGATGCGGACAGCAATACGGCATCAACTATACGGAAACATTTTCACCAGTAGCAAGATATTCGTCAATCAGATTGGTAATTGCATTAGCCGTAGAGCGAGATGTATATGCATCAAATGGATGTCTCGGCAGCGTACCTTAACAGTGAACTACAGGATGAAGTATATATGAGGCAACCTGATGGCTTTATAGACTCCAAATATCCGAAAAGGGTACTGAAGCTGGAGAAATCCTTATACGGCCTGAAGCCTGATGGCTTTATAGACTCCAAATATCCGAAAAGGGTACTGAAGCTGGAGAAATCCTTATACGGCCTGAAGCAGACAGTACTCTGTTGGAAATGGAGTTCGTGCCGTGTGCTAGCGAGCCATGCATCTAAACCTGCAAATTCGAAGAGAATTGAAGTATTATCATTGTACATGTTGACGATTTAATTATTGCTTGTTCCAGAAAAGAAGACCTCGTCAACATAAAGAGCGCAATTGCTCAGGCATTTGATGTGGTAGATGGCGGTGAGCTGAAGCACTTTTTAGGTATCGAAATTGAGCGATCTGGTGACACGGGCAACGTTTCAATCGGCCATAAGCAGTTCATAGAATGATTGCTGCCAGAATATAGAATGGAAGATTGCAAACCAAGTGCGACTCCATTAGAGGTTGGCTTCCAAACTAAATGCACAAATGATGACTGCCAAAGTGTGAAGGTATCAGTCACTTGTTGGTTCTTTATTGTATCTGGCCATGACGACTCGGCCGGATATTGCACATTCCGTTGCTAAGTTGGCACAACGATGCAGTGATCCCCACAAGGAACATGAGGTGGCAGCTAAGCGTGTGCTCCGCTACCTGAAAGGAACTGCAAACTTGCAGTTACATTATAGTCGAACTGGTGTACCTGCACACTGTTTTGTGGATGCAGATTGGGCAGGTGACAGCACAGACAGGAAATCATTTAGCGGTTGGGCATTCTTTCTGGCAGGATCGGCAATTACGTGGGAGTCCAAGAAGCAGAGCATTGTGGCGTTCAGCAGCACGGAGGCAGAGTATGTAGCACTATCTACAGCAGCGATGGAAGCATCGTACGTGCTTAAACTTATAAGAGAGATGGGTTGTGAGCCACCGTCGACAATGATGATCTACAGCGACAACCAAGGTGCACAATGTCTTGTTAAGAATGCTACATTTCATGCTAGAAGCAAGCATATTGACATTAAATACCACTTCGTAAAAGAATTATATAAGAAAAAGATAATTGATATTGAATATGATTTCCGTGGTGTTAACCAAAAATGTATGTAAAGTTAAACATATGAAATGTATATGATTGTTAGGGTTAAACTGAACACAATGAAGTGAAATTGAAAAGTAAGAATATGTATTGAATAATAGCATATTGAAATTATAATTTGTTAATATAGACATCGTGGTGAGAAGGAGTGTTAGAAATATTTTGTAATATCACCACTGTATGTCTTCTTTTTTCCTTTTATACATCACAAGTAACGGTGCTTGCTTCTTCCTTCCTTTATGTTCTGTATACATAGCTAACTTGCACGCTGCAAACATGAATTTAGTCTCTAATAAACCCCAAATCGAATAATATGCAAAACATATAAAATATATATCGACATGTTATATATATATTAAAAGCTATCGATATGATAGCTCATAATATATCGTGAAATCTAAATTAATATTTATTTAATAAATAGTCAATATATAAAATATTAAATAATAATAATAATATGTCTATATTATATTATAAAGCTTGTAAATACCTGCATTCATGCATACCGATCAACCACGCTATTGGTTGTATATAGTTTTACATATGCGTGTATGAATACATATTAAGTATGTATAAGTGTTTGCATGTATGCAAATGTATTTTCGGTAATTGACATGTGCATGGAAAAGAAGAGTCGAGAAACAGCTCGTGCTTCGCGCACGCATCTATATATATATATACTAAATCAGAACGTTATGAAATGAGTAAATCGCAATGTACATAAATATTTTTGTGAATGCATACATATATGTGTGTATAGACTCTTCTGAAGTATGCGTGATTGTGCGTGAATATCGGTATCGGTTCTTTTCCGCGATTCAAATATCGCTGGAATTGCTCGCAGGTTTAATTTATTATTTCTTTGATTTATATTTTTTCCTTTTTTCCACACTATGGTTATTTTTATTTACTTTATTAAATTTTGTTATTATTTGTTCTATCATTAGATATTTATTTTCATTTATAATATAATTATAATATATAATATACATATATTTATTTAAATATATGAATATATTTATATATATAATATATATATTATTTAAATATATGAATATATTTATATATATAAATAAATATACTAACTTTCTATTATATATATACATAACTATATATAAATTTTTGATAAATATATATTTTTATTAAATTAATTAATAAAAATGTTAAAAACATATATATTATTTTAAAACTTATATATTAGAAGATGCCTAGACTTAAGAGAAAATCAGCTTGCTAGGAGTCAAACACAGCGAAAAAGAAATCGTTTGAATAGGTCAGATATAGATTATTCTGGACAGGAACGAGTAAATAACCTAGAGGCACATAAAGAACGTAAGAAAAATTTCGAATTAAGGGAAGCTGAAAGGGTTAGAGATAGTCAACAGCATCGAGTCCGCAGAAGTAATAGAACAGTTAGGGCCGTTGAGCAATTACCGGACACAATTCGTCACTCTACTCTTCGGGCTTCTTCGCCAATCATATTACAAGAACAACTTGCCAACACTTCGCGTCGTTCGAGGCGTAGGAAAGATGCTGAGTTTCCATCTCAGGAAAGAGGTCAGGATGCCGTCGCCATGTTCGACGAACTGATCATTCAACTAGAAATGCCGAACAACTTGCCAATACTTTGCGTCGATCGAGGCGCAGGCAATGTCCACAATTCAGATCCAAGGAAAGCGGACGAGATGCTGTTAGAAGGGCGATTCAGCGACAAAATCAGGAGACGCGAATTTTAGAATGGGCAATAGATAGAAGTTAAAGGTCTCAGGTTGGAAACAATCTTATTCGCAGGATTGTTGAGCAGGCACGCAATACTAGTGCACGCCGCAGTGCTCGAATTCGAGCTCAACGTGAGGCCTTTGAAGCCCATAAGAATATGTCACAAAGAGTGAGTCTATATAGGAGTAGTTGCACCAGAAGGATAGCAGAGAATAGGAGAAACGCGTCCCGCAATAGAGTGGAACGTGCGAATACCCTTCCAGATGATAGGATATTGCAGGTTAAAACTAGTTTAGATTGCCTAATAGCCAATTTTAATAAGACAGTCAAGCAGGGACCCGATCAGGTTTGCATATGTTGCCAAGGTTTGTGGTTTCCACATCAAGTGGACAACATTTTGCGTGAGGTCATAGAGGACAAGTGTAGTGAGGCAGATAGTGTAGATATTTTGTATCTTTCCTCTATGTTTCCCTCCCATAATAATATGTTTAGCTTTTACAAAACCTGCAGCCGCAGTATTAAGTTAGGGAAAAAAGCAAAGGCTTCTATTACAAATGGCCTAAATTTTCCGGAGCTTCCAGAATGCCTGAAAGGCTTGACGCCTCTAGAAGAAAGGCTTATTTCCCCGTCTTACTTTTATGATCATAAAGTCTCTTGGATATGGACGTCAACGTGCTATTGAAGGAGCAGTGATCAATGTGCCAATTCCAGTTGCAAATGTTGTAACTTCCCTTCCCAGGGCATATAGCTGAAGTAGTTCAGATTCATCTTAAGCGTAGGATGGAGTATAACCATGATTTTATGGCTGAAACCATAAGGCCCTCAAAAATAGTTGATGCAATTCGGTATTTAGTGAACACAGAACTTTATAAGAAGCACCAGGTTACTATCAATGAACAGTGGTTGTCTTCTTACTCTGATGAGACTGTAACATTTGTTGCGTCAGCAGACGACAGGGACATTGTGTGTCAAATGTTAGAAAAGGCAGCACAACCTAATGGGCATAGAGTTGTAGAAGAAGAGGTAGAGTTGAATCCAGGAGATCAAGAAACCTTCATGGAAAATGTCAATGTTGAAAACATAGATATTCCTCGAATGGCTATAGCACCAGGAGAGGGTCTGCGACCTCTTGACATGATCACCGATTGCGATTTAGAGGAGCTGGCTTTTCCCACAATATTTGCAGGCATCAAAAGGAAACGTCAGGAAAGTTTTACAACTATAGTTAGATCAGAGCTTTGGAATTTTGATAGAAGAGGTTGTATAGCTGATAAATTATTTCATAGCTTCAAAAAGTTAGAAATGATTAGCATTAGGAATAACACATCAATTTGATTACGTAAGCACTCTGCCACTCAAGGCATTTCGGCTGCTGTTGTGCGTAATGATGAAACTTTAAATAAGTTAATACTTCATAGGCTATAGGCTTTTAGGCAGGTAGGGCTACCATCTTTTTTAATAACACTTTGCGCAGCGGAAACTAGGTGGCCGGAGCGTTTAGTCCTGATATTTAAAAATGTAGACAAGCTAGAAGTATCCGAAGGAGAAGTGTTAAATTTGGGGTTTAATGAGAAAGCTCGTCTCATTAGAGCAGACCCAGTGACCTGTGCCAGATATTTCGATTTTAGATAAAGACAGGTTTTAAAACTGATGAAAAAGGAAGGCGGTGTCTTTGGTTGTCACCAGGTCATTGAGTTTTATTGGCGAGTGGAGTTTCAGCAAAGAGGCTCTTCACATATACATGGCATGTTCTGGCTGAAAGACGCCCCCAAGCTCGACCTAAAGAATGAGTCCACATTTAAGCCTGTGATGTCCTTTATTGATCAGTTTATTACTGCTGATTCTAGTTGCCCCGACGTTGCTCTATATTTGGAGTATCAACTCCATAGTCACGGGCACTCTTGCAGGCGAGAAATTAGGTCAAAACAAATTTGTAGATTAGGTATCCCATACCCTCCCATGCCTCAAACAGAAATTCTCCCTTTAGAAGAAAATGCTCCAAATTTGGCCGAGCATCGTAGGAATTTCGAAAAAATGCAAAGTCTGCTCGACTTCCCATTTCATCGTGAAAGCATAGAAAATTTTAACGATTTTAACAACTTTTTGTCCCACGATCAACTTAACATTAGTTATGAGGGCTACAAAAATGCTGTAAGATCAAGGATACAGAAACCAAAAGTTTTTTTTAAGCGATCTTTTTCAGCAATCAAGCTTAACGCTTATAACAAGCACCTCCTTTTGTTGCAGCGAGCAAATATGGATATTCAGTTTGTTTTAGACCCCTATACTTGTATGCAGCTATGTCGTTAATTATATAAACAAGTCTCAGAGAGGTATCTAAATGTTGATGCGTGAGGCAATCAATGAGATTAAGGACAATAACAATGTAACTATTAAGCAAAAGTTACAACATTTAGGTAACAAATTTATATTTTGCACTGAGATATCCGCTCAGGAAACCGTCTACTGCTGTTTAGGTATGCATTTGTCCGTCAGCAGTAGTGCCAGTGTGTATATTAATACACACGTTCCAGAAAAACGGGTAAGAATGCTGAAATCTAAGCAGCAACTTCAAAATTTACCCAAAGACTCTAGGGAAATTTTTTACTTAGGACTTCTAGATAATTATATTCAGCGCCCAGACGCTTTGGAGAGCTTATGCCTAGCCGATTTTACAGCTTTTTATAGCTACAGCAAATCAGAACGAGGAGCTCGCCAAGAAAATGCAGATGACTTTGACGATGATGTGCCTAGGGCTTCTGAATCAATAGTTTACGCTCTTCGCGATAATAGTGGCTTCATCAGAAAGAGGCTCACTGCGTGCATAATTAGGTATAGGAGATTTTAATGTCAATACAGAAAAAGGTGTCTATTTCAGAGAGCTAAAAATGCTTTACGCCCCATGGCGTATAGTCACACAAGACTGTGAATTGTTCTGTAGGAAAAATCAGGAGTTAGTAGAGAACAATCGCAGAAATTATAATTTACTATATGATAGGGAACTAGCAGATGAAATGAGAATAATCAAGTAGGAGAACAGGAAGTAGTAGATGATAGCTTTACAGTTTTAGGATTGCCTGAAATATATCCGCATCTAAATGTTTTAAATGTGGATGGAAATATTGATATGAATGACAAAGATAGTAATGTCCATTTTATCAAGCTTCCAGCCTTAGTTTCTCAGGAAAGCTTAGCTTATATAGTTAGATCTCTTAATTTAGAGTAGAAATTATATTTCACACATGCTTTGCATAATGCCAAAATCAATACAGTCTTTTATGAATTTGTTGGAGGCGGTGCCGGAGTCGGAAAGAGTCGACTTATATCAGCAATTTTTCAGTCATTATCCGTAATGTATAACAGTATACTGGGAGCTGATCCGACATCTGTTAAAATCCTCTTATGTGCACCAACAGGAAAGGCAGCATTCAGAATAAGTGGTTCGACACTGCATTCCATGTTTTAACTTCCCGTTAATCAAATTCACTCAGCACCTCTAAGGGCCTTAAGCCATGATTTAGTTAATACCCTTCATTCAAGGTTAATCGATCTTAAATTAATTATTATTATGAAATTATGAAATTATGAAATATCAATGGTTAGCTCTCTAATGTTTTCATTTTTAGATTCCCGTTTGAAGCAAATTTTAAAAAATACTTCTCCTTTTGGTGCTGTTTCTATCATCGTATTCGGTGATCTTAGACAGTTACAGCCGGTAGGAGGTAGTTGGATTTTCGATCCAAATACCACTGACCCTTACCATGAAATATTTGGTACGTATCTCTGGGACCTTTTTTGTACTTTGAGCTCACAGAGATAATGCTTCAACGTGACGATCAGCTTTTCGCTTCTGCCTTAAATAATATGGCATCGGGTTGTATGACAGCCGATGATATTGTCCGTTTCCGAAACATCGTCAGTGCCCGATGACGCAATTCATCTGTTTAGTAATAATAATGAAGTAGATTTATTATACCCTTGAAAATGGTCAAAAAAGGGTATACTAACTTTGTGCAAATGTATGTAACGGGCAGAAGGAGTCGTCTGAGACCCCATAAAGTATATATATACCAGGTGTACAAGTATAAAATGTCGTTTTTTTTATCAAAAAACACTTTAAATTTTTTGGAAAAAGAAAAAAATTATTTAGTATTTGCCGTCGCTAGCTACACATTTTTCTTATCTCTCGGGCAATTTGTGGATTCCACGCCAGTAGAACTCATCGTCTTTTGCGGCGAACCATTCATCGAGCCATTTTTTTACACTTTCGTAAGAATCGAAGCGCTGCTCAGCGAGTGCGTGTCCCATCGAAGCGAATAGGTGGTAATCGGATGGGGCCAGGTCTGGTGAGTAAGCCGCATGCGGAAGCACTTCCCAATTGAGTGTTTCCAACGTGTCGCGAACCTCTCTTGCCGTATGTGATGGAGTGTTGTCATGGAGAAAAATGACCTTGTGTTGTCTTTTTTGATATTCCGGTCGTTTTCTCTGAAGCGCACGGTTCAAATTGATCAATTGTTTTTGGTAGCGTGCCGTATTCACCGTTTCGCCGGGTTTCAAGAGTTCATAGTAGATGACACCGCTCTGATCCCACCAAACGCAGAGCATCGTCTTCTTGCCAAAGCGATTCGGTCGAGCAGTCGATGTGGCCGGTTGTCCAGGATTAACGTATGATTTTTTACGTTTAGGATTAACAAAAAATATCCATTTTTTGTCGCCAGTAACGATACGATGCAAAAACGACTTCCTTTTGTATCGTGAAAGCAATATTTCGCATGTGTTTTTGCGCCTCTCCATCTGCCTCTCGTTCAACTCATGTGGAACCCATCTACCGATCTTCTGAATCTTTCCCATCTCTCGCAAGCGATTGGAAACTGCTTGTTGACTTACTTCTAACTGCTCTGCGAGTTGTTTTTGCGTTTGAGCATCGTCTTCATCCAATAATGCTTGCAGTTCGGCGTCTTCGTACCTTTTTGGTGGTTTTCCGTGCTCTTTGTCGTCGACGTCAAAATCACCACTTTTGAAGCGTTGAAACCACCGTTCACACGTTTTCACAGTTGGTACTTGTTCGCCAAAGGCTTCAACAAGCATTCGGTGCGATTCCGCAGCTGTTTTCTTCAAATGAAAACAGAAAATTAACACTGTCCGCGTTTGCTCTTTATTCGGCACGAAACTCGACATGTTGACTGCACTGAGAGTAAACGATAATGACGCTCGATTTGCGCAAAACTATGGTGGTTCGATAGTCAAGGTTGACACTTCACATGGTCAAAGTTTTATAACAATCGATAAATATTTACGTTTGCGAGACATCAATATGTTCGAACCGACATTTCATACTCGTACACCTGGTATTCTTGCTCAGGATCAATAGCCGAATCGATTGAGCCATGTCCGTCTGTCTGTCTGTCTGGATAAACGCGCCGATCTCAGCTATTACAGAAGCTAGGGACCCCAAATTTAGCATGAAGATTCCTGTATACCATACGCAGATCAAGTTTATTTTCAATTTGGAATAACACGCCTACCGCCCCTGCAAACCGCCAATTTTGATTTACATTGCTATTTACATTCGAAGTACTCATTTCTTAATGTTCTGCTTTAGCATATATATAGATAAATATATATGAACTTATCCTCCGAATTGAAATCCGATCGGACAATAAACACTGAAGTTATTAGATAAACCATTTCGACCCTTCGACCAGCAAAGAGGTTGTCTATGACGTTAAAACTAAATTACTTGTGCATGAAAGAAAAGGACAAACGATGAGAGCGCGAAGCGCGAGCTGTTTCTCGACTCTTCTTTTCCATGCACATGTCAATTACCGAAAATACATGTGCATAAATATATGCTAACACTCAACCAATAGGTGGCGTTTGATGAATATGAATGTACGCAAGTAGTTGCATGCATGTGTCCATATTCATAATATGCGTACGTGCACCTATGATTATTATTTAATAAGTCATATTTTAGGGTCAATAAAAAATACAAAACCATAAAATGAAATTAAGTAAATATTAATTTTGATTACTCGATATATTGCAAGTTATCGATATTGGCTAATTTAAAATTTATAAAGAAATTCCGATATATACTGCTCACACCGATTTTTGCAGTCTTTCGCAGGCTGGGAAAATGCGGCGATAAATTATTGGCAACGTATCGAAATTGAAGCAAGGTGGCAGCGCACTGCAGTGTTATGATTAATTTGTAGTGTTTGTAGTGGCGGCAACAGTAGAATTCCTGTGTTGGGGATCGCTGTGTATAATTATTATTCACTAACGATTTGACCGACGCGATATAAAACAACTCGATGAAAAAAAGAACAATTCGGGGCGCGTGATCCGTTCACTTTAAGAATTTATTGACAACTAGGCTTATGTTATTTCATATTACTATTACATTATATTACATGAAAAAAGCGGATAAAAGAGCGCGAGAGCCCTCGGTGACTCTCGCACTGTTTACGCCGCAACGTTGCCTACTTCTTGGCGGCTGCGTTTCGACGTAAACATCCCGCCCCCCTTGCAATACTATTGCAACTTGAGGGTGGAGACGGGATCCTTTGGATGCCGCTGGAGGGGCCTTAGGAGCGTTGGCGGACTATGTCTTGAAGACACCGGATAGGACCCAGCCAAACAGAGTGTTCTGGGCCAACGGCAGTCCACCGTGGGATGGAACAAGCCCTGGAAGGAGTACGTCTCCATAGACGTCGGCCCCCAGAACTATGGAGACTCTGCTTGGCACATGGCACCGAGTGTCCGCCAACGTGATGCCCGGATAGCTGGTTAGCAGCTCCTTATTGACCTTCTGTGCCGGAGTCCTGATCTGCACATCTTCCATCTTCAGATTTACTATAACGGAAAACTCTGGCGACGCCCTTGACCTGAACAAGGCGCGGCAAAACACCATTTTCGGCGGAGAGGCCAAAGGCCTCTGCCAGTGAGGCTACATGGACTGCACGCGTCCAACAGTACGCGCACCTCAAAGATTTTGCCCGCCATGTCCAGGTTGACTATGGCTGTCGGCATCATGCTGATCGCCACAGAGGGGGAAGTCGCCAGGGATTCCGAAGGTGGAAGAGGCGTCGCGGATGGCGAGGTTGCATTAATCTTGGATTGCGGGGTGCCTGGGAGGTGGAGCTGTGTGTGGTGGCCCTCACCACATGTGCGGCAGGTGCCGCCGCTGCGACATGAACCCTTAGAATGTTCATGGGCCAGACAGTTCGGGCAGTATTTGTTGATTAATACTGCCCGAAGACGCTTTTCCGCAGCCAGCCGCAGGAACCTCTGGCACTTCTTCAAGGCGTGGACTCCTCTGCAGACGCGGCATCTGAAGGAGTTCACTCCCTTTGGCTTGGCTAGTGGTTGTGCCTTGCGTGGTGCCATCTCACTAATCTGAAAGAACAATGTGGATATATGGATTAGTTTTTGGAGAACATATATCCACTGATGGACAACACAAGGTTAGGAGGGTGTCTGGACCTTGTCCTCTAAAGGAAGTAGGACTAATTTTGCCACTGGCCTTTTGATGACGCCACGGGTGGTGAGGATGTCCACTACTCGGACAATGTCATCAGCGCCAGGTTAGGTGGCGTGGATGCGGCCCAGACGCCATTCGTTGACTGGTAGGTTGTCTTCCTTGACAACCACCATGTCGCCGACTTGGAGGTTTCGCGTTGGGAGTTGCCACTTGGAGCGTTTGTGCAACTCTTTGAGGTATTCCTCTTTCCAACGGAAACAAAACTGTTGATGCAGAGCCTTAAGTCGCTGCCATTGGTTGATGATGGATACAGCGTCTTCTTGGATTTCAGGCTCTGCGACGGACATGAGCGGACCGCCGATCAGAAAGTGGCCAGGAGTCAAGGCTAAAAGATCGGTGGGGCTCTCAGACATAGGAGAAATCGGCCTGGAGTTAAGGTACGCTTCGACCTTGCAAAGGAGTGTGGATAGTTCCTCGAAAGTGTACTTTAATGAAAAAGTGGACTTGTAGAAGAGCGTTTTAAAGCTCTTTACTCCAGCTTCCCATAAGCCACCCATGTGCGGCGCACTGGGAGGATTGAAGTGCCATGCGAGATTTTGATGGCTGTATTTTGTGGATACATCAGCCTTCACTGCCTTCATAAACTCTGAAGTAAGGACCTTGGAGGCTCCTACGAATGTCTTTCCGTTGTCAGAGTAAACGTGGTGAGGGCAGCCGCGTCTCGCGATGAAACGTGCGAAGGCGGCGAGAAACTTCTCGGTTGTTAGGTCCGAGGTTGCTTCTAAATGTATGGCCTTTGTGCTGAAACACACAAACACACATACATAGCCCTTGGTTATGAGGCAGGCTCGACCAGTGAAATTCTTGATTTCGAAAGGACCAGCGAAATCGAGTCCCGTGTGGGTGAAAGGTCGAGAGAAGGAAACTCTCGCAGAGGGCAGAGTACCCATGAGTTGAGTTTGCAACTTCTTTCGATGGAGGATGCAAACTCGACAGGAATTAATGGTGGCTTTCACTAAAGTACGGAGCTTTGGAATCCAGTAGCGTGATCGAATGAGACGCATCACTAATTGGTTCCCACCATGGAGGGAGATACGATGCGTAAAACGGACGAGGAGGTGTGAGAAAGTACATGAGTACGGAAGGATAAGCGGGTGCCTCTCGTCATAGCTTAAAGAAGCGGATGTTCTCACACGACCGCATGATCTCATGACTCCGCTGGCGTCGATGAACGGATTCAAATTAGCGATGTCGCTACTCCTTGCAATCTGTTCCTTGTTCAACAAACAGTTGTACTCTTTATGGAACTGAGTACGTTGGGTGCTCCGGATGAGCAAATCTTGAACGTTGGAGAGTTCAGAGCTGCTGATATCTGGAGAGAGTGTAAGATCAGGCTTGCGACACCTCTGAATGAAGCGATATACATAAGCCATCACTCGCAGTGCTCTGTTAAGCTCGGAAAATCTCTCCAAGATACAAATGGATGAAGGAGGCAACTTTGTTAAGTTGCATTTGACAGGACGAAGTTCTTCGTCTATCTCGTGAGCGATTTCGATCGCAACAGGCCACTGCTCTGCTGGAAGGATCAGCCAATCGGGTCCATGCCACCAGAGTCTATTACCAATGAGGTCCTCTGACGAGACGCCTCTACTGGCAAGATCGGCAGAGTTCTGCTCAGATCTGACGTGAGACCATTTGCTCGAACTAGTGAGCTCAGCTATCTTAGCCACTCTGTTAGCCACGAAAGTCGTCCATTTACATGGAGGCTTACTAAGCCAGGCTAACACAATTGTGGAATCAGTCCAATAGTACTCTTCGTAGCTATTGACTGGAAGCTGAGGGAGGAGTGTTGCTGATAACTCGGCTAGCAGTAATGCACCGCAAAGTTCTAAACGGGGCAAGGAGATGGTCTTCACAGGAGCTACTCTGGTCTTGGCTACAAGAAGATGGCTTGAAGTCTTGTGTTGATTTTCAACACGGATATATATAGCTGCTCCGTAGGCGCGCTGAGATGCGTCGCAGAAACCATGGATTTGGAGCTTAGCTACTGGGGTATATTGGACCCATCTAGGGATCCGAAGGTTACGGAGGGATGAATAACTGGATAAGAAATCCTGCCAGCGTTGTTGGAGTTCGCTTGGCAATGTTTCATCCCATCCAAGATTTTGCAGCCATATCTCCTGCATGAAAATTTTGGCACGGACCACAAATGGTGCCAGCCAGCCTGCTGGATCAAATAATTTGGCGATGTGAGAGAGAACTTCACGTTTCGTGTAGGACTGTTTCAAATCGGTTTCGGAGGGGGCAAAGAGGAACTCATCCGTATGCGCTTGCCAGCGTATACCTAGAGTCTTTGCTAAGCTCGCTTCCTCAAGTTCGAGGAAATCAGCGTTCAATAGATGGTCCTTAGGGATGTTGGCTAACACATCTTTGTGGTTGGAGGTCCACTTTCTTAAAGGAAAACCAGCTGTCTCAAGAGCTTTGCGTAACTCTTCAATAGACACTGTGGCGCGCTTTATGGAGTGCGCGCCAGCAAGGACATCGTCTACGTACATGTAGTTGGATATGATGTCGCTGGCGAGAGGAAAATGTTTGCTAACATCCTGGGAAAGCTGTCGAAGAACCCGAATGGCTAAGAATGGAGCGCAATTTACTCCAAAAGTGACTGTGTTAAGTTCATAATCACATACTTCACCATTTGGATTCCTGAAAAGGATTCGTTGAAATGGCGTGTGACTCGTGTGGACGAGTATCTGCCGGTACATCTTTGTGATGTCAGCATTGAACACGTAACGGAAAAAACGCCATTTCAAGATCTGCATGGTCAGATTGGATTGCAAAACGGGTCCTGGATATAGGATATCATTCAAGCTCTTCCCATTGGAGGACGGACTGGAGGCGTTGAATACAACGCGAACTTTGGTCGTGGTGCTCTCAGGTTTGAACACAGCATGATGAGGGAGATAAAAATTGTTGCAGTCGTTACTTGGGGAGACTGGCCTCATATGGCCTAAATCTAAGTACTCCTGAATAATCGAGTCGTACTGCTCTTTTAAAGGAAAGTTCCTCTTTAAACGACATTCGTTCCTGAGGAACTGAGCGAGTGCGATGGACCTAGAATGTCCTAATTCGGAGATTTCAGGATTTCTGAAAGGAAGCGTAACGACATATCTGCCCTCTTTTGTTCTGGAAGTAGTGCGAAGAAAGTTGTTTTCACACGCTGAATCAGAAACATTTACCAGCTTTGCTGGTAGATCTTCCACAACCCAAAACTTGGTGAGAAGATCATCAAGCCTTTGTTCATTGCTGATCTTTATCCTCGTCGTGAAGGACGAAACTGTCGTAGGATTCGACTTGGCTACTGGTCCTGTGCGGATCCAGCCGAATATGGTCTCTTGACCGAGCAGGGTTCCACAAATTTGGGATACAGAGCCACTCTTTATGATAGACGGAAGGATATCGGCTCCTAGGAGCACGTCTATCTGAGAGCTCTGGTGGAAGTGCGGATCAGCTAGTTGGAGATTTGGCAGGTCCTTTAGAAGGTCCTTGGAAATAGTGTAGGATGGAAGATTACCTGCCAATTGAGGGAAAACAAAGGCTGCAGTTTCTAGCTGTAACCTGGGAGTGATCGGGGGAGCCAATCTGGAAATGACACAACTTTTGTGGATTGGCTGAGATGGCTTGATTTAAGCCAGCTACTTTAACTTGCACGGCTTGGTAGGATGGCTTTATGATGTTAAACATCCGTTCGGAGATGAACGTAGCCTCTGATCCAGGATCGATCAGTGCACGTGCTTTATAAGTCATGCCCAAATGGCACACATTTATAAGAGCAGTGCCAAGAAGAACACCTTGTGTGTTCGCCGTGAAGTAATTCTGAATATTAGTCGTAGAAGAAGTGGACTGTATATTCGAATTATGGGGAGCTGGTGCAGAATCTGCTGAAGAGGGCGCAGTAGGAGGGGTGCCACGATGCAGGAGTGTATTGTGGCGACCCTTGCACGTGAAACAGTTATGTTGACTTGTGCAATCTTTGAGGATATGTCCTCTTGCGAAGCAGTTCAGACACAACTTTTGCTGTTTGATGAAATTGGACCTTTCATCAACAGCCATTTGGAGAAAGCGCGGACACAGACGTATAGGATGGTTCTCCTTTGAGCAAAGTTTGCAAGTTTGTGGTTTGCCTACAACCTTTGCCTCAAAAGAGTTGACCTTCCTTGTAGGAGGCTCTTTTCGAGCAGTTTTGGAACTTGTCTGTGCGCTTGTTGTAGGGTGTACGTCCTCTATCGCTTCTAATGTGCGATAGCGCTCTGAAAGGAAATCGGACATTTCCTTCCACAACGGAATTTCAGCCTTATTCTGTACGGACTGTTCCCAAAGTGACAACGTCAGCCTTGGGAGTTTAGACGAACATAGGAAAACTAGAAGGCAATCCCAGTTCTCTGTGCTGATTTTGGAGTGGTCTAGAGCCGTTAAGCAACTTTGTATGGTGCTTTGAAGGACTTGGATGGCGGCTCCAGACTCGTGAGGAACTGACGGAAGGTTGAAGAGGATTCTAAGCTGGCTGTTTACTAACAGTCGCTTATTTTCTAACCTATCCGTCAAATTCTTCCAAGCAGAAGAGAAACCCTCATTCGTGAGAGGGGATTTGGAAACGATTGCCTTCGCTTCGCCACTTGTTTTGGCATTCAGATGGAAAAGTTTTTCTATCTGACTTAAGCCAGGATCGGAAATGTAGACCGCTGAGAAGAGATCTCGGAAAGTTGGCCATTTTAAATAGTTACCGCTGAAAACTTCAGCATCGAAGGGTGGTGACCTGTAGCTTCGTGGCTGGAAGGCTACTTGTGCTACTGCAGGTGCTGGAGAGGGAGCCGTTGCGGTCTCTATACTCTCATTTAACTGAGAGGCAAGTTCCTCGTAAACTAAATAGCAGTGGTCATATCGGGCTTGCATGGCGATTTTGTCCTCAGCATTTGTCTCTGGTTGAGACAATGCGTTGGAACAGAATTCGTATTTGAGTTCTACAAGACTCCATATGGAGCGAAGCTGTTCAAGACGCACTCTGTGAGTGTGAAGTGAGGCTGTAGGAGAATTTTGAATCCTAGCTTCGAATTGCGTGAGCTTATCTAAAGCGTTAATGAACTCTTGTAGTGCCATTTTTATTGCCTGGGAAATTTGATGACCAACTGAGCGAGTGACTGGAGGAGCGTGCACCGAAATTTTTGGTACCTGACTAGCCTTGGATGTGGCCGGAGTTGAAACTTTCCTTTGTGTGGCGGGAGAGGATGTTCTGTCAAGATGGGAACTTGGAAGAGAACTTGAACGTCTATGCTGAGTCGCTTGTACAATAAGGTGTTTCTTGGTGTCTTTACCGCTATCAATTGGCAGAACCGAACCTTTAAAAGGCGAGAAAGATGCAATTGATGGTGATGAAGGAACCAGAAAGGTAAATACGAAATTGGACGCAAAAGTTGATTATTATTATTTTAATAATAAACAACAGAAAGGATGAGGTAAATCGATCGGAACCTTATCGAATCAATTGAGCGAGGAATATGTTGCTAAATTACAAGGCAACACTTTTTGGAAAAAACAGTTGCAAAAAAAAATAATATAAATATTATTTAAAAGAATCGAAATATTTTATTGAGTAATAATAATTATCGAAACAATTATTATACTCAGCGTGAAATTCTGAGAAAAGACGCAATATAATTTATTTAGATATAATAAATTATATTGTATGAAATAAATAAATAATTATTTATTATTAGGATGAATTTTCTCAGACGGAGGAAAATATATTCGATAATTCCTTTGCAATGTTGCAGCGCTTTGTAATATCACAACACAGTGCACAATGAGACGATATTTTCAAAAATAAGTGACTTTTAAAAGTCACGGTTGCCCACGAAAAGATATTTTAATATTTGAGATAGTGCAGCCCTGGAACGCTAACACTGACTGAACGGAAAAAGTGGTGGTCGGTCGATTGTTATCGAACTGCGATCACTAAGACGGACTGCGATCACTAAGGTCCGGCAAAAATGTAAACAAAGGTTTTAGAATTTATAAATTTGTAAATAATATAACTATATTTATATTGTAAATGAAAATTTATAGTCGATAATAAAAAGAAATTTACGAGGAGATTATGTGTTATCTTTTTTGGAGTTTTTTTGGAAATACAATTGCCGGTTGAGGTTTGGACCTTGGCAATGTATTTTAATGGGCAACGTAAGTATGTAATATGTGCAAATATATAATGTCAGTATGTATGTATTTGCATATATTAACAAACAATTTAAATCAATTCTGTATGTACCTTTCTTAGATAGAAAATGTAGGAGAAGGTACATACATGGCAGAGGTTAATAAATATAATTTATGTGGAGGAAACTGTGTGCAATTGTATGTATGTATTTACAACATTCAAATATGGCAGTCGTCTATAGGTACGTATGTACTTACAAATGCAGCAACATATGTATGTATGTACGCACGTATAGAGATGCCGGTAGCGCAAATTGCGAGGTTATGACAAAAAAGAAATTTCTTCTTTTTTATCAGAGGAGGAATTACACACAGCCCTCTGCCAAATAGAATAAGTAGAAAAATTTGGTACTTATCTGGGTTCCTGACGATGTGTTGTTGCCGAAGTAGCGGTTCGAGCGGTGTGAGGGGATGAAAAAATCCAGCGACGTGAGTCCAATGTTTTACAAAATCCGGCTCGAAGGACCAATGTTTGTAGTGGCGGCAACAGTAGAATTCCTGGGTTGGGGATCGCTGTGTATAATTATTATTCACTAACGATTTGACCGACGCGATGTAAAACAACTCGATGAAAAAAAGAACAATTCGGGGCGCGTGATCCGTTCACTTCAAGAATTTATTGACAACTAGGCTTATGTTATTACATATTACATTATATTACATGAAAAAAGCGGATAAAAGAGCGCGAGAGCCCTCGGTGACTCTCGCACTGTTTACGCCGCAACGTTGCCTACTTCTTGGCGGCTGCGTTTCGACGTAAACATGTAGCTTTCTATTAGTATTATACATTTAAATACTTTTTATGGCAACATATGTACGTCCAAGGGTATCCCACTGTCGAGTGCCGCTCGACAGTTGCTCTCGTTCAATGTAACGAAACTTAACTCAATTGCTACTGAGCAATTTTTCTCTACTGCTGAAGACTTTATAAGGGCGGGCCATTTATAACCAGCTATGTAGACACTCCCAACATTTTATGGATGAAGTTTATAGAGGAAACAGATCCTTCATGGACTTCTATTCAGAAAATTGTTCGCAGTTTTCAATATTCAAATAACGCACAAATTGACATTGACCATAGGCAGTTTCCAATTGTGCCTGCTGAAGGCATCACAATTCATAAGAGTCAGGGAGCTACGTATGGCAAATTGGTAGTCCATGCTAATTCCAGAATGCAGCGTGCTGCATTATTCGTAGCTTGCAGTAAAGCAACTACTGCTTTAGGATTATTCATTATTGCGAACTTTGTTCCTCCTAAGTCTCCCCAAAATAATGACAAAGTGAAAGCCCAATTCAAGAAATTGGGGACTGAAACCTAGTGTACTCATTACGATTATTTAACTAACAGTTCTGTCCCTAAAATTTTCTTCCATAATACTCAGAGCTTGAATTCCCATCTTGAAGATATTCGATCGGACAAGCTGATGCTTCAGTCATAAATATTATGCTTCGTGGAAACTTCCATAAGCAATGAAACTGTAGAAAAACCTGGGTTCACTATTGTGGTTCAACTTGAATCAATTAGGCCTTTAACAGGCATCATAATTTATGTAAAAAACGAGGTAGTAGATAGAGTTTTCCAGTAGAAAAACTTTTGGCTCAGAAGTTTTTGAGTTCGGCATATTTAGGTTTGATGCCATAAGTTTTCTTATATTATATAAAAGTCCAGACTTTCCTCTGTCCGCATTTAAAATATAATTTGAGGAGATATTTCAGCAATTTTCTCGTTTATGTGATTTAGGGGATAGTTTGCTAGTTTTAGGAGACTTTAATTTGTGCCTCAAAACCTTTAACAGGTGTAGGAGTATTTATAATTCTTTGATTAGCAAAGGATTTAGAAGTTTGTTAGATTTGAAAACGTCCTCTACCAATATGGATACACATATTGATTGGGCGTTTTCAAATATATTAGATAATGAAAAGATTAGTGCTAGGACTTTTGAGGTTTTGCATAGCCATCCGAATGGGATATCTGTTAGAATTCATGATAGCATGAGTTTGTAATGTTTGGAATAGGTTAGAAATTAAGAAATCTAAATGACAGGATATATGTAAATATGTATGTAGGCATATTTTAAAAATACTTTAATTTAATTATCTAATAGTTAAGTGGCAGCGCACTGCAGTATTATTATTAATTTATAGCCTGCGATTAGTATAATACAATTAAATTCTTTTTTAGGGCAACATACGTCCAAGGGTATCCCACTGTCGCGTGCCGCTCGACTGTTGCTCTCGTTTTTTATACCTTTCGACCATTGAAAATGGTCAAAAGAGGGTATACTAACTTTGTGCAAATGTATGTAACAGGTAGAAGGAGGATGCTCAGCATCACTAACCGAGTCGATTGAGCCATGTCCGTTTGTCCGTCCGCCCGTCTGTCGGGATGAACTCGCCGATCTCAGCTATTTCAAAAGCTAAGGACATCAAATTTAGCATGAAGATTTCTGTATACCATACGCAGAGCAAGTTTATTTTCAATTTGGAATAACACGCCTACCGCCCCCGTAATTCGACAAATTTTATTTACATTAGAAGTACTTCTTAACGTTCTGCTTTAGCATATATATATACAATAGATAAATACTATATGAAATTATCGTCCAAATTCCAATCCGATCCGACAATAAATACTTAAGTAATTAAATAAATTATTTTAACCCTTCGACCAGCAAACAAGTTTTCGATGACGTCAGAACTAGAGGTGGTCGCGGCCCTACTTTTTGAGGCCCGGTCCGGCACGAGCACGAAACCAATTCCCAAAAAAAAGGACGAGGCCCGCACGACTTTTTTGAAAAAGCACGGCCCGGCCCAAGCCAAAAACGAAAATTTCAACAAAAAAAAACCAATGCAATTTTTGTAATTTATACAATAGTATGTCATACCATATACAAAGAAATTTAGTTAAATCCAATATATTGATAAATACTATATGATCTTATCCTCTAAATTGCAATCCGATCGGAAAATAAACACTGAAGTTATTAGGTAAACCATTTCGACCCTTCGACCAGCAAAGAAGTTGTCGATGACGTCAGAACTAAATGACTTGCGTAGGAAAGAAAAGGACAAACGATGCGGGCGCAAGGCGCAAGCTTTTTCTCGACTCTTCTTTTCCATGCACCGAAAATACATGTGCATTAATATATACTAATACTCAACCAATAGGTGGCGTGGTAAATGAATATGAATGTATTCAAGTATTTACATGCTTGTGTACACATTGATAATATGCTTACGTGCACATATGATTATTATTTAATAATTTATATTTTAGGGTCAGTAAAAAATACACAACTATAAAATGCAATTAAATAAATATTAATTTTGATTACTCGATATATTGCAAGTTATCGATATTGGCCAATTTAAAATTTATAAAGAAATACCGATATATACTGCTCACACCGCTTTTTGCAGTCTTACGCTAGGAAAATTGCGGCGATAAATTATTGGCAACGCACTGCAGTGTTATGATTAATTTGTAGCTTGCGATTAGTATTACACAATTAGATATATTTTATGGCAACATACGTCCAAGGGTATCCCACTGTCGCGTGCCGCTCGACTGTTGCTCTCGTTTTAAAAGTATTTTATATGTATATTAACGGAAAGTTTTTATACCCTTCGGCCAAATGTAAGTAACAGGCGTCGGATACCCCATAAAGTATATATATTCTTGCTCCGGATCACTAGCCGCGACGATTTAGCCATTATAGGTATTACAAAGCTAGGGATACCAAATTTAGCATAAAGATTATTGTATACCATATCCAGATCCAGTTTATAAGGCCATGGATTTTAAAAAAATTCATGAACTATTGTAATTGTCGGAACGAAAATGTGCGTAACAGGCAGAAGGAGGCATCTCCGACGCCATAAACTACATATATTCTGAATCAGGATCAAAAGACGAGTCGTTTGAGCTATGTCTGTCTGTCCGTCTGAATGAACGCGTATATCTCTGAAATTATGTAAGCTAGGGACACCAATTTTTGTAACAACATTCGTGTATATTGCAGTGTCTCAAAATTTTTTTGAAACTGCGACACGCCTCTTCCCACGTCTGAAAATCAGTAATATCTGTATAGAAGCAACAATATTAACTCAAATGACTCATGACAAATACCTTGTCACGAGAGTTTTGTGAAAATTTTATTTAAATCGGACTACAAATAAGTACGATATGATAAGAATTAAATTCGTTTTGAACGTAAATACAGTACACAGACACACAGGTTGACCACACAACCTTGACGACCAAGCAAGGGAAGAGTCAGTGGCTGAGTGGTTAGAGTGTTGAAGTGCGAGTTCGATTATCCTTATGTGCGACAGCATTTTTGCATTCTTTGCTTTTTATTTATTATTAATCATATTTATTATTCTAATAAACTAAAACGAAAGTAGCAGCCGAGGGGCTGTGTACATACAAACCAAATCCGCTACTTATCATGTTAAATTAAATTTCAATTAAAAATAATTTTTCCTCAATTTGATTTCATTGATTTTGATTTATTTATTATGTACTATTTATGACAAACAAATTAATTATTTTACATTTAATATAAATAATTACTATTTTTAAATACATTTTAAAAATTTTTATTGATCGTTTACTTTATTTTATGAATACCAACAAAAACATTTCACATTTCGATTGCGTCAGCTAGCGAACGCCGAATATGGTCGACATCAGACCGGAACATACGTGTAGCTCTCTTAACCACTGATAAACTTTACATAAGTAAATGTACATAAAAATATACTTAGACAAATGTACATTTTTATAATATTAAGCATTTACACATGCGTGGAGACATTAGAAAGAGCGAGAAGAAAATATGCATTCTTAGCTCGAGTCAAAAAATCAAGAAAATATTTAATAATTGCATTTTACGGTATTTTGTATTGTTTGCTGACCCTAAAATATGATTGCATATACGCATATACGAGCAAAATTGACATGTGCATGGAAAAGAAGAGTCGAGCGCTATGCGCTCGCATCATTCGTTATTTTCTTTCCTGCACAAGTAAAATAGTTATGACGTCATCAACAACTACGTGTAGTTTTCTGGTCGGAGGGTCGAAATGGTTTATCTAATAACTTTCTCTTTATCAATCCGCCTTAGAGTTTTGTACTACGTCGCGCCAATATTGTTAAATTGCGCACATTTTCAACGTACATAGTTGAAATCATTTGGATGGATAGAGGAATGAAGAACACTTTATACTCTATATATGTAGTAGAGAGAAAAAGAAATATAAATTTAAGGAAATCTCTTCTTTTAGTGTATCTTATACCCTATCACTTAAAGGAGCTACCCTTAAATCGGATTTGCAGTAACGGTAACACAAACATTTGTAGATACTTATGTATCATTTCCATTCACAAGAAAGATCAATTTATCTATTTATACCCTTGCAAAGGCTATATTCATTTTGGCTAGCAGTTAGCTAGCACATGTACCGAAAATACATGTGCATAAATATATACTAATACTCAACCAATAGGTGGCGTGGTAAATGAATATGAATGTATGCAAGTATTTATATGCTTGTGTACATAATCATAATAATCATAACACGACTACCGCCCCCCGCAAACCGACAAATTTGATTTACATTGAAGTACTCATTTCTTAACGTTCTGCTTTAGCATATATGTAAGTATATAGATAAATATTATATGAACTTATCCTCCAATATTAATATTATCTCATATAAATATTATTTGGATTAAAATTTCGCGTTGTTATAATAAGTTCGAACGACACGCACAAATTTAATTGACGAACAGAAGAAGAAGAACGCATAGACAATGCAAATGCGAATTGACAAGTGTCGTAAGCAATAGACTAAGCGGGAGAGCAATAAGTATTTGCAATAATAAGTATAAATTCGTAACACATGCTTCATCTTGATTTTTTTGGACGAGTTAAAAATTAATATTGTGTTTTCTCGCTCTATATGTATGTACATATGTCAATATGTACACATGGATGTAAATACTTGCAGATATTAAGATCGATATACCACGTCACCTATTGGTTGTTTACAAATGTATATATGTATGTACGTACACAAATTAAGAATGTATGAGGTTCAACATATATGTACATTTATTTTCGCTAATTGACAAGTGGATGGAAAAGAAGAGTCAAAAAACAGCTCGCGTTACCCGCTCGGATCGTTCGTCCCTTTATTTTCTGCACAAGAAATAATTGTGACGTCACCGACCATTTAACGCTTGCTGCCGCGATCGACATGTGAACTGTTGTTGTTAATTTTCATTGAAAACAAATTTTAGCGTGTGCCAAAACTCGTTACATTTGCTTCTTCTTCTCGCTCTGTCTAATGTCTTCACTGGTTATGGTTTTTAAAAAAAACAAAGTTTATTTTATTTAACAATTATCTTCCTATTAAGTGGAAGAACCAAAGCCGTTTGGTTGGTTTTAGACGAACGGGGGTGGCGTTGCTACTTGGACGAACGGAGCGGCTGAACAGGAGTTATCGCGGAGATAACTATATCTGAACTGAACTGATGTCTGAAGGCAAGCCAGAGCTTAAATACGCTGAAGGGGTATTAAGAGAACGAACTCTTTAAGAGAGTTTGGCTCATCTAACGATTGAGTTCTCTCGTTAAGAGAGACTCTCCGAAAAATAGGGGCAGCGATAATAAAGAGGGTAATAAGATCCTCCTGAGACAAGCGCGTGATGGAAGGCGCGCACTGATGTGTTTGTTATTGCAGGTGGCGGTTGTCGCCAATTCAAATTGGGGGAGACAGTGGGCACGGATGTATTTGTTATTGCAAGTGGCGGCTATAGCCAATGGTGATCGAATTCAAATTGGGGGAGATTGTGGGATTCGGACTTTGATCGGACATTTGGATGTTTATGATTTGAAAGCTCAACTTACGAGTGGGGTGACTTGCTACGCGTGGGAAGTTGACTTTTGAGAAGGGCAACCAAATGGCTTTTGTTCTTTTAAGTACAAATGTTTACAATTGTATGTGTGTGTGTGGTGTTGTGAATGTTTACAATTGTATGTATGCGTGTGGTGTTGTGTAGGGACTTTTATGTAAGTCCGATATACGTGTAGTGGATATGTAACTTCCCCCTCCTAAGAAAAAAGCCTGTCCTCAGGCGTTTACCCTGGGGTATAATACAGGTGTATCGTTTATCGGTACATTTTCTATGGGGTTATTTGGTTATTTCTTAAATTTAACAATTATTTTGTGTGGAATGGTTTTGTACTTATAGATAAAATATAGTATAAAAATTATAATAATGACAATAAGTGCAGTAAGTGTTATAGTTTGAAATATATTATTTGATTTGGCAGGAACCAGAAAGGTAAATACGAAATTGGACGCAAAAGTTGATTATTATTATTTTAATAATAAACAACAGAGAGGATGAGGTAAATCGAATCAATTGAGCGAGGAATATGTTGCTAAATTACAAGGCAACACTTTTTGGAAAAAACAGTTGCAAAAAAAAATAATATAAATATTATTTAAAAGAATCGAAATATTTTATTGAGTAATAATAATTATCGAAACAATTATTATACTCAGCGTGAAATTCTGAGAAAAGACGCAATATAATTTATTTAGATATAATAAATTATATTGTATGAAATAAATAAATAATTATTTATTATTAGGATGAATTTTCTCAGACGGAGGAAAATATATTCGATAATTCCTTTGCAATGTTGCAGCGCTTTGTAATATCACAACACAGTGCACAATGAGACGATATTTTCAAAAATAAGTGACTTTTAAAAGTCACGGTTGGCCACGAAAAGATATTTTAATATTTGAGATAGTGCAGCCCTGGAACGCTAACACTGACTGAACGGAAAAAGTGGTGGTCGGTCGATTGTTATCGAACTGCGATCACTAAGACGGACTGCGATCACTAAGGTCCGGCAAAAATATAAACAAAGGTTTTAGAATTTATAAATTTGTAAATAATATAACTTATTTATATTGTAAATGAAAATTTATAGTCGATAATAAAAAGAAATTTACGAGGAGATTATGTGTTATCTTTTTTGGAGTTTTTTTGGAAATACAATTGCCGGTTGAGGTTTGGACCTTGGCAATGTATTTTAATGGGCAACGTAAGTATGTAATATGTGCAAATATATAATGTCAGTATGTATGTATTTGCATATATTAACAAACAATTTAAATCAATTCTGTATGTACCTTTCTTAGATAGAAAATGTAGGAGAAGGTACATACATGGCAGAGGTTAATAAATATAATTTATGTGGAGGAAACTGTGTGCAATTGTATGTATGTATTTACAACATTCAAATATGGCAGTCGTCTATAGGTACGTATGTACTTACAAATGCAGCAACATATGTATGTATGTACGCACGTATAGAGATGCCGGTCGCGCAAATTGCGAGGTTATGACAAAAAAGAAATTTCTTCTTTTTTATCAGAGGAGGAATTACACACAGCCCTCTGCCAAATAGAATAAGTAGAAAAATTTGGTACTTATCTGGGTTCCTAACGATGTGTTGTTGCCGAAGTAGCGGTTCGAGCGGTGTGAGGGGATGAAAAATCCAGCGACGTGAGTCCAATGTTTTACAAAATCCGGCTCGAAGGACCAATGTTTGTAGTGGCGGCAACAGTAGAATTCCTGGGTTGGGGATCGCTGTGTATAATTATTATTCACTAACGATTTGACCGACGCGATGTAAAACAACTCGATGAAAAAAAAGAACAATTCGGGGCGCGTGATCCGTTCACTTCAAGAATTTATTGACAACTAGGCTTATGTTATTACATATTACATTATATTACATGAAAAAAGCGGATAAAAGAGCGCGAGAGCCCTCGGTGACTCTCGCACTGTTTACGCCGCAACGTTGCCTACTTCTTGGCGGCTGCGTTTCGACGTAAACATGTAGCTTTCTATTAGTATTATACATTTAAATACTTTTTATGGCAACATATGTACGTCCAAGGGTATCCCACTGTCGAGTGCCGCTCGACTGTTGCTCTCGTTCAATGTAACGAAACTTAACTCAATTGCTACTGAGCAATTTTTCTCTACTGCTGAAGACTTTATAAGGGCGGGCCATTTATAACCAGCTATGTAGACACTCCCAACATTTTATGGATGAAGTTTATAGAGGAAACAGATCCTTCATGGACTTCTATTCAGAAATTTGTTCGCAGTTTTCAATATTCAAATAACGCACAAATTGACATTGACCATAGGCAGTTTCCAATTGTGCCTGCTGAAGGCATCACAATTCATAAGAGTCAGGGAGCTACTTATGGCAAATTGGTAGTCCATGCTAATTCCAGAATGCAGCGTGCTGCATTATTCGTAGCTTGCAGTAAAGCAACTACTGCTTTAGGATTATTCATTATTGCGAACTTTGTTCCTCCTAAGTCTCCCCAAAATAATGACAAAGTGAAAGCCCAATTCAAGAAATTGGGGACTGAAACCTAGTGTACTCATTACGATTATTTAACTAACAGTTCTGTCCCTAAAATTTTCTTCCATAATACTCAGAGCTTGAATTCCCATCTTGAAGATATTCGATCGGACAAGCTGATGCTTCAGTCATAAATATTATGCTTCGTGGAAACTTCCATAAGCAATGAAACTGTAGAAAAACCTGGGTTCACTATTGTGGTTCAACTTGAATCAATTAGACCTTTAACAGGCATCATAATTTATGTAAAAAACGAGCTAGTAGATAGAGTTTTCCAGTAGAAAAACTTTTGGCTCAGAAGTTTTTGAGTTCGGCATATTTAGGTTTGATGCCATAAGTTTTCTTATATTATATAAAAGTCCAGACTTTCCTCTGTCCGCATTTAAAATATAATTTGAGGAGATATTTCAGCAATTTTCTCGTTTATGTGATTTAGGGGACAGCTTGCTAGTTTTAGGAGACTTTAATTTGTGCCTCAAAACCTTTAACAGGTGTAGGAGTATTTATAATTCTTTGATTAGCAAAGGATTTAGAAGTTTGTTAGATTTGAAAACGTCCTCTACCAATATGGATACACATATTGATTGGGCGTTTTCAAATATATTAGATAATGAAAAGATTAGTGCTAGGACTTTTGAGGTTTTGCATAGCCATCCGAATGGGATATCTGTTAGAATTCATGATAGCATGAGTTTGTAATGTTTGGAATAGGTTAGAAATTAAGAAATCTAAATGACAGGATATATGTAAATATGTATGTAGGCATATTTTAAAAATACTTTAATTTAATTATCTAATAGTTAAGTGGCAGCGCACTGCAGTATTATTATTAATTTATAGCCTGCGATTAGTATAATACAATTAAATTCTTTTTTAGGGCAACATACGTCCAAGGGTATCCCACTGTCGCGTGCCGCTCGACTGTTGCTCTCGTTTTTTATACCTTTCGACCATTGAAAATGGTCAAAAGAGGGTATACTAACTTTGTGCAAATGTATGTAACAGGTAGAAGGAGGATGCTCAGCATCACTAACCGAGTCGATTGAGCCATGTCCGTTTGGTCCGTCCGCCCGTCTGTCGGGATGAACTCGCCGATCTCAGCTATTTCAAAAGCTAAGGACATCAAATTTAGCATGAAGATTCCTGTATACCATACGCAGAGCAAGTTTATTTTCAATTTGGAATAACACGCCTAACGTTCTGCTTTAGCATATATATATACAATAGATAAATACTATATGAAATAATCGTCCAAATTCCAATCCGATCCGACAATAAATACTTAAGTAATTAAATAAATTATTTTAACCCTTCGACCAGCAAACAAGTTTTCGATGACGTCAGAACTAGAGGTGGTCGCGGCCCTACTTTTTGAGGCCCGGTCCGGCACGAGCACGAAACCAATTCCCAAAAAAAAGGACGAGGCCCGCACGACTTTTTGAAAAAGCACGGCCCGGCCCAAGCCAAAAACGAAAATTTCAACAAAAAAAAACCAATGCAATTTTTGTAATTTATACAATAGTATGTCATACCATATACAAAGAAATTTAGTTAAATCCAATATATTGATAAATACTATATGATCTTATCCTCTAAATTGCAATCCGATCGGAAAATAAACACTGAAGTTATTAGGTAAACCATTTCGACCCTTCGACCAGCAAAGAAGTTGTCGATGACGTCAGAACTAAATGACTTGCGTAGGAAAGAAAAGGACAAACGATGCGGGCGCAAGGCGCAAGCTTTTTCTCGACTCTTCTTTTCCATGCACCGAAAATACATGTGCATTAATATATACTAATACTCAACCAATAGGTGGCGTGGTAAATGAATATGAATGTATTCAAGTATTTACATGCTTGTGTATACATTGATAATATGCTTACGTGCACATATGATTATTATTTAATAATTTATATTTTAGGGTCAGTAAAAAATACACAACTATAAAATGCAATTAAATAAATATTAATTTTGATTACTCGATATATTGCAAGTTATCGATATTGGCCAATTTAAAATTTATAAAGAAATACCGATATATACTGCTCACACCGCTTTTTGCAGTCTTACGCTAGGAAAATTGCGGCGATAAATTATTGGCAACGCACTGCAGTGTTATGATTAATTTGTAGCTTGCGATTAGTATTACACAATTAGATATATTTTATGGCAACATACGTCCAAGGGTATCCCACTGTCGCGTGCCGCTCGACTGTTGCTCTCGTTTTAAAAGTATTTTATATGTATATTAACGGAAAGTTTTTATACCCTTCGGCCAAATGTAAGTAACAGGCGTCGGATACCCCATAAAGTATATATATTCTTGCTCCGGATCACTAGCCGCGACGATTTAGCCATTATAGGTATTACAAAAGCTAGGGATACCAAATTTAGCATAAAGATTCTTGTATACCATATCCAGATCCAGTTTATAAGGCCATGGATTTTAAAAAAATTCATGGACTATTGTAATTGTCGAAACGAAAATGTGCGTAACAGGCAGAAGGAGGCATCTCCGACGCCATAAACTACATATATTCTGAATCAGGATCAAAAGACGAGTCGTTTGAGCTATGTCTGTCTGTCCGTCTGAATGAACGCGTATATCTCTGAAATTATGTAAGCTAGGGACACCAATTTTTGTAACAACATTCGTGTATATTGCAGTGTCTCAAAATTTTTTTGAAACTGCGACACGCCTCTTCCCACGTCTGAAAATCAGTAATATCTGTATAGAAGCAACAATATTAACTCAAATGACTCATGACAAATACCTTGTCACGAGAGTTTTGTGAAAATTTTATTTAAATCGGACTACAAATAAGTACGATATGATAAGAATTAAATTCGTTTTGAACGTAAATACAGTACACAGACACACAGGTTGACCACACAACCTTGACGACCAAGCAAGGGAAGAGTCAGTGGCTGAGTGGTTAGAGTGTTGAAGTGCGAGTTCGATTATCCTTATGTGCGACAGCATTTTTGCATTCTTTGCTTTTTATTTATTATTAATCATATTTATTATTCTAATAAACTAAAACGAAAGTAGCAGCCGAGGGGGCTGTGTACATACAAATCCAAATCCGCTACTTATCATGTTAAATTAAATTTCAATTAAAAATAATTTTTCCTCAATTTGATTTCATTGATTTTGATTTATTTATTATGTACTATTTATGACAAACAAATTAATTATTTTACATTTAATATAAATAATTACTATTTTTAAATACATTTTAAAAATTTTTATTGATCGTTTACTTTATTTTATGAATACCAACAAAAACATTTCACATTTCGATTGCGTCAGCTAGCGAACGCCGAATATGGTCGACATCAGACCGGAACATACGTGTAGCTCTCTTAACCACTGATAAACTCCTGTGGCCATCGAATAGGGGTTCTTTTTTTTGGGTGGTCAGGTTCACATTTTGTGTTTTCATTTTTATTTTATATATTTTAATATATTTAATTTTATAATTTTTGGAATTTTTTCCCCTTTGTTTTATTACATAAGTAAATGTACATAAAAATATACTTAGACAAATATACATTTTTATAATATTAAGCATTTACACATGCGTGGAGACATTAGAAAGAGCGAGAAGAAAATATGCATTCTTAGCTCGAGTCAAAAAATCAAGAAAATATTTAATAATTGCATTTTACGGTATTTTGTATTGTTTGCTGACCCTAAAATATGATTGCATATACGCATATACGAGCAAAATTGACATGTGCATGGAAAGAAGAGTCGAGCGCTATGCGCTCGCATCATTCGTTATTTTCTTTCCTGCACAAGTAAAATAGTTATGACGTCATCAACAACTACGTGTAGTTTTCTGGTCGGAGGGTCGAAATGGTTTATCTAATAACTTTCTCTTTATCAATCCGCCTTAGAGTTTTGTACTACGTCGCGCCAATATTGTCAAATTGCGCACATTTTCAACGTACATAGTTGAAATCATTTGGATGGATAGAGGAATGAAGAACACTTTATACTCTATATATGTAGTAGAGAGAAAAAGAAATATAAATTTAAGGAAATCTCTTCTTTTAGTGTATCTTATACCCTATCACTTAAAGGAGCTACCCTTAAATCGGATTTGCAGTAACGGTAACACAAACATTTGTAGATACTTATGTATCATTTCCATTCACAAGAAAGATCAATTTATCTATTTATACCCTTGCAAAGGCTATATTCATTTTGGCTAGCAGTTAGCTAGCACATGTACCGAAAATACATGTGCATAAATATATACTAATACTCAACCAATAGGTGGCGTGGTAAATGAATATGAATGTATGCAAGTATTTATATGCTTGTGTACATAATCATAATAATCATAACACGACTACCGCCCCCGCAAACCGACAAATTTGATTTACATTGAAGTACTCATTTCTTAACGTTCTGCTTTAGCATATATGTAAGTATATAGATAAATATTATATGAACTTATCCTCCAATATTAATATTATCTCATATAAATATTATTTGGATTAAAATTTCGCGTTGCTATAATAAGTTCGAACGACACGCACAAATTTAATTGACGAACAGAAGAAGAAGAACGCATAGACAATGCAAATGCGAATTGACAAGTGTCGTAAGCAATAGACTAAGCGGGAGAGCAATAAGTATTTGCAATAATAAGTATAAATTCGTAACACATGCTTCATCTTGATTTTTTTGGACGAGTTAAAAATTAATATTGTGTTTTCTCGCTCTATATGTATGTACATATGTCAATATGTACACATGGATGTAAATACTTGCAGATATTCAGATCGATATACCACGTCACCTATTGGTTGTTTACAAATGTATATATGTATGTACGTACACAAATTAAGAATGTATGAGGTTCAACATATATGCACATTTATTTTCGCTAATTGACAAGTGGATGGAAAAGAAGAGTCAAAAAACAGCTCGCGTTACCCGCTCGGATCGTTCGTCCCTTTATTTTCTGCACAAGAAATAATTGTGACGTCACCGACCATTTAACGCTTGCTGCCGCGATCGACATGTGAACTGTTGTTGTTAATTTTCATTGAAAACAAATTTTAGCGTGTGCCAAAACTCGTTACATTTGCTTCTTCTTCTCGCTCTGTCTAATGTCTTCACTGGTTATGGTTTTTAAAAAAAACAAAGTTTATTTTATTTATAACAATTATCTTCCTATTAAGTGGAAGAACCAAAGCCGTTTGGTTGGTTTTAGACGAACGGGGGTGGCGTTGCTACTTGGACGAACGGAGCGGCTGAACAGGAGTTATCGCGGAGATAACTATATCTGAACTGAACTGATGTCTGAAGGCAAGCCAGAGCTTAAATACGCTGAAGGGGTATTAAGAGAACGAACTCTTTAAGAGAGTTTGGCTCATCTAACGATTGAGTTCTCTCGTTAAGAGAGACTCTCCGAAAAATAGGGGGAGCGATAATAAAGAGGGTAATAAGATCCTCCTGAGACAAGCGCGTGATGGAAGGCGCGCACTGATGTGTTTGTTATTGCAGGTGGCGGTTGTCGCCAATTCAAATTGGGGGAGACAGTGGGCACGGATGTATTTGTTATTGCAAGTGGCGGCTATCGCCAATGGTGATCGAATTCAAATTGGGGGAGATTGTGGGATTCGGACTTTGATCGGACATTTGGATGTTTATGATTTGAAAGCTCAACTCACGAGTGGGGTGACTTGCTACGCGTGGGAAGTTGACTTTTGAGAAGGGCAACCAAATGGCTTTTGTTCTTTTAAGTACAAATGTTTACAATTGTATGTGTGTGTGTGGTGTTGTGAATGTTTACAATTGTATGTGTGCGTGTGGTGTTGTGTAGGGACTTTTATGTAAGTCCGATATACGTGTAGTGGATATGTAACTTCCCCCTCCTAAGAAATAAGCCTGTCCTCAGGCGTTTACCCTGGGGTATAATACAGGTGTATCGTGTGTATTTGGTTATTTCTTAAATTTAACAATTATTTTGTGTGGAATGGTTTTGTACTTATAGATAAAATATAGTATAAAAATTATAATAATGACAATAAGTGCAGTAAGTGTTATAGTTTGAAATATATTATTTGATTTGGCATGTTGTTGTATTATTTCTTTTGTTTGGATATAAGATAGTGGCTCTAGTTTTGTTACGTTATTGTTTACATAGATAGTTTGGGTATAGTCAAGCATAGTATTTGTAATAAGTATTTCTTCTAATTGGACAGAACAGTTAAATGCTTTTATTATGTTATTGCCTTCAATTTCTATTTCTCTGTTTATACAATTTTGGTTAAGTATTGTCTTGGGTAGGTTCCAAGTTGTGATTATATTAGGTTCAACATATTTTATTTCGAATTCTGAATGGGTTTTACTATACCTACATTGTGTTGTTACTTGATTTAGTATGCCTGTGATACATTTATTTATGACCAAATCTTTAGAGTTTGCTGTGTATGCTTGATCGTTTTGTACAAAATATTTATCGTGAATAGTTTCAGTAAGTGTATTTTTATTTTCATCGGGGTATGGTATTATTTCGAAGATAGGTGTTTTTATTATTTCTCTAGGAATATGGGATATTATCAAGATTTCGTTTGTGCTTGTTTTAAGCCAAGTAGAGGTTTTGATATTCAAAAGTTTTTCGGAATTTACATGGGTTAACAAATCGTGTTTTAGAAGTTTTGGATTGAAAATGCCTAATCGAGTTAATTGCATGCCAAGTTCTATGTCCTCAATGTATTCAGTAAATTGTTGTAGGTTGAAAATTAAGAGTGCTAGCATTTCATGGCCGTCATTAATTACACTTAAATGGTTAGTGACTCTGATTCCTTCATTTATTGCGTCTATTACATGGTTTAATTCACTTATTTGAATGCTATTTTCAGAAATGTTATTAATTTTTTGTTCTAATTCTTCTCTGTCTTCTTGATCCAATGTGCCAAATAAATATTTGTAAACTGTGCCCATAAAATTAACAAGACCGCGTTTGCTGCGTTTTGCTATTTTTATGCCGTTCATTTCTCTATCGAGTTTTTCTACTAAATATCGAATTTGTGGGAGTGTTTCAAATAATTTTGTTTGTTTTATTAATTCTGCATAAGTGTTTTCTGTTTTGGTTATGTTTATAGAAAGATAGTGATACTCGTAGTTAACTGGTAAGTCAATTGATCCGGTTTGAAATATAAGATAGCCATTTTTAGCGTAAATTGGGTTTACTTCTAGACTTTGCGTGTGTGCAGATGGAATAAGGCAAATTATGAAAATTGTGAATAGAACTGCTTTCTTAAGTGGGTCCTGGAGTTGATCTGGAATTGTCATTATCATATTTGCTTATATTAATTTTCTTCTTTTTCTTAAATTTGGATTTATAATGTACTATTTTCCTACCTCTATTGGTTTCTTCGTAATGTTTATCGTCTATTTGTCTTAAGCTACCTGTTTTCTTAAATGGGGTGGTCGTTTTAGACCTTACTAAAGGGGACTCTCTATAATTAGTGTCTATCTCAAATTCCTGTCTGGTTTCGTTGAGTTTGTCTATTTTATTTATTTTATTTTGTTGCATATTATGGTTGGGTGTACCTGCGTACATGAAAATATCGGCTGGTGTTCTGCCAGTCGTGTTGTGTTTTGTTTTATGATTGTAGATGTATAAGATTTTTTCAAATTTTGTGAACTGATTTTCTGGCTCATTTTCGCTTGTTATTATTCTTAATTTTTCGTTAACTGTTTTATGAAATCTCTCAATATCAGAAATTCCATTTTTGCTTGTTGTGATGTCTATGTTTACTCCTTCTGAGTTTAACCAGATTTGTAGTGCTGTGCACATGAAGGCGGAGTCTTTATCAGCTTTAATTTCGAGGGGTTTTCCCATATCATTAAAGATGCGTAAAATTGCTCTTTTGGCTTCGAGCCAATCTCTACTATTTATTTCTATCAGGGAGGCGTATTTAGAATAAATGTCAATACATGATAGAAATTGTTTATTGTTGATTAAATAGAAATCCATGACATATTTGTCTCTGGGATTGAATATTTCTGGGGTGGTTTCGAAGGCTAATTTTGTGTTCCTATGTTCTGTTTTGGCTATATTACAGATTTCACAATTATTGATTATGTTTTGAATTAGTTTCTGATAATCGGGGTAATAATATTTTTCTTTAAATAATAGAGTTTGTTTCTCTATACCTGGGTGTAATAACTCTTTGTGAGTTTTCAGAATGATTTCTTTGAATTGGGCATACGTTTGTATGTCTGTTAATTTGGAACTAGTTTTCATTAATTTGGTAAAATTATCAGGATTTATTATTTGAAGGTAAGCGTTCTGAAATGTTTGGAAGTCTATTATGTCGGGAAAATATATAACGCTTTTCTTGGTACATATGTATTCTTTTATTAATTCTTTTGCTGATGATTCTGTCATCTCTTTGTAAGTTATTTTGATTCTAGTTTTTTGAAAATACTTTATTATTTCTACTTCGTCTGAGTTTCCTTTTATAAATTCTATTTATCTATTATAATAATTGAGAGGTCTTTCTGTTATTTCAATGTGGTTTTGACTATCTTCTTGTGCACTATGCACTGTTGCTGCTGTGTAGATGGATACTTGGCTATCTTCTCCCAAGAAATTTTCTTGTATTTGAATTCTGGAAAGAGCATCGGCTACGTGATTTTCTTTGCCAGGAAGATATTGAATATTATAGTCATATTCGTTTAATTTTATCTTCCACCTTTGGAGTTTCATGTTGGGGTCTTTTATGTTGCTAAGCCAAACTAAAGGTTTATGGTCGCTTAGTATATCGAATTTTCTTCCAAATAAGTAAGATCTAAAATATTTTGTGGCCCAGACTATGGGTAATAGCTCTTTTTCTATTGCCGAATAGTTGAGTTCGTGTTCATTGAGGGTTCTACTTGCGTAGCAAATTGGTTTGTGATCCTGGGATAATACAGCACCTATAGCTATATTACTTGCATCTATGGTTAATGCAAATTTCGTTTCGAAATTGGGATAAATTAAAATTGGATCGGATGTGATGAGTAATCTCAGTTTCTCAAAAGCGGACATATAATCGTTGTCTTTTATATTAATTGAAGCTCCTTTCTTTAATTTAAGGGTCATTGGTTTTGCTATTTTAGCGAAGTTTGGAATGAACTTGCGATAAAAGCCGCATAGTCCAAGGAAAGATTTTATTTCTTTCGGAGTTTTCGGAATTGGGAATTTTATTATTGCGTTAATTTTATTTGGGTTAGGTTTAATACCTTCAGTTGTGATAATGTGACCGAGAAATTCAGTTTCTTTCTTCAGAAATTCACATTTATCTAACTGTAATTTTAAGTTAGCTGTTCGTAACTTTTCGAATACTTTTCTGATTGACATTATATGTTCCTCTAATGAAGTGGAATAGACAATAATATCATCTAAGTAAACAAGACAATCCTTAAAGATTAGTTCTTCTAAAAGGTTGTTCATGCAACGTTGAAATGTTGCTGGTGCATTTTTGAGACCAAAGGGCATTCGAGTGTATTAGTAATGACCATATTTGGTTGAGAATGCAGTTTTGGCTATTGATCGCTGGTCCATTTGGATTTGATGGAAACCTTTTGCTAAATCAATAGTGGTGAAGTACTGACAACGTCCGAGTTTGTCTAGTTTCTCATCCATTACAGGGATGGGGAACTTGTCATCAATAGTTAATTCATTGAGACTGCGGTAGTCAATGACTAAACGGTATTTCTGTTTGCCTGAGGCATCACTCTTCTTTGGAACTAACCAAATAGGAGAACAGTATGGAGATTTAGATTTTTGAATGATGTTTTGTTGTAACATTTCGTTAATTTGGTTGTTGACTTCATTGTCAAATGCTTGTGGGTAGGGTTTTTTATAAATGGAGTCATCATGTTTTGTTTGAATAATGTATTTATTCGTACTAGTGAATGTCAAATTTTCACCTTCCTTGTACTGAATATCACTGTATTCTAGCAAAACTTGTGTGATTTGTTCTTTTTCTTCTGTACTCAGGTGTTCTAGCCTGAATACATTTGATTCTGTTAACTCGTCTTCAATGGCGTAGTTATCAGTTTTCTTTTTTTTTTTGTGTTTTAAGAGGGGTTTCCTCTTGGTTAGATAGATTGGGGCACTCATTGGTAGCTTGGGGTTTATCTTGTTGTTCGTGGGAATTCCAAATTTTAAATGGGTAGCCATTTATTATGACTGTTTGGTTTGCATAATTTATTTCTGCATTGGTTGCTTCTAGGTAATCTCTACCTAAGAGATCATAACTTTTAGAAAAATTATGAACATAGAAGGTCTGTCTCGTTGGACATAGCTTGCTTGGATGCAAAGAAACTTTTTGATTAAGAATGATGGTACCATTGATAGTATGGACTTTTACATTTTAGGGTTTAGTGAAAAATTAAAAAAGTTTTGTTTGATTATATTAATAGAAGACCCTGTATCTACAAGGCATTTAAGAACCTTATTGTTCATTTTTATTTTTAGGTATTGGTTTCCTCTTCGGAGTCGCTTTCCGATTCCGAGGCTGGTTGAAGAAAATTTGCTCCTGTGTCCATTTTATGTTGGGCACTGGAGCTCTCTCTTTGTCTTTTTACAGGTGGATTGGGTGCATTGGTATTATGCGATTGGTTATGATTCAAGGGATTCTGAGATCTACCTTGATGGAGTTTTTGTCTAAATTCGTTCATTGCTTGCTGGTTTTCAGCAGGTTTTGAACTCGAAGTGGGGTTTGAATTATGTGAAGTTGTTGTCATTGGTATGTTGACGTAATTTTGATAATCTCCCTTATTCTTTGAACTTTTGTTTTGAGAATTTTGATTTGAATTATTTTGTGATTTTGAACGATCACTGAAGGTTAGTTCATAGACTCCTCCTTGTTGTGCTACTGATTTTAATTTTGACACGCTAGTAATGTCGTTTCTGGCAAGGGTCATGAATAGTCTATCTGGCAACTTTCTCATAATAACATCTTTTATTGTGTTATTGAGGGCATTTGTATATAATACTATATTATTATGATTATTTTCTAGCATTAATTTATTCGATATAACAAAAGATTTATTTTCTAGTTCTTCAACGAACTTACGTATATTAGTGGAGAATGATGTGTTGTATAGACGTCTTAGAAGTTCTTCGCATGGGGATGTGCGTCTTGTACTCACTGATGAGGGCTGTCATCAAATCGGTCAATGTGCTGGCTCCTGATAATTGGGACACTCGTTGGGCATCTCCAGAGATTTGCATTTCGATTGCACTGAAGAAAACGTGCTTTTGACGTACATCCGTAGTAGGATATAGTCGAAGTATAAATTCAATTCTTCTGATGAAGGCGCTCAGTTCCTGGGGATTTCCACTGAACGAGGGCACTTGCCTTGTTTGGCTCAAGGCTTGGTAAGGGTTTTGGTCGGACAACATTTCGTTGGCCATTATATTACTTGTTTGGGGATGTTGTGTCTTTAGACGCCGGTTTTGCACTTTTGCGGTTGTCTTTGGCAGTAAAAACTACTGCTTTTTGTTTTTACACTTTTTGTTTGTTCTTTTTACACTTTTGTGGTTATCTTTTGCAGTGAGGTTTTCTATGAAGTGAAAACTACTGCACTTACGATCAGGAAAGATTCTTTGGCGGATAACGAGTAACACGTGTAATACGATTCGAGTTTATATTGCGCCTATTCGCGATGGTCAATCCTAATCCTTGGTCTTGCAAGATGCCCATTTTTCACTGGATCGATTATAAACAAGTCGCACACTTTTACTGATTAACCTACCGGCTGCGCCAATAACGAGTTCACTGGTTATAGTTTAAAAAAAAAACAAAGTTGTAATAGATTTAGATAACATAGCATGTAAGATAAACACATATTGTAACAACATAACTATCGTAGAGAATAATACTTTGATATCGATTTATTGTAAAGAAAAGCAACCATGTATATTATCGATATATCGAATGAAATGTACAATGAATGAAGGCGGGGAAAAAGAAGAAGTTTGATCTCGAAGCGAAAGAAGAGAATAAGAGTGAAGCTAAAAAAAGCTGTAAAATATATAAATTTATAATCTATTTAATAACTAAAAGACTCAATAAACATTTTATTGCCTACTACAATATCAGAAGTGGTCCGAATATTCACGTCATGTATATTGATATTTCGGCAGTCTCGGTGACACAATTGAAGAAATGGTTGGCAGTTTTGAGCTTGCCAACACGTGGCGGCAAAGTGGAATTATTGGCTCGGTTAAACGCAGTACCTACAGAGCAGCGTGGCAATGTTCCGGTGATGGATCAAACTGAAATAGAGGACGAAACTGAGATGCATGATACAATGTTGCTGGTGCGAATGGAAGAGATTTCCAAGAATCGAGAAATTCTCAGGAATTTGCAGGCGGAGATAGGTGCGGCAACAGACATGGTTACACAATTACAAATGCGCAGTAGCATTAAAGCGAGTTGCGATGAGCAGCAAGAAGAAGCAGCGCTTGAAAATAAGTTAGACGCCCGACAAGATGACGCTGGTATTTCAAATAGTGATGAAATTCAAATTGGCGCGAAATCTGACGACAACGCTGCAGGGTCTTCGAGCATGTTTTTACTGGCAATGGAAGTATTGCTAGAATTTACTGGTCAAACATCGGTGCGTATTGGATAATGCAGTTGCGAAATGTGGCTATCTCATATAATTTGACCAAAATGCAATGTCGCTTGTTGTGCATGGCAAAACTTAAAGGCGTTGCCCTAAGAAGAAATCGGAGGCTGAAAATAATTATGTAAGACCAGTTGAAATTTATTTTAGCAAAAGTATTAATAAGTCAATTATTACAGAAGCGCTCATAGATTCGGGAAGTCCAGTATCATTTATTAAGATAAGTTTAGTCCCTGATGGAGTGGGTCTGCAAGAAAGTTATAACACATATTTTGGGCTAAATGAAAACCAGTTAGTTTTTATTGGAAAAACACAATGTTATGTAAAGAAGCAAGAAGTTAAAATATATTTTGATTTGATAATTGTTTCCGACGAATCTATGAGGTGCGGAGTAGTTCTGGGTAGAGATTTTATGAAAAAATTTGATCTGAAAATTGATTTTTCGGCATTAAAAATTATTACGGTAGAGCGTATTGAAAATCAAGACGAAAACACGAAGGAAGAAATTAGTGTATTGGAAAATAAAGATTTAGTAAATGAAGTCCCAATGCAGGAAATAAAATTAGTTAAATTGTTAGATAGTAGACAGTTAGAAGAGAATGTGTTAGATGAAGAATTGTTAGAAATGAAAAGTAAGAGTAAGTTATTAGACAATGGAGTACTTAGTGAGAGATTACGTGAATTAGAAGATAATACAAAAGGGCATGCACAGGTAAATGACAATTTTGAAGAAGCTTTATTGCAGATTTGCATTTTGGACAATGAAATAAAGGAACATTCATACAATATTGGGGAACAGGTAGAATGGCAAGTGCGATGTGAATTAGAAAAAATTTTAAGAACAATGTATATTAATGCGGAAAAGCCTATGATACAAAAGGTTAAATACGAAATGAATATTACGGTAGATAATGCAAAACCTTTTAGTTGTTCACCAAGAAGACTATCATATGTAGAGAGAGAAAAATTACAGGTGATGTTAGATGAGTATATGCGGGATGGTATAATACGAGAGAGTAGTTCAGAGTATGCATCGCCAATAGTGTTAGTTGAAAAGAAATCAGGGGAGTTAAGAATGTGTATTGATTTTAGGAGCCTTAATAAGGTGGTGATAAAAGACAACTATCCTTTACCGTTAATAGATGATTTGCTTGACAGGTTAGTGAATAAAACAATATTTACGAAGCTGGATTTAAAAAGTGGGTATTTCCATGTGTTGATGTTCCTTTAGGCCAATACAAATTTTTAAGAATGCCGATGGGGTTGAAGACAGCTCCACAAGCTTTTATAAGGTTATATGGATGAGATTATGATTGCGAGTGCAAGTGTGACGGAACATTTACTAATTTTGAAAGAAGTCTTTAAACGTTTAGTGGAAAATCGATTAGAATTAAGGCTAGACAAATGTGATATTTTACAGGATAAGGTTAAGTATTTGGGATTTGAAATATCTAAAGATGGGATTAGAGCAGAAGGAAAGGGATTAGAAGCAGTTAGAAATTTTCCCATACCGGTGAAAACGCAGTCAGTTCATAGTTTCCTGGGGTTGTGTTCTTATTTTAGAAGATTTATAAAAAATTTTTCGATGATAGCAAAACCGTTATATAATTTATTAAGAAAAGATAAAAAGTTTAAATTTGAGGAAAGAGAGTTAGATTGTTTTCAACAGTTAAAGGACAAATTAGTTGAGACACCGGTTTTGGCCATGTTTGATCATAAGAAGGAAACTGAACTTCATTGTGATGGGGCGGTATTGATGCAAAAAGAGCATGATGGAAAATGGCATCCGGTATTTTATTTTTCGAAAAGGACAACAGAAACAGAAGCCAAATATCATAATTTTGAATAAGAAACCTTAGCAACTTTTATATGCTTTACGGAGATTTAATATATTTTTGCAAGGCAGACACTTTAAGATAGTTACAGATTATAATTCTTTAACGTTAACGTTAAATAAGATTGAGCTTAATTAGAGAATTGCCAGGTGGACTTTGGAATTGCAAGAATTTGATTTTGAACTGAAGCATAGAGCGGGTAAAGAAATGCAACATGTAGATGCACTTAGCAGATGTAATGATGTGATAATGATCACTGAGGCAAATAGTTTTGAAACCAATTTAATAATTGCTCAGGCCAAAGATGAAAAGTTACAGAATATTAAGAAATTATTGGAGGAAAATGAGCATAAGCTTTACGAAATGAGAAATGGCATTGTGTTTAGGAAAACCAATGATGGTAGATTATTGTTTTGTGTGCCACAAAGGATGGAGGATCATGTGTTATATAAGTATCATGATCAGTTAGGACATTTTGGTAGAGACAAGATGTTAAGTGCGATAGTGAAAAGTTATTGGTTTTCGAATATGAGGAACAAAGTTATGGAGCACATTGAAAATTGTTTAAAGTGTATTGCTTTTTCAACAAAATATGGTAAAGGGGAAGGATTGTTGCACAGTATACCTAAAGGAAATAAACCATTTGAGATAATTCATATAGATCATTATGGTCCAGTTGATAATAGCAGATTGAAAAAACATATTTTGGTAGTGGTAGATGGGTTTACGAAGTTTGTAAGATTATATACAACTAAGACTACAAACACTAAGGAGGTTATAAGTGCATTAAAAGGATACTTTAGGGCATATAGTAAACCAACTTGTATTATATCTGATCGTGGTAGTTGTTTTATATCGGCGGATTTCGAAGATTTTCTAAATGATTTAAATGTAAAACACATTAAAATTGCTACGGGTTCTCCACAGGCAAATGGACAGGTAGAAAGAATTAATAGAAGTTTAGGACCTATGATTTCTAAATTAAGGGTACCTGAGAACGGACAATATTGGGACTCTGTGATTGAGGAAGTAGAGTATACGTTAAACAACATGCAGCATTGTAGTACGAAGAAATTACCAAGTGAAATGCTGTTTGGATTAGCTCAGAAAGGGAAGGTCAGTGATGAATTAGAAGCAATGTTAGAAACGATGAATCAGTTAGAAAATAGTAATGAACGGAATTTAGAACATATTAGAGAAATAGGCGAAAAAAATCAAGTATTAGCACAAGCAAATAATGAAAAGACATTTAATGAAAAGAAAAAAGTAGCGATCAAATATAGTGTGGGGGATTATGTGATGGTAAAAAATTTCGATAGCACAGCAGGGGTAGAAAGAAAATTAATACCTAAAATGAAAGGTCCGTATGAAATATTTAAAGTGTTAAAGAATGATAGATATATATTGAAGGACGTCGATGATTTTCAATTAGCTCGAAACCCGTATCATGGAGTGTGGGGTGCACATAATATGAAGCCTTGGATAAAAATCTAGAATATTTAATGTACAACATAACTATCGTATAGAATAATACTTTGATATCGATTTATTGTAAAGAAAAGCAACCATGAAATGTACAATGAATGAAGGCGGGGAGAAAAAAAAGAAGTTTGATCTCGAAGCGTCAGTGAAAAAAGAGAATAAGAGTGAAGCTAAAAAAATCTGTAAAATAAATATTTAATAACACTTATCTTCCTATTAAGTGGAAGAACCAAAGCCGTTTGGTTGGTTTTACCATAGACGAACGGGGGTGGCGTTGCTACTTGGACGAACGGAGCGGCTGAACAGGAGTTATCGCGGAGATAACTATATCTGAACTGAACTGATGCCTGAAGGCAAGCCTGAGCTTAAATACGCTGAAAGGGTATTAAGAGAACGAACTCTTTAAGAGAGTTTGGCTCATCTAACGATTGAGTTCTCTCGTTAAGAGAGACTCTCCGAAAAATAGGGGAAGCGATAATAAAGAGGGTAATAAGATCCTCCTGAGACAAGTGCGTGATGGAAGGCGCGCACTGATGTGTTTGTTATTGCAGGTGGCGGTTGTCGCCAATTCAAATTGGGGGAGACAGTGGGCACGGATGTATTTGTTATTGCAAGTGGCGGCTAGCGCCAATGGTGATCGAATTCAAATTGGGGGAGATTGTGGGATTCGGACTTTGATCGGACATTTGGATGTTTATGATTTGAAAGCTCAACTTTCGAGTGGGGTGACTTGCTACGCGTGGGAAGTTGACTTTTGAGAAGGGCAACCAAATGGCTTTTGTTCTTTTAAGTACAAATGTTTACAATTGTATGTGTGTGTGTGGTGTTGTGAATGTTTACAATTTTATGTGTGCATGGTATGTACCATAAGTCCGATATACGTGTAGTGGATATGTAACTATATGTATGTATATATAAATATATAAATATGTACATTTACTTATGTAGTAAAATGAGGGGGAAAAATGACAAAAATAATAAAAGTAAATATGTATATCAAAATATATAAAATGCCGCGATCGTAATGTGAAATGTTTTTGTTAGTTTTCATTATATAAAATTTTAGCAGTCAATAAAAATTTGTTAAAATTTATTTAAAAATAATAATTATTTATATTAAATGTAAAATAATTATTATAATTTGTTTGTCTTAAATATTGCATAATAAATAAATGAAAATCAATGAAATCAAATCGAGGAAAAATTATTTTTAATTGAAATATATTTTAATATGAAAAGTAGCGGATTTGTTGTGTACATACATTAATCGGCTGTTACTTTCGTTTTAGTTTATTAGAATAAAAGAAATAAATAAGATTAATAAATAAATTAAATAGAAAGAATGGAAAGCTGTCGCACATGTGGAATAGAACTCGCGCCACAACAGAAATACAAGGCTACAACAAAAATTACGCCGGCTCGGAACAACAATTTAAGCTTATGAAGGGACTGAATATACTATCTCAAAGTGATTATACTTTACCAAAGCTATCCCAATACAATAACAAATCAAGAATGGAATGGTTCATACCTATGAATACATTTTGGCAGTAAACTCACTACATTCTCGATAGTATGTCCGCTTGTCACGCGGGAGACTGCGGTTCAATTCGCCGTCGGGGGGATGTGTGTTAAAGCATATTCTTTTTTAATTAATTAATCATCACCGTAATATTATTTTTACATGTATTGGGGCTTGTTTTCATAACTAAGAATAATATTCAAAGATTTAAAAATAATTCGTAACACTCTCTACGACGGGGAATTAAATACTAACTACGGGGATACTAACCACTATACTTTCGAGGATGTTCATTTTTGATTATCCAATGTGTTATCTGAAAACGGTGTTACCAATCCCAAGTGAATAGATGCAAACCAGTTGACTGTATAAGGCCATGGATTATAGTACTATATATAAACTAAATACAAGTTTGTATTTTTATTTATTATATTTAAAGAAAACGAGAGCTACAGTCGAGCAACACGCGACAGTTGGATACCCTTCGAGCTATGTTGCCATAAAAAGTATCTAATTGTATAATCTTAATCGCAATCTACAAATTAATCAGAACACTGCAGTAACACCGCAATTTTCTTGCGCGCGAATGACTGCAAAATACGGTATAAGCAGTATATATCGGTACGTCTTTATCGAATAACCAAAATAATTATTTATTTCATTGCATTATATGGTTTTGCATTTTTTACTGACCCTAAAATATGAATTAAAAAATAATAATCATATGTGCACATACGCATATTATGAATATGTACACATGCATGTAAATACTTGCATAGATTCATATCGATCTGCCACGCCACCTATTGGTTGAGTGTTAGCATACGTGTATGTGCACATGCATGGAAAAGAAGAATCGAGAAACAGTTCGGGCTACGCGCTCGCATCGTTCATCCTTTTCTTTTCTGCACAAGTAATATAGCTATGACGCCATCAACAACTTGTTTGCTGGTCGGAGGGTCGAAATGGTTATATAACTTGCAATTTGGAGGTTAAGTTCATATAGTATTTATCTATCTACATGTATGCTAAAGCAGAACGTTAAGAAATGAGTACTTCTAATGTAAATCGCAATGTAAATCAAATTTGTCGGTTTGCGGGGATGGTAGTCGTGTTATTCCAAATTGAAAATAAACTTGTTCTGCGCATACGCAGTACCATAGTATACAGGAATCTTCATGCTGAATTTGGTGTCCCTAGCTTTTGTAAAGCTGAGATCGGCGCGTTCATCCAGACAGACGGAAATGGCTCAATCAACTCGGCTAGTGACCCTGAGCAAGAACATACATATTCTTTGTGGGGTCTACCACGTCTCCTTCTGCCTGTTACATACATTTGCACTAAGTTAGTATACCCTTTTTTGACCATTATCAATGGTCGAAGGGTATAACAATTTAATAAAGTTGAATATTATTATTATTAATATTATTTTATTTAAATATCTACTATTACGAATAATTCGCTATAAGTTATTAATTCGCAATGAAAATTGCGCATTATTTGGATTTGAATTTCGCGTCGTTATAATATGTTCGAACGACACGCAAAAAATTAATTGACGAAGAGGAGAAGAAGAACACATAGACAATGCAAAAGCGAATAGAGAAGTGTCGTAAGCATTAGACTAAGCGAGAAAGCAATAAGTATTTACAATAATATGTATAAATTCGTAACACATGCTTCTTCTTGATTTTTTGGAACTAGTGTATTTTCGCTAATTGACAAGTGCATGGAAAAGAGAAGTCGAGAAACAGCTATCGCTACCCGCTCAGATCGTTCGTCGCTTTATTTTCTACACAAGAAATAATTGTGACGTCATCAACCATTTGACGCTTGTTGCCGCGATCGACATGTGAATTGTTGTAGATTTTTATTGAAAACAAATTTTTGCGTGTGCCAAAATTCGTTACATTTGTTTCTTCTAAGAATGCATATTGTCTTCTAGCTCTGTCTAATGTCTCCACGCATGTGTAAATGCTTAATATCATATGTACATATGTATATTTGTATAAATATATATTTATGTACATTTACTTATGTAATAAAATAAGGGGCAAAAATTGATAAATATAATACAATTCAATATATAAAAATATATGTAGGATATGCCGACGTTCGTCTCGTTTTCTTTAATTGAAACACTGAGAATTTAGCTTAGTTTTATAACATAATAGTTTATTGCTAATTGTGAAATTAAATGTTGAAATTAAATGCGTTTAAATTGATTCAAAAAATATGGAGCTTGAGCACACAACCGACACAACTGACACTCTCAAATCGACTTCCCTCTTTTTCTATAGATCTTTTTTTATGTATATTGCGATTACAGAGTCGCATCATAACTTGACTTATCCGATAACACTCTGATTTGACGACACGATTGATATCGATATTTAACTAAAACTGTCGGCCACTTCTAGTGTTGCGAACCGATCCCACATTCGGCCATCCTGAATTTTCATTCGGCTCGAATGATGTCTCTTGCGAAATTTCATCTAAAGGTTCCCACTTTTTCATGTACTCAGCTACTGTAAGAGTTTTCCCTGGACCTTCATGGTCACCAATTTTCTCTACTTCATATCTACCATGTGGTAGGACTTTAACTATCTTATACGGACCAAAAAATTTTCCCTTAAGCTTTAAACCTGAACCGTATTGCGTTCTTTTAATAGCAACTAATTCATTCAACTTATATTTTGATTCTTTTTTACGATTCTTATTGAACGTTCTTCGATTTTCCTGCTGGATTTCTTTTATATTATTTGCTGCTTCTACACGGAGACTTTCTCTTTCATTCTCGAACTGTTCAATATAAGCATCATCAATATATTTCTGCATATCATCCATTTTGTTGACTCTCATCTCAACACCTGTTAAAAGTCTAAAAGGAGATATTTTTGTACTCCTTGGTGGGGTACTGTTTATCACCTTTTGTATGGCTTCAATATGTTTATACCAACTACAAGTATTTCCTTGGCAGAGCTTCGATAACATCGGTATTACAATTTTATGGACGCGTTCAACCTGGCCGTTTCCCCGAGGAACTCCTGTCGCTATCATTAGATGTTGTATCCCCTCATCTTCGCAATATTCCCTAAACATGTTAGAAATAAAAGCTGCACCTCTATCGGATATAATACGCTTAGGATTTCCGAACACTCCTGCTTGTCTCTTAAGTCTATCTACCACTCCTTCAGCTGCCGTATTTTTAGTTGGATAAAGCCAAGTAAATTTTGAAAATGCGTCAACCACAACGAAGATATAATTGTAACTCTTGCTAGTCTGTTCTAGCGGACCAACATGATCTACGTGATATGTGCCTAAAGGTATATCCTCTTTTTTTATTGGTATTAAGAAACCTTCTTTCTTACCAGCCTTACTGTCCGAAATAATGCACTCAATACAACTTCTGACGATCTTATGCACTTTTGCAGATAACTGTCGAATATAGAATGTTTTTTTCAACTGCCTCTTGAGTCCTTCTAACTGCAAAATGTCCTTGCCTATGGATACTTTTGATAATTTCTTCTTCCATCAGCGATGGTACTACTACAAGTTCCTTGATTGGATCTTTATACAAGATACCATGCTTAACATAGAAGTCATCATACGTACTGACGTCTAGCACAGCTAAAATAGCTCTAATCCATTCGTCTTTAGCTTGAGCCTGTTGCAACCTGTGATGTAAGCTATCCTCTAAAATGAAACAATTAACGCGACTTAACGCATCGACATGCTTCATTTTTGTTCCGCTACGATGCTCGATTTCGTAGTTAAAATCTTGAAGGAATAAAGCCCAACGTGATACTCTTAACGGCATATCACCGCGCTTTTTCATAGTCATTGTGAAAGCATTACAATCAGTAACTATTTTAAATTTGATCCCTAGCAAATACACACGCCATTTCTTTAATGCTTCGACAATCGCTAACACCTCTAGCTCATAAGAATGGTATTTTTCTTCTGCTGGCTTCGTTTTACGACTTAAATACTGAATCGGGTGAAATAGTTGATCTTCTCTAGCCTTTTGAAGTAACCCACCGCCATAACCGTACATAGAAGCGTCTGTATGAACCTCAGTCTGCGCCTTTGGGTCATACAACTGCAACACTGGTGCACTCGTTAATGCCACTTGCAACTGCCTGAATGCTGTAAGCTGCTCTTCTTTAAATTCAAATTCTGCGTTCTTTCGAAGTAAGTCGGAAAGTGGTTTCGCTACCAACGCGTACGACTCAATAAAACGCCTAAAATACGATGTCAACCCAAGGAAACGTTGCAAACTCTTACGATTGGATGGAATCGGAAAATTCTGAACAGCTTTTGTTTTTGCCTCAGAAGGCCTAATTGTACCTTCCTCTACGATATATCCCAGAAAGTCTACTTTACTCTGCAAAAACTGACACTTCTTCCACTTGATTTGCAAATTATACTCTGCTGCTCTACTCAACACGTAACTCAATTTCTGGATACCTTCAGTTATGTCCTTAGCGGGGATAATAAGGTCATCCATATACGTGACAACAATATCTTTTGCACCAAATCGACAAAAATTGCATGAATAAATCGAGAAAATACTGCTGGGGAATTAGATATTCCAAATGGAACAAAAAGGAATTCAAACTGCCCTGCATGTGTGACAAACGAAGTAAATTTTCGGGATTCTGGTTCGATTGGCACATGGAAAAAACCGTTTTCTAGATCAAGAGTGGTGAACACATTATGACCTTGCAACCTTTCGATAACATCATCTAACAAAGGCATAGGAAAGTTGTCTCTTACGATCTTTGCATTTAGCCGACGATAATCACAACATAACCTTTTACTGCCATCTTTTTTTGGTACAAGAACTATAGGAGATGCATATTCTGATGTACTGGTCTGAATTATATTTTCATCTAACCACTTTGCAATTTGAGTATTGACAACACATTTGTCTGCATGCGATATGCGTCTTGGACGTTCAAAAACTGGATACTCGTCATTCAACAAAATTTTCATCTGAATGGGACTTTTCTTATTCATTCCTGGTGAATATTCGCTTATCAGTTTCTCTACTGCCACAGCAGTTGGCTTGTCAAGGTGTGACAAATCAATATCTGATTCGTTTGTTGTTGAAAGCATGCAAATATCACCAAGCTCTTCAAACAATTCTAATTTTGAGTTGATCTCCAAGGTACTATTTGCAATAGTTTCATGCTCTTTCTTTGCCCTAGGGCAAAATTTCACTGATTGCTCAGAAACAATCAGATCAACAACATCCAAAACTGTGTTTCCAATAACAGCTGAATATTTTATATTGTCGTAGTCAACTACATGGAACGAGATATCTAAATAATGTCCGTCAATTTCAACTTTAGCTACAAAGCTACCTAGCGTATGAAGCTCACTGTTGCATATTCCAACAAGACAATGCTTTTCCTGCTTTAACTTCACGTTCCCTAGTTTCTTAAACACATCTGATCTAATCAAACAGAGATCACAGCCTGTATCGATTAATGCTGGAAATGAAACATTCTTGCAGGTTACCTTTTTGAAAATACATTTTCCACCAGAGTCTACTGTATTTACCATTGTGTTCATGCTCTTTTCCTGCTTAATTAAATTTGAACTAACACAATCTGCTGCTTTATGACCTGGTTGACTGCATTTAAAGCATTTTACTGCCTGCTTACAATCTTTTGCCAAATGTGATGGATCACCACATTTGAAACATTTCCTATTTTTCATAGCGTCCTTTTTTTCAGCGTCAACTTTCTTGTCTTTACATCCTTCATCTTTTCCGCTATGAGTTTGATGGCGACTGCTACGAATCTTTTCGTAAATTAAAACTTGCTCTTTCAACTCTTGTACTGTCCTAGCTTGATACAAATTACTCTTATTACTTCTTGAATCGGGAATACCTTCAATAAAGTACTCTATTAAGCTTTTCTCGTCCAAACTTACTGACTTGCCTATTTCCATTAGACTGTATAAATATTCTCTGTAGTCCTCACCTACACGCTTGCGCCGATTTCGTAACATACGATGGACTTCAATTGACGAAATTGATGCTCCAAACTCTGCCAACAATACTTGTTTAAGTGAATTCCAATCAGAAATTCCGTTTTGGCTGCGCATGAATATTTTTGCTGCACCTTTTAGCAATTGCTTTGAATATATAAACTTTTGAAGGTTGTTCCAATGAACTGCTTCTGCGTTATCTTCAAATTCTTGAACCCATTGTTCAACTGATGGCTGCCCTGATCCACTAAACTGAGACAGTGAATCTTCAATATCCCTCAACGTAAACATTGAACGTGTTTCAGGAACTGTAGAGTTATCTATCACCGAATCGTCATCATCAGAGGTATCATCGTTTACATCAACTTGCAATCCAAAACTTTCTAGCAATCGGTCTTGCAATGTTTGCTTTCTGCCTGTGGTAGGTAAGTTACGTTCTACCAACTTTTCTCGCAATTCTCTAACCCGTAATGCTAATATTTCGTCTCTGTTCATGTTGCTACTGTTGTTGCTCGTGCTTTACAAGTATTAAAAATATTTTTAAAACAGAATATTCTTTTCTTGGTGGTAAATACAATTCAATTGTTTTAACTATTTTGCAACTTTAAATAAAACTCAATAACCTACTGTTACCTCACGGTCGTTGCACTGCAGTCCTGTATGTAGAACACGCAGTTGTTAAATTCGTCGCTCCGCTTTGCTTGATATCACCCTCTGTGATTTTCCCACTGCAACTCAGCCTCTCTGCTAACTGTCTGCTCCAGCGTACTCGAACTCTTTACAAATCTTCGCTTTCAGCCTCTGCCAAGCCAATCCGAACTCCCACGTACACGCACTCCTTACAGATCGTCGCTTCTAGCCTCTGCCAAGCCAATCTGCTCTCTGACGCACACGCACTCTCTTCAGATCGTCGCTTCCAGCTTTTGCCAAGCCGATTTGCACTCGTCGTTCGCTATGTATTACGACAGAATACACACTAGTCGTCTCGCTCTAGCTCACTGCAGACATCTAGCCACTGGCGCCAGTCCGTACAAAAATTTTTAACGGTTCGCCACTTCCAGTGAATTGAATTTCACAATGTCACGCCGCTATTTTGGGATTTGATTTGCACAATATTCGCCACTTTGCCTTATAATTTTAAAGAATTATAATGCAACCAAGTCTTTTCTGTGTCACTGTTGTTCTTATTTTGGCTCTCACAAATCTACTACGCATTAAAAGTATTTCACAATGTTCTTCTCATTTACGTCGCATAAAACGCTATATCCCACTTCTGACACCAAATTTGTAGGATATGCCGACGTTCGTCTCGTTTTCTTTAATTGAAAAACTGAGAATTTAGCTTAGTTTTATAACATAATAGTTTATTGCTAATTGTGAAATTAAATGTTGAAATTAAATGCGTTTAAATTGATTCAAAAAATATGGAGCTTGAGCACACAACCGACACAACTGACACTCTCAAATCGACTTCCCTCTTTTTCTATAGATCTTTTTTTATGTATATTGCGATTACAGAGTCGCATCATAACTTGACTTATCCGATAACACTCTGATTTGACGACACGATTGATATCGATATTTAACTAAAACTGTCGGCCACTTCTAGTGTTGCGAACCGATCCCACATATATAAAATAAAACAAATTCTAGAAGCTATCGTGGTGGTTGGACTTGTTTCGCTTTTGCGCCCTGTGTTCTTTAATAATTCTTTTTAAAAGATTATCTTATGTGCTTTTATTAATAGTGCGGTATCTTACTAGTGCTAACCCTGTGAGAAAAAACTTAAAGTAGCTTACTAATACTGCCTTATTAGTGAATTCGCTAACAAAAATTTTAATTCTTTTCACTTGCGCGTCTTGGCGTCAAGTTTTTTGTTTTGGTTTTACCTAGTATTCTCACACTTTCCTGGTGTCCCGCTCACGAAAGTAAATTTTGCTCTCTGAGTAAGTTGTGTAGTGCTTTTGTTGTAGACGTAACCGCTGTTTTGTTTTGTTTACATCGAGTGCTCGCTATATTTGTTTTTTTTATTTTCGTTCTCGCTTGCTTGCCTGTTTTCGGCGCTGTAACTGTTTCTTGCTCTCTCAAGAAATTTGTCTTAGTATTCTATTGCTCTCTTCGTTGTCCCCTACAATTCGAAGGCATATTTATTTTATTGTCATGGTGTCGTGCTCTGCAGCAAATTGTAAATGCTCTTCAGATCCTAATTCGGACTACATTGGTTGCTGGCTCTGTGACAATTTTAGTCACTTAAAATGCTGTGGCCTAACTGTGCGGGTTAGAGATGCCGTCAACACCAATGTAGGCCTTAAATGGTCGTGTGAAGCGTGCCGTGTGGGTGAATCCGATCTACGGAATATCCACAATAAAACCAAACTTGGGTTTTATCGGATACGCACAGCTTTCTCTAATCTCCAATCTGAATTTTTGGAGATGGAGACCCAATTCAACGCCTTTACGGCTCTTAGTAAGCCACCTGCTCCTTTTAATATTCCTTTAGATTCAGTTACTACGAATCTAAAGACCACCAATCTACCTTCTTCCAAGGCTTCTTCTTCTGATCTTAATTTTCCCTATACCGTCTTGCTCTTCTAGTTGCACAAAAAAAAAGAACTAGCAGCAATGTTACCGCACCGAAACCTCTTGCTGCCCCTCTTGTGCCTACTCCCACTACGAGCAATGATAACAACGTAAAGGGTAATGTTTTGCTCAATCATGCCTGCTAGTCAGGCACCGAGTATAAAACCTCTGATTGCGATTAAACCCAAAAAATTGGTGTTTATCTCTCGCTTGGCTCCAGACACAACCATAGAAGATGTACAATCGTACATTCTCGAAAGGATGCCTGTAAATGATTTGATTGTTAAAAAATTCAACTTTAAATTAAAGCGCGACATTTCTTCTTTCAAAATTATTCTCCCTGCAGAACAGTTTATAGACGTTTGCGCAGCTTCTTTCTGGCCGCCCGACCTTATTGTTAAGGAGTTCACTCCAAAACAAAAAGCCGAACGACCGTCACTCTTCCCACATTGGCCGTTACATCGCCAAGTGGACCTACAAAAAGTGCAAAGTCCTCAAAAAACTGAAGTTCTCTTCTCTTCAATCTTCTGAAAATGCTAGGGAACACACAAATATTCTTTCTTCCTTAATTCTTTCCTATCAAAATGTTAGTAAAATCTCTAGTCTTTATCTTCATAGTCTTGCCTTTTCTTCCCAAATTATTGCCTTTACCGAAACCTGGTTAAAACCAGAGATTCTAAGCTCTGAAGTCTTTCCAGATAGGTATACAACATACAGGCTTGATCGACCTGACCGACGGGGTGGTGGAGTACTGCTTGCAGTAGACTCCTCCATTATGTCGGACCTCTTACAGCCGGAGTTTCAATTCGACATTGAATTAACTATTAGACTATTTTTAACCTGTTATCAGACAGAGATCATTTCATAGTCCTGGGTGATTTTAATATCCCGGAATGTAATTGGACATCCATTGCGGAGGGAAACTTCCTTCTGCCCTCCCGGCAACATGATCTGTTTGACGGTTTGTTTGACATGTCTTTGTCGCAGGTTAATCATATCAAAAACACTTTAAACAGATCGCTTGATCTATGTTTCGTCTCAGATCCTTCTTTCCCTACCTGGAAATCCTTATCATCCCACTTTCGAAGTGAATCTTGGGTATTAGCTTTGTGGATAAAAGTGTAAAGCCGTGCGCTGCTTTAAGAAAGCAGACTTTGAATATTTAAATTATATAATTTCATATTGTGTTTGGTCTGACTTTTATCTATCAACTGATATGTCAGTGGCTATTAATATATTTTATAAAACCCTTAACTCTGCTTTTGATATCTGTGTTCCGTTTTTCTATCCGACAAGCTCAAGTAGGCCTCCTTGGTTTACAAAAGAGTTGTCTCGCTTAAAAAACTTAAAGAGTAGCTTATTTAAGAAATACAAGCTGAAAAACTCACCACTTGTCTTTTCCCGCTACCTAACTGCTCGGGCAAATTTTACCGTGCTTAACGCGAAGTGTTATAGAAACTATTTGACAAGATGTAGGATTCAGTTCTTTCAGAATCCTAAACAGTTTTATAGTTTTGTTAACATGCGGTCTGCGTAGGTCTGCGGGCTTTTCTTCTAAACTTATGTTCGATTACGCTGAGGCGGACACAGATCAGGCCATTGCCGATATTTTTGCCAAGTTCTTTCAAACAACTTATTCTTCTTCTACGCCAAACATTCACTCCTATCCATATAGCGTACCAAGCTCGAATGGCATCTTCACACCTTTACTGAATGAAAGTTCACTTATTAGGGATCTTCGATTGGCTAAACCAGTCTTCTCACCAGGTCCCGATGGTATCCCCGCCTGTGTACTTCGATAAACTAAATAAATAAATAAATAAAAAAAATAAGAAAACACAAAATGTGAACCTGCCCACCCGGGGAATCGAGTTTATCAGTGGTTAAGAGAGATTCCCCGGACTCATGTCGACTCTATTCGTATGAAATATTTAAAGTGTAAAAGAATGATAGATATATATTGAAGGACGTCGATGATTTTCAATTAGCTCGAAACCCGTATCATGGAGTGTGGGGTGCACATAATATGAAGCCTTGGATAAAAATCTAGAATATTTAATGTACAACATAACTATCGTATAGAATAATACTTTGATATCGATTTATTGTAAAGAAAAGCAACCATGTATAATATCGATATATCCAATGAAATGTACAATGAATGAAGGCGGGGAGAAAAAAATGAAGTTTGATCTCGAAGCGTCAGTGAAAAAAGAGAATAAGAGTGAAGCTAAAAAAATCTGTAAAATAAATATTTAATAACACTTATCTTCCTATTAAGTGGAAGAACCAAAGCCGTTTGGTTGGTTTTACCATAGACGAACGGGGGTGGCGTTGCTACTTGGACGAACGGAGCGGCTGAACAGGAGTTATCGCGGAGATAACTATATCTGAACTGAACTGATGCCTGAAGGCAAGCCTGAGCTTAAATACGCTGAAGGGGTATTAAGAGAACGAACTCTTTAAGAGAGTTTGGCTCATCTAACGATTGAGTTTTCTCGTTAAGAGAGACTCTCCGAAAAATAGGGGGAGCGATAATAAAGAGGGTAATAAGATGCTCCTGAGACAAGTGCGTGATGGAAGGCGCGCACTGATGTGTTTGTTATTGCAGGTGGCGGTTGTCGCCAATTCAAATTGGGGGAGACAGTGGGCACGGATGTATTTGTTATTGCAAGTGGCGGCTAGCGCCAATGGTGATCGAATTCAAATTGGGGGAGATTGTGGGATTCGGACTTTGATCGGACATTTGTATGTTTATGATTTGAAAGCTCAACTTACGAGTGGGGTGACTTGCTACGCGTGGGAAGTTGACTTTTGAGAAGGGCAACCAAATGGCTTTTGTTCTTTTAAGTACAAATGTTTACAATTGTATGTGTGAGTGTGGTGTTGTGAATGTTTACAATTTTATGTGTGCATGGTATGTACCATAAGTCCGATATACGTGTAGTGGATATGTAACTATATGTATGTATATATAAATATATAAATATGTACATTTACTTATGTAATAAAATGAGGGGGAAAAATGACAAAAATAATACAAGTAAATATGTATATCAAAATATATAAAATGCCGCGATCGTAATGTGAAATGCTTTTGTTGGTTTTCATTATATAAAATTTTAGCGGTCAATAAAAATTTGTTAAAATTTATTTAAAAATAATAATTATTTATATTAAATGTAAAATAATTATTATAATTTGTTTGTCTTAAATATTGCATAATAAATAAATGAAAATCAATGAAATCAAATCGAGGAAAAATTATTTTTAATTGAAATATATTTTAATATGAAAAGTAGCGGATTTGTTGTGTACATACATTAATCGGCTGTTACTTTCGTTTTAGTTTATTAGAATAAAAGAAATAAATAAGATTAATAAATAAATTAAATAGAAAGAATGGAAAGCTGTCGCACATGAAATACAAGGCTACAACAAAAATTACGCCGGCTCGGAACAACAATTTAAGCTTATGAAGGGACTGAATATACTATCTCAAAGTGATTATACTTTACCAAAGCTATCCCAATACAATAACAAATCAAGAATGGAATGGTTCATACCTATGAATACATTTTGGCAGTAAACTCACTACATTCTCGATAGTATGTTCGCTTGTCACGCGGGAGACTGCGGTTCAATTCGCCGTCGGGGGGATGTGTGTGAAAGCATATTTTTTTTTAATTAATTAATCATCACCGTAATATTATTTTTACATGTATTGGGGCTTGTTTTCATAACTAAGAATAATATTCAAAGATTTAAAAATAATTCGTAACACTCTCTACGACGGGGAATTAAATACTAACTACGGGGATACTAACCACTATACTTTCGAGGATGTTCATTTTTGATTATCCAATGTGTTATCTGAAAACGGTGTTACCAATCCCAAGTGAATAGATGCAAACCAGTTGACTGTATAAGGCCATGGATTATAGTACTATATATAAACTAAATACAAGTTTGTATTTTTATTTATTATATTTAAAGAAAACGAGAGCTACAGTCGAGCAACACGCGACAGTTGGATACCCTTCGAGCTATGTTGCCATAAAAAGTATCTAATTGTATAATACTAATCGCAATCTACAAATTAATCAGAACACTGCAGTACGCTGGCACCTTGCATAAATTTCGATACGTTGCCAATAATTTATCGACGCAATTTTCTTGCGCGCGAATGACTGCAAAATACGGTATAAGCAGTATATATCGGTACGTCTTTATCGAGTAACCAAAATAATTATTTATTTCATTGCATTATATGGTTTTGCATTTTTTACTGACCCTAAAATATGAATTAAAAGATAATAATCATATGTGCACATACGCATATTATGAATATGTACACATGCATGTAAATACTTGCATAGATTCATATCGATCTGCCACGCCACCTATTGGTTGAGTGTTAGCATACGTGTATGTGCACATGCATTTCGGTAATTGACGAGTGCATGGAAAAGAAGAATCGAGAAACAGTTCGGGCTACGCGCTCGCATCGTTCATCCTTTTCTTTTCTGCACAAGTAATATAGCTATGACGCCATCAACAACTTGTTTGCTGGTCGGAGGGTCGAAATGGTTATATAACTTGCAATTTGGAGGTTAAGTTCATATAGTATTTATCTATATACATGTATGCTAAAGCAGAACGTTAAGAAATGAGTACTTCTAATGTAAATCGCAATGTAAATCAAATTTGTCGGTTTGCGGGGATGGTAGTCGTGTTATTCCAAATTGAAAATAAACTTGTTCTGCGCATACGCAGTACCATAGTATACAGGAATCTTCATGCTGAATTTGGTGTCCCAAGCTTTTGTAAAGCTGAGATCGGCGCGTTCATCCAGACAGACGGAAATGGCTCAATCAACTCGGCTAGTGACCCTGAGCAAGAACATACATATTCTTTGTGGGGTCTACCACGTCTCCTTCTGCCTGTTACATACATTTGCACTAAGTTAGTATACCCTTTTTTGACCATTTTCAATGGTCGAAGGGTATAACAATTTAATAAAGTTGAATATTATTATTATTAATATTATTTTATTTAAATATCTACTATTACGATTAATTCGCTATAAGTTATTAATTCGCAATGAAAATTGCGCATTATTTGGATTTGAATTTCGCGTCGTTATAATATGTTCGAACGACACGCAAAAAATTAATTGACGAAGAGGAGAAGAAGAACACATAGACAATGCAAAAGCGAATAGAGAAGTGTCGTAAGCATTAGACTAAGCGAGAAAGCAATAAGTATTTACAATAATATGTATAAATTCGTAACACATGCTTCTTCTTGATTTTTTGGAACTAGTGTATTTTCGCTAATTGACAAGTGCATGGAAAAGAGAAGTCGAGAAACAGCTCTCGCTACCCGGTCAGATCGTTCGTCGCTTTCTTTTCTGCACAAGAAATAATTGTGACGTCATCAACCATTTGACGCTTGTTGCCGCGATCGACATGTGAATTGTTGTAGATTTTTATTGAAAACAAATTTTTGCGTGTGCCAAAATTCGTTACATTTGTTTCTTCTAATAATGCATATTGTCTTCTAGCTCTGTCTAATGTCTCCACGCATGTGTAAATGCTTAATATCATATGTACATATGTATATTTGTATAAATATATATTTATGTACATTTACTTATGTAATAAAATAAGGGGCAAAAATTGATAAATATAATACAATTAAATATATATATATATATACGAGGGTCGTTTGATAAGTCCGTGACTTTTTGAATAAAATATATTTTTTTCGTCAAAGAAGCGTTTTATTTCTCAACATAATCTCCTTTTAGCTCTATACATTTAGTCCAGCGTTTTTCCAATTTTTTTATTCCTTCCAAATAATAGGTTTTCTCAAGGCCCTCAAAATAGTCGTTTGTTTCTGTGATGACCTCTTCATTTGACCCGAATCTCTTACCGCCGAGCCATTTCTTCATGTTTGGAAACAAAAAATAGTCACAGGGGGCTAAATCTGGAGAATATGCTGGATCGGGTAGCAGTTCGTAGCCCAATTTATGAAATTTTGCCATGCTGACTACACACGTGTGCACCCGTGCATTGTCCTGATGGAACAGCACTTTTTTTCGCCAAATGCGGTCGTTTCTGCTTCAAATCAATATCGAATCTGTCCAAAAGCTCTGAATAATATTCGCCGGTGATCGTTTTACCCTTTTCAAGGTAATCGATGTGAATGATACCTTGTGCATCCCAAAAAACTGTGGCCATGACCTTGTTGGCCGACAGACCCACCTTGGCCTTCTTTGGTGCACGTTCACCCGGAGAAACCCACTGTCTTGATTGTTCTTTGGTCTCTGGTGTGGTGTGGTGGATCCATGTTTCGTCTACGGTAACGAAACGGCGCAAAAATTCGTTTGGATTGCGGTTGAACATCGCCAAACACTCCTTTGAAATGGTCACACGGTTGCGCTTATGGTCGTGTGTGAGCAATCGCGGCACCCATCGCGCGGAAAGCTTTTTCATGTCCAAATATTCATGTAAAATGTGATGTACCCGTTCAGTTGAGATGCCTACAGCCTCAGCTACCTCACGCACTTTCATTCTCCGATCATCCAATATCATTCCATGGATTTTGTCGACGATTTCTGGCATGACGACCTCTTTTGGGCGACCTGAACGTTCGGCATCACTTGTACTGGTACGACCACAACGGAACTCAGTAAACCATTTCTTAACCATTGAAATTGATGGTGCAGAGTCCCCATAATATTTATCAAGTCTTTCCTTGGTTTCGGTGATGGATTTTTTACGCAAAAAATAATGCTTAATTAGCACACGAAATTCACTTTTTTCCATTTTCGTTAAAATTCACGAGATCGTCTGCTTTCAATGCCTATAAAACGCAAACTAAGAAACGCAGCTTTCTCAAAATTTTACAGTCAGCTGTTAATCGATAACTGCTGACAGGAGCAGTGTTGTATTTAGAGCAGGTGCGCGGCAAATACAAAAAGTCACGGACTTATCAAACGACCCTCGTATATAAAATAAAACAAATTCTAGAAGCTATCGTGGTGGTTGGACTTGTTTCGCTTTTGCGCCCTGTGTTCTTTAATAATTCTTTTTAAAAGATTATCTTATGTGCTTTTATTAATAGTGCGGTATCTTACTAGTGCTAACCCTGTGAGAAAAAACTTAAAGTAGCTTACTAATCCTGCCTTATTAGTGAATTCGCTAACAAAAATTTTAATTCTTTTCACTTGCGCGTCTTGGCGTCAAGTTTTTTGTTTTGGTTTTTACTAGTATTCTCACACTTTCCTGCTGTCCCGCTCACGAAAGTAAATTTTGCTCTCTGAGTAAGTTGTGTAGTGCTTTTGTTGTAGACGTAACAGCTGTTTTGTTTTGTTTACCTCGAGTGCTCGCTATATTTGTTTTTTTTATTTTCGTTCTCGCTTCTTGCCTGTTTTCGGCGCTGTAACTGTTTCTTGCTCTCTCGAGAAATTTGTCTTAGTATTCTACCTACAATTCGAAGGCATATTTATTTTATTATCATGGTGTCGCGCTCTGCAGCAAATTGTAAATGCTCTTCAGATCCTAATTCGGACTACATTGGTTGCTGGCTCTGTGACAATTTTAGTCACTTAAAATGCTGTGGCCTAACTGTGCGGGTTAGAGATGCCGTCAACACCAATGTAGGCCTTAAATGGTCGTGTGAAGCGTGCCGTGTGGGTGAATCCGATCTACGGAAAATCCACAATAAAACCAAACTTGGGTTTTATCGGATACGCACAGCTTTCTCTAATCTCCAATCTGAATTTTTGGAGATGGAGACCCAATTCAACGCCCTTACGGCTCTTAGTAAGCCACCTGCTCCTTTTAATATTCCTTTAGATTCAGTTACTACGAATCTAAAGCCCACCAATCTACCTTCTTCCAAGGCTTCTTCTTCTGATCTTCTAAGCCTAATTTCCCCTATACCGTCTTGCTCTTCTAGTTGCACAAAAAAAAAAGAACTAGCAGCAATGTTACCGCACCGAAACCTCTTGCTGCCCCTCTTGTGCCTACTCCCACTACGAGCAATGATAACAACGTAAAGGGTAATGTTTTGCTCAATCATGCCTGCTAGTCAGGCACCGAGTATAAAACCTCTGATTGCGATTAAACCCAAAAAATTGGTGTTTATCTCTCGCTTGGCTCCAGACACAACCATAGAAGATGTACAATCGTACATTCTCGAAAGGATGCCTGTAAATGATTTGATTGTTAAAAAATTCAACTTTAAATTAAAGCGCGACATTTCTTCTTTCAAAATTATTCTCCCTGCAGAACAGTTTATAGACGTTTGCGCAGCTTCTTTCTGGCCGCCCGACCTTATTGTTAAGGAGTTCACTCCAAAACAAAAAGCCGAACGACCGTCACTCTTCCCACATTGGCCGTTACATCGCCAAGTGGACCTACAAAAAGTGCAAAGTCCTAAAAAAACTGAAGTTCTCTTCTCTTCAATCTTCTGAAAATGCTAGGGAACACACAAATATTCTTTCTTCCTTAATTCTTTCCTATCAAAATGTTAGTAAAATCTCTAGTCTTTATCTTCATAGTCTTGCCTTTTCTTCCCAAATTATTGCCTTTACCGAAACCTGGTTAAAACCAGAGATTCTAAGCTCTGAAGTCTTTCCAGATAGGTATACAACATACAGGCTTGATCGACCTGACCGACGGGGTGGTGGAGTACTGATTGCAGTAGACTCCTCCATTATGTCGGACCTCTTACAGCCGGAGTTTCAATTCGACATTGAATTAACTATTAGACTATTTTTAACCTGTTATCAGACAGAGATCATTTCATAGTCCTGGGTGATTTTAATATCCCGGAATGTAATTGGACATCCATTGCGGAGGAAAACTTCCTTCTGCCCTCCCTGCAACATGATCTGTTTGACGGTTTGTTTGACATGTCTTTGTCGCAGGTTAATCATATCAAAAACACTTTAAACAGATCGCTTGATCTATGTTTCGTCTCAGATCCTTCCAGGGTGATTTTAGACAGGGCACAACCTCTTTCCCTACCTGGAAATCCTTATCATCCCACTTTCGAAGTGAATCTTGGGTATTAGCTTTGTGGATAAAAGTGTAAAGCCGTGCGCTGCTTTAAGAAAGCAGACTTTGAATATTTAAATTATATAATTTTATATTGTGTTTGGTCTGACTTTTATCTATCAACTGATATGTCAGTGGCTATTAATATATTTTATAAAACCCTTAACTCTGCTTTTGATATCTGTGTTCCGTTTTTCTATCCGACAAGCTCAAGTAGGCCTCCTTGGTTTACAAAAAGTTGTCTCGCTTAAAAAACTTAAAGAGTAGCTTATTTAAGAAATACAAGCTGAAAAACTCACCACTTGTCTTTTCCCGCTACCTAACTGCTCGGGCAAATTTTACCGTGCTTAACGCGAAGTGTTATAGAAACTATTTGACAAGATGTAGGATTCAGTTCTTTCAGAATCCTAAACAGTTTTATAGTTTTGTCAACATGCGGTCTGCGTAGGTCTGCGGGCTTTTCTTCTAAACTTATGTTCGATTACGCTGAGGCGGACACAGATCAGGCCATTGCCGATATTTTTGCCAAGTTCTTTCAAACAACTTATTCTTCTTCTACGCCAAACATTCACTCCTATCCATATAGCGTACCAGGCTCGAATGGCATCTTCACACCTTTACTGAATGAAAGTTCACTTATTAGGGATCTTCGATTGGCTAAACCAGTCTTCTCACCAGGTCCCGATGGTATCCCCGCCTGTGTACTTCGATAAACTAAATAAATAAATAAATAAAAAAAATAAGAAAACACAAAATGTGAACCTGCCCACCCGGGGAATCGAGTTTATCAGTGGTTAAGAGAGATTCCCCGGACTCATGTCGACTCTATTCGGGTTTCGCATGTTGTCGCGATCGTAATGTGAAATTTTATTGTTGGTTTTATATAAAATTTAAACGGTCAATAAAAATTCCTAAAATTTAATTAAAAAATAATAATTATTTATATTAAATGTAAAATAATTATTATAATTTGTTTGTTTTATAAATTGCATATTAAATAAATGAAAATCAATGAAATCAAATTGAGGAAAAACTATTTTTAACTGAAATTTAATTTAACATGAAAAGTAGCGGATTTGTTGTGTACATACATTAATCGGCTGCTACTTTCGTTTTAGTTTATTAGAATAAAAGAAATAAATAAAATTAATAAATAAATTAAATGGAAAGAATGCAAAGCTGTCCCATCAAGAATCGAACCCGCACCGCAACAGAAATACAAGGCTACAACAAAATTACGTCGGCCACTCTAATCACTCAGCTTTTGCCTCTTCTGTTGCTTAGTCGTCAAGGTTGCATAGTAAACCATTTCAGTTACCACCGGCCGATAGAAAATACAAAGTATTATTTCACAAAACGCTTGTGGAAAGGTATTTGTCATGTGTGATATTCAACTTTGATTGTTAAGTTAATATTGTTGCATGTCAACAGATATTACTGATTTACAGAGGCAGATATTTAGTTTATGGGGTCGGAGATGCCTCTTTCCGCCTGTTACGCACATTTTCTATATTTGATTGCCCATTTTAATTAAAAACACCGAAACCCCTTTCATTGGATTTAGTACGCATTACACACACGCGATGTTGATTTATTTTCAATATAATATATATTATTAGGAAATATAAAAAATGTACATTATAATGCTTTGTATTCAATAGTATTTAAGTATCAATAGAAGGAGCAACAATTTAAGCTTTTGAAGGGACTGAATATACTATCTCAGTGCTTATGCCTTACCAAAGCTATCCCAATACAATAACAAATCAAGAATGGAATGGTTGATACATTTTGGCAGTGAACATAGTACATCCGCGATAGTATAGTAGTTAGTATCTCCGCTTGTCACGCCAGGGACTGCGGGTTCAATTCGCTGTCGGGTGGAGAAGGGGATGTGTGTGAAAGCAATTTTTGTTTATACCCTTGGACCATTGAAAATGGTCAAAAAAGGGTATACCAACTTTATGCAAATGTATGTAACGGGCAGAAGGAGGAGACCCCATTAAGTATATATATTCTTGCTCAGGATCACTAGCCGAGTCGATTGAGCCATCTCCGTCTGTCCGTCCGTCTGTCGGTCTGTCTGGATGAACGCGCCGATTTCAGCTATTACAAAAGCTAGGGACACCAAATTTAGCATGAAGATTCCTGTATACCATACGCACATCAAGTTTATTTTCAATTTGGAATAACACGCCTACCGCCCCTGCAAACCGCCAATTTTGATTTACTGGGCGATTTAACGTTCTGCTTTAGTAATTATATAGATAAATACTATATGAGCTTATCCTCCGAATTGCAATCCGATCGGACAATAAACACTGAAGTTATTAGATAAACCATTTCGATCTTCGACCAGCAAAAAAGTTGTCGATGACGTCAGAACTAAATTACTTGCGTAGGCAAGAAAAGGACAAACGATGAAAGCGCGAACCGCGAGCTGTTTCTCGACTCTTCTTTTCCATGCACATGTCAATTACCGAAAATACATGTGCATAAATATATACTAATACTCAACCAATAGGTGGCGTGGTAAATGAATATGAATGTATGCAAGTATTTACATGCTTGTGTACATAATCATAATATTTATAATATGCTTACGTGCACATATGATTATTATTTAATAATTCATATTTTAGGGTCAGTAAAAAATACAAAACTATAAAATGCAATTAAATAAATATTAATTTTGATTACTCGATATATTGAAAGTTATCGATATTGGCCAATTCAAAATTTATAAAGAAATACCGATATATACTGCTCACACCGCTTTTTGCAGTCTTGCGCTAGAAAAAATTGCGGCGATAAATTATTGACAACGTATCGAAATTGATGCAAGGTGGCAGCGCACTGCAGTGTTATGATTAATTTGTAGCTTGCGATTAGTATTATACAATTAGATACTTTTTATGGCAATATACGTCCAAGGGTATCCCACTGTCGCGTGTCGCTCGACTGTTGCTCTCGTTTTTAATTAATTTATCATCACCGTAATATAATTTTTGCGTTATATACATGTATTGGGGCTTGTTTTCATAACTAAAAATAAAATTCAAAGATTTAAAAATAACTGACAGTTCAATTAAGTTATGCAGCAACTGTGGCGAAAAACACACAGCCAACTGGCGAGGATGCATTTTTTACAAGGAACTCAAGAGTCGCCTAAACAAACGAGTGGATTCAGCTCGAGATCGTATCACACCAACAATTCACAAAGTAATGGAACCGACTACAACTAACATCCCTTCGTCTGCCAACCAACGAACAATGCCAAATTCTTCGTTTTCAAGTGTACTAAAATCAGGGATCCAAGTACCAACAGCAGTCACCTCCAGCGTCCAGCATAAAATTCACCAAATAAACACAAATAAACAAATAAACACACAGAACATGCAACAGCAGCCAATTGGCGTTGAAGCGATGATGCATTCGATGCAGCAAAGCATGAAAGATTTCATGACCTTCATGAAAGAAACTATGCAAGAGCTTATGAGGAACCAAAACATCCTTATTCAAATGCTTGTTTCTTCTAAAACAGGATAATGACTCCCTTAATAATAGCTACCTGGAACGCTAATGACGTTTCGCGGCACAAGCTAGAACACTTTTTGACTGGTTTGGTGAAATGTTTCCCCGGGAGCGCCTACATACTGGCCAGCAGATCCCATGAAGCTTCCAGATTTGATTGACTTTGCCATCACAAAATGAATATCCCAATCAATGATTACAGCTGAGGCACTTCCAGAACTCTCATCTGATCACTGTCCAGTTCTCTTTCATCTTTTGTACCAGCTACAACACATCGAGCGACCGTATAGGCTTACAAGCAATAGGACCAACTGGGCGAGGTACAAAACATATGTTTGTTCCCATACCGGCTTTTCTAGCCCCCTGGAAACCAAGCAAGACATTGATAAGTTTGCTGGTGATATAGAATCAATACTTGTTGCAGCAGCAAAAGCGTCAACTCCAAAAGACAACCATGTATGCAGTATAAAGTTTAACAATACAAGTAGAGATACTGAACTGCTTGTGCATGAAAAACGACGACTTCGAAGGGAGTGGCAGGAGCACAGATCACCTGGCGCAAAGAGTAGATTAAAAGCAGCTTCTCGCAGACTTACCAAAGCGCTTAAGAAAGAAGAAGCGGACGCACAACTAAGGTACATCGAGAATCTCACGTCCACAGGCACAAAGAACTCGTTGTGGGAAGACCACAGGAACCTACAGGCACCAACAGAAACGGTTGTACCTCTCCGTAACTCTACCAGAAACTGGTCTCGCAGTGACACGGACAGAGCAAGAGTCTTCGCTGATCATCTTAAAAAAGTATTTCAACCAAATCCAGCCACTAACTCACTTACTTTCCCGCCTTTAACTGCATTTGACTTAGCACCACAAGATCCTGTAGAATTTCGGCCAAGCGATATAACGAAAGTCATTAAAGAGCAACTGAAGACTGGAAAATCGCCTGGCTACGACTTGATAACTTCGAAAATGATCATCGAGCTCCCAATGTGTGCAATTCTACGAATCTGCTTGCTCTTCAACGCAATTACTAAAATTGGATACTTGCCTTAAAAGTGGAAGAAATCAGTTAAAATTATGATCCCTAAGCTTGGGAAAGACAAAACACAGCCATCATCATACAGGCCAATAAGCTTACTTACTTGTCTCTCCAAGTTATTTGAAAAAGTGCTGCTGCTACGCATCAGCCCCCACCTCAAAACACACAACACACTCTTATCGCACCAATTTGGTTTTTGGGCAAAATATGGAGCCATTGAACAGGTTAACCGCATCACAACAGAAATTCGCACTGCCTTTGAACATCGTGAATATTGCACAGCTATATTCTTAGACGTTGCACAAGCATTCGATAGAATATGGCTGCATGGACTTATGTTTAAAATAATCAAACTGCTACCTCAAAATATACATAAGCTTCTAAAGTCTTACCTATATAAAAGAGTGTTCGCGGTTAGATGCAGTTCAAACACTTCAAGCGATTGTACTATAGAAGCCGGAGTGCCTCAAGGAAGTGTTCTGGGCCCAATTCTATACACCCTATACACGGCGGACATCCCAACAAACTACCAGCTAACGATATCCACATTCGCTGATGACACTGCAATACTAAGTCGATTCAGATGCCCAGTAAAAGCTACCATGCAACTAGCACGCCATCTAACTTGTGTGGAACATTGGCTTACAGATTGGCGCATACGAGTAAACGAAGAAAAGTGCAAACAGGTAACATTTACCCTAAACAAACAAAGCTGCCCGCCCTTGTTAATGAATCACACGCGCATCCCACAAGCCGATAACGTAACATACTTAGGTATTCATCTGGACAAGCGGCTCACCTGGCGGAAACGAGAATGTAAACAGAGACTTACAAATAAAACTTGTCATTGAGACAATAGCAGAGAAAAAAGTAAATTACAATGAAAAACTAGCCTCACATCCAAATCCTTTTGCAAGAAAACTTATTCGAGTATGCAGCCAAAGCCGACTGCACCGGAACGACCAACCAGCCCAGCGTTAAATTTGTTATGCCACACAGCACGAATCATTTCATAAAATGATATTTAGTTAGTTTAGAATAAGATTTGAAAACTTATTGTTCGTCTCTTAAGTAAAAGGAAAGATTCAATAAACAAAACATTGAATAAAAAAAAAATAAATAATTAACTCGTAATACTCTCTCCGACGGGGAATTGAACCCCGGTTTCCCGCGTAACACGCGGGGATACTAACCACTATACTATCGAAGATGTACATCTCTGGTTGTTCAATGTGTTATCTGAAAACGGTGTTACCAATTCCAAGTGAAAAGATGCAAACCAGTTCACTGTATAAGGCCATGGATTCTATATATAAATTAAATACAAGTTTGTATTTGTATTTATTATATTTAAAGAAAACGAGAGCAACAGTCGAGCGGCACGCGACATTGACTATTGTGTTTTTCGGAACGAATTATTATGAATTATTAAATAATAATCATATGTGCACGTACGCATATTCTGAATATTATTAATATGTACACATGCATGTATATAAATACTTGCATACATTCATATCGATATTGGTTGAGTGTTAGCATATATGCACATGTATTTTCGGTAATTGACAAGTGCATGGAAAAAAAGAATCGATGCGCTCGCATCGTTCATCCTTTTCTTTCCTGCACAAGTAATATAGTTATGACGTCATCGACAACTTGTTTGCTGGTCGGAGGGTCGAAATGGTTAATCTTGTAACTTCAGTGTTTATTGTCCGATCCGGTTGCAATTTGGAGGATAAGTTCATAATACTTTCGTATTGGTGATCGGCTGTGCTTTTATTTTGCTCCGCTTATTTTATTTTTTAAACTAGAAACTAACGTGATTTGCTATATTCATTGTGTTTTAAATTTGTGATTTAGCAATGTACAGTGTCTGTGCTAACAAGTGAGATTCACGGGAGTCTGGGATAACTACTAAAACTGTGTTTAAAGTAGATTTTATTCTTGTTTAACTGACGCGTCTTAATTGTCTTGCTATTTTTGTTTTTGTTCCTATTTCGCACTCCCACGCTCATTCGCGCTTGAATCGGTCTCTGAGAGGGCTGCGCTGTGCTAAGAGTTATAGTTGTGTTGTTGCTCTTTCTTGATTTCGTGTCTCGCGCTCTCGCTCTCACGCTTTATTACGCTCTCTGGTATACTAGTAGTGGTAACCAGCTGTGTAACATTAGATTTCTTTTGCTTTCTTGCTCTATTTTAACTTTTTCCTTTTGGAACTAATATTTCGTATTTCGCTTTAACATTTTTGTTTGTTTTTTTGGTGTTCCCTACCATATTTCTTGTAGGCATATTAGTCCGCAAAAATGCTGGTGTGCTCTGCAATCTCTTGCAAATGCAAGGCCGATTCAAAGCCAGACTTTGTTTCTTGCTGATTGTGTGATAAATTCTATCACATAAAATGCATCGGCTTAACAGCACGAATCAAAGCCATCAAATGGTCATGCAAAGTTTGTCGGGTGAAAGAACTAACTTTGAGTAAAATGCTTAGGGAGACCAAATTGAAATTTGAAAAACTGCATTTTCAAATCTCCAATCTGAATTTTCAGATATGGAAACTAAATTTACTAATTTCGAATGTTCCGATGAGCCTTCCGCACTTCTACCGGCAACTCCTTCAGGTATAACATCTCCAGTTATTGCCTACTTAACCCCCTCTACGTCTACGACTCCTAACATTTCTCCACCCGCCCCGGCTGTTTTGTGCGATCCACCACTTTTGATCGTCACCTCTCCAGTCGCGTCTTTATCCAAAAAGAATCTTCAAAATTCTTTTGATAACACTGCCGTCAATACTCAAACGGTTGTTTCAAACGTTAAATCGCTTGTCGTGGTTAAGCCTAAGAAACATGTTTTCGTTTCACGCCTTGCACCCGATACTTGAAGATGTAAAATCATTTATTCAATCAAAAATTTCTGTACCGAACATTGTAGTAGAAAAGTTTAAATTTAACTACACGCGAGGTATCTCATCCATCAAAATAAGTATACCTGCAGACAATTTTCAATCTGCAGCGGAGCCTTCTGGCCGCCTGACTTAAATGTAAAAGAGTATTCTCCAAAACCAAAAAATCGAACTGCGGTACCACTTCCTTCAACTTCTCGCGCCTCTTCTTCTTCTAGTGGAGCATGAAAAAACCAGTAGAGATATTCTATCTTTATTTAGCTTATCAAAACGTTAGAGGCCTAAACTCTAAGCTCGCTAAATTGTTTATGAATAGTGTTTCGTTCGATCATCAAATTTTAATATTTACTGAAACCTGGTTAAAACCTGATATAGAAAACTGCTCAATTTTTCCTAATAAGTACACCTCCTTCAGATGTGACCGTTTATCACGAATTGGAGGTGGTGTTCTTATAGCTGTAAAGTCAGATCTTCCTTCCGAACTTGTTTCATTAGACCATGGTTCTTCCTTAGAATTTTTATGTGTTAAAATGACGATGTGTCAAATTTCAATTTACATTACCTGTTCCCTCTTCTGATATATCTGTCTACCTGGACCATCTTTCATCTATCCAATCCGTTACCTCTAAAATATCTGATAGAGATTATCTGCTAGTTTTTGGTCTTTCGTTTTCGTTTTGCGGCCGAGGATTTGATTTTTGGAGCGCGGCTCTGCCACGTGATATCCAAGGCATAAAGATAGTAGCGCACATAGAAGTACAGCACACCCAGGCCGGAGTAAACGGATGTCAGCAGGAGCGGCATGAACGGCAGACGCTCATGAAGATCCAACAGGCGGCTAAGTAGATGTTCGTAGATGGGAATCCCGATGAAGCCCAGCATGTAAAGCCACTCGAGTAAATGGAATGTGGGCTTCGCTTTGTACAGACGCTCCAACTGGCCATACATCATGGCCACGTAGGCGCCGTAGAGCGAATAGCGCGGCAGCAGCAAATCCACCTCGAAGAGTAGCGGAAAGAGCGAGAAGTAACTCGAGATGGACAGAATGAACGCGTACTTGGCATCCCGACGATCCAGCACAGTCAACAGGCACAATGGTATAAGGCACATTAGTATCGCCTTCTCGTGTACATGCCAACCGAACATAAACGAGAAGGCGGCACACAGTACAACAGCACGTAGAAAGAGCAACTTCGCTTTCTCATAGGATGGCGCGAAAAAGAGCTTCAGCAAAATGGGCAGCATAAAAAGAGCTGTTAGGACGAAGGTAACGAGTGGACTGATGGTGGGGAGTACAATGTGTTGCACCTCCTGCACGAGTCCAGAGGTCGTTGAGGGTGCTGCCTCTCCAGAAGTCCGTTTTAGGATGCTGGCAGCCAACTTGTCGACGGTGTTATAAAGTGCCCACAGATTAGGCGCCCAGTAGGCATGTGTGAGTCCTCGTTTGAAGGGAAACAGTCGCGACAATAGCTGCGGCAACTGACGCCAGAAGGGACCGAAGGAAAGCACAAAAGGCGTCAAACCTACAGTCAGCAGCTTTAACATGGCATGTATCGCATTCTGCTTTCCATTCAAGCAGTAGAACTTCAGCAAGTAAACCGCAAAATCGGGTGCCATGTAAAGGAAGATGTGCTTGAAGTTCAGCAGTACGGCGAAGATGAAGGCACTCCAGAGATAGCGCTGTCTGAGCAGCGAACTGATGCTCAACAATAGAAGGCCAAAGAGGAAACCATTGTATTGAAAGTGGATGTGATCCACAAAGATGAGACCCACATTGAACAGCAACAACATGCAGCCGGCAATGTGCTGTTGTGTGGATGCCACTACACCCAGGGCGGATAGGCAACAGCGTGCGCCCAGCACATAGATTAAGTCCATGACGATCACTGATGCGCGTTGAAAGTAAACCGTTTCAGGTGAAGCATAGTTCAGATTCTGAACAATAAGCATTTTAGGATCCGCATAGTGAGCCAACTGCGATAGCAGCCACTCGAAGTAGGCGAAGAAGGGTGGATAGTCTAGTGTCCATTCGCTTGTCACATCCACGTACCACCGACTTAGGGGCAAACTGTGGGTTATAGCCAACCAATTCCGATGCACCTCGAAGTCGGTGGAGTAGTAGGCGGGCAGGAGCAACACTTTAAGTGCCGTTGTTATGCCGACCAGTTTCCAAAAGTATCCACTCATTATGTAGCCGTCGTTTTATCAGTTGATCAGGTGGCCACGCATTGGGGTGGTAGAATGCTTGATTTAATTTTCTCTTCTGACATTTTACTAAACACTATCTCTAGAATGAATCCCTTAGTTCTTAGTGAAGATCCCTTTCATCCTACATTGGACCTGGTTCTAACCCTGCCAACTTCTATGCAAACTTTAACTGTTTCCCCTATAATAACATCACGTTGTTTTCGTAGGACCGATTTTCAAAAATTGAATTGTTTAATTTTGGAACATGATTGGTCATTTCTTTATTCATGTTCTGATCTAAATAAATGCATTTCATTTTTTTATTCCTCTATGAACTCATTTTTTGATCAATGTGTTCCTGTTACTTTTCCCGTAAAGTCAAATAGGCCTCCTTGGTTTTCACGTGAGGTAGTAAGGCTGAAAAATTTGAAATCGCGGTATTTTAAAAAGTTGAAATTAACTCGTAATCCTTCTGATTTTACACGTTATATTGCTGCAAAAACAAACTTTATTGCTCTGAACGCAAGTTGTTACAAAAAGTATTTGCGAAGCTGCCGTTTGCAGTTTGCTCAGGCCCCAAAGCAGTTTTATAACTTTGTTAACTTAAAACGTAAATCAAGTAGATTTCCTCCCTCTCTATCATACGAAAATAAGGAAGCAACTAATGATCAGGCAGCTGCCGATTTGTTTGCAGACTTTTTTCAATCAACTTATTTAACTGAACCTTATAGTTCCCCTTTACATCCATACCCTTATAGTATAGAAGCATAACACTGTCTTCTGTCCTTCTATCGACAAAACCTCTCTACTAATTGATCTTAAATCGATAAAACCCGTTTTTTCTCCTGGCCCTGACGGAATTCCAGCATGCGTACTTAGATTTTGTGCTGATTCGATTTTGAATCCAATTCATAAGCTACCTACCTATTTGGAAAAACTCTTTTTCCATTCCTCTTCACAAAAGTGGTTCTAACCATGATGTGAAGAACTATAGATGTATTTCCAAGTTGTCCGCAATTCCTAAGATTTTTGAAAAAAATTTTACGGCTCAGTTAACTTTTATGTGTAAATCTATAATTTCACCCCATCAACATGGGTTTATAAAGGCAAGATCAACAGCTACTAATCTTTTAGAATTCTCATCTCAGATCAATCTAGGATTTTGGAACAAAATGCAAACTGATGTGGTCTATACTCACTTCAGTAAAGCATTTGACTCCGTAAATCATAATCTCTTAATTCATAAGTTAAATTTGATTGGTTTTCCTCAAAAGCTCCTTCTGTGGATATCTGATTATTTAACTAACAGGTCTCAACGAGTTCTTTTTAAAGAATGTCTTTCTAAGCCGATCTTGTTTACTTCTGGTGTTCCTCAGTGTTGCTATTTAACCTTTTTATTAACGATCTTCCTTCAATACTCTAACATTCTTATGTATGCTGATGATGTGAAACTCTGTTTGACACACAATGATCCAGCAAATAACCTTCTTCAAACAGATCTTGATTTGTTTTTTGAATGGTGCAGCCATAATCTGCTGCATCTGAACTGTTTGAAGTGCAAGGTTATGTCATTTTACAGATGTAACTATTATGTCATCAATTACAATCTTAACTTAAGCTGATTTAGGTATCCTCTTTGATCATAAATTGAAATTTGATCGTCACATTACACAAATTGTCAATAAGGCATTTCGACTACTCGGGTTCATCAAAAGATGGGCCAAAGAATTCGAGGATCCTTACACGACAAAGTTGCTTTTCACTTCTCTTGTTCGTCCAGCTCTTGAATATGGGTCTTGCCTGTGGTCGCCGCACTACCATATTCACCAAGATAGAATTGAGTCTGTTCAAAAGCAGTTTCTACTCTTTGCCTTGGGTTCCGGGTGTAGACTTACCACCATACTCTAGTAGACTCCTTCTAATTAACCTACCTTCTTTAACTAACCGTCGTATTATGTTAGGCGTTATGTTTATTGTAAAGCTAATAAAGTACAATATAGATTTCCCTACTCTGCTTACTCAACTTAATTTCTGTATTCCTTCTAGAGTTACTCGTAATTTTATGCCACTTGGCCTTTTGTAGTACTAACTATAGCTTGCATGATCCTTTCCGAGTTCTCTGTGCTGACTACAACAGATTGTCTAGAGTTTTCAACTCCGAGTCCTCCCTTTACTCTGTTAAACTGTCTATCCTCAATCAATTAACACTACATGATAACAACGAATATTAATCTACCGATCTGATTGGGTTTTACTGGGTTTTCCCCAATCCTTTGCAGCAAATTTTGGATTGAGAATTCTTGTTTTGTTATTCCCATCCTAAATTTAAAAATATATATTTTTAATTAATTTTAAATTCTTGACTTATTGCAAAATTTTAATTTTAAATTCTAAATTATTTTCTTTTTTTTTTTAAATTTCCAATTTTAATTTGATGTAATCTAACCTAATCTGACGTTAAATAAATAAATTAATAAATATAGTATTTATCTATATACATATAAGCTAAAGCAGAAAGTTAAGAAATTATTACTTCTAATGTAAATCGCAATGTAAATCAAATTTGTCGGTTTGCGGGGATGGTATTCGTGTTATTCCAAATTGAAAATAAACTTGATCCGCGTATGGTATACAGGAATCTTCATGCAAAATTTGGTGTCCCTAGCTTTTGTAATAGCTGAAATCACGCGTTCATCCAGACAGACGGACAGACAGACGGAAATGGCTCAATTAACTCCGCTAGTGACCCTACCACGTCTCCTTCTGCCTGTTACATATATTTGCACAAAGTTAGTTTACCCTTTTTTGACCATTTTCAATGGTCGATGGGTATAAGAATTTAATAAAGTTGAATATTATTATTATTAATATTATTTTATTTAAATATCTACTATTACGATTAATTCGCTATAAGTTATTAATTCGCAATGAAAATTGCGCTTTATTTGGATTTAAATTTCGCGTCGTTATAATATGTTCGAACGACACGCACAAATTTAATTGACGAACAGGAGAAGAAGAACGCATAGACAATGCAAATGCGAATAGTCAAGTGTCGTATGCAATAGACTAAGCAAGAAAGCAATAAGTATTTGCAATAATAAGTATAAATTCGTAACACATGCTTCTTCTTGATTTTTTGACACTAGTTAAAAATGCGTATTGTGTCTTCTCGCTCTATCTAATGTCTATATGTATGTACGAGTATGTCAATATGTACACATGGATGTGCATAGATTCAGATCGATCTATCACGTCACCTATTGGTTGTTTACAAATGTATATATTTACATATGTACGTACACAAATTAAGTACTCGTATGTATGAGTTTCAACATACATACATATATGCACATGAATTTTCGCCAATTGACAAGTGCATGGAAAAGAGAAGTCGAGAAACAGCTCTCGCTACCCGCTCAGATCGTTCGTCGCTTTCTTTTCTGCACAAGAAAAATTGTGACGTCATCGACCATTTGACGCTTGCTGCCGCGATCGACATGTGAACTGTTGTTGTTGATTTTCATTGAAAACAAATTTTAGCGTGTGCCAAAATTCGTTAAATTTGTTTCTTCTAAGAATGCATATTGTCTTCTAGCTCTGTCTAATGTCCCCACGCATGTGTAAATGCTTAATATCATATGTATGTATATTTATATAAATATATGTATATATGTGTACATTTACTTATGTAATAAACTGAGGGATAAAAAATGACAAAAATAATCAAATTAAATATTTCAAAATATATAATAAAATAAACATATGTAAACACAAAATTTGAACCTGCTCACCCGGGGAATCGAACCCCCAATCCATAGCCGCAGGAGTTTATCTGTGGATAAGTGAGCTATGTCCCGGACACGTGTCGACCGTATTCGGGGTTCGCTTGCTACCGCGATCGAAATGTGAAATGTTTTTGTTGGTTTTCATTATATAAAATTTAAACGGTCAATTTGTTAAAATTTATTTAAAAATAATAATTATTTATATTAGGTTATATCGGGAAAAATTATTTTTAATTGAAATTTAATTTAACACGAAAAGTAGCGGATTTGTTGTGTACATACATTACACGGCTGCTATTTTCGTTTCAGTTTATTAGAATAAAAGAAATAAATAATAAGATTAATAAACAAATAAAATGGAAAGAATGCAAAAACACTTGAGGAATCGAACTCGCGCCACAACAGAAATACAAGGCTATAACAAAATTACGTCGGCTACTCTAACCACTCGGATTTTGCCTCTTCTGTTGCGTCAAGGTTGCATGGTAAACCGATAGCAAATACAAAGTATTTCTTGCTACCTTCCAACAACCACATCTACATACCTTTTAAATTTTTAAGGATTCCTTCTGAAACTACAAGTGAAGATGAACTTCACCAAACATACACCAAGAAAAGAATTGGGGCTAGAATACTAAAATGTACAAGGAGGCAAATAACTTAACAGGACTGCTGCAATATAAATGTTTGGCGAGGTCTGAGATGTTAATCGACACTCGCGGTCTCTACCCACCCTACCATAATCTTCATAAAAATTATGTATCCGAAGATACCCAAAAGAAACGGACGACCACTAGTTTATGTTGCCATGTCTATCCAGGAAGAACCAAATTAATTTAGCACATCATCTGTGTGATACTGAAATTCATAATGTATTCCTATTCAAAAGGAGCTGGTATTCCACAATCATACTATTTTCTTATATCCATAAGTAATAACGTTCACTTTTTGAACTTAATATTTTTCTTAACAAATATGTTGTCTTTGGTTCTAATAATTTCATAGTTTTTATCTTTCAATTTAGTTATTGGTCTGACCATACATTATTTTTGTTTTAATTTGATCTTGTAAGTTTGTTTGTTTTGTTGCTGATTAAATGTTTTATAAATGTTGTTACGCAGATTATGTAACTTGTGCTTTTAAATTTTGTTGCTCAAGGAGGCTAACAACTTGGTTATATATTTTATTATCGATATCGTTTTAATTTGACTTAAATCTAATCATTATTCATTTTTTCTTTGATTGTATTTTTTTTTGTTTTGTTTCCTTTTTATAAATTTGTGTTTAATTGTTGCTAACCATTTATATTTAATTTTTATACGAAAATGTTTTTCTACCTAGGTAATTCAATATTCAATAAACATTAGCAGAAGTTTTATACTCATTTAGATTTGTAACTAGCTGTTTGTAATTGTTGTAATCATTTCTTTTACTATATTTTCTTAATGACTCTTCCATGAAAGATGTATTTCTATTCTATGCCATTTTTTTGAGACAATATGTATTTTTGTTGAGTGGTTTTAAAGTATTTTTTTTTTTTTTTAAGTTTTTAAAGTGTTGGAATATGTGTAAAGGACTTAGGCATTTTTAATTGACATGTGATTGCTATTTGTTTTTGTATAGTTTGGTTTGCTTTCTTTGTTGTATGTTGTTCTGTTTTTTTTTTTTTGTTTTTTTTTTTTTTTTTGTAATTTGTTTGCTTGAGCAGTTGCTCAGTGGTTAAGAGAATTTAACGAACATCACAAATATTCTAGCCTAGGGACAAGCACGATGTTTGGGAGTACTCACAAATGTGTTTCCAGCGTTGAAAGGCCTTCCAGCGTGGTGATGATGATGCAGATTAGATGGTATTAACAAAAGCTAAATATATATGTCATTTCAAAGTGGCAAGGTGGCCGTTGAAGTTAGCGCAGCGGCTGCGCACGTTGACGCAGATTATTCCAGCCAAATTGTTGTAGCGAAGATCAATTCAGACCACATGCAGGACTGACAATTCCAACGGCGCAGTGCAGCTCAAAGCAGCAAAAACAATAAGGCAAGGCGGTGACTAGGTTATGCCACGCCGGCAAGAGGTTATGTCACGGTCATGACACGCCTGGTCAGAGGTTATGTAACCCCGGCCAGAGGTTATGTCACACCGGCAGAATCCTACAGGATCGCCCTGAGCGCTGTGTCGGCCAGCTAAGTGGCTGCACGGCAATGACAGAGCCCAGGGATCGCTGTTTCTAGCCGTATACGGTGTGACGGCAGAGTTTGCCAATAAGGCAGTGATGCCGTATATCGGCTTTGGGTGCCAAATGCACACCCTGTCAACGAGAAATAAATGGACTTTAGTATAGAACCTACGGGAGGTTACTAACGTACCTTTAAAAAAAATATAACTCGGGCTTCTGGAAAAATTACCTTTGACCAGAGCAAAGGTTAATCTTTTCCGGAGTTCACGGATCTGCCTCCAGCAGAATTTTTGGGCCAATTTGGAGTGCCTTTCTGGGAATCCTCCAATGCACGATGACACTCGTGTGCACCCTCGCACTTGCACTTTGAATATTTTCTTAGTTTTCCTTTTTTTTTTTTCCCAACTGATGCAGTTGTGTCAATCAGTTTACATGACGACCATCCGTGCGACTTTAATAATACTAAAAAGGTCGATTACCGACGAGTGTGGATCTTAAATAGCACCAAATTCCAAGAACAGATGGCTTTTTCTTGGAAGTATTCGGAGTAGGTGAAGTTGGCTGTGATAGGAACTCCAGCTGATAGATCAAAAAGCTTTAAGTGCTTTCAAATGTGCCTCGAAGTAGGCACTTATCATACAGGTGAATGCAATATTGATAATTGCACTGCTTGCAAGTGAACTGCATAACTGGCTTTAGCACACAATTTGCACTGCTTGCAAGGTGAACTACGTAACTAGCTTAAGCAGACAATTTGCACTGCTTTGGCTACAAAAAGCCGAAGGTATTTTCGTTATTGATTTCAAAAAAAACAATAATGGGACGCAATGATCAGCGCGGGCCATTACACCACCCGATAATATTTCTTCTTTTGATGTAATATTAGCGGGAATTAGCTGCGTATATCCTTAGCATGAAATGTACCAATTTCTTTCCCTTGTAAACTCTCCAGCTTATAATAACAATTTCCTAGCTTTGTTCGAATGCGACACTTTACAAATTGAGGACCTAGTTTGGCATTAAAATTTTGCGAAAATTTGCTTTGGGCAAAGCTACGACAATAAACTTCCTGTCCTTCCTTGAAATTGACCGGCTTCGCTCGCAAATTATACTGAGCTACGTTGCGGTCATAAGCGCGACGGATATTAGCTTGTATGTCTTTTCGTAACAGTGCTAAATTATCTGATCTGGATATGGGTACGATTGGCTCCTCAAGCAACGACAACTCTTTTAGCAGTTTGTAGTCGGATCCGTGAGTAATCATATCCAGGCCAAACAGGGCCCAATAAGGTGAACATCCTAGCGATTGATGTAGTGACGATCTCAGAGAGCATGAAATGCTAGTGAGGTACATATCCCATTCGCGTTGATCATGTTTTAAATATGATCGAACAGCAGCCAATAATGATCGATTAACTCGCTCTGCCGCATTACTCTGCGGTGAGTAAAGGGCGGTATAAACATGTTTAATGCCGAGTTCTGTCAAGAAGGCATTGAAATCGGAAGACTTAAATTGGCTGCCATTATCAAAAACCATAATTTCGGGAACTCCAAAACAATGAAATATATTATTCAGCAGATACTCTTTTATGGCAAATGAAGTACATTTTTTTAGAGGCTGCAACCAGTGAAACTTGCTAAAATGGTCTAGCACAATCAGTAAGCACACATGACCTTGTTTACTCCTAGGATATGGTCCTAGAAGATCAATATATAGTCTTTGAAAAGGTCGACAAGAAGGTACATGCGCTCCCATAGGTGGACGTAGACTATAGTTCGGTGCTTTGTTCTGCTTACACACCTCACACGAACGAATATAATCTCGAGCATCTTTGGATAGACGTGGCCAGAAAAGATGACGACGCAATTTTTCTATTGTCTTTTGCATCCCAGAATGAGCGGAAGTAAGACTATCATGGGGACCCATATTTTCCAGGAAAGTTTTTCCTGTGCCTCGTCTCCCTCAGCATGTTCTGTGCGGATATATAAAAAGTTATCCACCAACTTCATATCTGGAAACTTAGACTGGTTTGCATTATATTTGGTCTTTAAAGCAACATATGACTCTTCAGAAAACGCCTCTGATTGCAGATCAATCACAGGACTCATGTCTAACTCAGCAATCTCGGCATCATGAAGTCTGAACAAAGCGTCTGGGACCACATGATCTTTTCCTTTTCTATGCGAAAACGTAAACTTAAACTGTTGTAACCGAAAGATCCATCGTGCAAGTCTACCGGCAACGTTTTGCTGTCGCATCAGCCAGAGAAGGCTAGAATGATCGGTGACAACCTCAAATTCTTGCAATTCCAGATGACACCGAAATTTCTCAATAGCCAAAATGACAGCTAAACACTCTCGTTCCGTAACGCTGTAATTTCGCTGAGCTCTGCTTAACTTTTTTGACATATACGCAATCGGCATTTCTGATTGGTCGTCTGCCAGCTGCACTAAAACTGCACCTATCCCGAAGTCGCTAGCATCGCAATGTAAGTAGAACTTTTTGCTGAAATCGGGATTTGTGAGAATCGGAGCAGATGTTGAAACTTGTTTCAGTTTGTCCATTGGTTTTTGGGGCTTCCTGCGTCCAGGTAAATTTGCGTTTCTTGGTTAACAAATCCGTAATTGGACAAGTTAGATCTGAGAAGTGAGGAATGAACCGACGGTACCATCCACAAACGCCTAAAAATCCACGAATCTGCTTTAAGTTCTTTGGCGGAGGCCAATTTTTAATACAAGAAACTTTAGCAGGGTCAGTGCAAATGCCACCGCTACCAATGACATAGCCTAAATATGTAATGCTAGTCACACAGAATGAACTTTAAGCTAAATTGAGGGTCAAATTAGCTTTTCGAAATTGTTCTGCAAGTTTTACTAAAATTGCAAGATGAGTTGCAAAATCTTCGGACACAACACACAGATCATCCAAATAACCGAAGACACAATAGCGAAGCTCAGAGGGTATGATCTGATCCATTAATCGACACATAGTGCACAAAGATTGTCTGCTCTTGCCGATGAGGCATGAGGAGGGGTATTAATGACTGGCATTTTGTAAAATATTTATTCATATAAATAATTCCTGGATAAGACGTATTGGCAAAAAAAAAAAAAAAATAGTCGGTATTATTTATAAAGCTTGCAGTCCTTGTAAGAAAAGTTTTAACTGTCCGGTCTACTGAAATTAAACTTAAAATTATGTTAATTACGTAGATTCTTAGTATTCGTTTTAGTGCCCTGTTCGGCATGCAAGGCCATACAGCACTTAACCGAGTTCCTGAACGAGTTAGCTAAATTGAATACTCACAAACTATTCGTAATTTAAGTCATTTTATTTATGATTTTGAAATCATCCCTTTCAAATGTAATAATTAGAAAATAGTACCTTTCAGCAGAACAATCGAGTACTGGCATCTACGCTGAGCCGAATGCGCAGTATTCTACAAAACTATTTTACTAAAATCTACCATCATCACCTTCTTACTCCTGAATAAGGTTATTCTCAAAACGAAGAAAAACGAGCAGTTGTTTTGTGAACGGAGAATACAATTTCTATATTAAATATAAACCTTGATATTCTCTTTTATTCTGACTTTAATCGTCTATTCAAGTTCTCGTCTGTTATCTGATACAGAATAAATCAGGCCTGATATAGATAATTTATATATTACTGTCATATCCTGCGGTAATCAGACCTTGTCAATCTTGATTACTTCAACAGGTATCACTCGAAAAGTGCTATGAAAATATTCACAAAACTTGGGGTGCTTCCTATGTTTCTTCATTTGTTTGCCCTCCTGAAACTAACATTTCCTTTATATATTCTCATTAGAGAGAAGGCATTTAGTTACTTTGTGTTCTGTGTACACAAGTTTTAAAATTTCTTGTGACAGTCGAACAGGAACCCTGCCTACAACAATCTGCCTACAGCAGCAATCTCTCATAAACTCGACGTTAGTCTCAAGAAGGACTTCCATAAAACAATGGACAAAATGAAGTTTGGGATTAGTTTTTGTTATTCCTTATTTTTGCAATAAGCTGCCCCACACGTTGGGCGCCAAAAAGTATATGTAACGTTCGATGTGCCTCGTGAGAAGTCTGGGTCGTTATGCTCAGTGCAATTGTGGCCAAGAAGACTGCAAATACACTGGCGACTTACACGCATACATTCGGATTGCGGATGGAAGCGGACGGAATCCTACTGGTGCCTAAGCTCTTGGGCTTTGAAGATGAACTTCACCAAACATACACCAAGAAAAGAATTGGGGCTAGAATACTAAAATGTACAAGGAGGCAAATAACTTAACAGGACTGCTGCAATATAAATGTTTGGCGAGGTCTGAGATGTTAATCGACACTCGCGGTCTCTACCCACCCTACCATAATCTTCATAAAAATTATGTATCCGAAGATACCCAAAAGAAACGGACGACTACTAGTTTATGTTGCCATGTCTATCCAGGAAGAACCAAATTAATTTAGCACATCATCTTTGTGATACTGAAATTCATAATGTATTCCTATTCAAAAGGAGCTGGTATTCCACAATCATACTATTTTCTTATATCCATAAGTAATAACGTTCACTTTTTGAACTTGATATTTTTCTTAACAAATATGTTGTTTTTGGTTCTAATAATTTCATAGTTTTTATCTTTCAATTTAGTTATTGGTCTGACCATACATTATTTTTGTTTTAATTTGATCTTGTAAGTTTGTTTGTTTTGTTGCTGATTAAATGTTTTATAAATGTTGTTACGCAGATTATGTAACTTGTGCTTTTAAATTTTGTTGCTCAAGGAGGCTAACAACTTGGTTATATATTTCATTATTTTAATTTGACTTAAATCTAATCATTATTCATTTTTTCTTTGATTGTATTTTTTTTTTGTTTTTTTTTCTTTTTTTAAATTTGTGTTTAATTGTTGCTAACCATTTATATTTAATTTTTATACGAAAATGTTTTTCTACCTAGGTAATTCAATATTCAATAAACACTAGCAGAAGTTTTATACTCATTTAGATTTGTAACTAGCTGTTTGTAATTGTTTTAAAAATTTCTTTTACTATATTTTCTTAATGACTCTTCCATGAAAGATGTATTTCTATTCTATGCCATTTTTTTGAGACAATATGTATTTTTGTTGAGTGGTTTTAAAGTATTTTTTTTTTTTTTTTAAGTTTTTAAAGTGTTGGAATATGTGTAAAGGACTTAGGCATTTTTAATTGACATGTGATTGCTATTTGTTTTTGTAAAGTTTGGTTTGCTTTCTTTGTTGTATGTTGTTCAGTTTTTTTTTGTTGTTTTTTTTTTTTTGTAATTTGTTTGCTTGAGCAGTTGCTCAGTGGTTAAGAGAATTTAACGAACATCACAAATATTCTAGCCTAGGGACAAGCACGATGTTTGGGAGTACTCACAAATGTGTTTCCAGCGTTGAAAGGCCTTCCAGCGTGGTGATGATGATGCAGATCAGATGGTATTAACAAAAGCTAAATATATATGTCATTTCTTAAATTCTCTTATACAATGTTTTTTTTTCTTTCAATCTTTTAGCAAAGATTTATACGGTTCTTTTTTTTTTTTTTTTTTTTTTTTTTTTAGCTATTTGGAACTATAGATAATTCTTGCCCTATCGCACACTCAGCAATTTTAGGCTACATAACGCTCTGTTTGCAATTCTTTTTTTTTGTTAAATTAATTTATACAAATCAAAAATGTGTCTGTTGCTTCACTAATAGGCAACAAAAAAAACACAAGCTAGCTCCTCGATCTGTTCGGCTCCTAGCTCAAAGTGGCAAGGTGGCCGTTGAAGACAGCGCAGCGGCTGCGCACGTTGACGCAGATTATTCCAGCCAAATTGTTGTAGCGAAGATCAATTCAGACCACATGCAGGACTGACAATTCCAACGGCGCAGTGCAGCTCAAAGCAGCAAAAACAATAAGGCAAGGCGGTGACTAGGTTATGCCACGCCGGCAAGAGGTTATGTCACGGTCATGACACGCCTGGTCAGAGGTTATGTAACCCCGGCCAGAGGTTATGTCACACCGGCAGAATCCTACAGGATCGCCCTGAGCGCTGTGTCGGCCAGCTAAGTGGCTGCACGGCAATGACAGAGCCCAGGGATCGCTGTTTCTAGCCGTATACGGTGTGACGGCAGAGTTTGCCAATAAGGCAGTGATGCCGTATATCGGCTTTGGGTGCCAAATGCACACCCTGTCAACGAGAAATAAATGGACTTTAGTATAGAACCTACGGGAGGTTACTAACGTACCTTTAAAAAAAATATAACTCGGGCTTCTGGAAAAATTACCTTTGACCAGAGCAAAGGTTAATCTTTTCCGGAGTTCACGGATCTGCCTCCAGCAGAATTTTTGGGCCAATTTGGAGTGCCTTTCTGGGAATCCTCCAATGCACGATGACACTCGTGTGCACCCTCGCACTTGCACTTTGAATATTTTCTTCGTTTTTCTTTTTTTTTTTTCCCAACTGATGCAGTTGTGTCAATCAGTTTACATGACGACCATCCGTGCGACTTTAATAATACTAAAAAGGTCGATTACCGACGAGTGTGGATCTTAAATAGCACCAAATTCCAAGAACAGATGGCTTTTTCTTGGAAGTATTCGGAGTAGGTGAAGTTGGCTGTGATAGGAACTTCAGCTGATAGATCAAAAAGCTTTAAGTGCTTTCAAATGTGCCTCGAAGTAGGCACTTATCATACAGGTGAATGCAATATTGATAATTGCACTGCTTGCAAGTGAACTGCATAACTGGCTTTAGCACACAATTTGCACTGCTTGCAAGGTGAACTACGTAACTAGCTTAAGCAGACAATTTGCACTGCTTTACCTTTGGCTACAAAAAGCCAAAGGTATTTTCGTTATTGATTTCAAAAAAAACAATAATGGGACGCAATGATCAGCGCGGGCCATTACACCACCCGATAATATTTCTTCTTTTGATGTAATATTAGCGGGAATTAGCTGCGTATATCCTTAGCATGAAATGTACCAATTTCTTTCCCTTGTAAACTCTCCAGCTTATAATAACAATTTCCTAGCTTTGTTCGAATGCGACACTTTACAAATTGAGGACCTAGTTTGGCATTAAAATTTTGCGAAAATTTGCTTTGGGCAAAGCTACGACAATAAACTTCCTGTCCTTCCTTGAAATTGACCGGCTTCGCTCGCAAATTATACTGAGCTACGTTGCGGTCATAAGCGCGACGGATATTAGCTTGTATGTCTTTTCGTAACAGTGCTAAATTATCTGATCTGGATATGGGTACGATTGGCTCCTCAAGCAACGACAACTCTTTTAGCAGCTTGTAGTCGGATCCGTGAGTAATCATATCCAGGCCAAACAGGGCCCGATAAGGTGAACATCCTAGCGATTGATGTAGTGACGATCTCAGAGAGCATGAAATGCTAGTAAGGTACATATCCCATTCGCGTTGATCATGTTTTAAATATGATCGAACAGCAGCCAATAATGATCGATTAACTCGCTCTGCCGCATTACTCTGCGGTGAGTAAAGGGCGGTATAAACATGTTTAATGCCGAGTTCTGTCAAGAAGGCATTGAAATCGGCAGACTTAAATTGGCTGCCATTATCACTAACGATAATTTCGGGAACTCCAAAGCAATGAAATATATTATTCAGCAGATACTCTTTTATGGCAAATGAAGTACATTTTTTTAGAGGCTGCAACCAGTGACACTTGCTAAAATGGTCTACCACAATCAGTAAGCACACATGACCTTGTTTACTCCTAGGATATGGTCCTAGAAGATCAATATATAGTCTTTGAAAAGGTCGACAAGAAGGTACATGCGCTCCCATAGGTGGACGTAGACTATAGTTCGGTGCTTTGTTCTGCTTACACACCTCACACGAACGAATATAATCTCGAGCATCTTTGGATAGACGTGGCCAGAAAAGATGACGACGCAATTTTTCTATTGTCTTTTGCATCCCAGAATGAGCGGAAGTAAGACTATCATGGGGACCCATATTTTCCAGGAAAGTTTTTCCTGTGCCTCGTCTCCCTCAGCATGTTCTGTGCGGATATATAAAAAGTTATCCACCAACTTCATATCTGGAAACTTAGACTGGTTTGCATTATATTTGGTCTTTAAAGCAACATATGACTCTTCAGAAAACGCCTCTGATTGCAGATCAATCACAGGACTCATGTCTAACTCAGCAATCTCGGCATCATGAAGTCTGAACAAAGCGTCTGGGACCACATGATCTTTTCCTTTTCTATGCGAAAACGTAAACTTAAACTGTTGTAACCGAAAGATCCATCGTGCAAGTCTACCGGCAACGTTTTGCTGTCGCATCAGCCAGAGAAGGCTAGAATGATCGGTGACAACCTCAAATTCTTGCAATTCCAGATGACACCGAAATTTCTCAATAGCCAAAATGACAGCTAAACACTCTCGTTCCGTAACGCTGTAATTTCGCTGAGCTCTGCTTAACTTTTTTGACATATACGCAATCGGCATTTCTGATTGGTCGTCTGCCAGCTGCACTAAAACTGCACCTATCCCAATATTTTTTTTCTTAAATTAATTTATACAAATCAAAAATGTGTCTGTTGCTTCACTAATAGGCAACAAAAAAAACACAAGCTAGCTCCTCGATCTGTTCGGCTCCTAGCTCAAAGTGGCAAGGTGGCCGTTGAAGACAGCGCAGCGGCTGCGCACATGGAACCCTAGCTTTGGCTGAGGTACGTGCCGTCCTTGCTCCTACTGTCGGAAGTGCGGCTATACTCTCCACGTGAGGGCGGCTGGAAGCAGGCCCCTAGCACGGTCATGTCTCTGCTAGGGGTGCTGACTAATTGTAGTCGGGCGAAGATTCTATAAATCACTCCAATCCAAGGCGGAACAGCATACGCCAAGGGATGCATGGCCGGGGGGTAGCCCGGTCGTTAGTATGCGGACTCTGGATACCTGTCGCCCTCCAGTTTCATCTAGACTTCCCACGGCACGCGGGCTATACCGTGGGCGACCTTCCCTAGATAAGTCTGATGCGACTTCGACAGCATCAACCCAGGGCGAGGCCTTAACGGCCGACCCCAACAACACCACTGCAGCCAGTGGGCTTCTGGCTTCCACCCCCAATACCACGGGTCTTGGCCCTGGTACTTTAGGGGACCCGGACAGGCCACGGACTCCCTTGGATGATGAATTCGCCAGTGCTGATTTCTCGTCCAATAGCTGCTCAGGCCGGCAGCAGCTCGTCGAGGTGATGTCCTCTGACGCTGAAGCTGACGCTGACCTGATCAGCCTCGTTGACGACGCTTCCGTGGCCTCGCAGAGGTCAGGTCTCACGGAAGCAGGCTCTCAGATACAGAGGCTGCGACTGGACTCTGAGAACGCCTTTGTGAAAATGAAGACCCGTGAGAAGAGGCTTTTCAAAGCCGCACTCGCAAAGGGTTCGAGCAGAGCAGAAGCTCTGGCTATCGCCACCGCGCCCCCCGTGGAAACCAAGGTCAAACGGACGCGCGCTGACGATACCGTCCTCGAACCTCAAGGGTCTTCAAAGAAGCCCAAAAAGACTTATGTGGAGTCCACAAAGCCACCTCTCAGCCAGGTGTCGAGCAGCGTGAAACTGGGCTTCACTTCGGCTGACTCAAAAAACCCGCTTTCACCGGAGCAAGTGGCCACGGTGAAAGCTAGCATTGCCAAGGCTCTGCTCTGCACATCGGGTGCCAGTCCGGGTTTCGAGGGTTGCATACCTCGAAATGAGTGGCTGCTCCTGGTGTGCGAGGATAGCCGCACTGCCGACTGGGTCAGGGGAGCCGTTGGACACATCAGGTCCATCAGCTCCCTTGACATTAAACTACTGGAGGAGTCTGAGTTCCCCAAAGCTCACCTCATTAGAGGATACTTCACCAGTAGTTCTGGACTCACACCCGCCGATATTTTGCGATACCTTGGTATCCAAAACGAGGAGTTGTTCTCGACAAAACTGTGGCGTGTGGTCCAGTATACCCTTAGCGGTACTACGACTCACCTCGCGATGTTGGTCGACGAGGAGTCGTATAAGGCTCTGACGGAGTGCAACGGGAAGGTGAAATTCGTCTTTGGACGAGTCAAACTTCTCCTGAAGAACTCCGTCCCCAGAGCCTCTCCCTCCCCTGGCCAACCCAGATCTCTCCAGTCACGTTGACGCCACCTGGTCACCTGACTCACGTGGAACCAGTTTATCTGGTACCATCTTCGATCCTGAAAAGGTCAAATGGGCTGTAGATTCCTTCGCTCCCTTCAAAGCCCCAGGGAGTGATCAAATCTTTCCAGCCCTTCTCCAAAACAGTCTGGATCATATCCTCGATCCACTGGTCGGCCTTCTTAGAGCCAGTCTCACGTGGGGACACATACCCAACTCTTGGAGGAGAGTCAATGTGGTATTCATCCCCAAACAGGGGAATCGTCCTCTTGACCAGCCTAAGTCCTACCGGCCGATCAGCCTTACCTCCTTTCTGCTCAAGACTGCGGAAAGGCTCCTAGACTTGCACATTCGGTGCTCTCTGCAGGCAAATAACCCTCTGCACCCCACGCAGTTCGCGTATATAGCCGGTAGATCGACAGAGGTCGCTCTCCACAAATTAGTGAGTAAGATCGAAAAGGCCTTCGTATCAAAGAACATTGCTCTGTGCTCTTTTCTTGAAATAGAGGGTGTTTTCGATAATACCGGCTACGGGTCTATCTCTACTGCGCTTGAGCGCATGAACATTGCCCGTCCCATAATCCGGTGGATTGACACCATGCTCAAACACCGGACTATCTCCTCTACCCTGGACACGACGACCGCCCATATTAGTGCGGTAAAAGGGTGTCCCCAGGGAGGGGTTCTATCCCCTTTGCTCTGGTCCCTAGTAGTTGACGAACTACTAATCATACTCGCAGAACAGGGCGTGGAAGCGATTGGCTATGCCGACGACCTGGCTCTCGTAGTGAACGGGAACTATGCCAACACCGTGACAGAGCTGATGCAATCAGCTCTGAACACGGTCAGTAGATGGTGCGATGATGTAGGTCTTAGCATCAATCCTCAGAAGGCAATCATTGTTCCCTTCACTAAGCGTTACTCTATTGACATTGGTCAATTACATATTGGCGGCTCTCCTGTGGAACTTTCCATCGAAGTCAAATATCTAGGGGTAACCCTTGATAAGCGACTAAACTGGAACTCCCACCTGCATAACACTCTATCAAATTCCACTCATGCCATGTGGGCATGTAGAAGGCTTTTCGGTAGAATATGGGGTCTCAAATCCTGCACCATTAGGTGGCTTTTTGAGATGATGGTAAGACCGATCGTAACCTACGCTGCTATTGTGTGGTGGCCCAAGGTTACGCAGGTCACTGCCATCAATAAATGCACGAAATTGCATAGGCTGCTTTGCCTCTCCTTGACGGGTGCACTCCGCACCTGTCCCACTGCAGCAATGGAATCGATTTTGAATCTGACTCCGCTGCATATCCGTATAAAAGAAGTTGCTGCTATGAGCCTTCTTAGAATCAAGCTCCAATCTGGGCTTCTAGCTACCGAATCTGGGCATGCTAGCCTACTCAAAGACATTCCTGGCTTAGAGATCTGCACTAGATCAGATTCTATGACCAAGGAACTCTTCTTTGGTGCAAAATTTAGAACCCTCATCCCGTACCGCAGGGTTTGGGATGCTGGCAACCCCATCAGAGACCCAAATGGTATACATTGGTACACCGACGGGTCAAAGACTGAACAGGGGGTTGGAGCTGGGATACATGGTCCCAACTCCAGGACCTCGATTGCTATGGGCAACTGGCCCACAGTTTTCCAATCAGAGGTTCACGCCATTGAGTTCTGCTGCCGTCTTATCCTTGAGAAGGGGACTAGAGGAACGAAAATATACATCTTCTCGGACAGCCAAGCGGCCATACTAGCCCTCTCCTCAAAAAGAGTAGGCTCGCGTATGGTGGCTGACTGCTGGAATTGTCTCCAGAGGCTGTCAATTAGGAATAAAGTCACCCTAATTTGGGTACCTGGGCACTCTGGCTTCCAGGGCAATGAGCTGGCGGACGAACTTGCGAGGGCTGGTTCATCAGCCACCTTGCTCGGCCCCGAACCCTTCTGTGGCGTGGGGTGGTCTACTATCTCCTCCCTTGTGAAAACCTGGGCTGGAAGATTGACTGAACGCTACTGGTTCTTCCAACCAGGGATGCGGCAGGCTAAAGAGCTTACCAATCCCAAAGTTGATCTATCTCCTTGTTGGCTACCTAAGTGGCCACCACTTGGTGAACTACCACCTCAAAAAAATGCGTTTGTCCTCGGATGCAGAGTGCAGGCTCTGCAAAGAGGACGACGAAACTACTAAACACATTTTATGTGACTGTCCGGCCTTGGTATGGACAAGGAGGAAACATCTGCACGTGGAAATCCCAACTCCAGAGCAGATTGTCCGTTCCTCGACGAAAGATCTGTTATGCTTCATTAGGGAAGCAGAACAGCTTTTGTCATGACAGGGAGTGCATTCTGGGTACAAAAGATCATATTGGTCGCAGTGCCTCGCGCTTTCTCCGCTGGGAGACTCCCTCTTCTATAATAATAATAATAATAATATATTATCTTTGTGAATAATACGATCTTTTTATTAATTATTACTTTATTTTTTAAATCTTCGTTTACTATTTGCTTTTTATATCTTGGTTGGAGTTTATTGCGCTCGCCATGTTTTTTCTCGTAAATGACATCTCCTACCTTATAAGTTTTAGGTGTACTCCACCATTGTGTTTTAAATTTGTGATTTAGCAGTGTACAGTGTCTTTGCTAACAAGTGAGATTCACGGGAGTCTGGCATAACTACTAAAATTGTGTTTAAAGTAGATTTTATTCTTATTTAACTGACGCGTCTCAAGCGTGTCGCTATTTTTGTTTTTGTTCCTATTTTGCACTCCCTCGCTCATTCGCGCTTGCATCGGTCTCTGAGAGGGCTGCGCTGTACTAAGAGTTATAGTTGTGTTGTTGCTCTTTCTTGATTTCGTGTCTCGCGCTCTCGCTCTCACGCTTTATTACGCTCTCTGGTATACTAGTAGTGGTAACCATCTGTGTAACTTTAGATTACTTTTGCTTTCTTGCTCTTTTTTAACTTTTTCCTTTTGGAACTAATATTTCGTATTTCGCTTTAACATTTTTGTTTGTTTTTTTGGTGTTCCCTACCATATTTCTTGTAGGCATATTAGTCCGCAATAAAAATGCTGGTGTGCTCTGCAACCTCTTGCAAATGCAAGGACTTTGTTTCTTGCTGGTTGTGTGATAAATTCTATCACAAAAAATGCATCGGCTTAACAGCACGAATCAAAGACACCCTCAACAGCAATGATTCTGGCCTGAAATGGTCATGCAAAGTTTGTCGGGTGAAAGAACTAACTTTGAGTAAAATGCTTAGGGAGACCAAATTGAAATTTGAAAAACTGAGTGCAGCATTTTCAAATCTCCAATCTGAATTTTCAGATATGGAAACTAATTTTACTAGTTTCGAATGTTCCGATGAGCCTTCCGCACTTCCACCGGCAACTCCTTCAGGTATAACATCTCCAGTTATTGCCTACTTAACCCCCTCTACGTCTACGTCTCCTAACATTTCTCCACCCGCCCCGGCTGTTTTGTGCGATCCACCACTTTTGACTGCCGTCAATACTCAAACGGTTGTTTCAAACGTTAAATCGCTTGTCGCGGTTAAGCCCAAGAAACATGTTTTCGTTTCACGCCTTGCACCCGATACTTCGATTGAATATGTAAAATCATTTATTCAATCAAAAATTTCTGTACCGAGTATTGTAGTAGAAAAGTTTAAATTTAACTACACGCGAGATATCTCATCCTTCAAAATAAGTATACCTGCAGACAATTTTCAATCTGTTTGCAGCGGAGCCTTCTGGCCGCCTGACTTATATATAAAAGAGTATTCTCCAAAACCAAAAAAACGAACTACGGTACCGCTTCCTTCAACTTCTCGCGCCTCTTCTTCTTCTAGTGGAGCATCAAAAAACCAATTCATAATTGAAAAACCGATTGATAGTAACTCATATCAAACAATTGGCAAAACCGCCAACTTATGGATTGGCCTTTTAAAAACGCCGGTTGCCGTTTTTACCTCGGCCACTCGAACCTTGCATTCCGCTCCTTTTATGGTTGCGTTGACCCTGCCGGTAATCCAATGCTGGGGTGGAGTGTTGTCGTCGTGCACGATGACCAATGCGACGACCTCGAGATTGGCCGCCTCGACCTGCCACTTGGCCTTGCCTTGCAGCTCCAGGATGTAGTCCCTGGACCACGCTTGCCAGAACCGAGGATTGCCTCGACCTGTGCCAAGTGTGTGCGGGTCTCTGCCTCTGTGAGGGAGGCGTCTCCTATTTGCCGCAGCAGCAGACCCTTCGCCGACTTCACCGCTGCTTCCCAAAGTCCGCCGAAGTGGTGGGCGCGGGGGGGTATGAACTGCCAGTCCATCCCGGTTTCCGCTGCGAACGGCTGCAGTTGAGACCTCTACTCCTCGAATGCCTTCAGAAGGTCCTGGAGTTGGTTCCTGGCTCCTAGAAAATTCATCGCGTTGTCGGAATATATCCTCCGCGGAACGCCACGTCTTGCGATGAAACTTCTAAGGGCAATAATAAAACAATTAGTGGATAAATCAGGAACCAACTCTATGTGAACAGCCTTCGAAGCAAATATACGAATATTGCTATATACATTTTAATAGGTGGCCGACCACGAATTCGTAATGAAATGTTTATCGGTCCACAAAAATCAACTCCACAGATATAAAAGAGACGCACTGCGGAAAATCTGTCACCGATAATTTGGCCTAATAATTTTGGCTTATATCGAAAACAATGAATGCATCTCCGAACTATTTGAGTGCATTCTCTTCGAGCATTTACGATCCAAATCTCTTGTCGAAGCAGACTGAGCATTGTTTTTGGACCGGCATGATAATTTGTAAAATGTATTTCAACGAAATGATTTTTGTTTGGCAATAAAATCGGAAATTTAGTGTTATGTGACAATGGAGCATTTAAAAGTCTGCCACCTACTCTGATTAAAGAAAAGCGTCTTTTACTTTTAGAGAATTTTTGGACGAAGGGAGTTAATGCCTGTAAACCAGGCTGAAGGGGTTTGGCTTTCTTAATCTTGTCATATTCATTTACACACTCGTTTTTTTGAATAATTTCAAATAATTTTAACGATGCGAAATGCAGCTCATCGGAACTTAATTATTTCGATCGTTTCTGTGTTTTACACAAATTTAGAAATTTATACTTATGAGCGAGAATAAGAGTTAGCTTTGTATACGACCCAATGTGACTAATCCATTTTACCAAAAAGTTTTCTCCAGTGGCAATAAAGACATTTGCAGTTATCTTGAATTCTATGTTTATCATGTCAGCTGGAATCGCTATATGATTATTTTTGGGCCTATGTCCTTCATTTTCTAATAAAAAGTAAGGTCCATTGAACCAAAGAGAATCTTTCAGTTCCTGAACAGTACATCCGCGAGATGCAATATCTGCTGGATTAAATTTAGTTGGTAAATGTTGCCAGGATATTTTCTGAGACAATTCTTGAATTGTAGCAATACGATTGGCTACGAAAGTTGCAAGCATGGATGGCGAAGTATTTATCCAATGTAGTGTGATTTCAGAATCTGTCCAAAAATGCACACTCTCGATTCTACAATGGTCAAGCACATGTTTTATTAAAGACCAAAATTGAGCCAATTTGGAATTGTTTTTATTTTTAATGGAGCTACCTTTGCCTTAGATGCGAGCAGCTGGCATTGAATATTTCCTTTATAAAGTGCTCGAACATATAAACAACAACCATAAGCGTGGCTGGATGCATCTGCAAATCCATGAATCTGAACTCTTGAGGATCCACTAGCATAAGTGTATGAATGTCCTGCAAATTTTGCGTGAAATTTGACCAACTTGTAGTCAAAGACATTTGGATAGACTCACCCCAATCTAATTTAAACTGCCATATTTCTTGCAGCAACATTTTTGCAGGACTCAATGGTCCAAGTGGATCGAACAAACAAGCACTGATTGAAAGTATTGTTTGCTTTGTACGAATTGTATCCTGAAATTGTTTGTCAAAGCGATAGCGAAATATATCACCTTTTGGAATGCACGTCATTCCTAAGGTCTTGGTAGAATCGGCATCATTGAAGTTAAAAGATTTTTCACATTGATTTCCTTTTGTTAATTGTGGATGGTTAGAAAACCACTTTGTTAATTTTAGTCCGACTGAAGCTAAGACTTCCGACACTTGTTTACATATTAAATTTAGTGTGTCAAGGTCGTCAGCTCCTGTGAGCATGTCATCCACATAAAAGTCATTGCAAATCACTTCAGCTCCAGTGGCATGCGAATCCTTATGGCGAAAACCAAGTTCTTGCAAGGATCGTATTGCCAAAAATGTAGCTGCTGATGTGCCATAGGTCACGGTATGTAACCGAAAGACTTGCAAATCATCAGTTGGTTTTTCTCGCCACAAAACGAGTTGAAAGTTGCGATCTTTTTCAGCAACAAATTTAGTTCCCTCTGAATAGTAGGACCCACCATATGCATTTCATTTAATGATTTCTGTGATGTTGTCTTGCACGAGGCATCAAAACCAACTCGAAGTTTGGTGGTACTACTATCAGGCCTTAGGACACACTGATGTGGTATAAAATAATGTGGTCCTGGTGGAATCTGATTATTTGTAGCTGACATATGGCCTAACTCAAGGTACTCTTTCATAAATTGAGTGCACATTGAATAGAGTGTAGAGTCTTTAGACCCTCTACGCTCTAATGATAAAACGCTTAGCTGCATCAAATGAAGACCCCAAACCAAACGGGTCAGATTTAAATGGCAAACTAACCTCCAATCTACCTGAAGACAACTGGCGTATATTTTTCTTAAAATGATCCTCACATGCAAGTTGCTCAGCTGAATAGTTAACATTTGAACATAATTGCGGCATTTCTTCTATTTCCCAAAATCTTTCTACAAGAGCTTCTAATGTACCATGTTCTGAAGTAGCCATCATGGCACAAGATACCGGGTGAGTGTTTAATTGTTTCCATCGACCCGCTACTACCTATCCTAATAATGTTTTTTGGAGTAAAGGTGCATCTTCAGATAATTTAATTTGTCCGGAACACAGCATCTCAAAGAAGTGATCAACTCCAATTAACAAATCTATCTTCTGAGGTTTGTGGAAACGAGGATCAGCTAGTTCAATGTTTGCTGGGATTTTCCATTTGCTGATCGGGAGGATATAATCTGGCTGATCTGACGTAATTGAACTTAGAATCCCAAAATCTGCACTAAACTGGTAGTTATTTACTGCCTAATACTGATAAGGTCAAGCTACTATTGGTTCTTGAGAGCCGAAGGGTTTGTGCAAAGCTCTCTGTAATAAAATTAGCTTGAGAGCCTCCATCTAATAAAGCTCTGGCGAAATGAACCTGTCCGAACCTATCATGTACTTTGACTTACTGGCAATGTGATTTACTTGAGCACTAAGAACTGGCTCAGTCTGTTGACTATGGGACTGATTCTGAGCTATATACCTGTGCAATAAGGTGTGATGCGATTTAGAGCAAACTCCGCTCTTAGAGTATGTGAACATTGAGGTTTTATGTCCCTGATGAAGACAGTTTATACATAACCCTTTACCTTTGGAGAATTCAAAGCGTTCCAGAACAGGCATTGCTGCAAACCCTTGACAGCTGACAATACTATGGTTAGAGTTGCAATGCAGACAACTCGGATCAACTGAACTTGTAGATTTGGAACAGGCAAATGATAACTTTGTGGGTTTTCTAATTGGGATCTCAGGTTTTGGTTCAACTCTGGCTCTTGAGGATTCCTCTGCAGTCAGATGTTGATATCGCCTATTGAGATTTATAACGCAGTCAGACCACTTGGGCAAAACATCATAATCAAGTTGCTCTTCATATTTTGATTTTGTAATATATCTACCTTAGATAGAACGAGATGAATGATAATTGCATTGGCTACATCTTTTTCATTACCCAACGACAAAAGGGACTCAAAAATTGCCGAAACCTTATCAATTTTTGACCTCAATGCGGATTCAGACGGCTTAGTCACAGGAGGAATGTCAAACAGCTGAGCGAGTGTATCGAAGAAAATAAGGCATTTATTGTCGTAAACACGGTGCAAACTTGCTAATGCTTTTGGATAATTTGCTGCTGACATTTGGTATGCTTGTACTGTACCTAACGCTTCATCTGATAGACATGAAATTAAATGATTAAATTTTTCAATGTCCGAAATTGAATTATCTGAATCTATGAAACTTTCAAATAAACTGATAAATTGCTTAAATTCAGCATGCTTCCCACTAAATCTAGGTAGTTTCAGTTTTGGTAAATTTGAATGGTGACTAATATATTGTAGCTTGGCGCATTTCGGGTTTCTTATTTATTACCACTTGGAGCTAGAGCTGACATAAATAGTTTAAGTTGTTACACATATTTCTTCTAAACCGGGTCGATTATCTTTTTCAGGATCCAAAGGCTTAAGTGCTTTCCTCATTCAATTCTATTTTTATTTTTTTAGACATGTGCTTAGAAACCATGCCATCATGATCTTGTAAAAATTTAGTAAGGGGTTTAGCTATGGAAGCGTAATTTGAACAAATTTCCTGTAGTATCCAGTTAAACCTAGAAAACCACGCAACTCTCTAATGTTGCGGGGAGGTGGATATTCAACGATGGTTTTAATCTTTTGTGGGTCAGTTTTTATAATTTTGTATGACACTAAGTATCCTAAGAATTCAGTTTCTTTTCTGAAAAACTTGGATTTTTCTAAAGAAATTTTCATGTTTGCCGTAAAAAGTATTTCTATGATCTCTTGTAGATCATATAAATGTTATTCTGTTGTTTCAGAAAAAACGATTATATCGTCAACATAAATGTGACAAGTCTTTCCGATTTTCGAGGGGCATTGGCCAATCCAAAGGGTAGCCTAAGGAATTCATATTTACCATAATTAGTGGAAAATGCCGTTTTTTCTATGTCTTCATCCTTCATTAGAATCTGATAAAAACCTGACTCTAAGTCAATTGTTGAAAAGTAACGCGCTTTACCCAGATTAGATAATATTACTGACGGGTCAGGCATTGGATATCTATTGGGAACTGTGTTTTCATTAATTTTCTTGAAATCTATAACTAATCGATTTTTCCTAGTACCATCTTCATAATAACCCTTTCTTCCTACTACCCATACTGGGGAATTGTATGGACTTTTGCTAGGTCGTATAATGTTTTCTTCTAGCATCCTATTTACTTCCTGGTTAACAAAGTTGTTAACTGAATAAGGATAAGGATACTGTTTACTATAAATAACATTGTCATTCAACGTTCTTATCTCACCTTTAATATCTGTTCTAAAAGGCAGACCCGTTTGAATTTGGGAATGCTTTGTTAATATTTCTTGGACTACTTGTTGTTAAAGACCATTTAAGTCCTCCGTGACATTCACAGAGTGGTTTATTTACGATTTCATTATTGTCTGTAATCAGTCATTGACGATGATTCATAAGAGTCGGACACTTGGAATAAGGATAACGTTTTTCCATTATTTCCTTTTTGTGAGTCCAGATAAGTAGCAATGTTCAAATCTATCTCTGGACACTGTAGATTACCAACTGTGTCTTCAGCTGGGGTTTCGTAATTTATTCTTTCTATTTCATCATTATAAGCAAGCGTCTCTTTAGATAGGTCAATAATGACATTTATTCCTTTTAGTAGTGAACAAATTTCAAAACCGAAAAGTAAAATAATACGGGTTTGTAGTACGTTAAACTAAAAAAGCAATTTAATTATTGCTCTTTTTTAATGGAACTTCGAACTGGAACTGTTCGGATTAAAAAGAACACCATCAAGTTCAATGATACAAATGAGTGATTCTATTTTTGACAAAAGGATAAGGCAAGAGCACAAAGTAAAGACTTACAGCTAGCTTATGCTAATTAACAGCGTTTCATTAAGTATGTTAGAGTGACTTGAAGTTATACGTATGTATGTATACTACTTAAACACAAAAAACTACTACTTAATAGAAAAAAGCTACTACTTATTATAAAAGGCTACAGCTGAATGTAAAAGTACATTTTTGTTATACTACTAAAAGACTTGGATCTAACATTCCGGCCACGTTGAAGGACTAAACTTCGAAAAAAACAATTCATAATTGAAAAACCGATTGATAGTAACTTAAAATCAAACAATTGGAAAAACCGCCAACTTATGGATTGGCCTTTTAAAAACGCCGGTTGCCGTTTTTACCTCGGCCACTCGAACCTTGCATTCCGCTCCTTTTATGGTTGCGTTGACCCTGCCGGTAATCCAATGCTGGGGTGGAGTGTTGTCGTCGTGCACGATGACCAATGCGACGACCTCGAGATTGGCCGCCTCGACCTGCCACTTGGTCTTGCCTTGCAGCTCCAGGATGTAGTCCCTGGACCACGCTTGCCAGAACCGAGGATTGCCTCGACCTCTGCCAAGTGTGTGCGGACCTCTGCCTCTGTGAGGGAGGCGTCTCCTATTTGCCGCAGCAGCAGACCCTTCGCCGACTTCACCGCTGCTTCAGAAAGTCCTCCGAAGTGGGGGGCACGGGGGGGTATGAACTGCCAGTCCATCCCGGTTTCCGCTGCGAACGACTGCAGTTGAGACCTCTACTCCTCGAATGCCTTCAGAAGGTCCTGGAGCTGGTTCCTGGCTCCTAGAAAATTCGTCGCGTTGTCGGAATATATCCTCCGCGGAACGCCACGTCTTGCGATGAAACTTCTATGGGCAATAATAAAACAATTAGTGGATAAATCAGGAACCAACTCTATGTGAACAGCCTTCGAAGCAAATATACGAATATTGCTATATACATTTTAATAGGTGGCCGACCACGAATTCGTAATGAAATGTTTATCGGTCCACAAAAATCAACTCCACAGATATAAAAGAGACGCACTGCGGAAAATCTGTCACCGATAATTTGGCCTAATAATTTTGGCTTATATCGAAAACAATGAATGCATCTCCGAACTATTTGAGTGCATTCTCTTCGAGCATTTACGATCCAAATCTCTTGTCGAAGCAGACTGAGCATTGTTTTTGGACCGGCATGATAATTTTTAAAATGTAAATGTCGAAGATTTATTGTATTTCAACGAAATGATTTTTGTTTGGCAATAAAATCGGAAATTTAGTGTTATGTGACAATGGAGCATTTAAAAGTCTGCCACCTACTCTGATTAAAGAAAAGCGTCTTTTACTTTTAGAGAATTTTTGGACGAAGGGAGTTAATGCCTGTAAACCAGGCTGAAGGGGTTTGGCTCTCTTAATCGTGTCATATTCATTTACACACTCGTTTCTTTGAATAATTTCAAATAATTTTAACGAGGCGAAATGCAGCTCATCGGAACTTAATTATTTCGATCGTTTCTGTGTTTTACACAAATTTAGAAATTTATACATATGAGCGAGAATAAGAGTTAGCTTTGTATAGTATACGACCCAATGCGACTTATCAATTTTACCATAAAGTTTTCTCCAGTGGCAATAAAGACATTTGCAGTTATCTTGAATTCTATGTTTATCATGTCAGCTGGAATCGCTATATGATTATTTTTGGGCCAATGTTCTTCATTTTCTAATAAAAAGTAAGGTCCATTGAACCAAAGAGAATCCTTCAGTTTCTGAACAGTACATCCGCGAGATGCAATATCTGCTGGATTAAATTTAGTTGTTACATGTTGCCAGGATATTTTCTGAGACAATTCTTGAATTGTAGCAATACGATTGGCTACGAAAGTTGCAAGCATGGATGGCGAAGTGTAGTGTGATTTCAGAATCTGTCCAAAAAAGCACACTCTCGATTTTACAATGGTCAAGCACATGTTTTATTAAAGACCAAAATTGAGCCAATTTGGAATTGTTTTTGTTTTTAATGGAGCTACCTTTGCCTTAGCTGCGAGCAGCTGGCATTGAATATTTTCTTTATAAAGGGCTCGAACATATAAACAACAACCATAAGCGTGGCTGGATGCGTCTGCAAATCCATGAATCTGAACTCTTGAGGATCCACTAGCATAAGTGTATGAATGTCCTTCAAATTTTGCGTGAAATTAGACCAACTTGTAGTCAAAGACATGGGGATAGACTCACCCCAATCTAATTAAGACTGCCATATTTCTTGCAGCAACATTTTTGCAGGACTCAATGGTCCAAGTGGATCGAACAAACAAGCACTGATTGAAAGTATTGTTTGCTTTGTACGAATTGTATCCTGAAATTGTTTGTCAAAGCGATAGCGAAATATATCACCTTTTGGAATCCACGTCATTCCTAAGGTCTTGGTAGAATCGGCATCATTGAAGTTAAAAGATTTTTCACATTGATTTCCTTTTGATAATTGTGGATGGTTAGAAAACCACTTTGTTAATTTTAGTCCGACTGAAGCTAAGACTTCCGACACTTGTTTACATATTAAATTTAGTGTGTCAAGGTCGTCAGCTCCTGTGAGCATGTCATCCACATAAAAGTCATTGCAAATCACTTCAGCTCCAGTGGCATGCGAATCCTTATGGCGAAAACCAAGTTCTTGCAAGGATCGTATTGCCAAAAATGTAGCTGCTGATGTGCCATAAAACACGGTATTTAACCGAAAGACTTGCAAATCATCAGTTGGTTTTTCTCGCCACAAAACGAGTTGAAAGTTGCGATCTTTTTCAGCCACCACTACTTGTCTATACATTTTTTCTACATCGGCTGTCAGTGCATACCGATTCAAACGAAACCGAATTAAAGACAAAATTAGTTCCCTCTGAATAGTGGGACCCACCACGGTTGCTCTGCAACCTCTTGCAAATGCAAGGCCGATTCAAAGCCAGACTTTGTTTCTTGCTGGTTGTGTGATAAATTCGATCACATAAAATGCATCGGCTTAACAGCACGAATCAAAGACACCCTCAACAGCAATGATTCTGGCCTGAAATGGTCATGCGAAGTTTGTCGGGTGAAAGAACTGACTTTGAGTAAGATGCTTAGGGAGACCAAATTAAAATTTGAAAATCTGCGTGCAGCATTTTCAAATCTCCACTCTGAATTTTCAGATATGGAAACTAAATTTACTAATTTCGAATATTCCGATGAGCCTTCCGCACTTCCACCGGCAACTCCTTCAGGTATAACATCTCCAGTTATTGCCTACTTAACCCCCTCTACGTCTACGTCTCCTAACATTTCTCCACCCGCTCCGGCTGTTTTGTGCGATCCACCACTTTTGATCGTCACCTCTCCAGTCGCGCCTTTATCCAAAAATAATCTTCAAAATTCTTTTGATAACACTGCCGTCAATACGCAAACGGTCGTTTCAAACGTTAAATCGCTTGTCGCGGTTAAGCCCAAGAAACATGTTTTCGTTTCACGCCTTTCACCAGATACTTCGATTGAAGATGTAAAATCATTTATTCAATCAAAAATTTCTGTACCTAACATTGTAGTAGAAAAGTTTAAATTTAACTACACGCGAGATATATCATCCTTCAAAATAAGTATACCTGCAGACAATTTTCTATCTGTTTGCAGCGAAGCCTTCTGGCCGCCTGACTTATATGTAAAAATGTATTCTCCAAAACCAAAAAATCGAACTGCGGTACCACTTCCTTCCACTTCTCGCGCCTCTTCTTCTTCTAGGGGAGCATCAGTAGAGATATTCCATCTTTATTTAGCTTATCAAAACGTTAGAGGCCTAAACTCTAAGCTCTCTAAATTGTTTATGAATAGTGTTTCGTTCGATCATCAAATTTTAATATTTACTGAAACCTGGTTAAGACCTGATGTAGAAAACTGCTCAATTTTTCCTAATAGGTACACCTCCTTCAGATGTGACCGTTTATCACGAATTGGAGGTGGTGTTCTTATAGCTGTAAGGTCAGATCTTCCTTCCGAACTTGTTCCATTAGACTATGGTTCTTCCTTAGAATTTTTATGTGTTAAAATGACGATGTGTCAAATTTCAATTTACATTACCTGCTCGTATATTCCTCCCTCTTCTGATATATCTGTCTACCTAGACCATCTTTCATCTATCCAATCAGTTGCCTCCAAACTATCTGATAGAGATCATTGGTCATCTCAATCAGATATATTGGTGCCCTCTGTATTTAACTCTTTTTTAAATGGCCTTTCGGAGCTATCTCTTTATCAAATAAATACTGTTCCTAATTGTAGTGGTAGAATGCTTGATTTAATTTTCTCTTCTGACATTTTACTAAACACTATCTCTATAATGAATCCCTTAGTTCTTCCTGAAGATCCCTATCATCCTACAATACATTGGACCTGGTTCTAACTCTGCCAACTTCTATGCAAACTGCAACTGTTTCCCCTATAATAAAATCACGTTGTTTTCGTAGGACCGATTTAGAAAAATTGAATTGTTTAATTTTGGAACATGATTGGTCATTTCTTTATTCATGTTCTGATCTAAATAAATGCATTTCATTTTTTTATTCCTCTATGAACTCATTTTTTGATCAATGTGTTCCTGTTACTTTTCCCGTAAAGTGAAATAGGCGTCCTTGGTTTTCACGTGAGGTAGTAAGGCTAAAAAATTTGAAATCGCGGTATTTTAAAAAGTTTAAATTAACTCGTAACCCTTCGGATTTTACACGTTATATTACTGCAAGAGCAAACTTTATTGCTCTGAACGCAAATGTTAGGCGTTATGTTTATTGTAAAGCTAATAAAGTTCAATATTCCCCTACTCTGCTTACTCAACTTAATTTCTGTATTCCTTCTAAAGTTACTCGTAATTTTATGCCACTATCCTTGGCCTTTTGTAATACTAACTACAGCTTGAATGACCCTTTCCGAGTTCTTTGCTGACTAAAACAGACTGTCTAGAGTTTTCAACTCCGAGTCCTCCCTTTACTCTGTTAATCTGTCTATCCTTAATCAATTAACTCTACATGCTAACAACTAATATTAATCTACCGATCTGATTGGGTTTTACTGGGTTTTCCCCAATCCTTTGCAGCAAATGTTGGATCGGGAATTCTTGTTTTGTTTTCCCCAGCCTAAATTTAAAAATATCTATTTTTAATCAATATTTTTAATTAATTTTACATTTTTGATTTATTGCAAAATTTAGTTTTAAAATCTAAATCGGAAACTTTTATTTTATTCTTTTTTATATTTCCAATTTTAATTTAAAAAATATAATCTAATTTTAATTTTATTTTTAGGTCGACTGATTTAGTTGACGTTAAATAAATAAATTTACATGCATGTGTACATATTCATAATATGCGTACGTGCACATGTGATTAATTTTTATACCCTTGGACTATTGAAAATGGTCAAAAAAGGGTATACTAACTTTGTGCAAATGTATGTAACAGGCAGAAGGAGGCGTCGGAGACCCCATAAAGTATATATATTCTTGCTCAGGATCAATAGCCGAGTCGATTGAGCCATGTCCGTCTGTCTGTCCGTCTGTCCGTCTGGCTGTCTGTCTGGATGAACGCGCCGATCTCAGCTATTACAAAAGCTACGGACACCAAATTTAGCATGAAGATTCCTGTATACCATACGCAGATCAAGTTTATTTTCAATTTGGAATAACACGCCTACCGCCCCCGCAAACCGCCAATTTTGGTTTACATTGCTATTTACATTCGAAGAACTCATTTCTTAACGTTCTGCTTTAGCATATATATAGATAAATAATATATGAACTTATCCTCCAAATTGCAATCCGATCAGACAATAAACACTGAAGATAGATAAACCATTTCGACACTTCGACCAGCAAAGAACTTGTCGATGACGTCAGAACTAAATTCCTTCTGCATGAAAGAAAAGGACAACGATGCGTGCGCGAAGCGCTAGCTGTTTCTCGACTCTTCTTTTCCATGCACATGTCAATTACCGAAAATACATGTGCATAAATATATGCTAACACTCAACCAATAGCTGGCGTATATATGAATATGAAGAAAGCAAAGAAGTTGTCGATGACGTCAGAACTAAATTACTTGTGCATGAAAGAAAAGGATAAACGATGCGAGCGCGAAGCGCGAGCTGTTTCTCGACTCTTCTTTTTCATGCACATGTCAATTACCCAAAATACATGTGCATAAATGCAAACACTTATACATACTTAATTTGTGTTCACACATACATATGTAAAATTATATACAACCAATAGCGTGGTTGATCGGCATGTATGAATGCAGGTATTTACTAGATTTCTAATATAGACATATTATTATTATTATTTAATAATTTATATATTGACTTTTTATTAAATAAATATTAATTTAGATTTCACGATATATTATGAGCTATCATATCGATAGCTTTTAATATATATTAAACATATCGATATATATTTCATATGTTTTGCATATAAATTATATTAATATATGTAAATTATATTATATCCCCACGTCTATTGAAACTATGTTTGAAAAAAATGTACTAACATTTCTTCTACTTTGTTTTTTTAATATATGTATATTTTGTATGTATATTAGATTCTATAGATCATTATTATAAATTTAAGGTTTCGCGCACTTTTTAATTGCGGCGATAAATTATTGGCAACGTATCAAAATTGTTGCAAGGTGGCAGCGCGCTTCAGTGTTATGTTAATTTGTAGTTTGCGATTGGCGTGTTCGGTGTCGTCGTCGATTGTCGATTATCATTTGTATTTTCGATATTAAATATAAAATAATATATAATTAATTCGCGTGTTCGTGATACATTTAACATTTAATGCAAATTAATATAAGTCGAGTATATAATAAGTAAATCCTCGTGTGTGATTGTTATGCGTTAACGGAACATTTTTTATGCGTGTGAATGATTGCGCCCTGCCCGGAACGTGGCGCGCAATTTTAGAAAAGTGCGTATATGTGTATAGACTCTTCTGAAGTGTGTGTGATTGTACGTGAACATCGGTATCGGTTCGTTTCCGCGATTCAAATTGGAATTTTCGCTGGAATTTCTTGCAGGTTTAATTTATTATTTCTTTGATTTATATTTATTCTTTTTTCCACATTTTGTTTATTTTTATTTTCCTTATTAAATTTTATTAGTATTTGTTCTTTCATTAGATATTTATTTTCATTTATAATATAATTATTTTAAATAATATACATATATTTATTTAAATATATGAATATAATTATAATATATATATATCTATTTAAATATATGAATATATTTATATATATAAATAAATATACTAACTTTATTTTATATATATAACTATATATTAATTTTTGATAAATATATATTCAAATTAAATTAATTTATAAGAATTTTATTTTTAACATACCTATATATTATTTTAAAACTTATATATTAGAAGATGCCTAGACTTAAGAGAAAGTCAGCTTGCAATAGGAGACAAACACAGCGAAAAAGAAATCGTGTGAATAGGTCAGATATAGACTTTTCTGAGCAGGAACGCGTAAATAATCTAGAGGCACATAGAGAACGTAGGCAAAATTTCGAATTTAGGGAAGCTGAAAGGGTTAGAGATAGTCAACAGCATCGAGTCCGCAGAAGTAATAGAACATTTAGGGCCGTTGAGCAATTACCGGACACAATTCGTCACACTACTCTTCGGGCTTCTTCGCCAATCAGATTACAAGAACAACTTGCTGACACTTCGCGTCGTTCGAGGCGCAGGCGAGATGCTGACCTTCGATCTCAGGAAAGAGAGCAGGATGCAGTTCGTCGCCGTGTACGTCGCAGTGATTCTGCAATTAAAACAGACGAACAACTTGCCAACACTTCGCGTCGTTCGAGTCGCAGGCAAGATGCTGAGTTTCGATCTCAGAAAAGAGAGCAGGATGCAGTTCGTCGCCGTGTACGTCGCAGTGATTCTGCAATTAAAACAGACGAACAACTTGCCAACACTTCGTGTCGTTCGAGTCGCAGGCAAGATGCTGAGTTTCGATCTCAGGAAAGAGAGCAGGATGCAGTTCGTCGCCGTGTACGTCGCAGTGATTCTGCAATTAAAACAGACGAACAACTTGCCAACACTTCGCGTCGTTCGAGTCGTAGGCAAGATGCTTAGTTTCGATCTCAGGAAAGAGAGCAGGATGCAGTTCGTCGCCGTGTTCGACGAACTGATCATTCAACTAGAAATGCCGAACAACTTGCCAATACTTTGCGTCGATCGAGGCGCAGGCAATGTCCACAATTCAGGTCAAACGAAAGCGGACGAGATGCTGTTAGAAGGGCGATTCAGCGACAAAATCAGGAGACGCGAATTTTAGAAAGGGCAATAGATAGAAGTCAAAGGTCTCAGGTTAGAAACAATCCTATTCGTAGGATTGTTGAGCAGGCACGCAATACTAGTGCACGCCGCAGTGCTCGAATTCGAGCGAATACCCTTCCAGATGATAGGATATCGCAGGTTAAAACTAGTTTAGATTGCCTAATAGCCAATTTTAATAAGACAGTCAAGCAGGGACCCGATCAGGTTTGCATATGTTGCAAAGGTTTGTGGTTTCCACATCAAGTGGACAACATTTCGCGTGAGGTCATAGAGGAAAAGTGTAGTGAGGCAGATAGTGTTGATATTTTGTATCTTTCCTCTATGTTTCCATCCCATAATAATAGGTTTAGCTTTTGCAAAACCTGCAGCCGCAGTATTAAGTCAGGGAAAAAACCAAAGGCTTCTAATACAAATGGCCTAAATTTTCCGGAGCTTCCGGAATGCCTGAAAGGCTTGACGCCTCTAGAAGAAAGGCTGATTTCTCCCCGTCTTCCTTTTATGATCATAAAGTCTCTTGGATATGGACGTCAAAGTGCCATTAAAGGAGCAGTGATCAATGTGCCAATTCCAGTTGCAAATGTTGTAACTTCCCTTCCCAGGGCATTTAATGAAGCCGAAGTAGTTCAGATTCATCTTAAGCGTAGGATGGAGTATAACCATGATTTCATGGCTGAAACCATAAGGCCCTCAAAGATAGTTGATGCAATTCGGTATTTAGTGAACACAGAACTTTATAAGAAGCACCAGGTTACTATCAATGAGCAGTGGTTGTCTTCTTACTCAGCTGAGACTGTACCATTTGTTGCGTCAGCAGACGACAGGGACATTGTGTGTCAAATGTTAGAAAAGGCAGCACAACCTAATGAGCATAGAGTAGTAGAAGAAGAGGTAGAGTTGAATCCAGGAGGTCAAGAAACCTTCATGGAAAATGTCCCTGTTGAAAACATAGATATTCCTCGAATTGCTATAGCACCAGGAGAGGGTCAGCGACCTCTTGACATGATAACCGATTGTGATTCAGAGGAGCTGGCTTTTCCCACAATATTTGCAGGCATTAAAAGGAAATGTCAGGAAAGTTTTACAACTATAGTTAGATCAGAGCTTAGGAATTTTGATAGAAGAGGTTGTAGAACTGATAAATTATTTCATAACTTCAAATAGTTAGAAATGATTAGCATTAGGAATAGCACATCAATTTTCTTACGTAAGCACTCTGCCACTCAAGGCATTTCGGCTGCTGATGTGCGTAATGATGAAACTTTAAATAGGTTAATACTTCATGATGATGGCTATAGGCTTTTAAAAGGTATTCGCACGTCTCCTGCTCATTGGGAGGACGAGAAAAAGAAAGTGATGGCTATGATTAGGCAGGTAGGGCTTCCAACTTTTTTTATAACATTTTCCGCAGCGGAAACTAATAGGTATAGGAGATTTAATGTCAATACAGAAACAAGTGACTATTTCAGAGAGCTAAAAATGCTTTACGCCCCATGGCGAGATGAGCATTTGGATTTAGTCACACATGACTGTGAATTGTTCTGTAGGGAAAATTCGGAGTTAGTAGAGAACAATCGCAGAAAATATAATTTACTAGATGATAGGGAACTAGAAGATGCTCTGAGCCACTTAACAGAGGAAGCAGAAAATGAGAATAATCAAGTAGGAGAACAGGAAGTGGTAGATGATGGCTTCACAGTTTTAGGATTGCCTGAAATAGATCCACATCTAAATGTTTTAAATGTGGATGGAAATATTGATATGAATGATGAAGATAGTAATGTCCGTTTTATCAAGCTTCCAGCCTTAGTTTCTCAGGAAAGCTTAGCTAATATAGTTAGATCTCTTAATTTAAAGCAGAAGCTATATTTTACACATGCTTTGCATAATGCCAAAATCAATACAGTCTTTTATGAATTTGTTGGAGGCGGCGCCGGAGTCGGAAAGAGTCGACTTATATCAGCAATTTTTCAGTCATTATCCGTAATGTATAACAGTATACCAGGAGCTGATCCGACATCTGTTAAAATCCTCTTATGTGCACCAACAGGAAAAGCAGCATTCGGAATTAGTGGTTCGACACTGCATTCCATGTTTTCACTTCCTGTTAATCAATCTCGCTCAGCACCTCTAAGGGCCTTAAGCCATGATTTAGTTAATAGCCTTCATTCAAGGTTAATCGATCTTAAATTAATTATTATTGATGAAATATCAATGGTTAGCTCTCTCATGTTTTCTTATTTAGATTCTCGTTTGAAGCAAATTTTCAAAAATACTTCTCCTTTTGGTGGTGTTTCTATCATCGTATTCGGTGATCTTAGACAGTTACAGCCCGTAGGAGGTAGTTGGATTTTCGATCCAAATACCACTGACCCTTACCATGAAATATTTGGTACGTATCTCTGGGACCTTTTTTTGTATTTTGAGCTCACAGAGATAATGCGTCAACGTGACGATCAGCTTTTCCCTTCTGCCTTAAATAATATGGCATCGGGTTGTATGACAGCCGATGATATTGTCCTTTTCCAATCTAGAATATGCGAACCATCGGCAGTGCCCGATGATGCAATTCATCTGTTTAGTAATAATAATGAGGTTGATTTATTTAATGTAACGAAACTTAACTCAATTGCTACTGAGCAATTTTTCTCTACTGCTGAAGATTTTATTAAGGCGGGCCATTTAAAACCAGCTAGGAAACAAAGAATATTAGAAGAAGTGAAGGGTTTTAAAACTTCCGCTACACAGGGACTCTGTACGTCTCTTCTCCTAAAAAATACTGCCAAGTACATGATGACGGTCAATGTAGACACAGGGGATGGATTAGTAAACGGGGCATCAGGTGTGTTGATGCAAATAGATTTCAATACATCCAACACTCCCAACATTTTATGGATGAAATTTACAGAGGAAACTGTAGGAGAATCTGCGCGTTCGAAGTGTACACATCGTACAGATCCTTTATGGACTCCTATTCAGAAAATTGTTCGCAGTTTTCAATATTCAAATAACGCACAAATTAACATTGACCGTAGGCAGTTTCCAATTGTGCCTGCTGAAGGCATCACAATTCATAAGAGTCAGGGAGCTACGTATGGCAAAGTGGTAGTCCATGCTAATTCCAGAATGCAGCGTGCTGCATTATACGTAGCTTGCAGTAGAGCAACTACTGCTTTAGGATTATTCATTATTGGGAATTTTGTTCCTCCTAAGTCTCCCCAAAATAATGATAAAGTGAAAGCCCAATTGAAGAAATTGCGGACTGAAAAACTACTGTGTACTCATTACGATTATTTAATTAACAGTTCTGCCCCTAACATTTTCTTCCATAATACTCAGAGCTTGAATTCCCATCTTGAAGATATTCGATCGGACAAGCTGATGCTTCAGTCATCAATATTATGTTTCGTGGAAACTTCCATAAGCAATGAAACTGTAGAAATACCTGGGTTCACTATTGTGGTTCAACTTGAATCAATTAGGCCTTTAACAGGCATCATAATTTATGTAAAGAACGAGCTAGTAGATAGAGTTTCCCATACCTTTAGCAGTAGAAAAACTTTTGGCTCAGTAGTTTTTGAGTTCGGCATAATTAGGTTTGATGCCATAAGTTTTCTTATATTATATAAAAGTCCAGACTTTCCTCTGTCCACATTTAAAATAGAATTTGAGGAGATAATTCATCAATTTTCTCGTTTAGGTGATTTAGGGGATAGCTTGCTAGTTTTAGGAGATTTTAATTTATGCCTCAAAACCTTTAACAGGTGTAAGAGTATTTATAATTTTTTGATTAGCAAAGGATTAAGGAGTTTGTTAGATTTGAAAACGTCCACTACCAATATGGATACACATATTGATTGGGCGTTTTCAAATATACTAGATAATGAAAAGATTAGTGCTAGGACAATCACAATGGGATATCTGTTAGTATTCAGGCATGAGTTTGTAATGTTTGGAATAGGTTAGAAATTAAGAAATCTAAATGACAGGATATATGTAAATATGTATGTAGGCATATTTTAATAATTTAAATTTAATTATCTCATAGTTAAGTATAACAATTGAATGGAAAATTGGTTTGATAATTATTATTATTTTTTTATTTTTATACCCTTGGACCTTGTTATCGATATTAACCAATTTAAAATTTATAAAGAAATACCGATATCTACTGCTCACACCGCTTTAGGGAATTGCGGCGATAAATTATTGGCAAAATATCGAAATTGAAGCAAGGTGGCAACGCACTCCAGTATTATTATTAATTTATAGCTTGCAATTAGTATTATACAATTAAATACTTTTTATGGCAACATACGTCCAAGGGTATCCTACTGTCGTGTGCAACTCGACTGTTGCTCTTGTTAATTGTTCATATTTTAGGATCAGTAAAAAATACAAAACCATAAAATACAATTAAATATTATTTTTGATTGTGAAGACTCAAATTTGTGCCCCCACATTTTTGTTATTTTTAAGTATATATATTATCTCGGGAGCCGCCTAACAGAGCGAGCGCCACGGCAGAGCGAGCGCAGCTTAACGTCGACAGAGAGAGCGCAGCTTAACATCGACAGAGCGAGCACAGCTTAACGTCGACAGAGCGAGTGCAGCCAAAACGACCAAAGAGAAGCGCTGCAGTCACAGCAGCCGAGAGAGCGCTGCAGAATGCGTAGGCGGCTTAAGCTCAGCGACTGCGCTGCCAAGATCAACACCGGCATATGGAGGGAGAAAATGTTTTCGTCACGTGGATTTTGGCAGTCAAAGTGATGAACTAAGAACGAGTGCAACGGGAAACAAGTGCAACCAAAAACACCTAAAGACGCGTGTGTACAAGAAAATCACGAGGAAGACGAACCTTGCCACGTCATTCCTAAGGTCTTGGTAGAATCGGCATCATTGAAGTTAAAGGATTTTTCACATTGATTTCCTTTTGATAATTGTGGATGGTTAGAAAACCACTTTGTTAATTTTAGTCCGACTGAAGCTAAGACTTCCGACACTTGTTTACATATTAAATTTAGTGTGTCAAGGTCGTCAGCTCCTGTGAGCATGTCATCCACATAAAAGTCATTGCAAATCACTTCAGCTCCAGTGGCATGCAAATCCTTATGGCGAAAACCAAGTTCTTGCAAGGATCGTATTGCCAAAAATGTAGCTGCTGATGTGCCATAAGTCACGGTATTTAACAGAAAGGCTTGCAAATCATCAGTTGGTTTTTCTCGCCACAAAACGAGTTGAAAGTTGCGATCTTTTTCAGCCACCACTACTTGTCTATACATTTTTTCTACATCGGCTGTCAGTGCATACCGATTCAAACTAAACCGAATTAAAGACAAAATTAGTTCCCTCTGAATAGTAGGACCCACCACGGTTGCTCTGCAACCTCTTGCAAATGCAAGGCCGATTCAAAGCCAGACTTTGTTTCTTGCTGGTTGTGTGATAAATTCGATCACATAAAATGCATCGGCTTAACAGCACGAATCAAAGACACCCTCAACAGCAATGATTCTGGCCTGAAATGGTCATGCGAAGTTTGTCGGGTGAAAGAACTGACTTTGAGTAAGATGCTTAGGGAGACCAAATTAAAATTTGAAAAGCTGCGTGCAGCATTTTCAAATCTCCAATCTGAATTTTCAGATATGGAAACTAAATTTACTAATTTCGAATGTTCCGATGAGCCTTCCGCACTTCCACCGGCAACTCCTTCAGGTATAACATCTCCAGTTATTGCCTACTTAACCCCCTCTACGTCTACGTCTCCTAACATTTCTCCACCCGCTCCGGCTGTTTTGTGCGATCCACCACTTTTGATCGTCACCTCTCCAGTCGCGCCTTTATCCAAAAAGAATCTTCAAAATTCTTTTGATAACACTGCCGTCAATACGCAAACGGTCGTTTCAAACGTTAAATCGCTTGTCGCGGTTAAGCCCAAGAAACATGTTTTCGTTTCACGCCTTTCACCAGATACTTCGATTGAAGATGTAAAATCATTTATTCAATCAAAAATTTCTGTACCTAACATTGTAGTAGAAAAGTTTAAATTTAACTACACGCGAGATATCTCATCCTTCAAAATAAGTATACATGCAGACAATTTTCTAACTGTTTGCAGCGGAGCCTTCTGGCCGCCTGACTTACCATATATGTAAAAATGTATTCTCCAAAACCAAAAAATCGAACTGCGGTACCACTTCCTTCCACTTCTCGCGCCTCTTCTTCTTCTAGTGGAGCATCAGTAGAGATATCCCATCTTTATTTAGCTTATCAAAACGTTAGAGGCCTAAACTCTAAGCTCTCTAAATTGTTTATGAATAGTGTTTCGTTCGATCATCAAATTTTAATATTTACTGAAACCTGGTTAAGACCTGATGTAGAAAACTGCTCAATTTTTCCTAATAGGTATACCTCCTTCAGATGTGACCGTTTATCACGAATTGGAGGTGGTGTTCTTATAGCTGTAAGGTCAGATCTTCCTTCCGAACTTGTTCCATTAGACTATGGTTCTTCCTTAGAATTTTTATGAGTTAAAATGACGATGTGTCAAATTTCAATTTACATTACCTGCTCGTATATTCCTCCCTCTTCTGATATATCTGTCTACCTAGACCATCTTTCATCTATCCAATCAGTTGCCTCCAAACTATCTGATAGAGATCATCTGCTAGTTTTTGGTGATTTCAACTTACCAGAAGTTACTTGGTCATCTCAATCAGATATATTGGCGCCCTCTGTATTTAACTCTTTTTTAAATGGCCTTTCGGAGCTATCTCTTTATCAAATAAATACTGTTCCTAATTGTAGTGGTAGAATGCTTGATTTAATTTTCTCTTCTGACATTTTACTAAACACTATCTCTAGAATGAATCCCTTAGTTCTTCCTGAAGATCCCTATCATCCTACAATACATTGGACCTGGTTCTAACTCTGCCAACTTCTATGCAAACTGCAACTGTTTCCCCTATAATAAAATCACGTTGTTTTCGTAGGACCGATTTAGAAAAATTGAATTGTTTAATTTTGGAACATGATTGGTCATTTCTTTATTCATGTTCTGATCTAAATAAATGCATTTCATTTTTTTATTCCTCTATGAACTCATTTTTTGATCAATGTGTTCCTGTTACTTTTCCCGTAAAGTTAAATAGGCGTCCTTGGTTTTCACGCGAGGTATTGTAGTAAGGCTAAAAAATTTGAAATCGCGGTATTTTAAAAAGTTTAAATTAACTCGTAACCCTTCGGATTTTACACGTTATATTACTGCAAGAGCAAACTTTATTGCTCTGAACGCAAATGTTAGGCGTTATGTTTATTGTAAAGCTAATAAAGTTCAATATTCCCCTACTCTGCTTACTCAACTTAATTTCTGTATTCCTTCTAGAGTTACTCGTAATTTTATGCCACTATCCTTGGCCTTTTGTAATACTAACTACAGCTTGAATGACCCTTTCCGAGTTCTTTGCTGACTAAAACAGACTGTCTAGAGTTTTCAACTCCGAGTCCTCCCTTTACTCTGTTAATCTGTTTATCCTTAATCAATTAACTCTACATGCTAACAACTAATATTAATCTACCGATCTGATTGGGTTTTACTGGGTTTTCCCCAATCCTTTGCAGCAAATGTTGGATCGGGAATTCTTGTTTTGTTATCCCCAGCCTAAAAATAAAAATATCTATTTTTAATCAATATTTTTAATTAATTTTACATTTTTGATTTATTGCAAAATTTAGTTTTAAAATCTAAATCGGAAACTTTTATTTTTTCTTTTTTATATTTCCAATTTTAATTTAAAAAATATAATCTAATTTTAATTTTATTTTTAGGTCGACTGCTTTAGTTGACGTTAAATAAATAAATTTACATGCATGTGTACATATTCATAATATTTTATTTATTTATTTATTTAGTTTAGTTTATAGTCGAACTATGATCAGTCGACTTTTTTTAAAAGTAAAGAAACAATTAAAATTAGATTTAAATTATATAAGTTGAATTTTAAACTAGAGGTAATTTTAAATTAAAGGTAAAACCTTAAATGTAAAAAAAAAGAAAAAATTAAAAATTGTGCAAATGTGCAAACTGGGATAAAGAAAAGCCGATCCAACATTTGTTGCAGAGGATTGGGGAAAACCCAGAAAAACCCAATCAGATCAGGAGAGTTAGTGTTAGTAACCAAATGTAAATAAAATTATGAGTAGAGTGTTAAAGCATGCAGTATGTTGAAAGTACTACTATAAATACAAAGAAGACAATTATGTGTTTGACTAAATTCTAGATAAGTGGGCGAGGAGTTGTAATTTTAAGCTAGATATCAAGTTGTTATTGTTAGCTACAATTAAGTATAGTTTATTATAGTCCGAACATAATACCCTGAATGGCTCATGCAGGGCATAGTTCGAGCTACAATTGGGAAGTTTTACAGGAAGATAATTACGGGTGATTCTACCAGGGACAGAAAAGTGTAGTCTACTAAGTAAGTCGCTACTATCTATGTCACCTTGGATAAGGTTGTTAATAAATATAACACCAAGCATGGTTCTACGATTAGCTAGAGAAGGCAGATTAAGTAACAAAAGTCTACTAGGATAGGAAGGAAGTCTTGAATTTACATCCCAGTTAAAGCCTCGCAAGGCAAACATTAAGAAGTTTTTTTGTACGGATTCAATGCGGTCTCTATGAACTGTGTACTGAGGGTTCCAGACACATGATCCGTACTCGAGAATTGGACGAACAAGCGAAGTGAAGAGAGTCTTAGTTAAGTAAGGATCGTCAAACTCCTTAGACCATCTCTTAATAAAGCCGAGTACACCCATAGCTTTATTAACCATTGATGATATATGTTCAGAAAACTTGAGTTTTCGGTCCAAACGGACACCTAGATCATCAACCAGGGAAATTCTTTCCAAGGTACAACCACAAAGAGAGTATGATACGTACTTTGGGCAGGCACGTGAGAATGTCATCAGCTTGCATTTTGAGCTGTTCAGATAAAGAAAAGAAACAATCTAGGTCAGATTGAAGGCGAGAATGACAGGAGTCGTCTCTAAATTGAAAACAGAGCTTGACATCATCCGCGTACATGAGAGTACGTGAGTTAAGTATGACCGTTGGGAGGTCATTGATGAAAAGTGTAAAAAGCAGGGGACCTAAGTGGCTTCCCAGAGGAAGAACAGATGTGGCATGAACGGGATAGGAACGAGTATTTTTAAAGAGGACTCGTTGGGTTCTGTCACCCAAATAGCTCACAATCCAACTAAGAAGTTTTGGTGAGAAACCGAGAAGATTTAGTTTATGTGGAAGAAGGGAATAATTGACTGAGTCAAATGCCTTACTGAAATCAGTATAAATGACATCAGTTTGAAGTTTTTTTTTGTCAGTTCAAGCAGATTTGTCGTGGTAGAACGACGCTTTACAAATCCGTGTTGAAAAGGGGATATAACGGATCTACTAAAATGCTGCAAGTGAGGAGTAATAAAATTCTCGAAGAATTTCGGTATAGCCGACAATTTAGAGATACCTCTATAATTGCTTGCATCAGACTTGCTGCCCTTTTTATGTAAAGGGATGATAAAGAATTCCTTCCATATGGATGGAAACGAGGCAGTTACTAAGGACAGCGAAAATAGTTTGAGCAATGGCTTACATAAGGAGTTGGCACAGTATCGAAGTACACAGGCGGGGATACCATCGGGACCTGGTGAGAAGACTGGTTTAACCAATCGAAGATCCCTAATAAGTGAACTTTCATTCAGTAAAGGTGTGAAGATGCCATTCGAGCTTGGTACGCTATATGGATAGGAGTGAATGTTTGGCGTAGAGGAAGAATAAGTTGCTTGAAAAAACTTGGCAAACATATCGGCAATGGCCTGATCTGTGTTCGCCTCAGCGTTATCGAACATAAGTTTAGAAGGAAAGCCCGCTGACCTACGCTTCATGTTAACAAAACTATAAAACTGTTTAGGATTCTGAAAGAACTGAATCCTACATCTTGTCAAATAGTTTCTATAACACTTCGCGTTAAGCACGGTAAAATTTGCCCGAGCAGTTAGGTAGCGGGAAAAGACAAGTGGTGAGTTTTTCAGCTTGTATTTCTTAAATAAGCTACTCTTTAAGTTTTTTAAGCGAGACAACTTTTTGTAAACCAAGGAGGCCTACTTGAGCTTGTCGGATAGAAAAACGGAACACAGATATCAAAAGCAGAGTTAAGGGTTTTATAAAATATATTAATAGCCACTGACATATCAGTTGATAGATAAAAGTCAGACCAATCACAATATGAAATTAAATAATTTAAGTATTCAAAGTCTGCTTTCTTAAAGCAGCGCACGCGATTGCACGGCTTTACACTTTTATCCACAAAGCTAATACCCAAGTCGAGAGTGGATGATAAGGATCTTCAGGTAGGGAAAGAGGTTGTGCCCTGTCTAAAATCACCCTGGAAGGATCTGAGACGAAACATAGATCAAGCGATCTGTTTAAACTGTTTTTGACATGATTAACCTGCGCCAAAGACATGTCAAACAAACCGTCAAACAGATCATGTTGCCGGGAGAGCAGAAGGAAGTTTCCCTCCGCAATGGATGTCCAATTACATTCCGGGATATTAAAGTCACCCAGGACTATGAAATGATCTCTGTCTGATAACAGATTAAAAATAGTCTTAATTGCAGACAAATGTTGCGAGTAGACTGATAATTCCGATGACGGCGGAATATAGGAGCAGGTTATATACAAGGAAAAACCGGGAAAGTGTAGTTTTACACAGATTAATTCGATGTCGAATTGAAGCTCCGGCTGTAAGAGGTCCAACATAATGGAGGAGTCTACTGCAATCAGTACTCCACCACCCCGTCGGTCAGGTCGATCAAGCCTGTAAGTTGTATACCTATCTGGAAAGACTTCAGAGCTTAGAATCTCTGGTTTTAACCAGGTTTCGGTAAAGGCAATAATTTGGGAAGTAAAGGCAAGACTATGAAGATAAAGACTAGAGATTTTACTACAGAGGCCTCTAACATTTTGATAGGAAAGAATTAAGGAAGAAAGAATATTTGTGTGTCCCCTAGCATTTTCAAAGGCATGAAGAGAAGAGAACTTCAGTTTTTTGAGGACTTTGCACTTGTTGTAGGTCCACTTGGCGATGTAACGGCCAATGTGGGAAGAGTGACGGTCGTTCGGCTTTTTTGTTTTGGAGTGAACTCCTTAACAATAAGGTCGGGCGGCCAGAAAGAAGCTGCGCAAACGTCTTTAAACTGTTCTGCAGGGAGAATAATTTTGAAAGAAGAAATGTCGCGCTCTAATTACAGGCATCCTTTCGAGAATGTACGATTGTACATCTTCTATGGTTGTGTCTGGAGCCAAGCGAGAGATAAACACCAATTTTTTGGGTTTAATCGCAATCAGAGGTTTTATACTCGGTGTCTGACTAGCAGGCATGATTGCGGGAACATTACCCGTTACGTTGTTATCATTGCTCGTAATGGGAGTAGGCACAAGAGGGGCAGCAAGAGGTTTCGGTGCGGTAACATTGCTGCTAGTTTTTTTTTTTTTTGTGCAACTAGAAGAGCAAGACGGTATAGGGGAAATTAGACTTAGAAGATCAGAAGAAGAAGCCTTGGAAGAAGGTAGATTGGTGGTCTTTAGATTCGTAGTAACTGAATCTAAAGGAATATTAAGAGGAGCAGGTGGCTTACTAAGAGCCGTAAAGGCGTTGAATTGGGTCTCCATCTCCAAAAATTCAGATTGGAGATTAGAGAAAGCTGTGCGTATCCGATAAAACCCGAGTTTGGTTTTATTGTGGATTTTCCGTAGATCGGATTCACCCACACGGCACGCTTCGCACGACCATTTAAGGCCTACATTGGCGTTGACGGCATCTCTAACCCGCACAGTTAGGCCACAGCATTTTAAGTGACTAAAATTGTCACAGAGCCAGCATCCAATGTAGTCCGCATTAGCATCTGAAGAGCATTTGCAATTTGCTGCAGAGCACGACACCATGTTAATAAAATAGATATACCTTCGAATAGTAGGGGACAACGAAGAGAGCAATAGAATATTAAAACAAATTTCTTGAGAGAGCAAGAAACAGTTACAGCGCCGAAAACAGGCAAGCAAGCGAGAACGAAAATAAAAAAAAAAACAAATATAGCGAGCACTCGAGGTAAACAAAACAACAGCAGCTGTTACGTCTACAACAAAAGCACTACACAACTTACTCAGAGAGCGAAATTTACTTTCGTGAGTGGGAGAGCAGGAAAGTGTAAGAATATTAGTAAAAAACAAAAAAAAAAAAAAAACTTGACGCCAAGACGCGCAAGTGAAAAGAATTAAAATTTTTGTAAGCGAATTCACTAATAAGGCAGGATTAGTATGCTACTTTAAGCTTTTACTCACAGGGTTAGCACTAGAAAGATACAGCAGTATTAATGAAAGCACATAAGCAGATCAATTAAACAGAATTATTAAGAAACACAGGGAGCAAAAGCGAAACACGTCCAACCACCACGAGTAAGTATCGAGTTAATATGCGTACGTGCACATGTGATTAATTTTTAATTGTTCATATTTTAGGATCAGTAAAAAATACAAAACCATAAAATACAATTAAATATTATTTTTGATTGTGAAGACTCAAATTTGTGCCCCCACATTTTTGTTATTTTTAAGTATATATATTATCTCGGGCGCCGCCTAACAGAGCGAGCGCCACGGCAGAGTGAGCGCAGCTTAACGTCGACAGAGCTAGCGCAGCTTAACATCGACAGAGCGAGCGCAGCTTAACGTCGACAGAGCTAGCGCAGCTTAACATCGACAGAGCGAGCACAGCTTAACGTCGACAGAGCGAGTGCAGCCAAAACGACCAATGTGAAGCGCTGCAGTCACAGCAGCCGAGAGAGCGCTGCAGAATGCGTAGGCGGATTAAGCTCAGCGACTGCGCTGCCAAGATCAACACCGGCATATGGAGGGAGAAAATGTTTTCGTCATGTGGATTTTGGCAGTCAAAGTGATGAACTAAGAACGAGTGCAACGGGAAACAAGTGCAACCAAAAACACCTAAAGACGCGTGTGTACAAGAAAATCACGAGGAAGACGAACCTTGCCACAAGGGGAAGGACAACTACGACAAAAAAAGGAGCCAAGTTTTCCACGAAGACGACACCTGGACCAGGAGGAAACGAGGACGAGGACGACACCGACGGACGCGTGGACCAAAGTGAGCGAGCCGCTACATGGCCGACTCCTAGGCAGGGCCAGTTTTCGGGCAGAAACGAGACGGTGTCTAGGTAGGGCAATTAGATATATGCATTAGTTTAGTTTTAGAATAAGATAATGAAATAAAAATTTTTAAAATTAAAGTGCGCGTGGACAACTAGGTGTCGGTGACGGAGGGGCTTGGCTGTCGAGGAAAAGGGGCGTGTTTTTTTTGTGTTTATTACAAATACGGCAGGAAAATAAAATCTTCGAAAGATACCATCTACCGTCCGTAGATGGCATGCACGATTCATAGCTCTCCAAGTAGAGAGCCTACGTACTAAACAAAAACCTCCGTACGCTCTCCAGTCCTTGCTTTTCTCACCGGGACTTCCAGTCAACATATTACTTCGGTGACCAGGATGTGGTGCCAGATCGCAGTCCCTCACTTTGTGCGTTCCCATGTTGCGTGGCGCTCCTTCGCTGACTCTTTAGTCGCCTTTTACGACAAGCCGAGCCCGCTGAGGTGGTATTCTTACCCCGCCACCACACAGGAGTGCTCTTTATCCATTGGGTCTGCTGGCCATCTCATCAATGCGGACACGTTTCATCATGCCGATGATGATGACATGAGCCCTCTCCCACACGGTGTTGTCCGCCAGCATAGCGCGCATTAATCTTTAATTAAGGGTCTCCAACATCTCTCGCTCAATACGAAATCTTGCACAGTGCATTAGAATAAGTTCCGCTGTTTCGACAAGGTCGGTGCAGAACAGGCACTGGGCAGAGTCTACATGACGGAACCTGAAGAGGTACCCCCGGAAGCAGCCATGATCGGTGAGGAACTGGGTCAAGTGATAGTCCACCACTTTGTGTTCGCACACCGCCCACTCCGCTAAATCTGGGATCAGTTGGTAGGTCCGTCTCCCTTGTAGTGAGTCTTGCCACCTGGTCTGCCACACTCCATAAAGCCAGTCGTTAATCTTATCTCTTGGTCCTCTATCTCTAGGTCAATCGGGGGGATGCCCGCCAGAACATGGGCTGCATCTTCGGATATAGTTCTTAAACCTCTGATCAGTCTAAGGGCCAGGGTCCGTGATCAAGTTTATTTTTAATTTGGAATAACCGCCCCCGCAAACCGATAATTTTCATTTCCATTCGAAGTACTCATTTCTTAACGCTCTGCATTTATTTATATAGATAAATACTATATGAACTTATCCTCCAAATTTCAACCCGAACGGACAGCAAACACTGAAATTATTAGATAAACCATTTCGACCCTCCGACCTGTAAACAAGTGTTGAGGACGTCGTAACTACAATATATTACTTGTGCAGGAAAAAAAAAGATAGACAATGCGAGCGCAAAGCGCACATGTCTATTATCGAAAATATACGAGCATATATTCTAACACTCATGCATACTTAATTTGTGAACGCACACAAAAAAAATATTTTTTTGTACTTTCCGTTAAGAATTCATTGCCTTCTGATGTATTGTATTTTTTTAATGTAATCAAATTCTACTATATATATTTACGATACCAACATAAACATTAACAAAGCATTTAATATTCAATGAAAAAAACAACAATATGTCTCTTTACACATTTTTGACACTGTCAAGAAACTCTTTACACATTCTGTTTTCCTCCGCTGTTTCGCTCTCGATTTCGGCTAAAACTGTATTTAACCGTTATCTATGATTATGACATTGCGTGTTGCAATGCTTTTTTTGCATTCCTTTTAATTTGATTGTGAAGTTTTGCTACAAGCGCATGTTTAAAGTGACGATCTCAATTCTTTAAAATGCCATGAAAAAAGTTAACATTTCAAGTAAATCAATTTATTTACTACAACCACCAATTAAAAATCGGTTTGCAGAGCTTTCAGAAATGTTTTCTGTACCGCAGAAATCGAAAAATTAGCAAACGAGCATAATCATGCGGAAAGTGGACAAGAATCCGCAAATTTCTGTGCGAACTCTTGCTCAGGAGCTTAAAGAAGAATGTGAGCTCGATGTTTAACACGACGGCTGTACGGCAAACCATATTATGGCACAAGTAGCATGTGCTCTCTGTGGCCAATATAGAAAAGCGCTTTAATTTCGCCAATATCATGTTCGATCGTCCGGTAGAATATTGGGATGACGTCATATTTTTTCAGTGTGTAAAGTGTTATTGACACACTGTACATATATACATACATTCGTATACAACCAATAGGTGGCGTGGTAGATCGATATAAATGTATTCAAGTATTGTACTTGTACTTTCTTGGTGATGGGCTGTGTTTTGATTTCGCTCCTCTTATTTTTTTTTAAACTCTAAATTAACGCGATCTACTGTATTCCTTGTGTTCTGGATTTGTGATTTTACATTGTATCGTGTCTCTGTGCTAACAAGTGTGATTCACTGATGTCTGGTAGAACCATTTTTATTCTGTTTAAAGTAAATTTTATTTTTGATTACTTGCGCGTCTTTAGCGTCTTGTTATTTTGTTTTTGTTACTAGTTTGCACTCCCACGCTCATTCTCGCTTGCATCGCTCTCTGATTGTGCTGCGCTGTGCTCTCTTTTCACAGCTGTGTTGTTGCTTGTTCTTGTTTTCGTGTCTACACTGTCTCGCGCTCTCACTCTCACGCTTTCTTACGCTGTCTTGTAAATTACGCTTGTGCTTGGGTTAGTGGTAACCAGCTGTGTAACATTAGATTACCTTTGCTTTCTTGCTCTTTTTTAACTTTTTCCTATTTGAACTTATCTTTCGTAATTAGCTTTAACATTTTGTTTGTTTTTTGGTGTTGGTGAAAATAGGGTAGTTCAAAGCATATAAGTTGCAATAAAAATTCTGGTGTGCTCCGCAACTTCGTGCAAATGCAAGGCCGATTTAAAGCCGGACTTTGTTTGCTGCTGGTTGTGTGATAAATTCTATCACATAAAATGCATCGGCTTAACAGCACGAATTAAAGATTCCCTCAATAACAATGAATCTGGCCTGAAATGGACATGCAAAGTTGAGTAAAATGCTTAGGGAGACAAAATTGAAATTTGAAAAGCTGCATGCAGCATTTTCAAATCTCCAATCTGAATTTTCGGATATGTAAATTCAATTTACTAGTTTCGAATGTTCTGTTGAGCCTTCCACACTTTCACCGGCAACTTCTTCAGGTATAACATCTCCAGTTATTGCTTACTTAACCCCTTCTACGTCTCCTAACATTCCTCCAGCCACCCTAGCTGTTATTTGCGATCCACCAATTTTGATCTTAAAAATTCTTTCGATAACACTGCCGTCAATACTCAAACTGTTGTTTCAAACGTTAAATCGCTTGTCGCGGTTAAGCCCAAGAAACAGGTTTTCGTTTCACGCCTTGCACCCGATACTTCGATTGAAGATGTACAATCATTTATTCAATCAAAAATCTCTGTACCGAACATTGTTGTAGAAAAGTTTAAATTTAACTACACGCGAGATATCTCATCCATTAGGATGAGACAATTTTCAATCTGTTTGCAGCGGAACCTTCTGGCCGCCTGACTTAATTATAAAGGAGTATTCTCCAAAACATAAAAATCTAACTTCGGTACCGCTTCCTTCAACTTCTCGCGCCTCTTCTTCTTCTAGTGGAACATCAAAAAACCAGTAGAGATATCCCATCTTTACTTTGCTTATCAAAACGTTAGCGGCCTAAATTCTAAGCTCTCTAATTTGGTCCGGAATGGTGTATCGTTCGATCATCAAATTCTAATATTTACCGAAGCCTGGTTAAAACCTGATGTAGAAAACTGCTCAATTTATCCTAATAAGTACACTTCCTTCAGATGTGACCGTTTATCATTGGAGGTGGTGTTCTTATAGCTGTAAAATCTGATCTTCCTTCCGAACTTGTTCCATTAGACCATTGTTCTTCCTTAGAATTTTTATGTATTAAAATGACGATGTGTCAAATTTCAATTTACATTACCTGTTCGTATATTCCTCCCTCATCTGATATATCTGTCTACCTGGACCATCTTTCATATATCCAATCTGTTGCCTCCAAACTATCTGATAGAGATTATCTGCTAGTTTTTGGTGATTTCAACTTACCAGAAGTTACTTGGTCATCTCAATCAGATATATTGGTGCCCTCTTTATTTAACTCTTTTTTAAATGGCCTCTCTTTCGGAGCTAACTCTTTATCAAATAAACACTGTTCCTAATTGTAGTGGTAGAATGCTTGATTTAATTTTCTCTTCTCACATTTTACTAAATACTATCTCTAGAATGAATCCCTTAGTTCATCCTGAAGATCCCTATCATCTTACATTGGACCTGGTTCTAACTCTGCCAACTTCTATGCAAACTGCAACTGTTTCCCCTATAATAAAATCACGTTGTTTTCGTAGGACCGATTTTCAAAAATGGAATTGTTTAATTTTGGAACATGATTTGTCATTTCTTTATTCATGTTCTGATCTAAACACATGCATTTCATTTTTGTATTCCTCTATGAACTCATTTTTTGATCAATGTGTTCCTGTCACTTTTCCTGTAAAGTCCAATAGGCCTCCTTGGTTTTCACGTTATTAAGTAAGGCTGAAAAATTTGAAACCGAGGTATTTTAAAAAGTTTAAATTAACTTGCAATCCTTCTGATTTTACGCGTTATATTGCTGCAAGAGCAAACTTTATTGCTCTGAATGCAAATTGTATTTGCGTCGCTGCCGTTTGCAGTTTGCTCAGGATCCAAAGCAGTTTTATAAGTTTGTCAACTTAAACTTAACAATAACAACTTGATATCTAGCTTAAAATTACAACTCCTCGCCCACTTATCTAGAATTTAGTCAAATACATAATTGCCTTCTTTGTATTCATAGTAGTACTTTCAACATACTGCATGCTTTAACACTCTACTCATAATTTTATTTACATTTGGTTACTAACACTAACTCTCCTGATCTGATTGGGTTTTTCTGGGTTTTCCCGAAACCTCTGCAACAAATGTTGGATCGGCTTTTCTTTATCCCAGTTTGCACATTTGCACAATTTTTAATTTTTCCTTTTTTTTTTACATTCAAGGTTTTACCCTTAATTTAAAATTACCTCTAGTTTAAAATTTCAACTTAAATAATTTAAATCTAATTTTAATTGTTTCTTTACTTTTAAAAAAGTCGACTGATCATAGTTCGACTATAAATTAAACTAAATAAATAAATAATTAAAAAACGTAAATCAAGTATATTTCCTACCTCTCTATCATACGAAAATAAGGAAGCAACTGATGATCAGGCAGCCGCCGATTGTTTGCAGACTTTTTTCAATCAACTTATTCAACTGAACCTTATAGTTCCCCTTTACATCCATACCCTTACAGTATACAAAATTTTAACACTGTCTTCTGTCATTGATAAAACCTCTTTACTTAATGATCTTAAATCGATAAAACCCGTTTTCTCTCCTGGCCCTGACGGAGTTCCAGCACGCGTACTTAGATTTTGTGCTGATTCGATTTTTAAGCCAATTCATAAGCTTCTAGACTTGTTACTATCCAATAGTTATTTCCCACCTATTTGGAAAAACTCTTTTTCCATTCCTCTTCACAAAAGTGGTTCTAACCATGATCTGAAGAACTATAGATATGCATTAGTTTAGTTTTAGAATAAGATAATGAAATAAAAATTTTTAAAATTAAAGTGCGCGTGGACAACTAGGTGTCGGTGACGGAGGGGCTTGGCTGTCGAGGAAAAGGGGCGTGTTTTTTTTGTGTTTATTACAAATACGGCAGGAAAATAAAATCTTCGAAAGATACCATCTACCGTCCGTAGATGGCATGCACGATTCATAGCTCTCCAAGTAGAGAGCCTACGTACTAAACAAAAACCTCCGTACGCTCTCCAGTCCTTGCTTTTCTCACCGGGACTTCCAGTCAAGGTATTACTTCGGTGACCAGGATGTGGTGCCAGATCGCAGTCCCTCACTTTGTGCGTTCCCATGTTGCGTGGCGCTCCTTCGCTGACTCTTTAGTCGCCTTTTACGACAAGCCGAGCCCGCTGAGGTGGTATTCTTACCCCGCCACCACACAGGAGTGCTCTTTATCCATTGGGTCTGCTGGCCATCTCATCAATGCGGACACGTTTCATCATGCCGATGATGATGACATGAGCCCTCTCCCACACGGTGTTGTCCGCCAGCATAGCGCGCATTAATCTTTAATTAAGGGTCTCCAACATCTCTCGCTCAATACGAAATCTTGCACAGTGCATTAGAATAAGTTCCGCTGTTTCGACAAGGTCGGTGCAGAACAGGCACTAGTCAGAGTCTACATGACGGAACCTGAAGAGGTACCCCCGGAAGCAGCCATGATCGGTGAGGAACTGGGTCAAGTGATAGTCCACCACTTTGTGTTCGCACACCGCCCACTCCGCTAAATCTGGGATCAGTTGGTAGGTCCGTCTCCCTTGTAGTGAGTCTTGCCACCTGGTCTGCCACACTCCATAAAGCCAGTCGTTAATCTTATCTCTTGCTCCTCTATCTCTAGGTCAATCGGGGGGATGCCCGCCAGAACATGGGCTGCATCTTCGGATATAGTTCTTAAACCTCTGATCAGTCTAAGGGCCAGGGTCCGTGATCAAGTTTATTTTTAATTTGGAATAACCGCCCCCGCAAACCGATAATTTTCATTTCCATTCGAAGTACTCATTTCTTAACGCTCTGCATTTATTTATATAGATAAATACTATATGAACTTATCCTCCAAATTTCAACCCGAACGGACAGCAAACACTGAAATTATTAGATAAACCATTTCGACCCTCCGACCTGTAAACAAGTGTTGAGGACGTCGTAACTACAATATATTACTTGTGCAGGAAAGAAAAAGATAGACAATGCGAGCGCAAAGCGCACATGTCTATTATCGAAAATATACGTGCATATATTCTAACACTCATGCATACTTAATTTGTGAACGCACACAAAAAAAAATATTTTTTTTGTACTTTCCGTTAAGAATTCATTGCCTTCTGATGTATTGTATTTTTTTAATGTAATCAAATTCTACTATATATATTTACGATACCAACATAAACATTAACAAAGCATTTAATATTCAATGAAAAAAACAACAATATGTCTCTTTACACATTTTTGACACTGTCAAGAAACTCTTTACACATTCTGTTTTCCTCCGCTGTTTCGCTCTCGATTTCGGCTAAAACTGTATTTAACCGTTATCTATGATTATGACATTGCGTGTTGCAATGCTTTTTTTGCATTCCTTTTAATTTGATTGTGAAGTTTTGCTACAAGCGCATGTTTAAAGTGACGATCTCAATTCTTTAAAATGCCATGAAAAAAGTTAACATTTCAAGTAAATCAATTTATTTACTACAACCACCAATTAAAAATCGGTTTGCAGAGCTTTCAGAAATGTTTTCTGTACCGCAGAAATCGAAAAATTAGCAAACGAGCATAATCATGCGGAAAGTGGACAAGAATCCGCAAATTTCTGTGCGAACTCTTGCTCAGGAGCTTAAAGAAGAATGTGAGCTCGATGTTTAACACGACGGCTGTACGGCAAACCATATTATGGCACAAGTAGCATGTGCTCTCTGTGGCCAATATAGAAAAGCGCTTTAATTTCGCCAATATCATGATCGATCGTCCGGTAGAATATTGGGATGACGTCATATTTTTTCAGTGTGTAAAGTGTTATTGACACACTGTACATATATACATACATTCGTATACAACCAATAGGTGGCGTGGTAGATCGATATAAATGTATTCAAGTATTGTACTTGTACTTTCTTGGTGATGGGCTGTGTTTTGATTTCGCTCCTCTTATTTTTTTTTTAAACTCTAAATTAACGCGATCTACTGTATTCCTTGTGTTCTGGATTTGTGATTTTACATTGTATCGTGTCTCTGTGCTAACAAGTGTGATTCACTGATGTCTGGTAGAACCATTTTTATTCTGTTTAAAGTAAATTTTATTTTTGATTACTTGCGCGTCTTTAGCGTCTTGTTATTTTGTTTTTGTTACTAGTTTGCACTCCCACGCTCATTCTCGCTTGCATCGCTCTCTGATTGTGCTGCGCTGTGCTCTCTTTTCACAGCTGTGTTGTTGCTTGTTCTTGTTTTCGTGTCTACACTGTCTCGCGCTCTCACTCTCACGCTTTCTTACGCTGTCTTGTAAATTACGCTTGTGCTTGGGTTAGTGGTAACCAGCTGTGTAACATTAGATTACCTTTGCTTTCTTGCTCTTTTTTAACTTTTTCCTATTTGAACTTATCTTTCGTAATTAGCTTTAACATTTTGTTTGTTTTTTGGTGTTGGTGAAAATAGGGTAGTTCAAAGCATATAAGTTGCAATAAAAATTCTGGTGTGCTCCGCAACTTCGTGCAAATGCAAGGCCGATTTAAAGCCGGACTTTGTTTGCTGCTGGTTGTGTGATAAATTCTATCACATAAAATGCATCGGCTTAACAGCACGAATTAAAGATTCCCTCAATAACAATGAATCTGGCCTGAAATGGACATGCAAAGTTGAGTGTAAAATGCTTAGGGAGACAAAATTGAAATTTGAAAAGCTGCATGCAGCATTTTCAAATCTCCAATCTGAATTTTCGGATATGTAAATTCAATTTACTAGTTTCGAATGTTCTGTTGAGCCTTCCACACTTTCACCGGCAACTTCTTCAGGTATAACATCTCCAGTTATTGCTTACTTAACCCCTTCTACGTCTCCTAACATTCCTCCAGCCACCCTAGCTGTTATTTGCGATCCACCAATTTTGATCTTAAAAATTCTTTCGATAACACTGCCGTCAATACTCAAACTGTTGTTTCAAACGTTAAATCGCTTGTCGCGGTTAAGCCCAAGAAACAGGTTTTCGTTTCACGCCTTGCACCCGATACTTCGATTGAAGATGTACAATCATTTATTCAATCAAAAATCTCTGTACCGAACATTGTTGTAGAAAAGTTTAAATTTAACTACACGCGAGATATCTCATCCATTAGGATGAGACAATTTTCAATCTGTTTGCAGCGGAACCTTCTGGCCGCCTGACTTAATTATAAAGGAGTATTCTCCAAAACATAAAAATCTAACTTCGGTACCGCTTCCTTCAACTTCTCGCGCCTCTTCTTCTTCTAGTGGAACATCAAAAAACCAGTAGAGATATCCCATCTTTACTTTGCTTATCAAAACGTTAGCGGCCTAAATTCTAAGCTCTCTAATTTGGTCCGGAATGGTGTATCGTTCGATCATCAAATTCTAATATTTACCGAAGCCTGGTTAAAACCTGATGTAGAAAACTGCTCAATTTATCCTAATAAGTACACTTCCTTCAGATGTGACCGTTTATCATTGGAGGTGGTGTTCTTATAGCTGTAAAATCTGATCTTCCTTCCGAACTTGTTCCATTAGACCATTGTTCTTCCTTAGAATTTTTATGTATTAAAATGACGATGTGTCAAATTTCAATTTACATTACCTGTTCGTATATTCCTCCCTCATCTGATATATCTGTCTACCTGGACCATCTTTCATATATCCAATCTGTTGCCTCCAAACTATCTGATAGAGATTATCTGCTAGTTTTTGGTGATTTCAACTTACCAGAAGTTACTTGGTCATCTCAATCAGATATATTGGTGCCCTCTTTATTTAACTCTTTTTTAAATGGCCTCTCTTTCGGAGCTAACTCTTTATCAAATAAACACTGTTCCTAATTGTAGTGGTAGAATGCTTGATTTAATTTTCTCTTCTCACATTTTACTAAAAACTATCTCTAGAATGAATCCCTTAGTTCATCCTGAAGATCCCTATCATCTTACATTGGACCTGGTTCTAACTCTGCCAACTTCTATGCAAACTGCAACTGTTTCCCCTATAATAAAATCACGTTGTTTTCGTAGGACCGATTTTCAAAAATGGAATTGTTTAATTTTGGAACATGATTTGTCATTTCTTTATTCATGTTCTGATCTAAACACATGCATTTCATTTTTGTATTCCTCTATGAACTCATTTTTTGATCAATGTGTTCCTGTCACTTTTCCTGTAAAGTCCAATAGGCCTCCTTGGTTTTCACGTTATTAAGTAAGGCTGAAAAATTTGAAACCGAGGTATTTTAAAAAGTTTAAATTAACTTGCAATCCTTCTGATTTTACGCGTTATATTGCTGCAAGAGCAAACTTTATTGCTCTGAATGCAAATTGTATTTGCGTCGCTGCCGTTTGCAGTTTGCTCAGGATCCAAAGCAGTTTTATAAGTTTGTCAACTTAAACTTAACAATAACAACTTGATATCTAGCTTAAAATTACAACTCCTCGCCCACTTATCTAGAATTTAGTCAAATACATAATTGCCTTCTTTGTATTCACAGTAGTACTTTCAACATACTGCATGCTTTAACACTCTACTCATAATTTTATTTACATTTGGTTACTAACACTAACTCTCCTGATCTGATTGGGTTTTTCTGGGTTTTCCCGAAACCTCTGCAACAAATGTTGGATCGGCTTTTCTTTATCCCAGTTTGCACATTTGCACAATTTTTAATTTTTTCTTTTTTTTTACATTCAAGGTTTTACCCTTAATTTAAAATTACCTCTAGTTTAAAATTTCAACTTAAATAATTTAAATCTAATTTTAATTGTTTCTTTACTTTTAAAAAAGTCGACTGATCATAGTTCGACTATAAATTAAACTAAATAAATAAATAATTAAAAAACGTAAATCAAGTATATTTCCTACCTCTCTATCATACGAAAATAAGGAAGCAACTGATGATCAGGCAGCCGCCGATTGTTTGCAGACTTTTTTCAATCAACTTATTCAACTGAACCTTATAGTTCCCCTTTACATCCATACCCTTACAGTATACAAAATTTTAACACTGTCTTCTGTCATTGATAAAACCTCTTTACTTAATGATCTTAAATCGATAAAACCCGTTTTTTTCTCTCCTGGCCCTGACGGAGTTCCAGCACGCGTACTTAGATTTTGTGCTGATTCGATTTTTAAGCCAATTCATAAGCTTCTAGACTTGTTACTATCCAATAGTTATTTCCCACCTATTTGGAAAAACTCTTTTTCCATTCCTCTTCACAAAAGTGGTTCTAACCATGATCTGAAGAACTATAGATATGCATTAGTTTAGTTTTAGAATAAGATAATGAAATAAAAATTTTTAAAATTAAAGTGCGCGTGGACAACTAGGTGTCGGTGACGGAGGGGCTTGGCTGTCGAGGAAAAGGGGCGTGTTTTTTTTGTGTTTATTACAAATACGGCAGGAAAATAAAATCTTCGAAAGATACCATCTACCGTCCGTAGATGGCATGCACGATTCATAGCTCTCCAAGTAGAGAGCCTACGTACTAAACAAAAACCTCCGTACGCTCTCCAGTCCTTGCTTTTCTCACCGGGACTTCCAGTCAAGGTATTACTTCGGTGACCAGGATGTGGTGCCAGATCGCAGTCCCTCACTTTGTGCGTTCCCATGTTGCGTGGCGCTCCTTCGCTGACTCTTTAGTCGCCTTTTACGACAAGCCGAGCCCGCTGAGGTGGTATTCTTACCCCGCCACCACACAGGAGTGCTCTTTATCCATTGGGTCTGCTGGCCATCTCATCAATGCGGACACGTTTCATCATGCCGATGATGATGACATGAGCCCTCTCCCACACGGTGTTGTCCGCCAGCATAGCGCGCATTAATCTTTAATTAAGGGTCTCCAACATCTCTCGCTCAATACGAAATCTTGCACAGTGCATTAGAATAAGTTCCGCTGTTTCGACAAGGTCGGTGCAGAACAGGCACTGGGCAGAGTCTACATGACGGAACCTGAAGAGGTACCCCCGGAAGCAGCCATGATCGGTGAGGAACTGGGTCAAGTGATAGTCCACCACTTTGTGTTCGCACACCGCCCACTCCGCTAAATCTGGGATCAGTTGGTAGGTCCGTCTCCCTTGTAGTGAGTCTTGCCACCTGGTCTGCCACACTCCATAAAGCCAGTCGTTAATCTTATCTCTTGGTCCTCTATCTCTAGGTCAAATCGGGGGATGCCCGCCAGAACATGGGCTGCATCTTCGGATATAGTTCTTAAACCTCTGATCAGTCTAAGGGCCAGGGTCCGTGATCAAGTTTATTTTTAATTTGGAATAACCGCCCCCGCAAACCGATAATTTTCATTTCCATTCGAAGTACTCATTTCTTAACGCTCTGCATTTATTTATATAGATAAATACTATATGAACTTATCCTCCAAATTTCAACCCGAACGGACAGCAAACACTGAAATTATTAGATAAACCATTTCGACCCTCCGACCTGTAAACAAGTGTTGAGGACGTCGTAACTACAATATATTACTTGTGCAGGAAAGAAAAAGATAGACAATGCGAGCGCAAAGCGCACATGTCTATTATCGAAAATATACGTGCATATATTCTAACACTCATGCATACTTAATTTGTGAACGCACACAAAAAAAAATATTTTTTTTGTACTTTCCGTTAAGAATTCATTGCCTTCTGATGTATTGTATTTTTTTAATGTAATCAAATTCTACTATATATATTTACGATACCAACATAAACATTAACAAAGCATTTAATATTCAATGAAAAAAACAACAATATGTCTCTTTACACATTTTTGACACTGTCAAGAAACTCTTTACACATTCTGTTTTCCTCCGCTGTTTCGCTCTCGATTTCGGCTAAAACTGTATTTAACCGTTATCTATGATTATGACATTGCGTGTTGCAATGCTTTTTTTGCATTCCTTTTAATTTGATTGTGAAGTTTTGCTACAAGCGCATGTTTAAAGTGACGATCTCAATTCTTTAAAATGCCATGAAAAAAGTTAACATTTCAAGTAAATCAATTTATTTACTACAACCACCAATTAAAAATCGGTTTGCAGAGCTTTCAGAAATGTTTTCTGTACCGCAGAAATCGAAAAATTAGCAAACGAGCATAATCATGCGGAAAGTGGACAAGAATCCGCAAATTTCTGTGCGAACTCTTGCTCAGGAGCTTAAAGAAGAATGTGAGCTCGATGTTTAACACGACGGCTGTACGGCAAACCATATTATGGCACAAGTAGCATGTGCTCTCTGTGGCCAATATAGAAAAGCGCTTTAATTTCGCCAATATCATGATCGATCGTCCGGTAGAATATTGGGATGACGTCATATTTTTTCAGTGTGTAAAGTGTTATTGACACACTGTACATATATACATACATTCGTATACAACCAATAGGTGGCGTGGTAGATCGATATAAATGTATTCAAGTATTGTACTTGTACTTTCTTGGTGATCGGCTGTGTTTTGATTTCGCTCCTCTTATTGTATTCCTTGTGTTTTGGATTCGTGATTTAACAGTGTACCGTGTCTCTGTGCTAACAAGTGTGATTCACTGGTGTCTGGTAGAACCATTATTATTCTGTTTAAAGTAAATTTTATTTTTGATTACTTGCGCGTCTTTAGCGTCTTGTTATTTTGTTTTTGTTACTAGTCCGCACTCTCACGCTCATTCTCGCTTGCATCGCTCTCTGAGTGTGCTGCGCTGTGCTCTCTTTTTATAGCTGTGTTGTTGCTTTTTCTACACTGTCTCGCGCTCTCACTCTCCCTTTCTTTCTTATGCTCTCTTGTAAACTACGCTTGTGCTTGTGTTAGTGGTAACCAGCTGTGTAACATTAGATTACCTTTGCTTTCTTGCTCTTTTTTAACTTTTTCCTTTTTGAACTTATCTTTCGTAATTCGCTTTAACATTTTGTTTGTTTTTTTGGTGTTCCCTACCCTATTTTCAAAGCATATTAGTTGCAATAAAAATGTTGGTGTGCTCCGCAACTTCGTGCAAATGCAAGGCCGATTCAAAGCCGGACTTTGTTTGCTGCTGGTTGTGTGATAAATTCTATCACATAAAATGCATCGGCTTAACAGCACGAATTAAAGATTCCCTCAATAACAATGAATCTGGCCTGAAATGGACATGCAAAGTTTGTCGAGTGAAAGAACTAACATTGAGTAAAATGCTTAGGGAGACAAAATTGAAATTTGAAAAGCTGCGTGCAGCATTTTCAAATCTCCAATCTGAATTTTCGGATATGGAAATTCAATTTACTAGTTTCGAATGTTCCGATGAGCCTTCCACACTTCCACCGGCAACTCCTTCAGGTATAACATCTCCAGTTATTGCCTACTTAACCCCTTCTACGTCTCCTAACATTCCTCCAGCCGCCCCGGCTGTTATGTGCGATCCACCAATTTTGATCGTCACCTCTCCAGTCGCGCCTTTATCCAAAAAGAATCTTAAAAATTCTTTCGATAACACTGCCGTCAATACTCAAACTGTTGTTTCAAACGTTAAATCGCTTGTCGCGGTTAAGCCCAAGAAACAGGTTTTCGTTTCACGCCTTGCACCCGATACTTCGATTGAAGATGTACAATCATTTATTCAATCAAAAATCTCTGTACCGAACATTGTTGTAGAAAAGTTTAAATTTAACTACACGCGAGATATCTCATCCTTTAGGATAAGTATTCCTGCAGACAATTTTCAATCTGTTTGCAGCGGAACCTTCTGGCCGCCTGACTTAATTGTAAAGGAGTATTCTCCAAAACAAAAAAGTCGAACTGCGGTACCGCTTCCTTCAACTTCTCGCGCCTCTTCTTCTTCTAGTGGGACATCAAAAAACCAGTAGAAATATCCCATCTTTACTTCGCTTATCAAAACGTTAGAGGCCTAAATTCTAAGCTCTCTAATTTGTTTTTGAATAGTGTATCGTTCGATCATCAAATTTTAATATTTACCGAAACCTGGTTAAAACCTGATGTAGAAAACTGCTCAATTTTTCCTAATAAGTACACCTCCTTCAGATGTGACCGTTTATCACGAATTGGAGGTGGTGTTCTTATAGCTGTAAAATCTGATCTTCCTTCCGAACTTGTTCCATTAGACCATTGTTCTTCCTTAGAATTTTTATGTGTTAAAATGACGATGTGTCAAATTTCAATTTACATTACCTGTTCGTATATTCCTCCCTCATCTGATATATCTGTCTACCTGGACCATCTTTCATCTATCCAATCTGTTGCCTCCAAACTATCTGATAGAGATTATCTGCTAGTTTTTGGTGATTTCAACTTACCAGAAGTTACTTGGTCATCTCAATCCGATATATTGGTGCCCTCTGTATTTAACTCTTTTTTAAATGGCCTCTCGGCGCTATCTCTTTATCAAATAAACACTGTTCCTAATTGTAGTGGTAGAATGCTTGATTTAATTTTCTCTTCTGACATTTTACTAAATACTATCTCTAGAATGAATCCCTTAGTTCTTCCTGAAGATCCCTATCATCCTACATTGGACCTGGTTCTAACTCTGCCAACTTCTATGCAAACTGCAATTGTTTCCCCTATAATAAAATCACGTTGTTTTCGTAGGACCGATTTTCAAAAATTGAATTGTTTAATTTTGGAACATGATTGGTCATTTCTTTATTCATGTTCTGATCTAAATACATGCATTTCATTTTTTTATTCCTCTATGAACTCATTTTTTGATCAATGTGTTCCTGTTACTTTTCCTGTAAAGTCCAATAGGCCTCCTTGGTTTTCACGTGAGTTAGTAAGGCTGAAAAATTTGAAATCGCGGTATTTTAAAAAGTTTAAATTAACTTGCAATCCTTCTGATTTTACGCGTTATATTGCTGCAAGAGCAAACTTTATTGCTCTGAATGCAAATTGTTACAAAAAGTATTTGCGTCGCTGCCGTTTGCAGTTTGCTCAGGATCCAAAGCAGTTTTATAACTTTGTTAACTTAAAACGTAAATCAAGTAGATTTCCTCCCTCTCTATCATACGAAAATAAGGAAGCAACTGATGATCAGGCAGCCGCCGATTTGTTTGCAGACTTTTTTCAATCAACTTATTCAACTGAACCTTATAGTTCCCCTTTACATCCATACCCTTACAGTATACAAAATTTTAACACTGTCTTCTGTCCTTCCATTGACAAAACCTCTTTACTTAATGATCTTAAATCGATAAAACCCGTTTTCTCTCCTGGCCCTGACGGAGTTCCAGCATGCGTACTTAGATTTTGTGCTGATTCGATTTTGAAGCCAATTCATAAGCTACTTGACTTGTCACTATCCAATAGTTATTTCCCACCTATTTGGAAAAACTCTTTTTCCATTCCTCTTCACAAAAGTGGTTCTAACCATGATGTGAAGAACTATAGATGTATTTCCAAATTGTCCGCAATTCCTAAGATTTTTGAAAAAAATTTTACGGCTCAGTTAACTTTTATGTGTAAATCTATAATTTCACCCCATCAACATGGGTTTATAAAGGCAAGATCAACAGCTACTAATCTTTTAGAATTTTCATCTCACATTAATCTAGGATTTCGGAACAAAATGCAAACTGATGTGGTCTATACTGACTTCAGTAAAGCATTTGACTCCGTAAATCATAATCTCTTAATTCATAAGTTAAATTTGATTGGTTTTCCTCAAAAGCTCATTTTGTGGATATCTGATTATTTAACTAACAGGTCTCAACGAGTTCTTTTTAAAGACTGTCTTTCTAAGCCGATCTTAGTTACTTCTGGTGTTCCTCAGGGCAGCCACCTTGGACCATTGCTATTTAACCTTTTTATTAACGATCTTCCTTCAATACTCCTTCACTCTAACATTCTTATGTATGCTGATGATGTGAAACTCTGTTTGACACACAATGATCCTTCAAATAACCTTCTTCAAACAGATCTTGATTTGTTTTTTGAATGGTGCAGCCATAATCTGCTGCATCTTAACTGTTTGAAGTGCAAGGTTATGTCATTTTACAGATGTAACTATCATGTCATCAATTACAATCTTAACTTAACCCCACTCTTAAGAATATCTGAAGTAGCTGATTTAGGTATCCTCTTTGATCATAAATTGAAATTTGATCGTCACATTACACAAATTGTCAATAAGGCATTTCGACTACTCGGGTTCATCAAAAGATGGGCCAAAGAATTCGAGGATCCTTACACGACAAAGTTGCTTTACACTTCTCTTGTTCGTCCAACTCTTGAATATGGGTCTTGCGTGTGGTCGCCGCAATACCATATTCACCAAGATAGAATTGAGTCTGTTCAAAAGCAGTTTCTACTCTTTGCCTTGCGCAGTTTTAATTGGGTTCCGGGTGTAGACTTACCACCATACTCTAGTAGACTCCTTCTAATTAACCTACCTTCTTTAACTAACCGTCGTATTATGTTAGGCGTTATGTTTATTGTAAAGCTAATAAAGTACAATATAGATTCCCCTACTCTGCTTACTCAAATTAATTTCTGTATTCCTTCTAGAGTTACTCGTAATTTTATGCCACTATCCTTGGCCTTTTGTAATACTAACTACAGCTTGCATGACCCTTTCCGAGTTCTCTGTGCTGACTACAACAGACTGTCTAGAGTTTTCAACTCCGAGTCCTCCCTTTACTCTGTTAAACTGTCTATCCTTAATCAATTAACTCTACATCCTAACAACTAATATTAATCTACCGATCTGATTGGGTTTTACTGGGTTTTCCCCAATCCTTTGCAGCAAATGTTGGATCGGGAATTCTTGTTTTGTTATCCCCAGCCTAAATTTAAAAATATCTATTTTTAATCAATATTTTTAATTAATTTTAAATTTTTGATTTATTGCAAAATTTAATTTTAAAATCTAAATCGGAAACTTTTATTTTATTCTTTTTTATATTTCCAATTTTAATTTAAAAAATATAATCTAATTTTAATTTTAATTTTAAGTCGAAGATAGTTTTAAATAAAAATCTGCAATCGGCTGCTGCAGTCATAAAACCAGACATAGCAATTCCCTGGCTAAGACCAATAATAAAAATCGAATTAATTCCATTAATTGGAGAAGGGGTGGTACATTCCTAAAATGCCAGGTGGCAGGGGGATTATTTTTTTTTTGTGGAGTCTAAAAGGCCTGGCCACGCTATCTTCAACTTAATCTAGAGCCCACTGAATGTCGTACGACTTCGGCCGACTTTGGTTAAATCCAAACCAGGTCAAAGGTCGATAAAGGTTTCCCCTGGTTCTGTTCCGTGGACCTAATCTTCAATAAGATCTAATCAAGATAAGTCCTGATATTGCTGTGTACAATGCTGGTGCCAAGTATTACATAATCACCTAGTTTTCGGCTGCAAACCAAATTCCATCTTTATTAGAAAACTCGCGAAATGTTTACCCAGACACAGTTTAGAAGTCACCTATGTTTCTCAAACTGCTACCAGTGAATTAATTTTGTGCGAGATCAGCTGTCGAGTTCAATGAACTCAAGAGCGGCATTAAAGCTGCATTTAAATCATTTCAACGAATTAAAATCATTTAAACAATTTTTATATGAAAATTTAAGTCTTTGGAATTCTAAATGAATTCAATTTATATTCCAATGTAGCTTAAGTAACGTAATTTTCTAATGTATAAATTCTTGCTTATGGCCGGTTAATTTGATTTTTTTTGGGACGAACATGTACACATGGTTGGCATATATATCTAATTTATTTTGAGTATCTTTAATACAGCTTCCAACTTTAACCAACCACCGTTCAATGGGCCCATCGTTCGAGAGAGTTGCAGATAAATAAAACCAAAAGAAAAGTAAATATGGAAATGAGTGAGTTTACCTAGTAGCTTGAACATATATTAGGATATAAATGCCACATGTAAATTCCCCAATTTAAGACCCATTTTTTTTATAAGCAGTACTAGAAACTGTATTGTTTTGCCTTGATTTGCCTTCTTTTCATGAAAGAAAAGACAATGTATTTAAAAACTGTCAAAATATTGAATTATTGCGAAAATAGAAATTGAAAATGAATAACTAAATGTTTTGTTATGGGTCTATCTGGACCTTAGCGGAGACAACATGAGGTAAATTAGTAATTGTTTCATTAAATATTAGGGGCAATGTCCAGACATCCCTATTTACATTGCCATGGTAGGGTGGGTAGAGACGAGGGGCAGCAACATCTAGTTCCCTCTGAAAATAATTCCAGTATTCGTTTGAGAAGGTGTGTCGGCACCGATTTTTTTTTCATTCTTGTAGATATTACCACTATTTTATTTATGACGTGGCAGGTACTAGGGAGTTTGGCCAGGAAAACCCCGACCAACCCGGCGAGCTTGGACCGAGCAAAGCAAGAGTGCACATCCTCCGCACCCAAAACTCCCCGGGCTCAGGTTTCTATCAGTCACCTTAGCCTGAGCTTGTATGAGAGGGGTAATTCGAATATTATTTTTTTTCGATTTTATGTTCGAATGCATTCTACTTGGAATACTACACATCCTAATAACTAATATTAATCTACCGATCTGATTGGGTTTTCCCAAATCCTTTGCAGCAAATGTTTGATCGAGAATTCTTGTTTTATTATTCGCATTATTCCTAAATTTAAAAAATTTATATTTTTAATTAATTTTAAATTTTTAATGTATTATCAAATTTAATTTTAAAATCTAAATCGTAAACTTTTATTTTTCTTTTTTATATTTCTAATTTTAATTTAAAAAATATAATCTAATTTTAACTTTAACTTTAAGTTGACCGTTTTAGTTGACGTTAAATAAATAAATAAATAAATAAATAAACAAATAAACAAATAAACAAATAAACAAATAAATAAATAAATAAATAAACAAATATATAAATAAATAAATAAATAAATAAATAAATAAATAAATAAATAAATAAATAAATAAATAAATAAATAAATAAATAAAAATTCGTCCATCCTCTTCTCCCTACAATTGACCAGTGTGGATTGTGGCGAAAAAACTAAACCTAAAATATAAAAAAATATAGAATGGTAATTGAAAATCGAAAATTAAATAGCATTACAATAGCCAACAAATACCCCATCCCAGATATAAACACAGTACTAGCGCAACTAGGTAATAATAAATTGTATTCTGTACTAGAGCTCAAGAGTGGATTTCACCAAATACAGTTGAAAGAGAGCGACATAGAAAAATATGACCAGCTGTGTAGCATTAGATTACTTTTGCTTTTGTTTTTCTTGCTCCGTAGCTCTTCTTTTGTAACCTTTTCCTTTTGGAACTTATTTTTCGTATTTCGCTTTAACATTTTGTTTGTTTTTTTTGTTTGCTACTGAATTTAATACTTTCGAATGTTCCGATTAACCTGTCGCGCTTCTACTGGCAACTCCTTCAGGTATAACATCTCCAGTTATTGCCTACTGAACCTCTTCTACATCTCCTAACATTCCTCCAGCCACCCCGGCTATTATGTGCGATTCACCACTTTTGATCGTCACCGCTCCAGTTGCGTCTTTGTCTAAAAAGAATCTTAAAAATTCTTTCGATAATATCACTGCCGTCAATACTCAAAATGTCGTTTCAAACGTTAAATCGCTTGTCGCGGTTAAGCCCAAGAAACAGGTTTTCGTTTCACGCCTTGCACCCGATACTTCGATTAAAGATGTACAATCATTTATTTAATCAAAAACCTCTGTACCGAACATTGTTGTAGAAAAGTTTAAATTTAACTACCCGAGTGATATCTCATCCATTAAAATAAGTATTCCTGCAGACAATTTTCAATCTGTTTGCAGCGGTACCTTTTGGCCGCCTGACTTAATTGTAAAGGAGTATTCACCAAAACAAAAAAGTCGAACTGCGGTACCGGTTCCTACAACTTCTCGCGCCTCTTCTTCTTCTAGTGGGACATCAAAAAACTAGTAGAAATATCCCATCTTTATTTCGCTTATCAAAACGTTAGAGGTCTAAACTCTAAGCTCTCTAATTTGTTTTCGAACAGTGTATCGTTCGATCATCAAATTTTAATATTTACCGTAACCTGGTTAAAACCTGATGTAGAAAACTGCTCAATTTTTCCTAACAGGTACACCCCCTTCAGATGTGATCGTTTATCACAAATTGGTGGTGTTCTTATAGCTGTAAAGTCAGATCTTCCTTCCGAACTTGTTCCATAAGATCAAGGTCCTTCCTTAGAATTTTTATACCCTTGGACCATTGAAAATGGTCAAAAAAGGGTATACTAACTTTGTGCAAATGTATGTAACGGGGAGAAGGAGGCGTCGGAGACCCCTCAGGATCACTAGCCGAGTCGATTGAGCCATGTCCGTCTGTCTGTCCGTCTGTCTGTCTGCCTGGATGAACGCGCCGATCTCAGCTATTACAAAAGCTAGGGACACCAAATTTAGCATGGAGATTCCTGTATACCATACGCAGATCAAGTTTATTTTCAATTTGCAATAACACGCCTACCGCCCCCGCTAACCGCTAATTTTGATTCACATGGCGATTTACTCATTTCTTAACGTTCTGCTTTAGTATATATATAGATAAATACTATATGAACCTATCCTCCGAATTGCATCCGATCGGACAATAAACACTGAAGTTATTAGATAGTTGTCGATGACGTCAGAAATAAATTACTTGCGTAGTACTCGACTCTTCTTTTCCATGCACATGTCAATTACCGAAAATACATGTGCATAAATATATACTAATACTCAACCAATAGCTGGCGAGGTAAATGAATATGAATGTATGCAAGTATTTACATGCTTGTGTACATATTCATAATATTCATAATATGCTTAAGTGCACATATGATTATTATTTAATAATTCATATTTTAGGGTCAGTAAAAAATACAAAACTATAAAATGCAATTAAATAAATATTAATTTTGATTACTCGATGTATTGCAAGTTATCGATATTGGCCAATTCAAAATTTATAAAGAAATACCGATATATACTGCTCACACCGCTTTTTGCAGTCTTTCGCGCGCTACGTAAATTGCGGCGATAAATTATTGACAACGTATCGAAATTGATACAAGGTGGCAGCGCACTGCAGTGTTATGATTAATTTGTAGCTTGCGATTAGTATTATACAATTAGATAACTTTTTATGGCAACATACGTCCAAGGGTATCCCACTGTCGCGTGCCGCTCGACTGTTGCTCTCGTTAATAATTCATATTTTAGGGTCAGTATAAAATGCAATTAAATAAATATTAATTTTGATTACTCGATATATTGCAAGTTATCGATATTGGCCGATTCAAAATTTATAAAGATATACCGATATATACTGCTCTCACCGCTTTTTGCAGTCTTGCGCTTGGAAAATTGCGGTGATAAATTATTGACAACGTATCGAAATTAATGCAAGGTGGCACTGATTAATTTGTAGCTTGTGACTAGTATTATACAATTTGATGTTTCTTATAGCTAAAATCTGATCTTCCAAGGGTATCCGAACTTCGCGTGCCATTAGACCATTGTTCTTCCTTGTTTTTATGTGTTAAAATGACGATGTGTCAAATTTCAATTTACATTACCTGTTAGTATATTCCTCCCTCATCTGATATATCTATCTACCTGGACCATCTTTCATCTATCCAATCTGTTGCCTCCAAACTATCTGATAGAGATTATCTGCTAGTTTTTGGTGATTTCAACTTACCAGAAGTTACTTGGTCATCTCAATCCGATATATTGGTGCCCTCTGTATTTAACTCTTTTTTAAATGGCCTCTCGGCGCTATCTCTTTATCAAGTAAACACTGTTCCTAAATACTATCTCTAGAATGAATTCCTTAGTTCTTCCTAAAGATTCCTATTATCCTACATTGGAACTGGTTCTCTGCCAACTTCTATGCAAACTGCAATTGTTTCCCCTATAGTAAAATCACGATGTTTCCGTAGGACCGATTTTCAAAAATTGAATTATTTAATTCTGGCACATGATTGGTCATTTCTTTATTCATGTTCTGATCTAAATACATGCATTTCATTTTTTTATTCCTCTATGGACTCATTTTTTGATCAATGTGTTCCTGTTACTTTTCCCGTAAAGTCCAAAAGGCCTCCTTGGTTTTCACGTGAGTTAGTAAGGCTGAAAAATTTGAAATCGCGGTATTTTAAAAAGTTTAAATTAACTTGTAATCCTTCCGATTTAACGCGTTATATTGCTGCAAGAGCAAACTTTATTGCTCTGAATGCAAATTGTTACAAAAAGTATTTGTGTCGCTGCCGTTTGCAGTTTGCTCAGGACCCAAAGCAGTTTTATAACTTTGTCAACTTAAAACGTAAATCAAGTAGATTTCCTCCCTCTCTATCATACGAAAATAAGGAAGCAACTGATGATCAGGCAGCCGCCGATTTGTTTGCAGACTTTTTTCAATCAACTTATTCAACTGAACCTTATAGTTCCCCTTTACATCCATACCCTTACAGTATACAAAATTTTAACACTGTCTTCTGTCCTTCCATTGACAAAACCTCTTTACTTAATGATCTTAAATCGATAAAACCCGTTTTCTCTCCTGGCCCTGACGGAGTTCCAGCATGCGTACTTAGATTTTGTGCTGATTCGATTTTGAAGCCAATTCATAAGCTACTTGACTTGTCACTATCCAATAGTTATTTCCCACCTATTTGGAAAAACTCTTTTTCCATTCCTCTTCACAAAAGTGGTTCTAACCATGATGTGAAGAACTATAGATGTATTTCCAAATTGTCCGCAATTCCTAAGATTTTTGAAAAAAATTTTACGGCTCAGTTAACTTTTATGTGTAAATCTATAATTTCACCCCATCAACATGGGTTTATAAAGGCAAGATCAACAGCTACTAATCTTTTAGAATTTTCATCTCACATTAATCTAGGATTTCGGAACAAAATGCAAACTGATGTGGTCTATACTGACTTCAGTAAAGCATTTGACTCCGTAAATCATAATCTCTTAATTCATAAGTTAAATTTGATTGGTTTTCCTCAAAAGCTCCTTTTGTGGATATCTGATTATTTAACTAACAGGTCTCAACGAGTTCTTTTTAAAGACTGTCTTTCTAAGCCGATCTTAGTTACTTCTGGTGTTCCTCAGGGCAGCCACCTTGGACCATTGCTATTTAACCTTTTTATTAACGATCTTCCTTCAATACTCCTTCACTCTAACATTCTTATGTATGCTGATGATGTGAAACTCTGTTTGACACACAATGATCCTGCAAATAACCTTCTTCAAACAGATCTTGATTTGTTTTTTGAATGGTGCAGCCATAATCTGCTGCATCTTAACTGTTTGAAGTGCAAGGATTATGTCATAATTTACAGATCGTAACTATCATGTACCATCTCTTAACCCACTCTTAAGAATATCTGAAGTAGCTGATTTAGGTATCCTCTTTGATCATAAATTGAAATTTGATCGTCACATTACACAAATTGTCAATAAGGCATTTCGACTACTCGGGTTCATCAAAAGATGGGCCAAAGAATTCGAGGATCCTTATACGACAAAGTTGCTTTACACTTCTCTTGTTCGTCCAACTCTTGAATATGGGTCTTGCGTGTGGTCGCCGCAATACCATATTCACCAAGATAGAATTGAGTCTGTTCAAAAGCAGTTTCTACTCTTTGCCTTGCGCAGTTTTAATTGGGTTCCGGGTGTAGACTTACCACCATATTCTAGTAGACTCCTTCTAATTAACCTACCTTCTTTAACTAACCGTCGTATTATGTTAGGCGTTATGTTTAATGTAAAGCTAATAAAGTACAATATAGATTCCCCTACTCTGCTTAATCAAATTAATTTCTGTTTTCCTTCAATTTCTAAATTACTCGTATTTTTATGCCACTATCTTTGGCCTTTTGTAATACTAACTACAGCTTGCATGACCCTTTCTGAGTTCTGTGCTGACTACAACAGACTGTCCAGAGTTTTCAACTCCGAGTCCTCCCTTTACTTTGTTAAACTGTCTATCCTTAATCAATTAACTCTACATCCTAATAACTAATATTAATCTACCGATCTGATTGGGTTTTACTGGGTTTTCCCAAATCCTTTGCAGCAAATGTTTGATCGAGAATTCTTGTTTTATTATTCCCATTATTCCTAAATTTAAAAATTTTTATTTTTAATTAATTTTAAATTTTTGATGTATTATAAAATTTAATTTTAAAATCTAAATCGGAAACTTTTATTTTATTCTTTTTTATATTTCCAATTTTAATTTAAAAAATATAATCTAATTTTAATTTTATTTTTAGGTCGACTGATTTAGTTGACGTTAAATAAATAAATTTACATGCATGTGTACATATTCATAATATGCGTACGTGCACATGTGATTAATTTTTAATTGTTCATATTTTAGTATCAGTAAAAAATACAAAACCATAAAATGCAATTAAATATTATTTTTGATTGTGAAGACTCAAATTTGTGCCCCCACATTTTTGTTATTTTTATATATATTATCTTTCTTTTCTTTATTATTAGCATGTAATGTAAGATGTAAGTATTGAATAGTTTTAAGTTTATTTTTCCCAATGAAGGGCTATTTTTCTTTAAAAAAAACCAAAACCAGTGGTTTCGTCGAACGAGACTACCCCAAGAATAGATTTAAGAGGTTCCAGGGTATAGGATTGCTCACCGCTCAGCCACGAACATCGCACACCACCAGAGAGCAAGCGCCGCCAAACAACGGAAAGAGCACAGACAAACGACAGAGCGAGCACAGCCGAACGACAGAGCGAGCGCAGCCGAACGACAGAGCGAGCGCAGCCGAACGACAGAGCGAGCGCAGCCGAACGACAGAGCGAGCGCAGCCGAACGACAGAGCGGGCGCCGCCTAACAGAGAGAGCGCCACGGCAGAGCGAGCGCAGCTTAACGTCGACAGAGCTAGCGCAGCTTAACATCGACAGAGCGAGCGCAGCTTAACGTCGACAGAGCGAGTGCAGCCAAAACGACCAATGAGAAGCGCTGCAGTCACAGCAGCCGAGAGAGCGCTGCAGAATGCGTAGGCGGCTTAAGCTCAGCGACTCCGTTGCCAAGATCAACACCGGCACATGGAGGGAGAAAATATTTTCGTCACGTGGATTTTGGCAGTCAAAGTGATGAACTAAGAACGAGTGCAACGGGAAACAAGTGCAACGAAAAACAAGTAAAGACGCGTGTGTACAAGAAAATTACGAGGAAGACGAACCTTTCCACAAGGAGAAGGACAACTACGACAACAAAAGGAGCCAAGTTTTCCACGAAAACGACACCTGGACCAGGAGGGAACGAGGACGAGGACGACACCGACGGACGCGTGGACAAAAGTGAGCGAGCCGCTACATGGCCGACTCCTAGGCAGGGCCAGTTTTCGGGCAGAAACGAGACGGTGTTTAGGTAGGGCAATTAGATATATGTATTATTTTAGTTTTAGAATAAGATAATGAAATAAAAATTTTTAAAATGAAAGTGCGCGTGGACAACTAGGTGTGGGTGACGGAGGGGCTTGGCTGTCGAGGAAAAGGGGCGTGTTTTTTTTTTTTGTTTAGTACAAATACGGGAGGAAAATAAAATCTTCTAAAGATACCATCTACCGTCCGTAGATGGCATGCACTATTCATAACTCTCCAAGTAGAGAGCCTACGTACTAAACAAAAACCTCCGTATGCTCTCCAGTCCTTGCTTTTCTCACCGGGACTTCCAGCCAAGGTATTACTTCGGTGAGCAGGATGTGGTGCCAGATCGCAATCCCTCACTTGGTGCGTTGCTGCGTAGCGCTCCTTCGCTAACTCTTTAGTCGCCTTTTACGACAAGCCGAGCCCGCTGAGGTGGTATTCTTGGCCCGCCACCACACGGGAGTGCTCTTTATCCAACGGACAACGAACACGTTTCATCATTCCCATGATGATGCCATGAGCCCTTTCCCACACTGTTTTGTCCGCCAGCATAGTGCGCATTAGACTTCTCGGGCTGAGCGGAGTTCCAGCAAGAGTCTCCAGTATCTCCCTCTCAGTACGAAACCTAGCACAGTGCAGTAGGATATGCTCCGCTGTATCGGCCGAGTCGCTACAGAATAGGCACAGGGCTGAGTCCACATTGCGAAACCTGAAGAGGTAACCCCGGAAGCAACCATGATCTGTGAGAAACTGGGTCAAGTGATAGTCCACCACTTCTTGTTCGCACCCTGCCCACTCCGCTAAATCTGGGTTCAGCTGGTAGGTCCATCTCCCTTGTAGTGAGTCTTGCCACCTGGCCTGCCACACTCCATAAAGCCAGTCGTTAATCTCATCTCTGGAAACACCTTCTCGAGACAGGTATTGGGCCTCTATCTCTAGGTCAACCGGAGGGATGCCCGCCAGAACATGGGCTGCATCTTCAGATCAGTCTAAGGGCCAGGGTCCGTGATTCTGCACACGCGTTTTCCAAATAGGTCGCTTTCTTCGGGACAGTCCTCCAGATGGGGGCGGCGTAGAAAAGCGATGATTTCGCGACCGCCACCAGCAGCCTCCTGCCCGGCATCCTGGGTCCACCAACATTTGGCATGAGTTTTGCCAGTGATGCTGCTGACATCGCTGTCTTTCTACTGGCGTATCTCGCATGCTCCTTGAATGACAGTCTATGGTCAATGAGAACTCCCAGGTACTTCAGGTAGCCAGCTGACTCTATTTGAGCGTCTTTGATCAAGACCCGTATACTCTCGACTGCCTTCCTGCTGCTCAGCAGTCTTCAACTTCGGACTTATGTGCAGCGATACTTAGACCGACTTTCTCCAGCCAGTTAATATTTGAACTAATCGCTGCATTGCTCCAGTCCTGTAGCTCCGGTAATGTTTTGGCGACCGCTGCTACTGCCACGTATGCACATGGTGCGCATGGCCCCGAGGATGATTGGCCATCTCGCCGTATTAAACGCATTTTTGACATCCAACGTGGTGATGGCGCAGTACTCCTTGCTGCCGCCTAGCCATCTATCACCATCGAGAGCGGTCTTGGCCAGATCTCTTATGGCAGTGAGAGCGTCGAGCGTGCTTTTTCCTTTTCGGAAGCCATACTGGTGTCTTTGTAGGCCGCCGGGACTCTCAGTGATCAGCTAAATTCGTGCGTATAGGATGCGTTCGAAGGGCTTTCCCACAATGCACTGTGGTCCAGAATTCGATTTTGTGGGCATAAAGTCTAAAAATTAAGCTACAGACTTGAAACTTTGTATATTTTGTTGTTAATACACATATACTTTGCACACAAAATTTGAAGTCCGTGCGACCACGCCCTCTCTGGTCTCCCATATTAACTACTGGTATGACTCAGGAGTCAACGAAATTTTATTGTTTTTTAAATATAATAAATGTGTATTCGTGTACATATATTGTTTTATGAATAATCGCCCTCTTCTTCTTCTAGTTCTACATTATAAATTTCCGAATCTGAACTTGAATCAGAATCAGAATGTGAATCCAATATTTTGTCTGATGGATCCTGTTTAAAATTAGACTGTATTTCCAAAAGACTTGTTACTGCCTTCGGAAGTGGTTTTTTCTTATTTTTTCAGTTTCAAATTTCTGCTTGTAAGCACTATGACCAGTTGTCCCATCAAGTCCGTAGCTGCAAATTAATTTGATTTTGAAGATATCTGGAAATTGCTTGAAAACATCCGATTGCAACTTAATTAATCTTTGAGCTGTATGGTCTAAGAGATTTTGTATTAATAGCACTTGAGTAGTATTTTCCATTACTTCTATACCCTCTGGTCGGCACTGTAATTTTGCTTCGATCATTTAAAAGCCTGGTGTTTATATATTGCTGTTTCGTCAGCGTGTTTTCCAGGAGATAAGCTAGAGCTTCATCTGGTGAAAGAGGAGTTGGTTTTTGACATTGAATTTGCATCCTCGATTCGCTTGGAAATTCTGGTGTTTTTAAAGTTTCTTTAAAAACAAAGGCAACGTCCCTTTTGCATTCTTTTCTAGCAGAAACTGTTGCTGCATGAATCAAAAGATTTGTGTCGTTATCACTTTCACTTGCCAGATTGGATGCCAGTTTCCTTTTTAATCTTGCTCCTGCATTTTGGTAAGATAAGTTAGCGTCCCATTTGCTGTGGTGTCTTGGAGTATTCAAAATCACTAGCAAGAATTGTTATCTTAGACGCCATCCATTAAGTATGTTTGGAAATAAATCGGTCTAGTTGTCTGTTAAACTCGGGCAGTTTTCTTTTAATGAATAATTCAAAATTGACTATTTTTTTGTCAATCTCTTCTTTATTTTTTGATTCCAGATTATTGTTGTTGATTGCGGAATAAACGTAATCTGAAACATAACTTATTTGCCGATTGTTACGCCTCCAAATGTCCAGGAGGTCGCTATGTTTGAACTCGAACTTGCCTATATAAAATCAAATTCTTAGAAAACGAGCAAAAATGGGCAAAAGATATTACTTTACCGTCAAAGACAATAGTTAAAGGTACAAACTGACGTTTTTAAATTTTGTCAGAAATTGTCAGAAAGTTAGTTATACTCCACGAAGCACAGTGGACACGTTAGAATTTTCTACTAAAATACACATAAATTGAATGTTACACAACACAAAAACAGTACAACTACACATATATTAACTACATACGTTAAAAACAACATACCTTGGCTTTTATTTTCCATATTTTACTATAATTTATGGATGCGTATTAACATTCGTACCACGTGCAAAAGTAAGCAAATAATTTGGCGGGAATTGCCTTCTCTCAATCAGCTGTTTAAGACTGCACCCCTAAAAGCTCATTAAAAGCTTTAATAAAGCTTTCGGTCATTTTTGTTTTTGTTTTTTATTTATTTGATCAATTTTATTTTAGAAAATAATTGATAAAGGACGATATATTGACATAAAAATTTTGACATAGTGCAATGTCCAGCAATAAGACTGGGTCCTGAGGAGTACCTACTTCAGCGGCTTTCAGTTTATTAGTAACCATTTTGTAGGCGATACCCCAAGGATCGTCGTCTACACTCGCCAGCATCTCTTTAAAGGCATTTGCTTTAGCTGCTAAAGCACTGAACTGAAAGCTATGCCGTTTCTCAGCTCCGCACGTTTCGCTCTGTACGCCTCGTGCAATCGGGCGTGTTAAGGATATCTTCTGGCTCGTTGCGCCTGTCTTCTTGCCCTGAAGCATTCCGAGCGTAGCTGGTTGAGGGAGCCATTCCACCAGTAGACCGGAGGTTTGCGACCGCTCTTCTTCATCTTTCGTGGCATCGCTGCATCGCATGCCGCTTCCAGCATTTTCATGAGCGCCGCGACCATGGTTTCCGCCTATCTATTTGGTACCTCCATTTGCTCGATGCTGTATGCCAGCATGTCCTTGTCCAGCTTTCTGGTATCCCATGCTTGCCCAAGAGTACTTCTTGCCTGTCGTTGTAAGATGCACGACGTGCGGGCACTGAACGTTATGAGAGCATGATCGCTCAGCGTTACATCCTCATGAACCCTCCATTTAGCGGTGGGGGCTAGACTTCTGTTGACAAAGGTGACATCGATGAATGATGTGCCTATCTCGTTGTTAAACGTCGGCTTGCCACCATCGTTCAGTAGCACCAGTAGCACCATCGTCCAGTTGGTTCATGGCATCAATAACGGCCCGTCCTCTGTAATTGGATATCCAGCTTTCCCATTCAATTGTCCAGGCGTTGACGTTACCTGCAATGACAACCGGCTTGCGCTCTCTAGCATGGTATACTAGTTTGTCTAGCAATTCCTCGAAAAGGTCCGGACTGTCACTAGGGGCATAGCAGCTATACAGATGAACGCCATTCACTTTAGAATACGTAATGCCACGCATTGGCTCGCTTGCCTGGTCTTCTATGTAGAAGTTGCTGCAGCATATGACTGCCGCCTTTCCTGTAGAGTCGAAGAGCACTCCTGAATTTCCCACACCAGGGGCGTACGGTTCGCTCAGGAGCATAACGTCAGTATTGCGCTCTATCGCTGTCTGGGACAGTAGACTCTGTGCAGCTGCGCAGTGGTTGACGTTGAGCTGGATGATGTTAATCATCATCATGGCGGCTCAAAGCTCCTTTTATGATATTCGCTTTAAAGGTTGGGCATGAAAAGCTACCTGTTGGGTGGTTCCTGTCTACCTCGCTGTTGCAGATCAGGCATTTTGCCGGTTTTTCACAGGCCTTCGCTTTGTGGCCACGTTCGCCGCACCGAAGACAGCAGTGTGAGCGATCAGGCTCCTTGCAGCTGATAGCCCTGTGACCGTATCCCAGGCACTTGAAGCATCTTGTAGGGCGTGTGTCCTGAATGATGAGACAGCGAGACCAGCCAACGGTTACCGAACCCTTTTTTAAAACGCCAATTGCGTCGTTTAAGCTAAGCGTAATCGTCGCCACTTGTGTTCCATCGCGCATTTTGCGCAGTCCACGCACAACTTCTGGCTTCAGCTGGATCCCTTCGAATTGGGAGGCCATGCAGTTGTAGAGCTCCATTGCTGTCGTTGCCTCATCCATGCTGCTGCTGGTTATCGCCATTCTTTGCGCACCTGTGCGTACCGCAACCATTTCTCGAAGGGATAGCTCCTCTATATTTTGGTACGCTTGCAGAAGCTTTTCCCTCCACTTCGAGCAACATCTCTCCCTGTTGGGTCCTCCTAATTTTTTTAACGTGACTGCCGAATTCTGTCAGGCTCGGGTCAGCTTTGAGCTTACGGAGCATGTCAGTGTAAGAGGCTTCTCCCGTCTATTTAATAATGATAGCCTCCGGCTTTTTTCGTAGTCGCTTAGGTGCCACCTTAGTCCACTCCACTCGAAGCTGAGCGGAACAGGCTCCTTCACCTTGGACTGCAAACTTACGTCCATGCTAGCAGGAAGCTTCTTCGGTGGAGCTTCACTGGGACGCACCGTTTGCTTACCGCCGGGGTGCTCGCTGGTTTGAGCTGAGCTTCCGTCTGGGATGCCGTGCTCTTTGACGGGGCCACTTTAACTATGGCCACCTCAAGCTGAATTGCTCTGGCAATGAGAGCTGCCATCTCCGTGATCAAACCCTTGGTCTCCCGTGTAACGTGGCGCTGCGTCTCAAAGGCTGATAGTAGAACCGTTGTTTTCTGACTCATTATGCTCAAAATGCTCCGCAAATCCTCATTTTTGTAGGCCGCCAAATCTAATGGCCTAGTCGGCGAAACAGGTGGGGTTTTAGCTGGAGCTTTTTGGGTCGGCACGCTGATGAGATCGGATATCCTCTTCTCAGTATTAGTTAGAGTTGCTGAAGGAGCCAAGCTTCCAGCTACTGCGGCACCGCTGTTGGTGGGAGTTGGTGTCACCGTTTGAGGGACGGCTTGCACGACCGTCGCCACTGGAACTGGGATTCCAGCTCCTCGCTCCGTAATTACACTCCTCTAATGGGGGACCTGGCCATTCTAGCGCTACGTTTGAATGGGTCCACCTCGCCGGGGGCAATGCCGCCCGCTGGAGCTATGCGAAATGTGAAGCACCAAGTTTAGCGAGGGTCCCACGTTGGCCACGGATTTCCCCTAGGCGTTGTCTGTTGGAGGTTATTCCGCCTCTTCACGGACACCAGAGCCTCTACTTAGGCACCGAGCTGGCGAGAGGTTGATGATTGGTCTGTCCGCGACCTTTGTGTCTTTTCCCTTGCTAAATATCGGTCAACTCCACAAAAATTTACATATAAATATAAATTTTTGATGTTTCGCAGTTAAGTAAAAATTCAAAATTTAATTAATATTTGAATTTTACTTTATCGTTACAAGATTCAAATAAAATATTTGAATTTCGCGCCCAACTGATCGAGCAGCCCTGGCAGCGCCGTTGATCTGGCAACGCCACCGATCGCTCACTGACGTGAAGTTGGCAGCGCTGATTGCTGTTATTCTCAGCAGCACAGAATTGCAAAAGAAGAAAAATTCAGCAAATTTCCGAATGCTCGCGTTTTTTCACGTTTAATCGCGCCGAAATAAAGTACATAGCCACCGTGTGGCTTTGCACAGTTACTCAGCCAAACTCGCCAAAACCGATCTCATAATACAGATGATTTTAGCGCAGCGCAACAAGAAACACGTCCGAATTGTTCGAATTGGATTCTCTCTCCCCGAAAAGGGGCGTGTGAGTGTATGTGTGTGTGTGTTTGTGAATGTGCGTGTGCAGGCGGCGAACGCAAGAACGCTGTTCCAGAGTTCCACTGGGGTACCAGCCGGTAAATACCCAGCACATACAGTGGAACCTCGGTTCCGAGATTAACCGAACCGCGAAGGCGGCCACCGGTTGAGAGTCGGCAGTGTCTGCAAAGTGTGCATGCGCAGGGGCGAAGGGCGCCGGACTGAGTGGCCAAACTGTTCCGGAGTTCCACTGATGTGCCAGCCGGTAAATACCAAGTACATACAGTGGAACCTCGAGAACAGCCGCGTCGGCGATCCCACAAGTTGAGGTAAATACCCAATTCCGTGATCGACCGAACCGCGGAGGCGGCCACAAGTCAAGCGCCTGCCGTGCCTGCACAGAGCACACGTGTAGAGGAGAAGCGCAAGGCTGCGCGGCCCAGCTGATCCGGAGTTCCACTGGTGTGCCAGCTGGTCAATACCCAGCACATACAGTGGGACCTCGGGAATAGCCGCGTATCGGTGACACCGGAAGTTGAGGTAAATACCCGGTTCCGAAATCAACCGAAACAGCGGAGGCGGCCGCGAGTTGCGCTTCTGCCGCGCCTACAGTGAAGCGGACAAAAGTCCACGTGGCCCCAAACTGTTTCGTGATTCCACTGACGCACGAGAAGGTAAATACCCAGCACGTACAGTGGAACCTCTGGAGCAGCCGCTAGTCGATGATCTCTGACGATTGAGGTAATCACCCGGCTCCGAGACCATTAGAGAGGCGGCCCTTGCACACGATCGCAAACACCACAGACACGTCACATATTGGAAATACACAGAACAGAACGCCGCGTGTCCATCTTGGCGATGACCCCGAAACCCCAGAAGGTCACTCTCCTCGTTTCGGCTCGGGTCTCAGCAATTTTACAAATAGTCCTGTAAAGTGGCCCTGGCGCGACTGAACTCACCTTAGCCTGAGACGCTACCTTACATGATTAATCGATATGTTGCGAGTTATCGATATTAGCCAATTTAACATTTAGAAAAAAATACCGAAATATAATGCTCACACCGCTCTTTGTAATCTTTCGCGCGCTAGGAAATTTCGGCGATAAATTATTGGTAACGTATCGAAATTTATGCAAAGTGGCAGCGCACTGCAGTGCTATGATTAATTTGAAGCTTGCGATTAGTATTATACAATTAGATACTTTTTGTAGCAACAGTTGCTCTCGTTTTACGATCAAGCAGTATGTGAAGCCATCTCGATGACGGCTTACCGAATTATATTTATAAATTGTTTTTACAAGTATTTTGTGTAATTTATTTTTAATAACGTTATATATATACTATGTACATTGTGACGACGTATGAAACGCGTCACAAAGATTTATCTAGTTTTAAGTTTAAATGGACGAAATATATTTTAAGTTGATAATACCCCATGGGTTTGCATGTAATGGGTAGCAAGCAGGGGAAAAGGCAAAGACATAGACAAAGCATAGGCGAGACATAGGCAGGGGCATAGGCAAGTGCAAGTCCGCGGGGTGCAGAATACAAGCAAACGCCCGTTGGTCGGCGCCCATGCACACAAGTAACGGCGTCTTGACAAATTTTGCGACGCCTGGGTAACGGCGTCTTGACAAATTTCGCGACGCATGTGTAACGGCGTCCCGACAAATTTCCAGAAGCAGACCGAAGCTTGAGCAAATTTAGCAGACGAGCAGAGCGAAGCGAAGCAGAGCAAAGCGAGCAAGAGCAAAGCGAGCAGAGCGAAGCGAGCAGAGCGAAGCGAGCAGAGCGAAGCGAGCAGAGCGAAGCATGCAGGCAGCACGAAGCCGACGCAGCAGAAACACACGAACGGATCGATGCAGGCGACAAGTCGCGTGCCGATCTAGGCATGCAGGGCGCCAGGCTAGGCAAACGGCAAGTTCGCAAGCAAAGCGACACGAGCCGAAGCATGATCGGCCGAGCATAGGCAGCGACCGCGGGTAGCGACCGCGGGCAGCGCCGCCCAGGCAGCGACCGCGGACAGCGGCGAGCGGCAGCGGACGAAAAGCGTCGAAATCAAGGCTGCAAAATTAGGCCACGTCAGTAGTGCCAGGCGAGGAAAGAGGCCAGTCGGATCCGCAGAGAAAATAAAAGTGAAACAAAAGTGAAAAGGACCTGAAAGAAAGGCCAATAATAAAAAGTGAAAAGGACCTGAAACAAAGGCAATAATATATAAGAAGCAAGGACGCAACGTAAAGGACCATGGACAAGGACCCTGGTGAAGAAGGAACGGGGTAAGCGGTGCAAAGGAAAAAAATAATAAAAAAAGCGAAGTCAAAAGAAGCAACGTATGGTGCGAAGTAGGTAGGGACACAGAGAGGCAGGGACAGTTAAGTAAATATTTTGTACAAAAAAAAAAAAGAAAACGGAACTTGTAAATACAAAGAAAAAAATAAACAATGAATAATGCGTAGACATTTTCTTTTTTTTTAAAAACGAAAGCTCGCGGTAAATATTTCGGTCACTTTCCCTTCGTAGATGTGTTTTGCAGGAAAGTCCACGTGTGCGCTCGATTGTGTCTGTGTGCTGTGAGTGATCGCTAGTTGACAAGCAAATACGCACACCTGTGTTCAGAGACGAGTTGCGGTGTGGTGCAATACACCACCGAGCGATTTGTGGGAGTGCAGGCGGAGGTACTCGTAGTCACGAGCGTTCCCCCCACGGCCTACAGCCGACCAGGTGCGAAAACGCGGCCAAAAGTGTCAGGTACGGCAAAAACACCCTTCTGCGTCGTTCACGAGTGTACGTGGAAGACACGGGCCACGTGAACGCGAGAAAAGGGGCGTGTTCGCTGTGCCCGACATGTCTCAGCTTTTCTGATCTGCCAGTGACCCCTTTCTCTCTCTTTCTAAACGTCTTGGTAGTCCTAGTCATTTATAAATTTTGCTGTAAAGACCCTGGCTAGACTGAGAGTTATACCCTAGCCCGAGAAAACATCTTTACAGATGGCGCCCGAGCAGGGACTACTAAGACTAGACATTTAGAAGAGAAATTTTAACATCTTTTAGTGGATTAAAGACCCACAGAGGTAAATTGGCAGGCTATGTTAGACAAGCGCAGAGAACCGCAGAACTAGACAAGGGGTAGAGCATGTTTTAAACAGGGTATCATGGCAAGCATAGGGAACATTGATTTTTTTTTTTTCTAAAAAAAAAAAATAGTTTGTAGGGCAGGCTGTACACGTGCTTTTCTGGAAAAAAAAAACCAGTACAACGAAGCGAGCATAGGCAACTTAGGGAATTTCTAAAATCTGGGGTACAGACGGTACAGGGTTTTAACTACTGCGCACGCGGGCGTTTGCGCCAGCTTTAGCTGTATTTTTTTTTCCTCACTGCTTGACCCTTTTCCCCCTGCGCCGGCGTAACCTGACCGGTGGCATTACCGAGACCAGGTACTATAAGACTCGGTGCCGAATACCGAGGCAGTCAGTTGAGTGCGGACACTCAAACGAGTAACAGCGATCGCGAACTAAAGTAAGTAAAGCAAAGGAAGAATCCTTAAAAGAAAGTTAAAAGGATTCCTTCATTTTTTTGAATAAAATTTTAAAACGTCTCAAGCAACGCGCTAGTGCAACATAAATTTTAAAAAAAAAAAAAAAAAAAAAAAAAAAAAAAAAAAAAAATGGGAACACAGTGGATCGCCTTCCGTCGCAAGAGTGAGCTCCAGGCAATCCTAAAGGAACTAGGATTGGACACCAGCGGTACAGTGGAGGAGATGCGCAGTCGCCTGGTGGCAGTCGTAAACCAGGGCGACTTGTCGAAGGAGCAGCTGCAGCGTATGCTAGAGCTAGAAGCTAGCCTAGGCACCGCGCCCACCCCTGATGTCAAGGAGGTTCGATCCCGTGGCCCGTCACCAGTGCCCAAGGACCCGAACACAGAGGACGTGTCCCCGATGCCCGGAGCGGATACGCGCCGCGCTGCAAACACAGCGGCCGTAACCACGTTGCCCGTTCCCAACTTCGCGGCAAGAGCCCCGGCCACGAGCGGTATGGCTGGAGCCGGCTACAGGAGGATGGAGCCATACGAACTGGCAGACCGTGTGCACCGCTGGGGCGTGTCGTTTAGTGGGGCGGCGGCGGATCCGTGGCGCTTCATTGAGCATCTGGAGGAGAAGGCTGAAATGTACCAAATCAACGTACAACAGCTGCCACAGGCGATCGCGAACACGCTGTCGGGACAGGCCGAGGACTGGTTCCGGGTGAACCGCCTTTACCGAGCCACGTGGGAGGAATTTAAGCAAGAATTCACGGACTTCTTCTTACCCCCGCGTTATTTCCAACGACTGGAGGACGCGATACGTAGTCGCGTACAACGACAAGGCGAGCCGTTCCGCGATTACACCCTGGAGTTACGAACCATGATGCAACGCGCCAGATACACTCGGGAGCAGGAGCTAGAGAGGATCTACGACAACTTGTTGCCCGAATACCAGCTGTTCACACGGCGCCATGAGTTCGAGACTCTGGCCCAGCTGAGCCAGTTGATTACGACCTACGAGACCACCAAGGGATTACAACGGCAGCGAGGACCCAGATATCCAGAGCAACGGAGGAGCGACCAACAACCAAGATCGGCGCCAATTCCGGCCACGAGCGAGGGCGGAACCACTCCCTTGGCGAACGGAGCCGCGGCGGCGCCGGAACCCACAAGGAGCAACACGCAGCGCCTGTGCTACAACTGCGCGCAGCCGGGACACGTGCAGACGAACTGCCGCAACGACAGGGTCCTTTTCTGCTGGGACTGTGGACGGCGTGACGTGCGCACTATGGACTGCTGCCGGCGGGACCAGGCGGGAAATGCTTCGCGTCTTCAACCGATGGGGAACCAGTCGGAGACGCAGCCTCAGGGTCCCCAGAAGTAGTACCGATGCGGTGCGGCAGTGGTCGTGTCATCGCATTTGTCAATATTGAGGATTTGACGACGGATGCCACGATCGACACCGGAGCTACACGCAGCTTCATAAGTGAGCGTATGGCCACCCGGCTGAGTACGCCCGATAACGAGCGGGCGGCGCTGGTCCGTATCAAGTTGGCTGACGGATCGTCGAGGGAAGTAACACGAGCGCTACGAGTGCGTGTCCAGCTCGGACAGAAGGAGACGATCATACCGATGCTGGTTCTACCGGTCATCTTGGATGATGTAATCCTCGGCATGGACTTCCTGTGCGGCATCGAGGCAACCCTCGAGTGCGGGCAAGCACGGTTGCGCCTCCAAAGTACACCGGAGGAGACAACCCCGACGGCCGGAACAACTCGCCGGGCAACGGAGGAAGCAGTAGCGCAGGCAAATAGTAAGGCCGCGGTCTTACCACCGGTTTGTCCCACCGCGCGGCGACTGAATCCGTTCCGACGACCCAGGAATACAGATGGACAGAGCAGCGAACATGGCAGAGATCACCAACGAAGGGAACGACAACAGACGCAGGAACAACGTGTAGGAAATCAAAGCAGAGTACGAGACGAACAGGGCGTGGAGAAGCAGCCGGGTGTTCAAAACGTGGCGAACAACCCGGGAACAGAGGAAGGCACGAGGAAACCAGGCGAAGACGCGAGCCAGGTTACCTTAGCAGCTCGAAGCAAGCGCAGGCGCCGTAGGGGACAGCCTACGCCTGGCCACGCTGCATTGCGAGGCGCCGCGACGCAGGAAACGGGCGCAGCGTCAGACGAGGAACAGGTGGAGGCCTTCCTACAGTCTGAACTGGCCAAATTCGATGGGCTGATGGGGGTGTCGCACATTGCGGAGCACACCATCACCATGAGGGATGCGTACCCTATCAAGCAGAGGTACTACCCGAAGAATCCGGCCATGCAGAAGATCATCAACGAGCAAGTTGATGAGCTTCTGCGAGATGGTAGGATTGAGCCGTCCAGAAGCCCATACAGTGCACCAATTGTACTCGTCGGGAAGAAGACTGGAGAGATGCGGATGTGCGTGGATTATCGCCAGCTCAACGCGAAATCCATTCCGGACGCATACCCACTGCCGCGGATCAACCATATCTTGGAGAAGCTCAAGGATGCGAAGTTCATTTCCACATTGGATCTGAAGAGTGGGTATTGGCAGATACCTATGGCCCGGAGCAGCCGAGAGTACACCGCATTCACGGTACCCGGCCGAGGTCTCTTCCACTGGAAGGTGATGCCCTTTGGGTTGCATTCAGCCCCGGCCACATTTCAACGCGCGTTGGACGGAGTCATCGGACCAGACATGGAGCCACATGCGTTCGCATACCTCGACGATATCATCGTCATAGGGCGATCGTTTAAGGAACACTTGGACAACCTTCGAGAGGTGTTCCGGAGACTGCGGAATGCGAACTTGCGCCTGAACAAGGCCAAGTGCAGCTTCTTCCAGAAAAGCATCGTTTACTTGGGGCACCAGGTCAGCGAAGGTGGGATTCACACGGATCCTAACAAGATTGCCGCGATCAAAGAACTGCAACCGCCCACGACCGTCAAGGAACTGAGGAGATGTCTGGGAATCGCCTCCTGGTACCGACGCTTCGTGCCAAATTTCGCCACCTTGGTGCAACCCATGTCAGCACTGCTGAAAAAGGGTCGCCGATGGACGTGGAGCGAGGATCAGCAGCGGGCATTCGAGGCGTTGAAGACGAGCCTCACGGAAGCACCGGTACTGGCCTGCCCGGACTTCAGCGAGCGGTTCACGCTTCAAATGGACGCAAGCGACGTTGGACTTGGTGCGGTACTAACTCAACAGATACAAGGCACCGAACGAGTCATTGCTTACGCGAGTCGACGCCTCTCCGGAGCCGAGAGCCGTTACTCCAGCAGTGCTTGGCTATCGTGTGGGCAATTCGGAAGTTGCGGTGTTACCTCGAGGGATATGAGTTCGATGTCATCACGGACCACCTGGCACTCAAGTGGCTGAACAGCATCGAGAATCCCACAGGAAGGATTGCGCGCTGGGCGTTAGAACTTCAGCAGTTCCGCTTTAACGTGCATTACCGTCGGGGGGATCAGAACGTGGTGGCGGACGCGTTGTCCAGACGTCCATTAGAAACGCTACAGCAAGCCACGCAGGAGAACTTGCCTTGTCCATGGATCACCCGAATGCTGGATCTTCTGGAGAAGGAGCCCGAGAAATACCCGGAATTCATCAAGGAACATGACCAGCTTTACAGACGAGGAGGATTTCGACCTGACGAGGAGGACTACACGCCGTGGAAACTTTGCGTACCCAAACCATTACGCCAGCGAGTGCTTAGCGAGTGTCACGATCAACCCGCCGCCGGACATCAGGGAGTACGGAAAACCCTGAACCGGGTCCGTCAACGTTACTACTGGCCAGGACTCTTTCGAGACGTAGCCCGATACGTTCAGAAATGCGAGACCTGCCAGAAATTCAAGGTGAGCCAACTGAAACCTCCAGGGCGGATGCACACCCGGCAAGTACAGGCACCTTTCGACGTTCTGTGCGCGGATTTCGTGGGACCACTCCCACGCTCTACCCACGGGAATACCATGCTCTTGGTATTTTTCGACGCATTCTCGAAGTGGGTGGAACTGGTTCCATTACGGAAGGCAACGGCGATTCACCTGATGCGCTCGTTCCGGGAACGAATTTTGGCCAGGTTCGGCGTGCCCCAAACCTTCGTCTGCGACAATGGGACACAGTTCACGAGCCGGATCTTCGTGAATTTCTGCAAACAACTGGGCATGGACTTGCAACACACCGCACCGTACACACCACAGCAAAATCCTACCGAGAGGGCGAACCGCACCATTAAAACCATGGTGGCGCAATATTTAGGCGAGGAACAGAGGACGTGGGACGAGCACCTGCCCGAAATTAGCCTGGCGATAAATACCAGTGCCTCGGACACCACTGGATTTAGTCCGGCGTATTTAGTGCAGGGCCGCGAACCTCGTTTGCCTGGAGCACTTTACGAGGAAGTGACTCCAATCATCCGAACGGAATCTAGAACACCGGAGGACAAGGAACGACACCTACAGGAAGTACACAGGACCGCGGCCGAGAATGCGCAGCAAGCGAGTGCGATCCAAGGACGGCACTATAACCTGCGTCGCCGAGAATGGAAGCCAGCCATCGGCGATCTCGTCCTGCTGCGACAACATCACTTGTCGAAAGCAGTCGACGGATTTGCCGCCAAACTCGCACCTCGCTATGACGGTCCTTACAGAGTACTGATGTATACTTCGCCTACAATCTTACGGCTGCAGGAGGTTAAGACGAAACAACGACGCAACGCCGGATTGAACGACCTGAAGGCGTACTTCGAAGGAGAACACACCAGCGAAGGTCACCAGGTATCTGGGGGGCAAGGGGAGATTTAAATAAGCGGATAGGCAGGTTAGATATTAAGACATAGACGGAAGCCTTAGACGCACCATGTTAGGTAGGGACCTCTCAACTTTGCACCCACTATGACCTATCAGGTGAACACTCCTGAAATAACCCTTTGTAATTCATAGCCTCGAACTGGTCCGCGACTGGTCCCCACCTGAGCAGCGGCCAGCGGATGAGGGGGTCCTCGACATAATGTTCGAGGGATGGGACCTGGAAGGCATGCCACCACTGGTACCGCAGCCTGAAACCACCAGCGCCGATTCCACCGAAACCGAGGTGTGGTTCCCGGACTGGCTAGCGTCAAGCACCGAGCAGCCACCCGCCGACGACCCCAACGACGCCATGGAGACGGAGGAGTGGCTTATAAATGATCTGCTCGCAGCTCAAGGATTTGCGGGCCATTGCCTCGCCGGGGTCGCCGAAGCGCCAAAAGTGGAGGCTTACCCCGAAGAATTAGGCCGGTACAGCCCCATCAGCGAGGCGAGCAGCTTCGGCATACCGCCTGCGCCCGGCCGTTAGCGAGACAGAGTCGGGTGGGCCGCCCGAGGAAGAAGAACCCTCTACAAGCCGGGCTTGTACAACGGGAGACGGGCCGGTCTTCCCCCAGCACGGATTTGGCGCATCCTCACACCGCCCCCCCTAAAGGGCATACTCAAAGGGGAGAGTGTCTACGTGAAGGTGCGGGCCGGACCGTTTCCATCATCCTCTGAGGAGGAGTCGGAGGAGGATTCAGTGTGGCCACCCGCGGGTCCCGTTATTGACCACCGGGCGGAGGTCGGAGAGGCCTTATTGTCAATGTTGCGGGCCGAGGGGCTGCCCATTACCGGGCGGAAGCACCCGGAGCAGTGGGTTCTCGCGCCGCGAGAATGGCGAGTGCCCACTTTCGACCACCGTTTGCCTCGCCGGGTGGTAGAGCGAGTGCAACGGCAGCTGGAGCGACACCCCCGCAAGCCAGCATCGCTTTTGGCAGATGGAGACGGCGTACGCTTCCGGGCACGCATCAACGGTCGGGGAGCGGTGACCGTCATCGAGCGGAGCCAATAGATCGGAACGGCGGAAGCCGCGTAGCATTAGAAAAAAACTGTACTTTTCGTTTTTTTTTACTTTTTTTTATTTACCTCAACCCCGGTGAAGTAAGGGGGGGGTGTGACGACGTATGAAACGCGTCACAAAGATTTATCTAGTTTTAAGTTTAAATGGACAAAATATATTTTAAGTTGATAATACCCCATGGGTTTGCATGTAATGGGTAGCAAGCAGGGGAAAAGGCAAAGACATAGACAAAGCATAGGCGAGACATAGGCAGGGGCATAGGCAAGTGCAAGCCGCGGGGTGCGGAATACAAGCAAAACGCCCGTTGGTCGGCGCCCATGCACACAAGCAACGGCGGTTCGACAAATTTTGCGACGCCTGTGTAACGGCGTCTTGACAAATTTTGCGACGCCTGGGTAACGGCGTCTTGACAAATTTTGCGACGCCTGGGTAACGGCGTCTTGACAAATTTCGCGACGCATATGTGTCGGCGCCCGAAAATTCCAGAAGCAGACCGAAGCGAGCAAAAGCAGACGAGCAGAGCGAAGCGAGCAGAGCAAAGCGAGCAGAGCGAAGCGAGCAGAGCGAAGCGAGCAGAGCGAAGCGAGCAGAGCGAAGCGAGCAGAAGCATGCAGGCAGCACGAAGCCGACGCAGCAGAAACACACGAACGGATCGATGCAGGCGACAAGTCGCGTGCCGATCTAGGCATGCAGGGCGCCAGGCTAGGCAAACGGCAAGTTCGCAAGCAAAGCGACACGAGCCGAAGCATGATCGGCCGAGCATAGGCAGCGACCGCGGGTAGCGACCGCGGGCGGGCAGCGGCACGCGCGGACGACCGGAAAGCGTCGAAATCAAGGCTGCAAAATTAGGCCACGTCAGTAGTGCCAGGCGAGCAAAAGAGGCCAGTCGGATCCGCAGAAGAAAAAAAAAGTGAAACAAAAGTGAAAAGGACCTGAAAGAAAGGCAATAATAAAAAGTGAAAAGGACCTGAAACAAAGGCAATAATAAATAAGAAGCAAGGACGCAACGTAAAGGACCATGGACAAGGACCCTGGTGAAGAAGGAACGGGGTAAGCGGTGCAAAGGAAAAAAATAATAAAAAAAAGCGAAGTCAAAAGAAGCAACGTATGGTGCGAAGTAGGTAGGGACACAGAGAGGCAGGGACAGTTAAGTAAATATTTTGTACAAAAAAAAAAAGAAAAAAACGGAACTTGTAAATACAAAGAAAAAAATAAACAATGAATAATGCGTAGACACTTTTCTTTTAAAAACGAAAGCTCGCGGTAAATATTTCGGTCACTTTCCCTTCGTAGATGTGTTTTGCAGGAAAGTCCACGTGTGCGCTCGATTGTGTCTGTGTGCTGTGAGTGATCGCTAGTTGACAAGCAAATACGCGCACCTGTGTTCAGAGACGAGTTGCGGTGTGGTGCAATACACCACCGAGCGATTTGTGAGAGTGCAGGCGGTAGTACCCGTAGTCACGAGCGTTCCCCCCCACGGCCTACAGCCGACCAGGTGCGAAAACGCGGCCAAAAGTGTCAGGTACGGCAAAAACACCCTTCTGCGTCGTTCACGAGTGTACGTGGAAGACACGGGCCACGTGAACGCGAGAAAAGGGGCGTGTTCGCTGTGCCCGACATGTCTCAGCTTTTCTGATCTGCCAGTGACCCCTTTCTCTCTCTTTCTAAACGTCTTGGTAGTCCTAGTCATTTATAAATTTTGCTGTAAAGACCCTGGCTAGACTGAGAGTTATACCCTAGCCCGAGAAAACATCTTTACAGAACATGCACTCACTTTTGCTCGCCATTGTATAATTTTAATAAAGACATATAAGATCTTCAAGAAGGGAAGACGATAACGGCTACATAAAATACCACGAATTCACAAAGCAATTGATCTTTGGGATTTAATAAAATGTATTATATATTTCTTTACTAAGCCATTGTTGTGCATTGTGATCTCTATCGTCTCTCAAACATTGCCAACCAGTTATTTTGTAGACTCATGTAGGTAGTAAAGAGCCTTGGGCACAATGGACACTTATAAACTGGCATTACCAGGTTTTAAGTGAAACACATGTGTCCCGCCTCTGTAAATCAGTAATAACTATTTAGAAACAACAACTAAAGTTGAATATCACTTTTAACACGTTTTGTCAATTTTTATTTTAAATCGGACTATAATATTACTAAGATAAGATACTTTTTAAATTCGTTTTGAAAACTTATATAAAATGAAACAGACACCCAGCAATAAAACTTTGTATTTGGTTTCAAATTGGCTGCTGGCAAGTAGCTGAAGTTAGTTCTCCATTGACACCGTATTGCTGAGTGGTTAGGCTGGCGGACGGAAATTAATTGACAGCTTGTATCCGTGTTGTTAGCGCTTGAGTTCAATTCTCCGCTACTTCTCATGTTAAATTAATTTTCAATTAATAATGATTTTTTCTCAATTTGATTTCATTGATTTTGAATTATTTATTATGCAATATTTAAGACAAACAAATTATAATAATTATTTTACATTTAATTTAAATAATTATTAATAAATATTTATTGACCGTTTAGATTTTATTTAATGAAAATCAAAAACATTTCACATGACGATCGCAGCAGCAAGCGAACCTCGAATACGTTCAACATCATAGATGTTAGAGTCCGGGACACAGTGGCTAACTGTTCAACTCATGTGGTAGTCGAAATTGTGGTTCGATTCCCCGGGTGGGCAGGTTCCCATTTTGTGTCTTCATATTTATTATTATTTTATATATTTTGATATATTTAATTTTATATATTTTGTAATTTTTCGTGCCGAAAAAACAACAAGAAGCAAATGTAACGAAACGTCACTTGTCTACTCGCTTTTGCATTGTCTATGCGTTCTTTTTTCTTCGTCAATTAAATTTGTGCGTGTCCTTCGAACATAGTATAACAACGCGAAATTTAAATCAAAATATAGCGCAATTTAAATAGTCGAGTTGTGTTAACTTTAATTAATAAACTTTTATAAATGTTGTCTGCTGAAGGTGTATTGTGTTTGGAGTCCTTGCGGAATTCGTTTGCTACATCAACCTCTTTATTGAAATCCATAGCCTTATACAGTCAGCACCTGACTGTAGAGCTCAACTGGTTTTATATTGCTATCAACTTCACTCTCCTACGATATCACATTCCCCTTCTTATATATCACATTCCTCTTCTTCCAGCAACCATACCTCGCACATGCCAGCTGCATTCTTATCCTCCACTTCCTCTAGTAGCTGCAGGATGACTTTCTTTATATTTTCTTTTAAATTTCAATGCATTTTGTGCTGCAAGCAAGTTCGACTGACAATTTTGCATACTTTCAGTCGTGTTTGTTTATATGCATTTGTCGCCGACACAGTGTGGCGGTATTAACATACTGTAAACCCAAATAACATTAAATCGATAACTATTGTACTATAAATCGATATTTTTATTTTAGCGATTTACAATCGAAATTGGGGTAAGAAAAATAAAATAAAATAAAATGATATGTTATAAAAACATTTTAATATAAATGCATATTGATTGCTATAGCTCTGTATAAAATATAACACATAACTCATACCTTGATCATGAGTAAATAACTGCAGGCTGACTCAGCTACAATTATGACATGTATGTGGGCTCTTATGATCTTTGCTTGTTTTGAGTTTTGTAAACTTTTATACAAAAATAAGTTAAGTAAGGAATTTAGACTAATGATACTACTAAAGATATTTAACTGCTTGCTATCCACCACTTAGGCAACATTTGGCGATAAGGCCATACTCAAGGAGAAGGATATGATGAGAAAGATTGTATTCGATAAGAAGACACCCCATGTATTCTACTGCCGCATGCAGAAACCATCTTCAATAAACATGAACATGGTTGTCACGTAAACGAAAGAAATCTTGAATAGGTTTCATATTTATAATCTTATTATCCATATTTCAATCTTAGCGCTCAACCTCTACATAAACTGTGCGAAAACGAGGGTAACCCACCCGAATATAAATCGGATTGTTACATGGATATCGATGAATTCGATTAAGGAATAATACCAAACTATAGTAAGTTCCGCGAAGACTTTCGATGTTTAAATCGGTGGAGCTCGCGAAATTGAGAAATTGCAGTTGGTTAATACATTATGTATGAGTTGAGTATGAATGATGGATCAACTCGCGAGACAGCATAAGAGAGTGGGAATACTTTGGGATGGAAGTTGAATACCCTTACAAAACGTTGAACTTTAACGCTTTCTCTACTTATTCATTTATTTATTTTTAAGTTATTAAGTTGTTAATATTATGTCTTTTTACTAACAAACTCATCATACTCCCTAACCTGCCAAACATACATAAGCCCTTTAAAAAAACCTCTAAAAACACCTTCACAATGCATCTAAATTTTTCATGTACAGCACTTAAATAAACAAAATATTTAAATATGAACTCCCCAACGCTTTGTTGTACTATTAACTGATGGCACCATTAGATTTAAATGTTATGAGCCCAATAAACTTAAATTTTTTAACAGAAATCTGAAATGCGCCAAATACTGAGTTTTATTTAATTGCAGAAACGTTTCGCAAAAGACGAGCCCTAGTACAAAAAAAACAATACAGAAACAAAAACTACAACAAAAACAAGAACCAAACTTAAACGAAATGTTATGCATATGGGCAATTCCAAGCGAAGGTCAACCACGATCAAAAAAATAAAAGTGGTCAGAAGCTCTTGGTTTTGATATATTTCTAAAGAAAATTGTCCAAATTTAAATATTTTAAAATAAAACCCCATTTTTCTAAGCACTTTTTAAGTTATTGAGCGGTAAATTGGTGCATATATGCAAATTTTTAATTTTTGTGTATTTCTATAGCACGATTTGTTTTGGCTTTACTTTGTTAACAAAGATGATATGGACAAAAATGTTCTCTCTCAAATATTGGTGGAAGTATAAAGAATAGTGCAAAAATTGCGAACAGAATAATTCGGTGAAGATAACAATAAGATTTTTTGCATTTGCATTATTTGTTTTTCTAACATCCCATGCGACATAAAAACCATTTCTTGTTATCAGTGCTCCGAAACTACTGGCAGTAAATGCACAAAATTTAGTAACTAAACAGATTTTTTGACTGGCTTTGCTTTTTTGAAAACAAAAACTTACTGTAAAAAAGTTGTGATTTTTAATTTTATAAACAATCGAAGTTGGTCCTGTGCGACATTGTAAGTTTTTTAAAAAAAATTTATAAACGTATATTTAGTTTATTTTATATTATTTTAGATGAGGGAAAACAATAAAAGCAATTGTAAGCGATGGAGGGAAAATTTGAATAAGGATGAAGATAAATTAAATAATCACGGAACTAAAAATAAGAATGCAGGAGATGAGAAAAAAGGCAAAAATTATAGATGAAAATATTTTGGACCGAAAACTTAAGTTTTCCAATCATATTTCTAATATGGTCAATAAAGCCATGGGTGTCTTAGGCTTTATTAAGAGATGGTCTAAGTAATTTGACGATCCTTATCTTACAAAGACCCTCTACATCTCACTTGTTCGTCCCATTCTCGAATACGGGTCATGCGTATGGTGTCCCCAGTACACTATTCATAAGGAACGCATCGAATCTGTACAGAAGAACTTTTTACTTTTTGCCTTACATGGCCTTAACTGGGATGAAAATTTAAGACTGCCTTCCTATACTAATAGACTTCTATTATTAAACCTGCCTTCCCTAACCAATCGCAGAACCATGCTAGGTGTCTTATTTATTAACAACCTTATGCAAGGTGACATTGACAGTGAGACCCTGGTAAGGCAGCTACACTTCTCTGTCCCTTGCAGAACTACACGTAATTACCTTCCACTAACTCTTCCTTATTGTAGATCGAACTATGCACTGCACGATCCGTTCAGGGTATTATGTTCGGACTACAATAAACTTCAACACGTCATAACTAGCACTAACTCTATCGCTGCTATGAAGTCTTTAATTCTTGTCTATCTAGCACGTAATTAGTATTAGTATTAATTAGTAATAGTATCCTCCTAATAGTATTCCTCGTCATTCTATCTTGTTTTTCTTAATTTTCATTCTTCACTTGCATGTCGCGTGTATCCTCTATTCGACTTTTTATTCCCTATCGCGTTAATTTTCTTTCTCTCGCGTTTCTACTCGCATTTTTACCGCGTTTTCGTGTCGTCCGTTAAGCGACGGTGCCTCTCGGTCGGTCAGGCGGGAGGTGGACTTCGTCTGGGTTCCGCGCGCAACAAGCATCGGCTTGGTGTCGTTTGGACCACTTGCTAATACATTCATTGAATTCAACGTCCAACAAATATAAAAAAAAAAAAAAAATCTGAAATGCGCAAAATACTGAGTTTTATTTAATTGCAGAAACGTTTCGCAAAAGACGAGCCCTAGTACAAAAAAAACAACACAGAAACAAAAACTACAACAAAAACAAGAACCAAACTTAAACGAAATGTTTTGCATGTCAACCACGATCAAAAAAATAAAAGTGGTCAGAAGCTCTTGGTTTTGATATATTTCTAAAGAAAATTGTCCAAATTTAAATATTTTAAAATAAAACCCCATTTTTCTAAGCACTTTTTAAGTTATTGAGCGGTAAATTGGTGCATATATGCAAATTTTTAATTTTTGCGTATTTCTATAGCACAATTTGTTTTGGCTTTACTTTGTTAACAAAGATGATATGGACAAAAATGTTCTCTCTCAAATATTTGTGGAAGTATAAAGAATAGTGCAAAAATTGCGAACAGAATAATTCGGTGAAGATAACAGTAAGATTTTTTGCATTTGCATTATTTGTTTTTCTAACGTCCCATGCGACATAAAAACCGTTACTTGTTATCAGTGCTCCAAAAACTACTGGCAGTTAATGCACAAAATTTAGTAACTAAACAGATTTTTTGACTGGCTTTGCAGAAAACAAAAACTTACTGTAAAAAAGTTGTGATCTTTAATTTTATAAACAATTGAAGTTGGTCCTGTGCGACATTGTAAGTTTTTTAAAAAAAAATTTATAAACGTATATTTAGTTTATTTTATATTATTTTAGATGAGGGAAAGCAATTGTAAGCGATGGAGGGAAAATTTGAAGAAGGATGAAGATAAATTAAATAATCACGGAACTAAAAATAATATAAGAATTCAAGAGATGAGAAAAAAGGCAAAAATTATAGAAAAAAATAACCCAAAAGTTATGGAAGAGAGAAGTCACATTGAGCGGATGCGAAAATAGAAGCAAAGAAAAAAATTAGCAGAATTAAATAAGGCGAAACAAATAGAGCAAGCAATCGTTGGCAAAAGCTATTAAAAATGTCGAGAAGAAGCTTCCAAAAGACTTAAACAGAAAGATAAAAGTTATTGAGTCATTGTATAAAAATTATGTTGTGCCCACTAAGTTAAAGGATCCTAACCACACTGTCAGCAATGCAATTTCAAAATTTATATATAAAGAATGCAGATTATCATTGCACAAATAAGCTGGCGGCTTAAGTAATCGGATCACACGACTAAATAGCTCAATTACTTCCTATATACACACATTCAAACACAAATTGTAAATATAATACAAATAAATTGTATATACTATATTCTTGCTCAGGATAACTAGCCGTCTGTTATCCGTCAGGCTGTCTGGATGAACGCGTCGATCTCAGCTATTATAAAAGCTAGGGACATCAAATTTAGCATGAAGATTCCTGTATACCATACGCAGATTAAGTTTATTTTCAATTTGGGAGACCACGTCTACCGCCCCCGCAAACCGACAATTTCCTATTTGCCTTCGAAGTACTCATTTCTTAACGTACTGCTTAACACATATAGATAAATACTACTATTGAAAAACCCCTAAAACTACAATTTGGGGGGACTCAAATATTCTTCGTTTTAACTTATCCAGACCTAGAAACTCCGGGTGTATGAAAATTTTGTTTTCTTCTTTATATTTAATGGTGGCTATTGTACAATATGTGATGGATGTCCTGAATTTCACGAATAGCAACGAAGCTCTTACAGTGAAATTATAAGTTAACATAGTAATGTGAAACTGAAAAAGTATCTAATTGTCTAATACTAATCGCAAGATACAAATTATTCAAAACACTGCAGTACGCTGCAACCTTTGCTAATTTGCTAGCCCTCCAAAGATTGCAAAAAGCGGTGTGAGCTGTATATATCGGTATTTCATTATAAATTTTCAATTGGCCAATAACGATAGCTCGCAATATATCGATGGATCAAAATGAATATATATTTTATTGCATTTTATGGTTTTTTATTTTTTACTGACCGTAAAATATGAGTTATTAAATAATAATCATATGTGCACATACGCATATTATGAATATGTACACATGCTTGTAAATACTTGCATATATTCATATCGATCTACCACGCCACCTATTGTTGTGTTGAGTGTAAGCATATATGCACATGTATTTTCTGTAATTGACATGTGCAAGGAAAAGAAGAGTCGAGAAACAGCTCGCTATACGCGCTCGCGTCGCTCGTCCCTTTCTCTCCGGTACAAGTAATATAGTTATGACGTCATCGACAACTTGTTTGCTGGTTGGAGGTTTATCAGTGTTTATTGTCCGATCGGGTAACAATTTTAAGCCTAAGTTCTTATAGTATTTATCTATATACGGACAGACAGACGGACATGGCTCAATCGACTCGGCTAGTGATGCCTCCTTCTGTCTTTTACATATATTTCCGCAAAGTTAGTTTACCCTTTTTTGACCATTTTCAATGGTCGAAAGGTATAAATATGAAAACACAAATATCTCTAATGCCAATGATATTGACGTATTCGAGGCTCGCTTGTTGCAGCGCTCGACATCTCAAATTTTTTGTTGATGTTCATTAAAAAAAATTAAACAATCAATAAATATTTATATAAATTTATTAAAAATAAGTATTTATATTATATTAAATGTAAAATAATAACTGAAGTTCTCTTCTCTTCATGCTTCTGAAAATGCTAGGGGACACACAAGTATTCTTTCTTCCTTAATTCTTTCCTATCAAAATGTTAGAGGCCTCTGTTGTAAAATCTCTAGTCTTCCCAAATCATTGCCTTTACCGAAACCTGGTTAAAACCAGAGATTCTAAGCTCTGAAGTGTTTCCAGATAGGTATACAACATACAGGCTTGATCGACCTGACCGACGGGGTGGTGGAGTACTGATTGCAGTAGACTCCTCCATTATGTCGGACCTCTTACAGCCGGAGTTTCAATTCGACATTGAATTAATCTGTGTAAAACTACACTTTCCCGGTTTTTTCTTGTATATAACCTGCTCCTATATTCCGCCGTCATCGGAATTATCAGTCTACTTGCAACATTTGTCTGCAATTAAGACTATTTTTAACCTGTTATCAGACAGAGATAATTTCATAGTCCTGGGTGATTTTAATATCACGGAATATAATTGGACATCCATTGCCGAGGGAAACTTCCTTCTGCCCTCCCGGCAACATGATCTGTTTGACGGTTTGTTTGACATGTCTTTGTCGCAGGTTAATCCAGTCAAGAACACTTTAAACAGATCGCTTGATCTATGTTTCGTCTCAGATCCTTCCAGGGTGATTTTAGACAGGGCACAACCTCTTTCCCTACCTGGAAATCCTTATCATCCCACTTTCGAAGTGAATCTTGGGTATTAGCTTTGTGGATAAAAGTGTAAAGCCGTGCGCTGCTTTAAGAAAGCAGACTTTGAATATTTAAATTATATAATTTCATATTGTGTTTGGTCTGACTTTTATCTATCAACTGATATGTCAGTGGCTATTAATATATTTTATAAAACCCTTAACTCTGCTTTTGATATCTGTGTTCCGCTTTTCTATCCGATAAGCTCAAGTAGGCCTCCTTGGTTTACAAAAGAGTTGTCTCGCTTAAAAAACTTAAAGAGTAGCTTATTTAAGAAATACAAGCTGAAAAACTCATCGCTTGTCTTTTCCCGCTACCTAACTGCTCGGGCAAATTTTACCGTGCTTAACGCGAAGTGTTATAAAAACTATTTGACAAGATGTAGGATTCAGTTCTTTGAGAATCCTAAACAGTTTTACAGTTTTGTTAACATGAAGCGTAGGTCAGCGGGCTTTCCTTTTAAACTTATGTTCGATAACGCTGAGGCGGACACAGATCAGGCCATTGCCGATATGTTTGCCAAGTTTTTTCAAACAACTTATTCTTCTTCTACGCCAAACATTCACTCCTATCCATATAGCGTACCAAGCTCGAATGGCATCTTCCCACCTTTACTGAATGAAAGTTCACTTATTAGGGATCTTCGATTGGTTAAACCAGTCTTCTCACCAGGTCCCGATGGTATCCCCG